>OY759263.1:28250022-28740022 GCA_963662155.1 Lamellibrachia columna | reverse complement strand
TGGGAAACTGAATGCTTCACTCCGTATCATTGCAGTCCTAGACAGCCTTAGCCACCTTTCATATTAGTGTGTATAACACTTACGTCACCTTTGATCAAGCCTTGGCTAGAACTTGAGCACAAGAACATCGTCGCGTGGCCTGTCCTGGATTCGATGTATAACGTGTGATCGGTTGTTTTGTAACATCATGCTATATAGTATAAACCACACACGCACACACGCACGCACGCACGCACGCACGCACGCACGCACGCACGCACGCACGCACGCACGCACGCACGCACGCACGCACGCACGCACACACACACACTCACACACACACTCACACACACACATTGCAACATCTTGACAGCCAAAATGTGTTTTAATGAACGACATTTTAAAACAATATAATTTGACTGTTACCCGTTACGAATAACAACCTTGTCGATCAGTACATTCGAAAACAGCTGTCGACAATTTCCAATACACGTGGACACAGTTTATCGGGGTTAAGCGTTCACGAGGTCACAGAATGGACATGCATTAACATTCGTAACATTATTTTGTCCTCCGTATTCAACGTAAGCATGATATTCCCTAAACAAATGTGCATAAAAGTGGTCATGTAACCACATTTGGGCATTCAATATGTTATAATAGATAACTGTTAAACTATTCTTATAATAACATGATTTCACTGTAGAAACGACCGGATTTTGCTCTTTTGAACGGCTGCTAAGACATACGTCATTGCGCCTTACTAGGACCTGTAATTGGCCACCGTGCTATGAATTATCGCCTTGTTCAAATTTAATTAGCGGCGTTGTTCCGGTGTTGGTAGCGGAGCGCGTGGGCGAAAGTAGGCACAGCTCGTTGATAGACGTAGACTTTGGCAAGAAATGGTGTTCTTGGTGACGTGTATGGAGACACTGTTTCGAGTAATTCTGCTGCATGCGAGCTGCATCCGATGTGTTACAAGTGAATAGGGGAAAAAAACAACTGCGGGTTGCTACTAATAGATTTACAGACGCCAACGACCGTGCTGTGTAAATAGGCAACTCGCCCACACGTTTCCTTTATTACCGGTGTCGTTCCATTTTGAAAAGTCGATTAACCTTCCCCACATGTTAGCAACGAGTCGGTGCGTGTAACGGTCAGACGACGCGACATTTACCTTGAAAGGTCATTGCGGGATTTGCTTGGTGGTAGCTTCGAGTGCGCGCGGTCGGTGTTAATGAGTCATGCGCGGGTGGACGCATTCACTCAGCGACATGTGTTGCTCTGTCGCCAGTTTATAGTTACGGCGGTTGAAAAAGTTCTACATTGCTATATAGCGCGGTATTCGGCCCTTGGGACTGTTCAAAGCGCTTCAAACTTCACCCCCTGGCATACATGTTCATTCCGACACAATCTCGAATTCTCTGGGAAGCATTCAGCTATGCTGAAATCACTGCGCGAAGACTATTCATCCACCTCTGTAGAGAGCCCACACAATCGCGTTGTCTCCGAAATCCACAGTTGGCTGAGCTATAAACACAGCCGAGATGTCTAATTTGGTCAGCTTGTTTCTGTGTTTTGTTCATGTGGAAATGTTTGCGAGGGCTGTGTTCGCGTGCAAGCACGTGAACGCTGATGTTCTATTTACCAGCAGGCGTTGGCGCCCGCAACACGCGCCTTCACTCAAATCTGTAACTTTTACGTGACGTTATTTGTCTGCTGGCACTAAAACTCGAAGCACGCACCCTGTGAAAGCATCGTG
Source organism: Lamellibrachia columna (assembly GCA_963662155.1). NCBI lineage: Eukaryota > Metazoa > Annelida > Polychaeta > Sabellida > Siboglinidae > Lamellibrachia > Lamellibrachia columna. The sequence continues at coordinate 28,738,281 of OY759263.1, read as the reverse complement.
GGAACGAGGCCGTAAATACTGCATATAATAGAAAGATTCCCCAGAATACATACTTGTTTTCACAGCTGATAATTCTTTCTACTGAGCATGCACATTATCAACCACACTGCCAAGATGTCTACAGAACGTCAAATCTGCTGAAATTCGTTCACGAAAATTCGGTTGTCTTGAAGAATTTAATTATTTTGTATGTGTTTTATAGAGTAATGTTAAAAGAATAGAATACGTAACTCATAAACGTGTTGTTGCTGTGGATCTCCAGGAAAGTGGTAATGCTCTTTAGGGTCACGTACACTCCAGGGAGTTCCCCATAAAACAACTCATAAACGTGTTGTTGCTGTGGATCTCCAGGAACGTGGTAATGCTCTTTAGGGTCACGTACACTCTTGGGAGTTCCCCATAAAGCAACTCATAAACGTGTTGTTGCTGTGGATCTCCAGGAACGTGGTAATGCTCTTTAGGGTCACGTACACTCTAGGGAGTTCCCCATAAAGCAACTCATAAACGTGTTGTTGCTGTGGATATCCAGGAACGTGGTAATGCTCTTTAGGGTCACGTACACTCTAGGGAGTTCCCCATAAAGCATTAACATTTAATGTTTAGTTAAGCACCGTTTTGTTACGGAAGAAAGTTTTACTGACGCTAACACATAGCCTAAAGTCACGAATTCCGTCACATCCGTCACAAAGTCCGGAGTTCTCCATCGTCAAGTACACGCAGTTATGCGGAACGACCAGGCCGGCTTACGGCTTTAAACCGGGACATCTTCGCCGATGCGCAATAGTGACGCAAGGCGCCAGAAGTAAATACGAATACGCCTTTATGCTTTCCGCTTTGAGGCTCCCTACCTTATTGCCTGGTGGTATATTGGTGTAACTCGATCACAGCTTAACCTTCGATGAATACAGTCGCCACTGCGGTTGTTTGTGTGTGTGTGTGTGTGTGTGTGTGTGTGTGTGCGTGCGTGCGTGCGTGCGTGCGTGCGTGCGTGCGTGCGTGCGTGCGTGCGTGCGTGCGTGAGTGAGTGCGTCTAATCGTGCGAGTTTGTTAAAAAGTGTCCCACGAATATGCACATCGGACACATAAATGCTACCATATCGGACACATAAATGATACCATATTTATATTTGTTTTCTCCGAAGGGTCGTAAATCATATAAATTTTTTTGAAGTACTATTCGACCCCATTATTTTTGAACTTATTTGAAAGAAAACCCACTGCAGCTAACACATGAACATATTGATATTTGGGTCTGTGAATGCATTTAAGGACATCTTAAAGTGTATGTAAAATGATTTTCATTAAATGATTTATCGATCTGACAATAATATACAAAAAGCAATGTCGTAAAAAATGGCTTATTTTATTTGAAACGGCGCATATTTTGTATTTTCGAATATAATTAGAGATAAAACATCACATTAGCCTAACATAAAAATCATGATATTGTAAACAGTCGTCGCTCGAACTAAAAAAGAAAGATGGCGTCGATCAGCAAGCTTGAAAAACCGGTAATTTATGCTGGGTTTTTATCGGCATCCGTTTTATTTAATTTCTGACGGTATATATATAGTTCAGCAATAAAAATAAAAACAAAATGAAAACCATTGCTGATTTAGGTGTACTTTGAAATGGGAATGTTCAGAGAACTGGTGCATTTTAATTATACGAAACTCCAACTAGCGGCATACGAGGTAACCAATTGAAGTCGTTGTACATTCTCTTTAACACTGACCAATTGACTTGCATTTGCAAATTACATGTGCACGTCGTCACATCATCTGGAAAACTTGTGATCAGATTATAAAATACCACTGTTCTGCCTCAGCTATTTGAACACACAGGTAAAATCTCTTAGCGTGTCTAGTTTCTGGACATTTCTGTTTCACCAACGAACAACATGTCAGAGGTAGGATCGAGTGTGATCGTCGTCAGTTAATGTGCATGCAACAAAAACAGGGGAATTAATGTTAAAACATTACTAAACACGAGAAAGAATGAACATTTCTTTCGTGACACACCAAATAAACGGTCACAGACACGGCCTTTAATGGCCACTCTACGGAATTCTGACCCCAGACAGATGACCGATGACAGATGTGCCGACAATTTGCATAACAACACGAAGCTTAAGTTGCCACACCTGCAACGGTGACAACAGTATTGACCACGACGAGATTTACGTTCAGGCGAGTAATATATCTCAGTCTTATACGGGGTGGGGCTATACATCCATGCACTGTACCAATTACACCAAACCATTGCCATCGCCAGCCTGCCTGTGCACGCAAACGTGAACAATTGCCATCGCCAGCCTGCCTGTGCACGCAAACGTGAACAATTTATGCAGAGCGAATCGTCTCAATGTGAAGCTGGTCAAAAACCGATTTTTATTTTGTAAAAAAAAAATTGCGCACGCATGCACGGAGAATATTTTTGCAAAGACAACCATTCATGTTCAGCTGTGTTTGTTTGTAATCGACGAGGTGGTACAGTTTAAGTAAGCGCAGCAACATTCAATCACGAACTAACCAGTAATACACAGTAACCCCCATTCTTTTATGAGGGATAGTTGTGATTGATTTCTACACATACATCACCTCGCATTCCCCTGGTTTGTGTCTGGGCATCTGAATGGCCGGTAGAAATTATTCAAACGTCGTCTTCGTTGTCGGCGGTGCGACGGCGGCGGCGGCGGCGGCGGCGGCGGCGGCGGCGGCGGCGGCGGCGGCGGCGGCGGCGGCGGCGGCGGCGGCGGCGGCGGCGGCGGCGGCGGCGGCGGCGGCGGCGGTGGTGGCGGTTACTGATCCTACTGCGGCCAGTGATACTACGATTTGTATACATAACTGGCCTTTTCAGTATATGTCTAGCTCAGGGCCTTCTCTTTTCACAATGTTCTTTTTATGTAACATTTTTAGATACTGTCGTCAGTTTCCACGATCCCTAATCTTCTCATTTAGTCATCCGGTGGACGGGTCCCATACAGTGTCGTATTTAAGGGGGCCATTGGGTCATGGCCCCCTTTGGCTGAAATGTTTTATTTTTTGTGTGTATAACCTCTTGCGACACTACACGGTAGCATGGCAAACTAATGGGTGACTAAGCTTGCCCCCCTTTGCGAAATCCTAGATACGCCACTGGTCCCATAAATGTTGTTCACGATGCTTCTCCATTTAGGTGTGTTCTACGTAACTTTGTCAAGTTTCCCTTTTTGGCGTCATGACTTGTTCAAGTTCCTTGATGAGAAAAATGGGGATGGTTATTTGAAATTACATTTTCTTGAAAATATATATTGGGTGTACATGTTTTTCAATGATGTGCGACCACACCACAGGTATGGTGAAATTATTATTTGTGACTTCAAATTCAGTATAAATCCATGTATATCTGCACACATCCCCATCCCGATCGAGTCTTGCGATCTATCAGGCTACGGAGTGTACATACTAAAAACGAAATCCGTTTCGTCGGAAATCTGCCTAGCTATCTGCTTACTTCTGATGCAGATCGATTGTCGTCATCCATCACGCTACGAAATATACATACATCAAACGAAATTCGATTAGTTTCGCTGGAAATATGCCCGGCGATTTTTTGTAGATTTGAGAAAAAGTATAAATACGGGATACGGCCGTAGTCCCAAAATCCGTATTGAACACGGGTAATCAGTGGGAAACAGCCCGAATAATCATAGTCACTGCCTCACAGCGAGTGGTGTCACTGCCAGCTTGGTGGGTTTCGTCCGTAGAGAGCCCCACTGATCCGTCAGTTTATGTGCGGCTCGCTAGCGCCACCAACCGGAGAGGTGAGTGACTCTGTCAGTGTGTGTCAGTACTCGCACGTGTTAGTCGAGTATACAAACGCTGCGGGCTACCGTTCAACGGGACTTACCTTCACCTTTATCGTCACTTATCGTCGCTTTTGTTTATGGTGTTTTCGATCTACCGACGGCACTCATCGAATGGTTATTGGATGCTAAGCCAGAGGGGTAAGTGCGATATTTTACATTTAAGACCTGAAATATTTTGTCTTTAAGCGAACACTGTCGTGTTCCCACGTGGAAACAATTTGAAGTTTTCAGGGGACAGTCAATACTCAATGATATCTGAATGATGTCATTCATATCAATGTGGCGCTATTGGAATATATTCTTAAAACTGTTCTTCAAAGCACCCTATTTGCCTGGTTGTGAATCCACGACATGTCATACGATGGATCTGGATTTTTTTTCGGACGTACTGTATATTCATGAGCTTATATGTTTACTTTACATCTTGCTTACATCTTGCAATTTGAACCCAGTGACTGGCTAAGATCTTCTTCTTTCTTGCCCATCGCTGGACAAATTCTTGTGGACGCCTCTGATACGATATGATAGTCAGAAACGTGAAGGGACATAGTCACTAAGTAGAACTTACACATCATGTAGCATGGGCATATATTATCAAACAAAATGGACTGATATACTATGATGGAAGGACCTTGGCGACCAAGTAGAAGGGATATACCGTAGATATAAAACACTAGATAAAGGGGAAATACAGACCAGGTATACCGAATCTATACCGATTAATGTCTCATTCGAAAGACACATATTTTTAACTTGATGGCCATGCACCGTGTGCTAAGCGAGTCGGTCGATTGTACCAAATTGTGAGGACACGATTTGTTGGGTGAGTGAGTGAAGCCAACGACCTCCTGGTCTAGAGGCAAGCACGACACCACTGAGATACCATTACTAATCAACTAGTCATACGTCTGACATATTGTACCTTGTGTGGATTATGTGGTGACATCCTCCATTTGTGAGTGTACATGAAATGATAGTGTACAAGAACAATGTATGTCCGCTTCGTCCACTTCTTGACTGGATGAACTAATAATAGTCTAAATATACTGGATCGTGTGTAATGGAACATTTGTGAGTGTACATGAAATGATAGTGTACAAGAACAATGTATGTCCGCTTCGTCTACTTCTTGACTGGATGAACTAATAATAGTCTAAATATACTGGATCGTGTGTAATGGAACATTTGTGAGTGTACATGAAATGATAGTGTACAAGAACAATGTATGTCCGCTTCGTCCACTTCTTGACTGGATGAACTAATAATAGTCTAAATATACTGGATCGTGTGTAATGGAACATTTGAGCTAACAAAAGTATACCACTTGAAGTGAGTAAGCGTGTCCTGCAATGTTGTGATTTATGTAGAGCCCATGCTGATATATGGTTGGGAACCATGGCCAATGACTAAACAATCCGAAAATACAAGAACAGAAAGGTGGTTCTTGATAGAATGTTAAGAGTGGATATAAGAAGTAATTGTGGGATTATTAGAAGAGCGAATAGTAAAAGAAAGATCGTGTTCAGAATCAGGAAAAGACACGCATGATGTATAAGCCACGTGACGTGAAAGATAAAACTAGAACATCTAGTGACAACGGGAAAGATCGAGGGGAAAAGAAGCAATGGTGGGGCAGAGTTTAAATCCTCGATGTTCTAGTAGCCTGACTAGGCAGGGGGCTAACATAACTGCTTGGAGACACGTGTTTTAGTGGGAAATGGAGGGGTCACGATCGCCTTCGTCTGCAACATGCACGGTACCCGATGACGATGATGATGATGGTATCGATGATGATGTTAGGGATGACAATGACGATGACGATCATAATATAAAGGCACCCATAAAAGAGTATTACAATTACAAAATGATTGATTGCCTGACTATTAAACCTAACTATTAAACCCAAATTTTCAGTTTCGGCTGTTGCTTGCAAACTTTGTTCGCTCGAGTGCGGTAACATATCTCAAACCGTCACACATGACTGATCAGTTACGCATATCAGTTGAGCGAGACGGCTCGTTGTGGAAACAGAACGAACAATGCACGGCTATAACCGCGGCGGACGTCCTGCTTCGATAAGCAACGCTCTGAGGTGTAAACCGATCACGCTCGAGCGTTTAACACTTCACGTGGCTTTCATTCAACGCATCAGTGCATGTCCGTAGCGGCGCTTTGTGGCGACACCTGACACTGACTGACAGTAGGCTGTCTGGGCGATATTAATCCTAACAACGCTGTTCATTTCACATGTCCTTGCGATACGTACTGGCAGGCTTAATAGACAGTTTCAGTTAGTTCAGCTACGCTGACCTTATCCCAAACGTAGCCGTATTGCAGTCTCAACTATAAGTTGAACTTGCTTATTAAGCGCCAGTGTGGCTGGAAAGGGGAGGTTGGTCCTAAAAATTGATGGGAGGTGGAAGGTTGGCCCCCCAAAAAAAACAGATGGGACTGAGGTTGAGGCACCTATCTGGGTGTCGACTCGTTCTTAATCGTATAACTACAGCAAAATTACAGGCGTTTTCCCTGCTAAGTTATAACTGTTTTTATATATCTATATTACATCGCATGTAAAGCTTAAACATGTTTTCTTTGGAATAACGTGTAAAACTGATAAATAGCGTATTTACTAATGGCGGCCATTCTATCCGTATGTACGTATGCGTTTCTGCCATCAGTAACTATACATTACGAAACTAACGATACGTATCACGATAAACTGATGGCTGAAACTCTCTAATGAATTAATTAGTGAATACTGCGTAAGGAGTTCCCATCGGTTTGCTCCAACTTTGCTGGGACGCAGTGGCATAGTTGTATGGAATGTTTTCACGTAAAGAATACATTTTTTGCCAAAATGCTCTTTCCTCCACTGAATAAAAAAAACAAATGGGTACTATTCATTCAGTGTGATTATCGTGCAGTGTGTATAACAAAGAACATACAGGCCACATTTCGTGAAGATGCGTCATATACATGTTTAAGGAAAATCTGCATGTATGCTGTTTTTGATACATTTCGTTATCCCACTTCAGTTTATGTTCGTATTAAAACCTGCACTGTAATACCACGAAGCAAGTTATCCAGTAATAACCAGTTTGGTTAAATTGGGCATTAGTTGATATCTTACAACTACGGTCGACGTTTTGAATACATGTGAAGTTCTGATGAAATGTCAAGACAACTTAACAATGTCTTTGCCTGTTTTGTCAATTCAATTAGCTAAGATTGAAAAATAATATGACGTTAATTGAGACTATTATATATCTTTCATCTGGTTTGCAACGTTTTAGGAACCTGTGTGTTAGAATATTGGATGTATAGCCGGAAATCTGACTCTTTTGGCTCAAACAACTGTTGGTGTGATCGTCCAGCGTATTTACATGCACTGTTCACTCCTGCAAGAAAACGTACAGACAGCTTCTATCATCTATTTATGGTATACATTTCATCTGCAGAATTAAAACAAATATCTGAACCAGGGCCGCTTACATTGGATGGAACTCCCTTATTGTTAGCGTTAAATCTGCAGGAAATGTCCTAACATTCCGACATCATCAGAAGACCCACCATTTTTTCTCGATTATCCTCCTTAGCGCCGCATTCAAATGGTGGTGACTTACAAATTAGAAACCGATTAAAAATTATCTGACCCTTTGGGTTTGGCACTCTGTTGAACTCGGGTTCTCGATGATTTTTTTTTTTAAGGAAATAAAATTATGCAACGTTATGCACCTAAAATGTCAATGTCATTGTGTTTTTGAGGCTGCGTGGGACTATTTATGTACCGTTTACGTGACAACGCCTGTATGTGCATTGTTAGACGTTAAGTGTGGTACAAACGATCTTTAATTGATCACCATATTTTATTGTATATAGCAGAAACGACAATATTTTCAAAGCCGCATACGAAATAACTCAACACTTTGTCAAACAGTGAATGGGCAACGTGTCAAAATGAATCATCACTTGTAAACAGTGTTGGTTGACTACAGGTGGTCACAATACCACGTGGAACTATGTCGCTCGCTGAGTAATGCGTCAATTAATGAACACACTCTGAAGTAACATGTTGCAACTCGTCCTCAGACACACTGTTTATTTGGAAAACATTTCCTTGCGAAGTTGGACAACTTTGGATCAATCCTCTTTCATATTCATTTGCCATAGCATTTGCAAAAAACCTGTTCTCAGTTAATTCCCGTATTTCAACGTAAGCAAAATACACATGTTCTGAAACAGATTAATTTAGACGTAATCAGACGATATATAGTTGGGTTCGAACAATCTCACATCTTTATCGCTGCTATCAGTCTAGGCACAACGCGTTTATCTGCAGAATTGTAATTCAAATTGTTCTACATGACTTGGAATTAAAATATGAACATCCCTAATCTTGCGCGCAGTTTGGCAACATTTAGGTATAGCTGCTATTACCTGTACCATAATGTTGCATTCTGTTAATATTGTTGTCCAGGAGGAATAGGTAAAAATGGACCCAAAGTGGAAATAAATAATACACTTGCTGAAGTGATTTCAACCCAATGACACACAGTCTATGATAGTTCTCACGCATCTAGCTTCGTTGTGACAAAAGTGATTTCAACTCATTGACACACAGTCTGATAGTTCTCACGCATCTAGCTTCGTTGTGACAAAAGTGATTTCAACTCATTGACACACAGTCTGGTAGTTCTCACGCATCTAGCTTCGTTGTGACAAAAGCACACAGGGGAAACTAAGAAACGTTTGATATGGTGTTAAAAATTGCTTTTTAATGTTTTCTTCTATGTTCAACCCTAATGCTCCTTTATTATTTAGGGCACCCCTCTTTTGCCACTAAGCATCCATTGGGGCAGGCCATGTAGTGGACACTCTTTACCAACAAATGGCAATTTAACTGCTGTTTTGATTACAGACACACACGCATAAAAGCTACATTTGTGGGAAATGTTGTTAGTATCAGAACGGTTGCACAGTTAACAATAAACAGGGAGGCATGTATTTAGAGAGGATGAGAAGTCCACTAAGTTAATATTACTCTAATTATATATCAAGGAATGCATGGCATTTGACAGCGATGTAATCATATATGATGGAATTATATGAAAAACAAGCAGTTGAGCTTCGGTTGTGGCATAGTTAGATGGATTCCTGATAATTTGATTTGACGGAGGAAGGGGGCTGATACTGGTTCTACGTTGCTGAAAAGAAAATGCAGCATGACAGAACGGCACATTTGCTATTATATAAGGTCTTGTATACGATTTATGCAAGGTCTTGGCGAAACGTTCTGTCCCCGACAAAAGTCATATATTCACAAATATAAATCACAGATGCTAACGGGAAAGTGGTAATGTTTATTGAGGACAGATCGCCTCTACAAAATGTTGTAAATATTATGTCCATAGCGATGCAATTAATTGACGGTTGAACCTGTGCATTGCGTTGGTGTGTTTAATGCATGTGTTTCTACAAATTCGGTGCACGCGAAGCGAGAGTTAATAATATGTCGTGACACGGATCAAATCCTTAGTACAATCTGCAACAGCAAATGACAATGATTGAGCGATACGTATAATAACAGGTCATTGGCGGCTTTCAAATGTGCAGCCATATAGATTCTATGGACACGTACTCAGTTTCAATGATCAACGGATTTGACCGTGCCTAAGTACGACCTCCCGTGTGCCCTTTGTGGCGGCACTGCGTGGGACAGACGCTGTGGCCTGTTCACACGAGGAATGTTGAGTCAATCTGACTCAGCGGGCGTCGTTATATGAATGTCGACCCAACGCAGCGTTGGAGCCTGTGTATTTCTATACAGCGATGTACCCTAACAACTTAACAACGACGCCCCGACCGTGCGAGTTCCTTGCAGTTGGCATCAATCACAAGTTGTTGAGCGGACTGGCGGTATCACATTGATTATGCCTACGGTTGGAAGTATCGAAATAGTAGAATAAGTGTAACTGGGTTAACGGGAATGCATGTTCGCTGTGAATCAAATATCTATACATGACATTGATCTTCAGGGAAGATGACAACGGATTAACATTGTAGGAAGGGAATTCCCTCTAACAATACGAACATATTTTATGTAGCAACTTTGTTTTGGTAGAACATGTAAAATTGTTGCGAAAAGAAGGATTCTATTTTACAAATAAGGAAATAAAAAATTAGCAAAAAGGACATCTCCTTCCCAAAGAAGGACCCTTGGCACCTCTGAATTAAGAATTAAGTTCTCCCAATGCTTGCCCAAAACATAGGAGTCGATGTCACACGTGCTACTTGATGGATGTATTCACTCACAATGTGAGTTCTTCGATGCCAGTGTCAGGTTAAGGCTAGACAAAATTCACGCAAATGGTTTACTCAAAACGTGTTCTAAGATCGGGAGATTCCGGTCAATTCTCCGGTGAACTTACGGCTGACATGTTAACCAGCGCGACCAATACGTACATGCCCAGTTCTTTGAAATCGGATAACCTAGACTACCTTGCGACGTATTAAGGGCTGTCAACGCAAAGGCTCAACTAAACGGGATGTCATGTCAGAAAGAGAACTAATTTAGTAAACAAATGCCAAAATATGTTACTTATTTTGAGTGAATATTACCAGACTATAAAATTAAGATGCCGTGTTCAACAATGTTCTCCTAGTAAACCACTGGCGTGATTTTCTTAATCGTAATTGGAAATGGTTATGTTTTAGTAACCGCTACAGGCCCAACACCATGACTTTTGTTTCCATTTAATGAGCGCACGTGGATAACACAACTGTCCGGTATAGCAAGATGGTTTCAGACCAGATACACATTCCCCGGCAGGCGTGGCTGCACCTAATGATGGGCCGCTAGTTCACCGAGTCCTCGTATTACAAGAAACACCGCGCGTAACGTCGCTCCGCTTAGACTACATAAAATCGCCACCCTTTGAGGCAGACAATGACATTAAACCTGCTCCCGAGCCGACCAGGGCGGGCCATTCCCAAGCTAACAGCGGCCGGACAGTGCCGAAGCACAACAGTTACATTTGTTCATTTGCATGACATAATAGCTTAACTGGGCTAGTTAATGTGTGTTACCGCCGTTCAACAGCACCCATCGCGTGTAGTCATATGATTCAAGGGTCCATATAATATATAAGACGCCCATTCATAAAATATGGCATTAAAAGCGGTGAACTATGGCGCTTCGTGCGAGAACAGTTTACCGCGAGGCAGTGTTGTTTTCACATGTTTATGTGTGTTTAAGTTTGCGCTGACAATGGCACGACGTCAAGCTACGAGAGTAACACTTCATTCTACAGCACCATGACGGCAGATGACACCACGACGTCAGGTTACGACAGTAACACTTTAATCTACTGCACCATTATGTCCGATGACACCACGACGTCAGATGACAAGGCGACGTCAGATTACACCACGACGTTAACATGCTTCATAGCATATATATCATTAACATATATAATGCTAACACTTCAACCTACTTTCAAGTTACCATATTATGCGAAATTGTAATAATCCGCAGCGCAACAACGGAAGTGGTAAGTAACACTTTCGTAATATGTTACAGTTGATACAGTTAGTTTGTTCATGCGCAAGGTGTAAGAATGTAACATAGAGATGTACTAAGCTGCGGCTATCAACGTCGTCTTCGGCATCATCATCATCATCTTCGGCATCATCATAGTCGTCTTCGACATCATCGTCATATTTGGCATTATCATCGTCATCTTCAGCATCATCATAGTCGTCTTCGACATCATCGTCATCTTTGGCATCATCATCGTCATCTTCAGCGTCATCGTAGTCGTCGTCGACATCATCGTCATCTTTGGCATCATCATCGGTGTCTTCGGCATCATCATCATCGAAGTCGACAATGATGATGCTAAAGCATCATCATTGTCGTCTTCGACACCATCGTCGTCTTCAGCATCATCATCGTCATCTTCGGCATCAGCATAGTCGTCTCCGGCATCATCGCTGTCTTCGGCAACATCATCGTCAATATTACCGGCATCGTTTGATCTAGGTTACGTCATCTAGGTGGCGCTACGTCAATAGTTGATGATCGCGTGGTTCACAGGTAGGTCGTAAGTTATTTTGTCATAACATTTGTTCAGTCTTATGTTTTTATGTCCTGGTGCAACCGCGGAAACGTAACGATTGGTAAAACACCATATCTGGCCAGAGCAATTTGAATAATATGTTAAGCGGTTGATTCTATTAAGCGGCACAATTCTATACAGCGGAAATAGGCAATGATTCCGTCACAGCCAATACTTTTGATTCCACTAAGCGGCTGATTCTGTTATACGTGATTCTGTTAAGCGGAATTCACTGTATAAATATTGTATCGGCGCCCTGCAGAAGACGGCTTGACGACATTTTAAGTATAACCCGGTGTATCGTGGACCACACAACCGCAGAGACGACGAATATTACACATGTTTTTATTTGTGCTGCTTTCGCAATAAAGAAAAAACTACATATCTTTATAATTTGATTCAAACGTACGCCTGTAGATTTCTTTGCAATTGACGTCATCCAAGCTACCTGGCTAAGCGGACCACCCACAGGGAGGGGCCCAAGAAGAAGAAAACGACAGCTTCGGCTACTGCAGAGAAAACGCCTCATTCATTTTTTAGCATCAACAACTCAGTAAATTATAACGCAAATATGTGACATGTTTTGAAGTTGTACCCATAAATCATGCGTTTTATCACATGTCCATAGACAGAAGGGACATGACACTAACGGCTTTGACACAGCAGAGGTAGCAGTAACTGCATTTGTAAAACGGAGGTACGTGGTATGAAATGGAACCAGACAGGGTGATACAGTATTTGTCATTCTTTATCATTCCGTTTTCTTTCAGCAAGACAACAAAACTAACTCGCATACGCCCATTTATAGCAGACCTTCTCCGACCCCACGTAGGAAGAAATATGCGAATAATCATGTTTTCACGTTTAGTTTATAGTCTCCAGCTAAACTGTTGGCATGTCGAATGTATTTCAAGTCTAGTGTTTGGTTGTCACTATTATCATCCACGAAGAAACAGCCGACTGTCTGAAATGTGGATCTTGCTGCCATACCAAGGACACGATGTGTGGCAAAATTAATGCATTTCAGTGTCGTCTCCGCTGTGTGTTCTGTGTTGTTCAATCGAAATGTGCACTTACATGGGTGGGCTAGAAATATGTACCGTACACATCCAACAAACTTGGCTATTTCGATAGAGTAAGCGTATACAATACACTTAGAAATAGAACAAAAACGTGCGACTCTAAAGAGACGCAACCGTACAATGTTGACATACATATCCTTTTCCCTTATTTTGTTATGCAAGGTCGTTGCAAAAGAAGTTATTGTGTTGCTGTACGGCCTGTGTATTCATTGCAGACCATTACTAGCGAGTCCCGGCATTTTCAATGTATGTGGTACCCATCAGTGTTCATATGTTTGTTATATAAACATGCTTAGACAAAGCTGTACTGCATGTTAGGGCCTATATTTTTGTCACGTAAACACGGTGAGTAGTTTTAGTGTGGTGAATTGCGCAATATGACCTGTGCTTAATTGACGGCCGCGTTAACAGACGGACTCTCCTAGATACTATAGGAATGAAACCATATACAATAACGGCAATATTGTGTGATGATGATATGATTTGTTGTGTTTTGTCTTACACATCGCCTCGTTAGAAAACGGAGATGCTTGGTAAATAAATTTCTAAAACTGTCGACAAGAAATACAAATGCGTGTTTGTGTTTATTATTGTGTACTGCGCATGCAATGTTTTAGGGTATTTTGTTGATTATAGGTTAGTACACAACCCCAGAGCCATGTACCCTGATGACTGCTACAACATAGCCCCATTAATCACTCTAGAAACGGACAATTTGTTCGACATTTTCAAAATTTATCAATGTCTTGCGACCAACATGCTCTCCGAATCCACGCACCAAATGTATATTATCAGCGTGTGTTGTTGATGCCTTTGACACTCATTCAGAATTAAATCAAACAGTCCCATTGTCTGAATTAAATCAAGCATTTCCGTTGTCCTTGCAGTAAACACGCCACGCCACACAAACACATTCCACGCCTTCTCGCATTAGTATTGACATATGTGCGACCAGTGGTCAGGGCCAACGTGCATTACGATCAGACGACAGATGTTTGTAACTTGTAACATATAGCGACTCATTGTTTCACGTTGTCTCGTTGGTCAGTGTAGTAACTTCTTCGTGATCATTCTGATGATCCCATTTCGTCGACGGGATTGGATAATTAGCAATGCTAACATGCCACTCGCCACTCGATTCAAGTGAACGTACACATCCATTTCCCATGCATACAGACGAAGAGAACGACTGCCGCCTATGTGATGTTATTTGTATTTCGTGACAAATGTATCACACGCACGCACGCACGCACGCACGCACGCACGCACGCACGCACGCACGCACGCACGCACGCACGCACGCACGCACGCACGCACGCACGCACGCACGCACGCACGCACGCACGCACGCACGCACGCACGCACGCACGCACGCACGCACGCACGCACGCACGCACGCACGCACGCACGCACGCACACCACTACCACAAGTGAGATATGCTGAATTTCGCATCCACACGAGGAGATAATCAAAAACCCAAACTAAACACCGGCAACGTATTTGGTAATTTTAATACACTTAATATGTGCTATGAGAATATGAGCAACAGCTGCGCGAAAAGCATTTGCAACAGACATCTGTATAAACACGTATGTAAACAAAACTGTTAGATTAGCATAACCACACATTGGTTGTGCATGCGATGACAAATTGTCTGTATTTGCTAGCTTGCTGTGTCAATGTTGCACCTGATTTGCATTTAAGCACGTGTTCGTGTTTGTGCGCCTAACTGCTCTGTTAGGCAACCGAACAGCTCAGTTCTACGACTGGTGACGGGGTCAAACAAATTACGGTAACACAGAAGCCCATTAAATTAAGTGGCCAAATACATCTTACAGCCATAATCGGAATTTATCACGTTCGTCAAATACACAGGATATCCTTGTCCAGCGAGTTGTGTTGAATTATCTGCACAAAACATTTTATGTTGGGACTGTGTTATGTTAATAGTTGACTTATGATTCTGAACAAAGTACAAATCACTGTCTGGTGAATTTAAAATTAATTGAAATCCGAAAAGTGGAAATATGTTAGATTTCAACATGTTACATTCAGTGGCAATACTTGTTATGAAGAAATGGTTGCACACAAACACTCCCAGTCGATTAAGTGAACATACCTATTTTTTTTCTGCTATAAAAGAAGAATGAAAAGAGTGGCGGGTTGGATTTCGTGTTCACTTATTTTTTCTTGGGTGTTTCCACAATATCGCTATGGGTCAGCAAACACATGCGCACTTCATCAAACACATTCATTTGCGAGACACAAACAACAATTGTTTCCCAGGTCACAGTGTAACTGATATGGTAACGGATAGACCCACGTATCCGTTTCAACGTACCCACTTCTATTGTTGATTACATAATATCATGTAATATATGTGGCACAATTTACACGTGAACGTCGTGGCTTTGGTTGTTGATTCTGACTGGTGTTAGGCAAACTAGTCTTTCGGAATGAAAACATTTCCCCGTGTTAGTTCGATTAGGCAGGCTCATCCATCAAATAACCAGTGTATGCAAACAACCAACACTAACATCTATTTTAGAGTCTGACTAACCGGACATGATTCATCAAATAACACTAAAACAGACATGTGTTCACAAATTACATAGTGACCAACGGCTGTAATGTTTGCCTGGTATCCACCGAAATGTACCTTTTGTGTCTTTACAATCCTAATATAGTAAAGCTAGATGTCTATGTCCCGTCATAAAACGGAGTTACATTTGATACGGCCCACACCCATATTTATTACATAGCAAATACATATATTATTTATGACACTCAAATACGTTTTATGTGATGATGTACTTCAATTTGTAGTGATCCTTGTATGCTGCACGAAAACGCAAACACACTATGCAAATATCCCATGATTCCCACGAATATTCCATGCCAATGCTTTGTAAATACGTCTTGTATGTTAGCATCAACGCTACTGTTATTTACCACCAAGCGTTATTTCACTTCAAAGCGATCGAAGTCCAATTCATTTGTGTCAAGACATTTGCCTCGTATATTTACTGTTAATGTTGACTTGGACACGGTAGGCAAGGCGGCGATTGTGGCTGGTTTTGTCCTTTACTGCTTGCGACGTCAGTGAAATGGTTATGTCCACATTCGTCACGCGTGGCTGCACTAAGGTCACGGGGCACATGATGAAGCGGAGCTAGCCACAAACACGAACGTCTGAGGTCACAGAACCGGACCAGCAACGCGACCAAACGGAACACATTAATCAAGATATTGCTCAAAATAATATAACACCAATATTTTCATGAAATCTGGAAAAATGCAGATTTCGACCCCTGATGATCCGAAGCATTTATATTTATTTAACTGTGCATCAAAGTAGGCATGGGTTAATTTTACTTGTAATTTTATAATTAAATTACGCAATTTAATTAATTTAAATATCTAACTTTACCAGAAAGGCTAGTTTAATTTAATTTAATTAATCAAGTTTACCAAAAGGGGTTAATTTAATTTAATTTAATTGACTAATTCCCAATTAACTCTAAATTAAGTGTTCATTTAACAGTTGATATATCATATCCGTTTCCAGAAGGGCTGGAGTAACTAAGAGAGAGAGGGAGGGAGGGAGGGAGGGAGGGAGGGAGGGAGGGAGGCAGGGAGGCAGGGAGGCAGGCAGGAAGGCAGGAAGGCAGGAAGGCAGGCAGGCAGGCATGCAGGCAGGCAGGCAGGCAGGCAGGCAGGCAGGCAGGCAGGCAGGCAGGCAGGCAGGGAGGGAGGGAGGGAGGGAGGGAAGAGGGAGGGAGGGAGGGAGGGAGGGGGAGGGAGGGAGGGAGGGAGGGAGGGAGGGAGGGAGGGAGGGAGGGAAGGAGGGAGGGAGGGATCAGGTTCAGGCATGTGTGTATCGAAGGGAGAACATCACAGAGCACATAATACACTGTACCAACTGGGTTGATGGCTAATCATGGCTTCTGCAAATCTCTGTCGAAAGTAAACGTTTGGGGCTGGCATCTTGCAGCCAAGGTGGACATATGCATCTTTGTGTTTTCGACTATATGTATGCAAGTGCACATATAACACGCAGAGAAAGGTAAAATAGCTACAGTTTGGGATCTTTTTAGAGTACTTACTTTAATCAATAGCAATCCAGTTCTTGTTATGCATAAACAATGGTGTATAAATATTTAAATGCTAGTGTATAGAGGAAACCTAATAATTTACTATAAAATGCTGTATAAATAACAACTTGGTGCATAGGACTTATATATAAATGTGGCCCGTTTTTCGTTAATGTGGCTGAATATATATGCCACACTATACATATGCCAAACACTAGCAGGACAACTATTTTCATAGCGCTTTAATGACAAGATTTTATGAAACCCACCAAAATGCTTTCGCCAGAATCAGTTGGAAGCATAATACTTATTCATATCTCAAGACGAAGGCCGTTGTTGAAGTTCTAAGGTCTAAGCAATAGCAACCAGTTTGTCGTTTACACAGGTTTAAGGACTAGCAACCAGTGTGTCGTTCATACAGTGAACAATGCGTCAATACCCAGCGTGGGATTATGCCCTTATAATGAAGAGGAAGAAGGTTTAGGCAATCAGTGAGTCGATCACAGGTTTAGGAACTGATACAACTTAGATTTTGTAAACGAAAAAAGGTTATGTTCACCTCCTTTTATTTGTTCACACTCCAGTAAATATAAACAAAACACCATATAGGTAACTGATCATTTTAAAGAAAGTGTTCCAGTGAGGAAACGTCACTGGTATGGGTTATTCTGACACATTCAACAAACAAATCTTTCCACCGCACTAAAACGTAGGGGAAACCGGGGATAGTTGTATGCAGGGGCAAGTTGTTACAGAGTCGGTTTACGAAAACATAGCACATATATTGAGATACCATCGACAGTAGTTTGTTGGAACTCCACCAGCATACACGAAGAAGACGGAATTAACGAGGTGTGGACAAACATGACTTTTTAACCACCTAAAGCTGTTTTGGGTATGCCCACACATTTTCTTTTCAGGCATTCACTTTTTACGTTTCGTGAATGAAACTTGAAACAGTCAGGAGTTATTCCAAGTAGAAGTTCAATTGAACAAAAAAGGATTTGTTTGTTACGTCCACGTGCTTTCAACTACAAAAAAATTGTGTTTGGAGCAAGTTGTTACAACTGTAACAACGCTCGGGCGGCTCGCACCGATGGCTCAGCCAGCGAGTTGTTACAACTGTAACAACGCTCGGGCGGCTCGCACCGATGGCTCAGCCTGCGAGTTGTTACAACTGTAACAACGCTCGGGCGGCTCGCACCGATGGCTCAGCCAGCGAGTTGTTACAACTGTAACAACGCTCGGGCGGCTCGCACCGATGGCCCAGCCAGCGAGTTGTGTCCTACCAATAATTGAAAGAACAAAACTTATTTAACCACGACGTGTGAACGCTTTATTTCACTTGTGAAGCCTATCGTACTGGTTTATAATCAGTAGGCTTGCTGTTAATCCTAGCAGCGTCAAACAAAATTAACAAGTATCTCAGAAGGGCGGGTTACACATAGATGAGAAATGATTGGACTTTTGATAAGCCAATGGCTTCCTTGTCCACTTGCCATCTAAGTGTTTTGTCTTGGAAGGCAATCTTGTTAAATCTTGTAAATTTTTTATGGCATAGCCCTATTTGAGCAATTAATAAATATTGCATTTTTTGTGTGCAAATATTGAGTGCGTACCGCGTGTAACATTCAATCAATA
Source organism: Lamellibrachia columna (assembly GCA_963662155.1). Taxonomy (NCBI): domain Eukaryota; kingdom Metazoa; phylum Annelida; class Polychaeta; order Sabellida; family Siboglinidae; genus Lamellibrachia; species Lamellibrachia columna. The sequence goes on along the minus strand of OY759263.1, from coordinate 28,719,496 downwards.
AGTAGAAGCCGCATTACATATTTCCATTCATTGTTTGTTATATAAGAATCCGGGGAATGAGCCCCCTTTGGTAAAAAAATTAAAAGCTTAATACATGAAGCTGTGAACACCTACATTGTTATGCACAGTGTGTATGAGTTATATAAGTATGTATAATCCAATTAATGTAATAACAGTGACATCTACGAGTGACACTTGCTTTGCGAACCGCACGTTCTTTGCTATAACAACGTGCCCCGTATGCTATAACAACTTGTCCCGCTTACGGGGCTAATTGTTACTGTCGACCGCTCCTGGGAAACTTCACATATCTACCTAACTATAATATGGAATATCAATGGTATGCTAGAACTTATTACCACGATTAATAATCTTAATGTATACGTTGACATAAATAATGCATCTAACATACTTTTCACAAAAAGCGACTTTAACTGAAAATTCTAACAACTAGACCCGGTCTCTCCTACAGGGGAGAAGCAATCTCTTCAACATTAACTAACACAGAGGGGGAAGTGAGACGGTGATAATAACATTAATAAACTCTTGGACGTATCGTAGTTGTTTACTTGGCTTATGCAATTTATGTCACTGCATATAACAAGAACAAATATGCAAAATACCTTCATCCTGTAGTGATATTTATGATGTGTATTATTGCAAGCGACAACATTAATCCGATAAACGGGGCAATTGTTCACCGTATGTTGTGCATTAAAGGCCATTATTGTGTGACGCACACCAGGTGCATAGAAACATGGACACACAACTTAATGTTATGCACACGTAACACCACCAACGCAATAACTACTTTGTGTTATGCTAAGAGCTAACACCACTGCGAAAGGACTGCAACAAGTAAACTTTTTTTAGCATAAAAAGCGGAATAAACATTGTAAGTCGGGATTGTTAGAAAGTTGTGTTTCCACTATGCAAAGTTAGGATCGTGTCATACGGGCATTGTGTTATTCTTAATCGGTAATTGTGTTATTCTTAATCGGTAATTGTGTTATTCTTAATCGGTAATTGTGTTATTCTTAATCGGTAATTGTGTTATTCTTAATCGGTAATTGTGTTATTCTTTATCGGTAATTGTGTTATTCTTAATCGGTAATTGTGTTATTCTTAATCGGTAATTGTGTTATTCTTAATCGGTAATTGTGTTATTCTTAATCGGTAATTGTGTTATTCTTAATCGGTAATTGTGTTATTCTTAATCGGTAATTTGACGAGCCAATTATTATAATTGTATATGTTGTTCGAGTCTGTACACTGGGATTATGCTTTTCTAATCATTGTAATGAAATGTATGAGGTCAATGTGCCTTGTAATCGATGCCGGCTTCCGTCGAGATACAACTGGACTTTGACATGTTGTCTAATTTTTATACGTAAGTCACTTTTGATCCCTGATAAAAGGTCAATGTAGTTAATTTGTGATAATACGAAGGTTGCGTTATTCCAGCAAACAATCTTTAAAGTAATAGACAAGTTGCTCCATCAGCTGGAAGTGCTCGAAAAGCCAACAAAAAACCAACATTGCCTCAGCCACAGCCACCGCGCAGGCACAGGTCATATATGAGGACAGCATAGACAGGTGTCTAATGGGCCCGAAGCAAACACTGTCATTAGAGGTGTGCTCTGATAAACACACTGGTAATTGCATGAGTGGGGGACTTAAGTCGCGCCTGTCTCGCTAACCGACACCAAAACTAGTTGCATCACCAGAAGCCAACACCTCCGTGCATATACTTTGGCATAGTATTCTCGAACGTTTAATCGATATTTGCCTTGAGTACATAAATAGGAAGATGTAAAATAATTCGCTTAGGTGGTACTAGGTCCTGTATCCACTTGCTCGCAAGGAAACATTGTGTCGTATGTTCGGTCAACACTTGAGTGTCACGTTTTCTTTATGGGTACCGACTTGTTACTTTGACAGCTAAAACGACATCGGAAACTATAACATTTCGTTAGTGTGATCAACACGTTGTGGCCATGTGACCTGCATGCAGGCTGACCTAACAGCGGTCTTTAGTGCAGTGGTGTTATTATCTCCTGGTCACTGATCCGTGGAAGCTGGTCAAGCATGGCTAGTCTCGATTACCTGGAATCTACAGTTAAATTCATAGATCACGGTGATATGATCTGACTAAAAAGAAAGGTGCCAATGAAATGTTAATCCATACAGTAAATCACCGCTTAGACAAAGCTGGCGAGCATGGAGACACGCCCTAACAACGCCGACGGGACGACTCGTCGAATGTACATACATCTCACCTGGCTCCATAAAGACAGATATGACGTCATTGTGAGATTATACGAGTTGCTAGGCGGCGGACAAATGTTGTGTAGCTGTCTTAGTTAGGCGACTGACAAATGTTGTTTAGCTGTCTTAGCTAGGCGACGGACCAATGTTGTTTGGCTGTCTTAGCTAGGCGACTGACAAATGTTATTTAGCTGTCTTATTTAGTGAGAACGATTTTACGTACAATGGATTGTGCAAATATTATCAGAGGCACCTGGGGTAGTGTCTAATACGCTAAATGGAATAATGTCGACGCAGAAAGGTTATTTACACTGGATATAATCATATGAAAGAGTGGATAAAGGAATGGCATTTAACTAACATTTATTATTCTACAATTTAACGCATTGGAATTGAGCGTTTCTGCACCCATATTATGAAGTAGTTTGTGACTCTGTCTGTCTGTCTGAATGCATGTTTCCACATATCTCCTTCAGTTTTGCATATGTGGGGCTAACATTCTAAAGGTGTTCCCGGAGCCCATGGCGATGTTTCGTACATAAAATAAACCAAAATGAATGAAGTTGCCGTTTCTAAAACGTGACTGGGTAGTGCAAGGAGTCATATATTCTTGCAGTGGTTGCTTTTTTGTCCCGTACAAAGTCGGATAACTCGGTTAGTAGTACACATGACGTAAGAAGACTATTATGTGAGTAGTACAATCCATACAGTACAAAGACTGCTCTCATCAACGTAGCCCTCTCTGAAGCGAAATATATATTGTCTCCGGTCTGGCAGAAATGAGAAGTAAACGGAGGCTCAAATCCGGTACAGTGTGCTTCACGTGGGAGGGCAACGTGTCGAAAATCACACACTGACGTAATCAGTGGCAACACTTCGGACAGTCGATTATGCGTCAGAGGGGCAAAAACGTGACACTCGTTCGTTTATGTGCGTTGGAGAATCGCCGATATTACCCATTGTGATGTGTCATTGGCAAATGATGTTCGCACGCCCCAAAACACCTACTTGTCTCGTTGTTATTCAGGCAGCATTATCGATTTAACACCAAAAGCTAGGAGTATCTTGTGTAATAAACGGCGTTAACACGGGCTTTTAAATAGACGGGTATTATGTGGTTTTTACAGTCTGCGATGACGCTGTGTTACGAGTTATAAATCATTCCATCAGTGCACGAGCGTTTCTGTGTAAGGGCGCACGCGCGATGTTGTCAATGACGTCGCTCAGGTTTTGTGTATCAAAACGATACGAACGTGTAGCACATACAGTCATGGGCGGATCCAAGGGTGTCCATTAGGTGACTATCATTTGTCCCCCCCCCCCGTCGTTCTGGTTTGTTTTCCCATTCTCCCTAAAAAACCGCAAATGGATTCTTCTTGTCAGTGCATTTCAATGAATTTCCATCATTTTAATGAATTTCCATCATTTTAATGAATTTCCATCATTTTAATGAATTTCCATCATTGTCATGTAGGTTAGCTTGCAAATCAGTTTGAGAGACAATAGTAAAGACAATTATTCTCGGCGTCTAGCTTTCAGAACGATACGTACACACTGTGTTCCATAGTTTGTATGCAGGCGCGTAGATAGCCGTACACACGTACGCACGTGCTTCCACATCAATACGGCAAATACATATTACAAATATTCAATGATCCATCCCTAATCTAGCTAGCTTCCATCATGGAATACATGCACGAATGAGACCGCTAGTAGGGCCTACCCGGCACACTCACTGCAAAGGATACAACGTTTACTTTACTTTTGTGCATGGCAGCAAATAGCCACTAGTTAGAAGTATGATGGACACAGTCCGGAAGATCGCCTTCTCCTTCACCTACTCAGCAAAGAGGTTGCGAGTCCTTCAGGCTGCGCTCCACTTAGACGACGATGCACACGCTTGAATGAACAACAGAACTGATCTGCAATCGCTCTGTGAGACAAGATAGTCCAGTCGTGCGAACGATACGTATACATTCAATTCTGCATTCACTGCTGTAGTCACTGTCATAGAATATTTGGAAGAAGATGGGACGGCAAAGCCAGACGCTATTTGTTGTCCATCAAAAATGTTGACTTCAACACAACACTACTGACCATTGACCATATTCCTACAGTCCAAACAGTGTAACCACTGCCAAAGACGCAACCACTTCAATCGCCCAGCTACAGCAGGAGAGGGCCGACCAAGAAGCATCCCTTGACAGCACTCTAGGGCTAGGGAAAAATTTGAGATTGAGGCGAGCAAGCCGCGCATTTATGGCAGGCAGGGGCCCCGTCCGCGAGAATGTGGCCGCTGATATAACTGACATATCCAGCCAATATTGGAAGGGGTCAGCATATGCCGGTCGTGATTCACTTGCTGCAGGAAATACATATATGATACACTGAAGGTTCACATCCACCTTTTGCGGGATGGGAGTCGAACGGGGGGGGGGGAGGGTCACGTTTTTCTCCATGGTCGGAGGAGCATTCCTTTTTTATGAAAGTTTTATTTTGACTTCAAAATGCACAAGATTACAAATGGTCACAGTTTGCTTTTAAAAATGGACCCCACACTCACACTGAGATTTGTGCTTCCGCATGAATCTATACCTAGCTACGCACCTAGTGCGTACCTGATTTGAGTATTTCCCAGCATTGAATCAATAAGAAGGACAACTATCTACAATAACAGAACAGTAGGCGTCGCCTGAATGCAAGACATCACATCATATACAGCCTTAATAACAAAACTATGTTAGCGACACAGCTAAAAACATTCACATGATGTACACATATTTGAGGCTTTTAAAAGTAAATACAAACTGTAATATGTGTAGAGAAACGTTTTATTAATTGCAAATACAACTGTGTTATGCAAGTTGACACTCATAGGAAATATACAACGTCTAGATAGCAACATAAGTTTTGAAATGAGGTTTCAGTGTACTTCGAGGGACGCAGTCGCACCTGGCATAAAATCCCCGTAGGACACGCGTGACAAATTCTCGCAAATTAATCAATGTCACGGTGCGACAAACAACCGACAAATACCTTGACAAAAAGTGGTCTGCTTGACATGGTAATGAAGTTAGATGGTGTTCATGTATGCATGATATGCAGCGTCTGTTTGTCGGTATGGTTTGTTCGTTCAATATATGCATAACCTTCGCAGTTCGCTTACATGAGTGTTGCGTAACACCTATCAGACATATTAATCTTGCCCAAACAGCAGTAGTCAAGAAAATCCCTCTTTATCGTTCCCTACGAAGTTGACACGATCAGCGACTAGACTGAATAAAATATTCTATGCAGCAAATCCCAACACGACATATATTAAATAAAAAACGACACACATGTTGAGAGATAAATGTGAAGAATAAAGGAAGGAGGCATGCGTTAGTTAAGAAATGCCCCCCCACCATGTACAATAAATGTCGGTTGGACTTATTGTTGAATCGTTGCTAATTTAGCAGGAAGAGTAACACCTTTATTCATGTAATCAGAATCCAGCAGAGTGTGTCTGCATTTTTTCATTTAATCCGCAGTGTTTTTCCATTTCGTATACTCAGTAGAAGCCGGTCAGGATTATAATTTCGTTAGTCTTGGATTGCGTTGAGTATTAACTTTGTTTATTAATCTCTCAAAGTAATTATCGCAATTTTCCGGCAATGGAAAACATACCTAGAATATGTAGACTGAGTAGACGGTTTGACAAACTGTACTAGAACCAATATTCCAACGGCATGCACTTAATGGGGTAGACGTACAACTTCTTCTCTGACATCAAATACAGCGGGGCTATTCTGCTTGGCCGTTCATCTTGTAGACTTGGTCAATTCTCGTCTTTGGGTAAAGTGAACGAATCGAATAAATGCTTAAAGAATTCATACATTCAAGGGTTGAATGGTCAGTCAGAGAATTAATTACTTCTAATCGCTTGGCGTCATTCTAGGGATACACACAGTGGGAATGAGAGGGGGGAGTTGGGGAGAAGGGGGAGAGGGGAAAGAGGGTAAGGGGAGTGTGGAAAAGGGGGAGCGGGGAGAGGGGAGAGGGGAGAGGGGAGAGGGGAGAGGGGAGAGGGGAGAGGGGAGAGGGGAGAGGGGAGAGGGGAGAGGGAGAGAGGGTGTGTGCGCGCGCGCGCGCGCGTGTGTGTGTGTGTGCGTGTGTGTGCGTGCGTGCGTGCGTGCGTGTAGATAAGTATGTAGGAGCACATATTTTAGAGATGAAGATAAAAATTCCTCAATATGCCAGGCTTGAAGTTGAGAAGCTGTAATTGCCGAGTTTATGCATACACCTCTCGGAGTCCTTTGGTTGTGATGGGCAGCTGTGAAGTGCGCATGTCAGTTCAGGAGGTGGGGGAAGTAGATGTTTCACAATTGTTGGTGGTCAAAGGCGACCATGCTGCTCTGTTAGGAAGAAAGACAGCCGAAGAGCTCGGAGTGCTCAGAGTAGGGCTGGTAGCAGCCGTGCATTTCACAGGCGGGTTAACCAAGGATAAGTTGAAAGAAATGTACCTCAGGCGTTCACTGGTCTCGGCAACTGAAGCTGAACATAGATGGGAGTGTAACACCTGTGGTCCAACCAATTAGAATGATAGCATTCAAGAGAAAAGAGAAAGTTGTACAAAAGCTGAAGGAGCTTGACAACTTGGACGTCATTGAAAAAGTTGATGGTTGTACACAGTGGGTAAACCCCCTAGTGACGGTGGTGAAGCCGAATGGAGAAGTCAGGGTGTGTCTCGACATGCGAGAAACAAACAAAGCCATAATAAGGAAGCGTCAAACCATTACCACTGTTGAAGAAACAGCACAGGAGATGGTGGATTTGAAGGTGTTCACAAAACTCGACCTGATCATGACACTAGGTGGAGCTACATCCAGACTCCCGAGATGTCACCACGTTTGCAGCACCAAATAGTATCACCAGATACAAGCGCCTTGTATTCGGGTTGAACATGGCCTCCGAAAAGTTCAATCACATCGTCAGACAGTTAGTGCAGGACTGTCTCGGAGCGTTCAACATCCACGTTGATATCATCATTGGAGGTGTGGATGACGACCAATATGACGAGGAAGTTTGCAGAAAACGAACAAACATTCAACTTCGAGAAACTGAAATTCAAAGTAAGAAAGGTAAATGTCATGCGACATACAATGTTAGACAAAGGTCTGCAGGAACATAAAACAAACTTGAGGATATGGCGCCCAAAGCCGACAAACGCGGCTGAAGTAAGAAGTTTTCTGGGTTCAGCATTGTTCAGTTCCAAGTTCATTCCCGATTTTGCTACAGCCGTTGTGGTAGTTGACACATGATAAAGCCAAGTGGAAGTTGACCAAGGAAGAGCAAAGAGCGTTTGACGAGGTCAATCAAAAGTTCACAAAGGTTCAAAATGGTCTACTACAGGATAGATGCAAACACGCGCATTGCCACTGATGCTTCGCCTGTTGGTTTGGAAGCTGTTCTTCAACAAAAGCAGGACGATGGGCAGTACGAGCCAGTGTCCGATGCCAGCAGGAAGCTGCGAGACGCAGAGACAAGATATTCTCAGTTTGAGAGAGAAGCCTTAGGCGTGAAGTGAGCATGCGAAATTTTTTATATCTACTTGTACGGCAGATAGTTTGAAATACACACAGATCACAAGCCCCTGATACAAGTGTATGGTAGACAGGCTAAACCACCAAACACGAGGTTAAAACGATGGCTGCTAAGAATACAGCAATGCAGTTTCAAAATCAAGTACATCACAGGATGGTGGAACTTGGCAGATGGATTGAATAGACTACCCATATATGGGACTGAGATAGAGTATGGAGTCGGTGTCGAAGAGTACGCCTACCCAGTAATGATGGAATCAGTGTCTGCAGCCATGACAGCCACACAGATTGAACTAGAGTCAGCTGGAGTCCCGTTGTCGATTCAGATCCGAGACGACACGTGGGCAAACCTAAAACACACAATGTTCAAGGCTGCATGTGAAGAGTAGTGGGTGATTGGTCAGATCATAATGTAGGGAAGCCGTACCGTTCTCCCACAGAATATGCAGAAACAAGCCTTGGTCCTAGCTCATGAGGAACACCAAGGTGTGGTACGCACTAAGTCCAGACTGAGAGAGAAAGCGTGGTGGCCGAGATGAACAAAGACGTTGAAGCTTTCGTCAGAGTATGTTATCCGTGTCAACTTGTGGGTGCTCGGCCAAGTCGAGAGCCGATAAGGTCGACACTACTCCCACAGGGACCTTGGGACGCAATCGCAATATATCTCTGTGGGCCACTGTTAAATGGTGAAAGTCTGTTTATTGTCATTGATTATTTCTCCAGGTGGCCGGAAGTGGTTTGGATGCGCAAAACGAATGCTCAGAACATAATAAAATGCTTGGAGACCATGTTTGTCACACATGGACTGCCATACAACGTTAGGAGTGACAACGGACCACAATTTGTTGAAGCAGATTTCGAAGGATTCCTCGAGTATCTAGGGATACAACACACGAAAGGTTTCCCATGGTAGCCAGAAAGCAATGGGGAAGTGGAACGTTTCAACGAGACAATGATGAAAGCCATTAAGATCGCTGAAATAAAGAAGAAACACTGGAAGGAGGAACTGCAGAAAGTCCTGTTATAGAACCGGACGACTCCTCATACCGTCACGGGTGTGAGTCTAGTGGAGAAGCTGCTGGGTCGCAAACTGAGGAACATGTTGCCGAAAATGCAGATGAGAACAGAGCCCATGGATGAGTTGCAATGACAAATACAAATTCGTGAGAGAGATGCGAGGACAAAAAGATATGAGAAAGAGTATGCAGACAAGAAGAGAGGTGCTAAAGTGAGCGACACTGATGTTGGCGACATACTGATTCTCAGCCAAAATAAGAGAAATAAGCTGACCACGACTGTCTTAACGTAATTGTTTAACCTAGGTAAAAACTATGGAGAGTGACTCTCTGAAAATAGGGGAGATGTGGTGTAGTGTCATAATGGTAATCACAATTTTACGTTGTTGTGGGTTCTGAGTACTCTGAGCCGGGTGTGTAATTTATAGGAACGACATTACATGTGCTTGGTCAAAAAGTTTGTTGTCTTTATCCCGCAAAACACTACATACACATATAAAAATTGGTGCACAGATGGAAGCATAATAATCATAGTAGGGATCGGGGAAGAACAGCTATATTTAAAATTAGGCTTGAAATACAAGGACATTCATGTTGTAAGTGCGACTCAACATATTAATAACAACATTTCTCTACGATTGGGCATCGGACATTGCTTCTGAGAGTTAACACGAAATATGAGAGTCTGTTCAGAAAATAGGCGCACCACCTAGTCAGAATGAGCTGAACCGTCACATTCATGAATTGGTGGTAGTTGCGCCATCGTTGCTTATTAGTTGCGTGCACACTGGGGATATTTTATTTTATTTCACGTCTATGTTGCTACAATGTTTACATATATTTTGAAATGGACCTTGTCTGTGAAATTCTAAACTCCTCATACAAATTATAGCAGCCAGTCGTGGCTGGAAAATAAAATTTCAGCACGTAATTAACACAGAAATCAGCACGTAATTAACACAGAAATCACAGAGAAAACATCTGCGCAATTCAGCGACCAATTCCAATGGCAATGGCAATAACAAAACGTTAAACACAACTTGTTTTCTCAAAAATCTTTAATATCGGCATGTTTGCTTATTAATGCTGGGATAATTATTTTGTTTTTGGGTGAGGGCTTGTGTCATCCTGATATGTTAATATACTTTGTATTCACTTTTTATATATGTACAAGTTAGATTGTTATATTACGTGTATTATAACATATGACAAGAGTGTAAATCTCCATAGCGTTATAACGGCTTCATGCTCGTCGGTTTTACGCATACGTGTTTTACACACGGGCAGAAATAAATTCCTTGAAGATCTTCTTCTTCCTGTGAAGGACTGGGCTCCTTAAGAGCGTTGTAAGTCCTGCTCGGCGCCTCTCACGCGCCGGGATTCGGTGGGTTAGATATAGAGATCACCACTCTTTGAGTCTACGACAGATTATACATTTACTCCCTGTGTGGGATCTTTTACTTCCCCTGGCATAGACACCAGGTAGAAAGGACCGTCGGCTTTTAGTGTGTCTCCCGAAAGACATGGCAAAGTGGGGTGAATGAAATTGCCTAGGTTTTGAAACGGCAGCAGGTGGTTTTGAACCCCGGTTCCCTCGACCGAAAGTCCGACGCTCTACCACTTGACCACCGCGCTCCGCAATAATATGTAAATATTCCCGAAATCGTGATGTATTATAACAAACCGTTGTATTATATTTGTGGCAAAGAAGCCCCATGCGATTTAACATTTCGCTCGGCATTGTCCCTACGGAATCGGCGTGTGACTCAGTCTGGCCAAACGAACATCAACAAACATTGTCATTCCATAGCAACGCAAAATATCGTCGTACGTTAAAAGCTTATATGTTGTAGTGGGTCAAAAACAATGAATTTGGGTGTGACATCAGTTTCATTATTTTAAACACTACTAAAACACTGCAAGATATATTGATTTTAAATAATAGCTGGCGTGGATCGAGAAGCATTTTGTGCACTGTGCTATTACAAAGCCCACAGCCAAGGGCAAGGCCAAGGTCAAGCCAATGCAAAGGAGAGGCAGCTCTACTCAAAAGTCAGATCGACACAGTTGTTAAAAAATTGCATATATCACGCTATTTCGGCAGTAAAATCATACAGTGTCCACATATTTCCCCACGTGTTCTAATATCCCTAATCAAACAACCGAGGCCACTGGTCAAACTTCCAAGCCTAGGTCCTAGGCTAGGGATAGGCTAGACTCAAAGACTGTGTACTAGCGTGTACAAACTAAACATGGAATTTAAAAACAGTTTGATATATAAATATGCATGGTACCACCAAAACAACGCTATGGTAAATACATTTACATTTATGTTGTTTTTGAGGTTTTGATCCCGGGCATTTGTTTACTGCGGCGTGAATCCGAAGGCTTCGGCCAATAAATCAGACCTTCTTTGACACAACTCTCTGTTGCGACTTCGTTTTTATGACAACGACAGCGTTGTTGACTCGTACATGGACGGAATGACTTGAATGGATAAGTTTATGGCAGTTGCACAGTCAGAAAGTTAAGTGCCTATGAACCGGCGTAGGCAAAGTTCGTTTGTTTGGCCAAAATGATGTCACGCGGTTTGACTTCTACCGGTAAAAATCCACAAACTGGTTTCGGAAAGTGCCTTCGGGAATGTAGGTATATCCCCCGTTCTATGACTAAATTAATGTAACTTTTTACAATTTCATGACTGAATATGAATAAGGGGATACAATTCTATTCAGAACGAGTGAACTCCAGTAAATGTATCCGACCTTTGCATATGATCTTTAACATGCATATTTGGCCAAGCTCTGTGTGGCCACAGGACGCACATATTATATATATATATATATATATATATATATATATATATATATATATATATATATATATATATATATATATATATATATATATATATATATATATATATATATAAACCATTTCAAACAAATATATATATATCTGAAATATGTGCGTCCTGTGGCCACACAGAGCTCTCTCTCTCTCTCTCTCTCTCTCTCTCTCTCTCTCTATATATATATATATATATATATATATATATATATATATATATATATATATATATATAAACCATTTCCATGATACTTAAAACATACCGCTTTAAATGGTGTCCTACAGTATGCACACATGTGTGTATGAATACATATATATGTATACGTATGCATAACAAACACACACATACAAACAAACAAACACTGATAGCAGTGAAAACAAACATATAGTGACGATACAATTCATTGTTGTAATGACAAAGGAAATAATGTTTGAATTTGTTTAGAATACATTGCTACATGCAAGCTGCTATGTTAATAACGAAATATCCATATTTCCTCCTACTCTGATATTACCTCCAAAGTAAGTTGACCCGCTATGTCCTACTTATGATTGCATTAGCACTTCCATATGTAGAGTCAAACCAGTTCAAGAGTGACTTAGAATAGATTTATCTGACAAACATCTTTTGTATGTTAATTTTATCATGTAAGAATAAGCGCACGCGGTAAGCGGTCGACCTATTTGTTCAGCAGAATTAAGCCGATGCTGCTTTCTATGCCACTAAAAGAAGCTTATTCCGCATGGCCGGCTAACGCGAAAGGTGAGCAGTTAAGAACTGTCTAATTGAGAACGATCACCACAGCTCGTCGGTAGAATGCAACAGGGTATATCGACCGCTTTAGCGAGCGCGTAACTTTCTTGTGCCGTTGTCATCTTCCTCTTAATGAAATACTTTTTTTCTGTGATGAAACGGCATCACAGTTAGTTGTCAGACAAAACTTGTATGGCAAAAAAATGGTAAGTGATAAATTTTTTTCAAGACGATCAATAGCTCACCGATGTGCGTTGGATAGCAGCGAAATGTTTGTGCATGACACTATCTATATTAAAGCTACATTAGTGCTTAATTTTAGAACTTGCTAAGGAGCCTTTCCAAAAAATTCACAGCACATGCGCTTTCTTCGTCAACCCTTCCATTTTCCACGTGTCTAACCCACGTTAATAGGCTCCTTACTAGCTTTCTCCTGAAAGTCGCTTTCACACCAACTTCCTCCCTCAGCTCCCGCCAGTCTTTCCACTTTCCTCCACGCCTTCGCCCAACTTGCATTAACAACGTTGTTATTTGTTTATTTTCTCGCAGTAGGCGAATCAATTATTTCTGTAGAATTGCGAGGAACCCTTTTTGTTAGTTCGACAGTAGTGCCATCTAGCGGATAAGTCTGGACGTTCGCAATGTCTAAATTTGGATCAAGCATATTTTACTATCAGACAAAGCAAATGTACTGTGTAAAATGAATAATGATGACTTATCAACATAGTTTATATGTAATTAAGTGACCACACTCAGTGTGGGTATCTTGCAAGGCGTAAACACCACTATACATGCTTAGAGGCTTAATGTCATTGTTGAGGTGTGTCTGTCGATAACCTAACTATCAATGGTTATTGATAGACAGAAATATTTGGCAACTGCCGTCGGCCGAACGATTTATCATATGACAGTTGTCAAAAAAAGTGTTGCCAACACATAATGACTACACTTGAGTTGCCAACTGAAAAAGTAGTCGCCAACATGTCGGCAACTGAAGAATCGGTATGTGCGTGGCGGGCTTAAGTCAGACTAAAATGTGTATCTCTGATTTGTTCTAGCAATTACCACCTCTCCATTACAACTCTGAAACAAGTATGCCTATGTAAAGGTAGCGATGTTAATTCAAATGCAATAGTGGGTCGGATATATAATTATTATTATTGCCAGGTTCGCGGTCAGCTTGGAACTGTGTGAGGCGGACCACAATCACTTTTCCCATTGGTGGCTATTACTGCGTTTCCTGGGTTCCGTGGGAAATTAGTCCAACGTTTTCGTGGGAAAGTCGTGAACAAGACATACCCAAAGTGATACCCCTCGAGTTCGACTCAGAACGGTAATTGATTTAGAAATGTTGGTGCGCTCTGCAGAATAGCCACTGTGCTGATACGCGAACGGTCAGCGTCTGTTCATTGCCATAGGATGAAAGATATAATGTAGTTGCGCGTATAATGTTAACATTACTAACTTAACAATGTTTATGAGGCCTCATAGACGGGTTTATGACACGCAATTCTTACTTTCCTAGGGACTCTTTGTGTAATGGTGGACGTATCGTGACTGTGGTCTGTGACTAACTGATTCGTAAATGTTGCGTCCTTAGTGAGAAATAAGCAACATTTTTCACGCCAGGATAAATATTTGAGCCTATATCATTTTACACGGTCGCCCCACCGAGGGTGTGCTGAAAGTAGCGTGGCCACGGGATCAGTGTCGGAATGATTTTCTCCACCATAAAAGTTAATGTAGAATGTTGTAATAATACATATGCCTTCTTCTTATCAAACCCATTATCACAATATACAGGAAGCGTCAATTAATAAGATGTTATTGATTGAATGGCTTGCGTTGCATTTGATCACAAATTAGACACGAGTGCGCAATATTACAAGGGAATTACTCTTCGGTTGTCATGTAACTCGATGTGATAGCACATGCTTCAAATTACTCTTCGGTTGTCATGTAACTCGATGTGATAGCACATTCTTCAAATTACTCTTCGGTTGTCATGTAACTCGATGTGATAGCACATTCTTCAAATTACTCTTCGGTTGTCATGTAACTCGATGTGATAGCACATGCTTCAAATTATTCTTTGGTTGTCATGTAACTCGATGTGACAGCACATTCTTCAAATTCACGCTACTCGTTAAGTTATAAAATCTATGCTTCCACTGGCACCGAGAATGAATATATATATATATATATATATATATATATATATATATATATATATATATATATATATATATATATATATATATATATATATATATATATATGTATAACGATGCACGTTGTGTTGTAGTTGATATTCACACCATCTACATCGACGAGGAGGCGACAAGTTTCGAGTATTGCAACCGTCACATTTCTGACTTGGACCATTTCGACCGGTACGTCAAATTCAAATATCCAGGATTTGTGGTAGAGCGCTTAATATTAGCACTGTCACAACTTAACATTAGCACTGTCACAACTTAACATTAGCACTGTCACAACTTAACATTAGCACTGTCACAACTTAACATGCACGTATTATTATAATTGCCCTCTCTGACAGCATTGGTTTCACTGCGATCATCTTCACAAGCCATATATGGTAATGCGAACTGCGTTACCCTGGCATGTATGTCCTACGTTACGTTACCCACGGAATTTATGTCCTACACTATGTATGGAAGTGCGCCGAATCAGTTGTACTCCGTCCCACTTGCTGTCTTAGTCGGTCGTCATCCTGGGAACCAGCCCAACACGAAAGAGCAATTCAAGGATATGCCTGCCATTAGCGACGACTGGTCACCAGCCAATTAAAGCTAAATGCCCGTATGTTCGCGTAATGCTATCGGTCAACTTAGCAACTGACATATACGTGTTTTAATAGGTCGATATGCTAGGGGTACTGGTGTACTATGTAGCCCGAGAGGATGATTGCGGTTAACAAAGTCAAAATCACTGTCAAATGTGTGACGTGCGTCACCAATGTCGGGATAAGTATCGTCTGAGGACGAGTTATCGGCTCAGCGCGATTAGCTAACTAAGAGGCCCGGTAAGCATTATACATGGAAGGATTAATGTATCTGCCATCAGGAAAATGTTGACGATGTTAATACAAACGTGTGCATGTATACCACCAGAACATGGCGTACGCGCGTACACGTAGCTACACATCGTGTGTTTCATGGGAATACAGTTATATGATTCGACATAAAAACCATATGACACTTCTTAACACCAACGTAAAAAGAGGGGCGTTTTCTTCTTATTAATGCGAGGCTTAATCCGGGCGTTATACGGTTCCTCATAAACGGTTATAATCGGAATTTCAGGCTTAAATATCACAAAAGCTCCCAGCTTCTTTGTACTGCAACGGGGATAAAACAAAACATTTGAACACTCGAATCGCCTCCACCTGACAACAACGCGACGCATTAACAGACGCATTAATTCACCAAGTGTGTCTACGCTGAGGTGTCTAGTCGATCTGCAAAATCATTGACATGTTAACAAGGTGACTCATCAATTAGCCACACCTATTTATTGTAACGCCCAGGTAAACTGTACACCACACGTTGTTCATAAACTATTATCGTCCGTGTGTTGCGTAACGGCAGCACGATACAGCCATTATAGCGGACGCAGTGAACTGTGTTAACTGTGCAGTTGGAGCACCGAGTCACTGCACAGTTGCAACATCCAATACTAAAGGAGGGGCGGGGACGATACGATATAGCCAGCCAATCGGGCCACTGCTACTTCCTTAAGCGGCGTTTGGCTTGTATCAGCGTCCGCAGTCGTGTTTGCCTCTTGATGAAATCAGTACTTGCGCAACAGTGTACTAGTTCTCATGCTCGACACAGACGGGTAGGTGAATTGGTCCAACTGCGTAACAACTCAGTAGTTTACTCGTAATTAATAGTGTCATTCCGAACACTTCTAAGCATTTTAATATCAATCAGCTGCTGTGAACATTTAGAACTTTTATGGACTGTTTGTATTGTAATGCAAATAAACAATGCACGATTGTCGTATACGATGAATATCATGCTAGATATCGAGTTGACCGCAATTATGTATATACACTGATATATCAATTACGTGTATACACTGATATACCAATTATGTGTATACACTGAGATATATAGGCACTGTTATTTCGATTTTAAAACGATTAATGTAATAAAACTACGTATAACGTAAGACACGCATGTACGCTCGTACTACCGCACGGACGTATGCACGCACACGCGTTTAGCACACACACGCACGCACAACAAAATATGACGGAAATGTCACTAAACGTTACGCTTAACTGGTGAACGAACATTGATTTCAGACACTCTTTCGAGCTTTCGACGGTCCACGTCACCTTTCGATCTGTGCGCAAACGAAACGCTTGTGACGGTACAATGGCGGGATGTGGACGAAGTGATCGTTGAGAACGGCATTCTGCAAAGCAAGGTAAGCAAAATTAATGTAAGGAGGTCAAACGTCACACGTTCGACAAAGCGACCGATTCTATCAGTTCTTGAACACATCAAAACGTATCCACTTATTCGGCTAAATGGCGTGATAGAAACGTAAACCAGGTGCGATAGCCTATAAATACTGGAACAAGTTTGTTCCTGTAGCGTAAATGTTGCGATATAAACAAGTGAAGATGATATTTAGACGAATCCTATTTTTGTTCTGCGCCACTGCCGAACTGGGCCATTTACGGCAATCCGTTTTGTTTATAAACTATATTGCGTGTGTTCTTGTTTGAGATTAATCGAATAAAGGGATCGATGGAGTTGACATTGACCTATCATCTTGAGTGTTTTTAATATAGATCTGTACCACATAGGTATTGGAATTGGCAGCTATTCTAAAGTTTCGAAATACATTTTCTTCAATCAATGAGTTGGACGAAAACGGTGGCAACACACTCACATGCAATCGCGCGCACACGCACGCATGCTCGATCTGTTCTGTTTTGGGTAAACAAAACTTGTATGATGTTGTTTGACATAATACTAAGTTAATGTCGCATAGCATCACGCAGATGTCTAAAGTGATAATCCCGGGGTTCATCACCATACGCTTTAGATAGGCATCTAGTGCATGACACGTTCTGTAGCGTCATCCAGGTTCTCCGTTGTACCTAACCAGACCACGTCAATTGAGAGATTTCCATGGTAAATGATATGACACGTCGGTAACGATGGCGAAATTAACCGCGGCATCGCATTACATTGTCTGGTCTGTATATTTGACCAGTGAGATGACGGTGCATATTATGGTGTGTGGTGTGTGGTGTGCGTGTGCGTGTGCGTGTGCGTGTATGTATCTTTGGTGAAGTCCTCCGCGGTATATATTGCACTACAGTGTTCGTAGTCCTGTTAAGATCCTCTGTCGTACATTGCACAACCAGGCCTACGCGCCACGTATGTAGTCCTTTCGATGTCATCAGCGGCATACGACCAGACAAAGTTCGTAGGTTTGATGAGGTTCTCCGTGATACACGCCACGACCACACGTGTAGCTTGGAGAGGTATTCCGCATTACACACTAAAACCAGGTGTTTAGTGAATTTCAACGCTATCAATAACCTTGCATCGAAAAGTGTCCCAGCAGTCTGCATTTCAACACCGTCTGGCATTTCCCACTCTCTTGATGCCTGCACTCGACCTACGGAGATGGTTTACATACGCAAATGTAGACAAATCGGTATCAATACCTTGACAACTGTTGACAAATTCAATCAAATGTAGTTTGAACACGTGATTGTGTCGAGCACCTCCACCTGGTTTGAGTTGCGCGTACGCCTCCATCAACTTAGTGCGATTGAACACCAATTCTGCCATCATGCTTTCAAGCTTCCACTGCCGCACCGGGAAACAATGAAATAGTTCACAACTACAGTAACTGATGGAAAACCGAATACCAACCGACTGCGACGACAGAGAACATAGTGCCCATATTTTAATTGGCTAAAATCATTGAATTTGATAAAATCATCTGTTTCCACTTGTAGTCCTCGACGGTTGGCGGAGTAGCACAAACAACCGAATGCGGACTGCGATCTTGTCCGATTATTTGTGTTACTCCGCCACCGTCTCCGTCAATATTTGTGTTACTCCGCCACCGTCACCGTCGATATTTGTGTTAATCCACCACCGTCTTCCTCGATATTTGTGTTAATCCACCACCGTCTTCGTCGATATTTGTGTTAATCCGTCACCGACTCCGTCGATATTTGTTTTAACACATCACCGTCTCCGTCGATATTTGTGTTACTACACCACTGTCTCCGTCGATATTTGTGTTAATCCGTCACCGTCTCCGTCGATATATGTGTTAATCCACCACCGTCTCCGTCGATATTTGTAGTACTCCACCACCGTCTCCGTCGATATGTCTGTTAATCCGTCACCAACTCCGGCGATATTTGTGTTAATCCATCACCGTCTCCGTCGATATTTGTGTTAATCCACCACCGTCTCCGCCGATTCAACCGGGCTGCAATTCGTAAATGTACCATTTGATATAATGATTCTGTATTAATCGCATATAAATGTGGCTGGAGTATTGTTTATGATATATTAGCAACTAACCCCAAACTTAACTGATAACTGATATATCTTCAAAACAGCCGATATCGACATTTTGTTAAACGGATTATAACATATAAATGATATACAAACACTTGCAATGGGTATACGTATACCATTCCATAGATGTTTCGATAGTCGATATGCGTCAAGTATTACGGTCAGTGCAAGTAGGCACCATCATTGAGTCTAAACATGTTGTGCCACCCAATTAGAATTTCCCGTCCTACGCGGGTCGCCATTTAAAACACATTCTAGAAATGTGACAACTGTACCGAATTTCCCCCAACGCATAAAACGTTACGTAGATATGTACTTAGCTATTCAGCCAAAATCGTTTACTCCGAAGAGATGAAAATTCCAGAGGAACCTACTAATTTCGCTTGGTCGACACTCGGCTTCTAACGCCTTCGAGGACGCCACCTCGCCGAGACTGGGTAACTAATTAAAAATTTAGCGGGTAACATGGTTACCTAGCAGAAACGACCTGGATCCGCCCATGTAATCATTGCTGTGTCATGGTATATATGTTGTTTGTTGAATATGTCACCATTACTTTTAAAACTATATTTAAAGTGACAGTTACGTCTCAAGAAAATTGCTTTTATTTTTTCCAAATATTGCAACCGAATCTCCAAGTGTTCGTAGGCGGAATGAGATATTTGATTGACATATTCGGAAGCACAAAACACAGTTTTTGAGAGGTAATTACCATGTAATTATCAGTTATTCAACGATTATAATTATTGTTATTATTTACAAACAACATTATTTATATGTTCTTATTATTATTAGTGTCACGAAAAGTATATTACATAGCCATGGTAGTAGTATCTGCGCTAAGCCGACTATAAATATTGTTACTTACAATTTGATTCTTTGTCTGTTACAGTGATCACGGTAGCTGTAGATCATAAGTACATCCGACATGAAGTACATTCATTTCATACTGATAATGGCGCTCGTGGCGGCTGGTGAGTCAACATTTACACATTTGCACGCACATGTGTGCAAACATTCAGTCAACGCAATAGAGGCTACCCGGAACGACATGTGCTGCCTCTTGTGGATACATCACCATTTTTGTTAGACAAACTCTTTGAAGACCAATGACAAAACGCCAATCTACATTGAAAATTTAATAAAATTGTTCATATGCAACAATGTGAGTTGCGTTGCTGAACCGGAATTTTTCATAGGTCTATTTGGCGTTTAAACGATCAGGCATTCAGCTATAAGAAACGTCAAAGCGTTGTATGAGGGATGTCGCAGAAGATTGCCATATTATAATTTAATTGTATCAACTATTATCAACTATGCAGACTTATCTTACGTCACATTTACAACTCATATAAAACAATTTTGGCACACCCGTTTCGCAAAACGAAACATATTATTATTATAAACATGTCATCGTACATTTAATCAAAAAAGTGCATAGCTACATATTGAATAATTGAAACAAAATAGTATCGTCTTTGCATTAAAGACTGAGGAACTGAATATTAATAGACAGTATTCATATGAAGAGACTTAAATACTTTAATTTATTAGCTTACTTACTAAGTCCCTTTACTATTAGACAGGCAGGTAATCGACGTTACCCAGTCCTGTTTGCAGCCATACTTTCCAACTCATCTGTCTTACATTTCTGGATGTGTGCTTCTCTCGCGATCGTTCGTCGCTATGTTTCTTTTAGGCGTCCTCTTCTCCCTTTTCAAGATAATTGCCAATACCACTTCTTCGTTTGTGTTTTTGATGGCGGCTTTCTAAGAACATGACCGAAATACCCCCATCTTCTGTTCAATATTGTTAACTTGATTGTTTCTGCATTTGCTCTTTTAAGGACTTCCTCTTTGTTGATAAACGTATTTCATTTGACATTGAAAAGCCTAAGCATTTGTTATGGAAACGTGATAGTTTATCTTCAGATGGTTTGTTTGTCTTCCACGTATTAGAACAATAAGTGAGTACGGGTTTAACGTTGCTGCTGAGTTTGTGTTTATGCTCAATGATCTCCACATTTCTGTGAGCTTTTCACACGCTACCCGTGACTTTCCGAGCGTACTGTTGATGTTAAACCATCTCTTCCATTTCAGTAAACACGTCTACAAAGTTAGTTAACAGATGGGTTTACAATTCGTTAGATTGCTCCACGGTGTTAAAGCGAGTGAACACTTGATAACTGCAAAATCCTCCTGGGCATCTACCGCTTTCCTCATTCGATGTAATATGGTTGAGCAAACAGTTTTCATTTTACTTTAAGAAGGGTTATGCCTCACAAATTTTTGCAATTTACTGGTCCTTTTTAGGCATTTTATTATCAAGCCAATCTTCCATTTTTTATAGGTACTTCCATTCTTCAATATTGGGTTGCTTTTATATTTTGTCCAGCTTTACTAGGATACCAATGTTGTCTTCTCCGCTTTCAAATAACATTTTAGCAGTGACTTTGTTCTTAGTCGCAATTCTTCATACCACTTACATAACTTCAGTTTGCCCTCCATTTGCATGTTCAAAGTATCCGTTTCATTTATCATAGTAAATGTTATATTATCTGATGGAGCAGGTCTATTTAGAACTTCTTGAACGTTTTGACACACTTTTATCTTCTCCTCTAGTGTTGTTAACATGCAAAAATTTGTGTCTTCCAAACAGTTTCCAAAATCACGAGATAATTTCTTTGTGATTTCGTAAAGCGTGTTCATCGATCCATTCGTGATTTCTTCTTGACTTTAATCTTTAAAGGAAAGCTAACACATTCCTAGGAGTAAGAATTTAGGGATGAGACTAAAATAAAAACATAAGTTATCATATATCACTGCATTTTAACCGTTCAAAATGCTTTACTCGTCAACATCTCACAAACCTGTTCATTCCAACACCAGTTCGACTTCATTGGGAAGAAGTCGAATTAGTGTGGATAACAAATCCAACTATTATTATACATAACAATTGGACTTATTCATGAACTAAACAAACATAGCATGATTTCATTTGAAATTTATGTTGCAGCAACCACCACTGATGCGTCGAACGAAATATCGACGTCAACGGAAAATAACACCGACACAACGATGTCTTCCGTCGAATCAACGAGTAAAGGTGCAAGTTTAATCTTAAATAATCGGTTTATTTACTTTTTGTTTATTTGTTACATGATAAATATGAGCAATATTCTTTTCGTAAAGGTATGGCAATACTTATAATGCTCCTTATGCATAACAATAATGACAACATTATACATATCAAACACAATTAGTGATGTCAATAAATTGACACAAAGTATCGAAACAGTTTTTAACAACACCTAAATGAACTACCTTAGAGTTCATCCATGAAATAAACACAATGCTGTTGTAGGGGTTAAATCCAGTTCCAATCAGCTATTTGTAACTAAGCAACAGACAGGCGAAGTTACAACGCGTTAACTTTGGACGCAGCCACGCTCAAAACTGGTTATGGCTTCAAAGTTAATTTCCTAAGTAAATTTCGAATACGCTTTACCTAACAATATAATAAATAGGCCAGCTTTAATTTGCGTGACTAACTGAAGTGTAGTCAGAATCCGACAGATTCCTTTATTACTCTTTTGACATTTGTCGTGAATTTAGCTAAGGCGTCAACATTAACCTTTCGGAAACCGACGGGCTCCTCATAGTTAACAAGTCGTGTGGAAATAATAATTAACACAACAAGCAGAATACCCTGTTCGCAGTGCCAATATTGTGCTATGGTACTTACTGGAATACGGCGGCACAATGGTGTGAAACTCGAGACACTAGACCAAGACGACGGCTCTCCCTTCGTGAGGGATAGTGTAAGCTGTTCTTTATTCATTCTGTTCTCAGGACGTCAACTGGGTGTATTTATATGGGACTATTTTGCGGTGTCACTATTGTGCGGATGACAATGACTATAGCACGTATTAACCGTGAATGCGGATTATTAACATGTATGCTCCGCACTGCAATTCCATAAATGCGCAGTATCTTCTTCTCCTATAGTATTGTTAACAGGCACCCATTTATGTCTTCCAAACAGCTTCCAAAATCACGAGATAATTTTTTTTGTAATTTTGTAAAGCGTGCTCATTGATCTGTTCGTTATTTCTTCTTGACTTTAATCTTTGAAGGTAAAATAACACATCACTTGGAATAAGATTTGATGGATAAGGCAACAAGAAAAACGTAAGTTATTATATATCGCTGTATCTTAGTCGTTTTACTCATCATCCTGAGTCAATCAAAATACGGCGGTGACAAACGAAATATGGACGGCAACAGAGTTTACCGGAACAAATGACACCGACAAAACGACGCTTTCCGTCGAACCAACGAGCAAAGGTGCAAGTTTAATCTTAACCAATCGGTTTAGTTACTATTTGAATGCCCAATTTGAAATTTCTATGAAAATGCTATTTTGTTGAAGATATGGATCGATTGATACTAATTATTATGAATTCAGTTATTTTGCAACAACCATCACAATCGCGAATGTTACCACGGGGTCAATCGAAATATTGGCGGAGAGCACAGGAACTGCCGTGCCAACTACAATCGAAGAAACAACGCCTTTCGACGAAACAGCGAGCGAAGGTTCACATTTGATCTGAACTAGTTATTTACACTTCCCTTATTGCTACATAAAGAAATTAAAATAAACATCAAACTGCTGTTTTTTGAAGATCTGGAACGATTTATATGAATTAATATGCATACGTTACAACATTATGTGCTACAGGTAATTATGGTTATACAGCAACGTTAGTAGAAGAGAACTACTTTGGAAGATACCACTTCAACAACCTCTTCAGGTGACGGAATCACTGGATACTAGTACTGTCGAGTTCGACTACTTCACGTAACATCCTCCGGCTGTTTACAAATGCAGTTATTTGTAGTCCTTTTCAATTGTCATTACGGAAACGGAACAGATGTAGTGCTATGCAGGTATATAAAAATATAGTGTTGTAGAGAAAAAAACATTGTAATGTGTTCTTTCATATTTCTCACTGAATACGTTAGGTTTGACAAGGCAAAATCGAAATGTGTAGCGTTGAAAACGCATAACATTTATGAATCAGAAGCCGTCAACGACTGTTGAATATTTGGAAACCACCGATAAAGAAACTTCGACAGCGGAAACTACATAATAAGTCGTTTGGACATTGGGTGGGGATGATAATTCAAATAACTTAATTATATTTTAGCATATACTTATTATTGGGAACATATATAGACCACCAAGATCATGTAACGAGAATACTAACAATTTCATAGATGAATTTACAACGACTTTATCTACACTGGATAATAGCTGTCGCTCATTATTGCAATGGATTATTACATTTATTTACTCAAAATTACCGAAAATAAAATATACAGTGATTTTTCTTACTATGACAGTCTGCATCTTAAAATAAAATTTCCAACCCGCTTCACTAGAACCAATGGAACATTGATAAACAACTTTTTTTGTAAGTTACATAATTTGTATTAGACAGTACAGCAGGGATCTTTACTAAATCTTTTCTGTTCAACAACCATTCTTCCTATTCACGGATATCAATATAAAAACTTAACTTCCTCCAACATTCGTAAGAGTAAATTTACAAAATAAAGTACCGGTGCACAGCTAACAATTTAGAATGAAATAAACTCTGAGGACATGTACAGCAAACTAATGAAATGTCCTAAGGCTAATCCCAATTTAAATTACAACATAAAACATGAAGAAATCATGCGAGCACAAGGGATTCAATATGATGGCAAGGATTATTGTTATTACTTAAAAAAACAAGTTGGCTCTGTTTTCAGATTTAAGAATGTAGATAAAGAAACTGTAAAGAAAACAATAGAAAACTTTCCAACAAAAATCAATCGTGGTTGTGATGGTATTTCTTCAAAACTGTTGAAAATAATAGAATCTGTCATCACTAAAAGTTTAACATTATTAATCAACCATGTTATATACTCATTTATCTCATTCCTACTAACTTAAAAAGTGTTAGAGAAAAACAATTTATCGTCAGTTATATGCATATTTCAACGATTCCAAATTTTGTTTTGAAATTAATACGGCTTTAGACAAAAACACTCCACTGAATATGCATCATTTGAACTAGCAGACAGAATAATCACACAAATGGATAAACATGATGTACCATTCAGCATTTGTTTGACCCTCAGAGGCGTTTGGCACTATTGATCAATCAATACTATTTAACACACACACACACACACACACACACACACACACACACACACACACACACACACACACACACACACACACACACACACACACACACACACACACACACACACACACACACACACACACACACACACACACACACACACACACACACACACACACACACACACACACACACACACACACACACACACACACACACACACACACACACACACACACACACACACACACACACACACACACACACATATATATATAAATAGATATATATATATATATATATAAATATATATATATATATATATATATATACATATATATATATATATACATATATATATATATATATATATATATATATATATATATATATATATATATATATATATATATATATATATACATGCATGCATGCATGCATACATACATATATATATATATATATATATATATATATATATAAATATATATATATATATATATATAAATATATATATATATATATATATATATATATATATATATGTGTGTGTATATATATATATATATACACACATACATACATACATACAACATATATACAACATACATACAACATACATACATACAACATACATACATGCATGCATACATACATACATACATACATACATTCATACATACAAATACATATATATATATATATGCATATATATATATATATATATATATATATATATATATATATATATATATATATATATATATATATATATATATATATGCATATATATATGTATATATATATGTATATATATATATATATATATATAAATATATATATATATATATATTCCAAAAGCTAGCAAAATTTTACTTTATTATATATGCCGACGAAACCACCTTATTTAGCACCATCACATTTTTAATGACAATATACCAAACAATAGCACTGAATCTGCAGTAAATGATCAACTCCTAAAAATAATGGAATGGCTTCAAAATCAAAAATTAATCTAAATATATGACCATTCAAATGTCTAATAAAGTTAAATACACGTTTTCGCTCAGCATCAATAATATCAACATAGATCGAGTGGACGAATTAATTTTTTGCGACGGACTTTAGATACAAATTTAATTTTGAAAAAAAAAAACACTGAAACAATATCAAACAAGTGCTACAAAAATGGAAATTAAAATTCATTTATAGAATACATTAATTATTGCATCATGGCGTGGGGTAACCAAGGTGGCAGAATGATAAAAATTCAAAAGAAAGCTGAGTACAACTGATTATATACTCATTCAGACCTAAGCATGGATTTGCCAAAAGGTGTCTTAGATATAATTTGCCACATGTTATTAATAATACCAAGCAAATAGTTACAGGGAAGATAGGAATTCATAGTTTGTGGGGTTTTGCATATTATGCAAAACATTATTTATTACAAAAATATGAAGATACGTGTTCAATACTAAGCTGCTATACGTGCTATCAAAATCGACTAAATTAGTAATACATATATGAATGTACGATTACTATCTATTACAATTTATATTACATATTATCACACATATTTCAATATATACACTCAAATATTCATGCACGCTTTTTCTCCTTCTGCACACATGCACGGTCATAACCTTTTGTATAAATCAGTTAGTTAATTATATTTCATTAGTGGCTCATATGATAGCGACTGTAAAATCTTTATAGGAGTCACTAACTATATTATGTTTGTATTTTTATCTGTGAACGTAATAATGCATCTATTGTTTCTATAATTCAATTTGCATTTGTATTGCAAACCGGGTCAAAATAAACGTTCGTATTCCTTGAAACAACGAGTGAAAGTATTAAGCATCTTATTTAAATGTATTGTTTTTTGTACTACTACTTGTTTTTAATGCAATGAAAATGGATCAAGTTAATCGCAAATTTGAGTATCTTTGCTGGACAGGACATTCTGTGTGTGTGTTACCTAGACTGTTTGACTTGTTTACCAATATAACTGTCATTACAGAAAACAATTAAATTTCTGCATCTAACAAATGCTTAGCACTATTTAAAATTAAATTTCTGCATCTAACAAATGCTTAGCACTATTTAAAATATTTTTTTTTCAGCAACAACCACAGCTGCGGATATTACCACGGGGACAAACGAAACAATAACGTCGACAGAGTTCACAGGAACAGCTGCACAAACTAAAATCGAAGAAACAACAACTTTCGTCGAAACAACTAGCGAAGGTACAGGTTTGATCTTAACTAATCGCTTTATTTATTCGTCCCTTATTGGTATTTGAAAACCCATTTGAAATATCTACGAAACTGCTATTTTGTTGAAGATATGTGAAGATTGATATTCATTATTATAAATAGAAAATAAAGATTTGGTGGGACAAAGGACCGCCCCACCTTTGCTACTTTTGTCATTTAATAATTTTTCTCAATGAGCAACTTTGTATTGGCAACTAAGCGAAATCTCATTTGATATACATGTTTTGTATTTTACTGTATTTTTCTTGATCAGCATGTTTGTGTTAGCTGCCAAGCTACTTTTGCATTGATTCATATACTTTTCTGTTGGTACAATTATTAAATGACCTTTACCAACAATCACTCTTTTTGTGTATCTGTAGCAAACGAGCTCAGTTATCTGCCATTAAGCATCATCAGGGTATAAAGATAATATCACTATGCTATTGGTAATTTTTTGTTGAATTTTGATTATTCAGCAACTGTAGAAAGTACGGTAGTAGAAGACAAAACTACTGTTGAAGATACTACTTCAGCGACGTCTTCTACTACTGATTCATTGGATACTACTACTGTAGAGATAGAAAGTACGACTGCTTCAGGTAACACCGACCGAATGTTTAGAAATACAGTTATGTGTATCCCTTTCCAGTTGTCATTTTGGAAATATAGAAATGATGTAGCTCTATCTTTGATACCACACGACGAAAACAGAAGGAGTGCTATGCAGCTATTTTAAAATATAAAGGTGTATTGAAAATGTCAATCATATTCGTTGTTTGATATTTCAAAATGAATACATGAGGTTTGATAATGCAAAAGCGCAACTTGTAGCTTGGAAATAAATCACATAATATTCTTGAATCAGCGTAATGTTCAATATTATTACATTTATATATATGGATGTTCAATGTGTTGTTACAACAATGTCTACTTTCAAACCAATGAAAGTAATTGACATGATATTCTTCTGGCAGGATCCACCCCAGCCCCTGTTGAAACCACGGAACCGACGGATAGCTTGACGTCGGCAGCGACCACAGAGTCAGTTGAAACAAGTACGATCGAAGGAACGACGCAATCCGTTGAGACAACGAGCGAAGGTAAATGACTGTCATTTCTGAATAAAAAATAAATGTAAATGTTATGGGTAGGCAATGTGAATTGTTTACCAATATAACTGTCATTACAGAAAATAATTTAAATCCTGCATCTTCTAAATGCTTATCTCTATTTCAATAATGATTTTTTCAGTAACAACGACAGCTGCGGATGTTACCACGGGGTCAACCGGAACAATAACTTCGACAGAGACCACTGGAACAGCTGCACAAACAACAATCGAAGGAACAACATCTTTCGTCGAAACAAAAAGCGAAGGTACAAGTTTGATTTCAACTAATCGTTTTATCTATTCGTCCGTTATTAATATTTTATTACCCAATTGAAATATATACGAAACTGCTAATTTGTTGAACATATGGAACGATTGATATTAATTATAATAAATAGAAAATAAATATAATATAACTATGATATTTGTAATTTATTGTTGAATTTCGATTATTCAGCAACTGTAGCAAGTACGGTAGTAGAAGCGAAAACTACAGAAGAAGATATTACTTCAGCGACGTCTTCTACTACTGAATCATTGGATACTACTACTCTCGAGATAGAAAGTACAACTGTTTCAGGTAACACCAACCGAATGTTTACCAATGCAATTATGTGTATCCTTTCCAGTTGTCATTTTGGAAATATAGAAATGATATAGCTCTATCTTTGATACCATACGACGAAAACAGAAGGAGTGCTATGCAGCTATTTTAAAATATAAAGGTGTATTGAAAATGTCAATCATATTCGTTGTTTGGTATTTCAAAATGAATACATGAGGTTTGATAATGAAAAAGCGCAACTTGTAGCTTGGAAATAAATCACATAATATTCTTGAATCAGCATAACGTTCAATATTATTACATTTATATATATGGATGTTTAATGTGTTGTTAAAACAATGTCTTCTTTCAAACCAATGAATTTAATTGACATGATATTCTTCTGGCAGGATCCACCACAGCCCCTGTTGAAACCACGGAACCGACGGATAGCTTGACGTCGGCAGCGACTACAGAGTCAGTTGAAACAAGTACGATCGAAG
This sequence comes from Lamellibrachia columna, assembly GCA_963662155.1. Taxonomy (NCBI): domain Eukaryota; kingdom Metazoa; phylum Annelida; class Polychaeta; order Sabellida; family Siboglinidae; genus Lamellibrachia; species Lamellibrachia columna. The sequence goes on along the minus strand of OY759263.1, from coordinate 28,689,809 downwards.
GAACGACGCAATCCGTTGAGACAACGAGCGAAGGTAAATGACTGTCATTTCTGTATAAAAAATAAATGTAAATGTTATGGGTAGGCAATGTGAATTGTTTACCAATATAACTGTCATTACAGAAAATAATTTAAATCCTGCATCTTCTAAATGCTTATCTCTATTTCAATAATGTTTTTTTCAGTAACAACGACAGCTGCGGATGTTACCACGGGGTCAACCGGAACAATAACTTCGACAGAGACAACTGGAACAGCTGCACAAAACACAATCGAAGAAACAACATCTTTCGTCGAAACAACAAGCGAAGGTACAAATTTGATTTCAACTAATCGTTTTATCTATTCGTCCGTTATTAATATTTTATTACCCAATTGAAATATATACGAAACTGCTAATTTGTTGAACATATGGAACGATTGATATTAATTATAATAAATAGAAAATAAATATAATATAACTATGATATTTGTAATTTATTGTTGAATTTTGATTATTCAGCAACTGTAGCAAGTACGGTAGTAGAAGCGAAAACTACAGAAGAAGATATTACTTCAGCGACGTCTTCTACTACTGAATCATTGGATACTACTACTCTCGAGATAGAAAGTACAACTGTTTCAGGTAACACCAACCGAATGTTTACCAATGCAATTATGTGTATCCCTTTCCAGTTGTCATTTTGGAAATATAGAAATGATATAGCTCTATCTTTGATACCACACGACGAAAACTGAAGGAGTGCTATGCAGCTATTTTAAAATATAAAGGTGTATTGAAAATGTCAATCATATTCGTTGTTTGATATTTCAAAATGAATACATGAGGTTTGATAATGCAAAAGCGCAACTTGTAGCTTGGAAACAAATCACATAATATTTATGAATCAGCATAATCTTCAATGTTATTCCATTTATATATATGGATGTTCAATGTGTTGTTAAAACAATGTCTTCGTTCAAACCAATGAATGCATTTGACATGATATTCTTCTGGCAGGATCCACCACTGCCCCTGTGGAAACCACGGAATCGACGGATAGCTTGTCGTCGGCAGCGACTACAGAGTCAGTTGAAACAAGTACAATCGAAGGAACGACGCAATCCGTTGAGACATCGAGCGAAGGTAAATGTCTGTCATTTCTGTTTAAACAATAAGTGTAATTTTGATGGGTAGGCAATGTGGCTTGTTTACCAATATAACTGTCATTACAGAAAATAATTTAATTCCTGCATCTACTACATGCTTAGCTCTATTTCAAGTATTTGTTTTCAGCAACAACAACAGCTGCGGATGTTACCACGGGGTCAACTGAAACAATAATTTCGACAGAGACCACTGGAACAGCTGCACAAACAACAATCAAAGGAAAAACATCTTTCGTTGAAACAACTAGCGAAGGTACAATTTGATCTCAACTAATCGTTTTATCTATTCCCCCGTTATTAATATTTTATTACCCAATTGAAATATCTACGAAACTGCTAATTTGTTGAACAGATGGAACGATTGATATTAATTATAATAAATAGAAAATAAATATAATATAACTATGATATTTGTAATTTATTTTTTCATTTTGATTATTCAGCAACTGTAGCAAGTACGGTAGTAGAAGGGAAAACTACCGAGGAAGACACTACTTCAGCGACGTCTTCTACTACTGCATCATTGGATACTACTGCTCTCGAGATAGAAAGCACGACTGCTTCAGGTAACACCGACCGAATGTTTACAAATGCAGTTATGTGTATCCCTTTCCAGTTGTTATTTTGGAAATATAGAAATGATATAGCTCTATCTTTGATACCACACGAAGAAAACAGAAGGAGTGCTTTGCAGCTATTTTAAAATATAAAGTTGTATTGAAAATATCAATCGTATTCGTTGTTTCATATTTCAAAATGAATACATGAGGTTTGATAATGCAAAAGCGAAAATTGTAGCTTGGAAACAAATCACATAACATTTATGAAACAGCATAATGTTCAATATTATTACATTTATATATATATATATATATATATATATATATATATATATATATATATATATATATATATATGGATGTTCAATGTTTTGTTAAAACAATGTCTTGTTCAAACCAATGAATGCATTTGACATGACATTCTTTTGGCAGGATCCACCACATCCCCTGTGGAAACCACGGAATCGACGGATAGCTTGTCGTCGGCAGCGACTACAGAATCAGTTGAAACAAGTACAATTGAAGGAACGACGCTATCCGTTGAGACAACGAGCGAAGGTAAATGACTGTCATTTCTGTTTAAACAATAAGTGTAATTTTGTTGGGTAGGCAATGTGACTTGTTTACCAATATAACTGTCATTACAGAAAATAATTTAATTCCTGCATCTACTAAATGCTTAGCTCTATTTCAAGTATTTTTTTTCAGCAACAACCACAGGTGCGGATGTTACCACGGGGTCAACCGAAACAATAATTTCGACAGAGACCACTGGAACAGCTGCACAAACAACAGTCGAAGGAACAACATCTTTCTTCGAAACAACTAGCGAAGGTACAAGTTTGATCTCAAATAATCTTTTTATCTAATCGTCCGATATTAATATTTTATTACCTAATTGAAACACCTACGAAACTGCTAATTTGTTGTACATATGGAACGATTGATATTAATTATAACAAATAGAAAATAAATATAATATAACTATGATATTTGAAATTTATTTTTTAATTTTGATTATTCAGCAACTGTAGTAAGTACGGTAGTAGAAGGGAAAACTACCGTGGAAGAATCTACTTTAGCGACGTCTTCTACTACTGCATCATTAGATACTACTACTCTCGAGATAGAAAGTACGACTGCTTCAGGTAACACCGACCGAATGTTTACAAATGCAGTTATTTGTATCCCTTTCCAGATGTCATTTTGAAATATAGAAATGATATAGCTCTATCTTTGATACCACACGAAGAAAACAGTAGGAGATTTGCAGCTATTTTAAAATATAAAGTTGTATTGAAAATATCAATCATATTCGATGTTTCATATATCAAAATGAATACATGAGGTTTGATAATGCAAAAGCGCAACTTGTAGTTTGGAAGCAAATCACATAACATTGATGAATCAGCATAATGTTCAATGTTATTCCATTTATATATATATGGATGTTCAATGTTTTGTTAAAACAAAGTCTTGTTCAAACAAATGAATGCATTTGACATGATATTCTTTTGGCAGGATCCACCACAGCCCCTGTGGAAACCACGGAATCGACGGATAGCTTGTCGTCGGCAGCGACTACAGAGTCTGTTGAAAAAACTACAATTGAAGGAACGACGCCATCCGTTGAGACAAAGAGCGAAGGTAAATTACTGTCATTTCTGTTTAAACAATAAGTGTAATTTTGATGGGTAGGCAATGTGACTTGTTTTCCAATATAACTGTCGTTAGAGAAAATAATTTAATCCCTGCATCTACTAAATGCTTAGCTCTATTTCAAGTATTTTTTTTCAGCAACAACCACAGCTGTGGATGTTACCACGGAGTCTACCGAAACAATAACTTCGACAGAGACCACTGGAACAGCTGCACAAACAACAATCGAAGGAACAACATCTTTCGTCGAAACAACTAGCGAAGGTACAAGAATGATCTCAACTAATCGTTTTATATATTCGCCCGTTATTAATATTTTATTACCCAATTGGAATATCTACGAAACTGCTAATTTGTTGAACATATGGAACGATTGATACTAATAATAATAAATAGAAAATAAATATATTATAACTCTGATATTTGTAATTTATTGTTGAATTTTGACTATCCACCAACTGTAGCAAGTACGGTTGTAGAAGGGAAAACTACCGAGGAAGACACTACTTCAGCGACGTCTTCTACTACTTCATCATTGGATACTACTACTCTCGAGATAGAAAGTACGACTGCTTCAGGTAACCGACCGAATGTTTACAAATGCAGTTATGCGTATCCCTTTCCATTTGTCATTTTGGAAATATAGAAATGATATAGCTCTATCTTTGATACCACACGAAGAAAACAGTAGGAGTGCTATGCTGCTATTTTAAAATATAAAGTTGCATTGAAATTATCAATCATATTCGTTGTTTCATATTTCAAAATTAATACAAGAGGTTTTATAATGCAAAAGCGAAAATTGTAGCTTGGAAAAAATCACGTAACATTGATGAATCAGCATAATGTTCAATGTTATTCCATTGATATATATGGATGTTCAATATGTTGTTAAAAAAAATCTTCGTTCAAACCAATGAATGCATTTGACATGATATTCTTCTGGCAGGATCCACCACAGCCCCTGTGGAAACCACGGAATCGACGGATAGCTCGTCGACGGCAGCGACTACAGAGTCAGTTGAAACAAGTAAAATTGAAGGAACGACGCAATCCGTTGAGACAACGAGCGAAGGTAATTGACTGTAATTTCTGTTTAAACAATAAGTGTAATTTTGATGGGTAGTCAATGTGACATGTTTAGCAATATAACTGTCATTACAGAAAATAATTTAATTCCTGCATCTACTAAATGCTTAGCTCTATTTCATGTATTTTTTTTTTCAGTAACAACCACAGCTGCGGATGTTACCACGGGGTCAACCGAAACAATAATTTCGACAGAGACCACTGGATCAGCTGCACAAACAACAATAGAAGGAACAACATCTTTCTATGAAACAACTAGCGAAGGTACAAGAATGATCTCAACTAATCGTTTTATCTATTCGCCCGATACAAATATTTTATTACCCAATTGAAATATCTACGAAACTGCTAATTTGTTGAACATATGGAACGATTGATATTAATTATAATAAATAGAATATAAATATAATATAACTATGATATTTGTAATTTATTTTTTCATTTTGATTATTCAGCAACTGTAGCAAGTACGGTAGTAGAAGGGAAAACTACCGTGGAAGACACTACTTCAGCGACGCCTTCTACTACTCCATCATTGGATACTACTACTCTCGAGATAGAAAGTACGACTGCTTCAGGTAACACCGACCGAATGTTTACAAATGCAGTTATGTGTATCCCTTTCCAGTTGTCATTTTGGAAATATAGAAATGATATAGCCCTATCTTTGATACCACACGAAGAAAACAGAAGGAGTGCTATGCAGCTATTTTAAAATATAAAGTTGTATTGAAAATATCAATCATATTCGATGTTTATTATTTCAATATTAATACATTAGGTTTGAAAATGCAAAAGCGGTACATGTAGTTTGGAAACAAATCACATAACATTTATGAATCAGCATAATGTTCAATGTTATTCCATTTATATATATGGATGTTCAATGTGTTGTTAAAACAATATCTTCGTTCAAACCAATGAATGCATTTGACATGATATTCTTCTGGCAGGATCCACCACAGCCCCTGTGGAAACCACGGAATCGACGGATAGCTTGTCGTCGGCAGCGACTACAGAGTCAGTTGAAACAAGTACAATCGAAAGAACGACGAAATCCGTTGAGACAACGAGCGAAGGTAAATGACTGTCATTTCTGTTTAAACGATAAGTGTAATTTTGATGGGCAGGCAATGTGAGTTGTTTACCAATATAACTGTCAATAGAGAAAATAATTTAATTCCTACATCTACTAAATGCTTAGCTCTATTTCAAGTATTGTTTTTTAAGCAACAACCACAGCTGCGGATGTTACCCTGGGGTCAACCGAAACAATAACTTCGACAGAGATCACTGGAACAGCTGCACAAACAACAATCGAAGGAACAACATCTTTCGTCGAAACAAATAGCGAAGGTACAAGAATGATCTCAACTAATCGTTTTTTCTATTCGCCCGTTACTAATATTTTATTACCCAATTGAAATATCTACGAAACTGCTAATTTGTTGAACATATGGAACGATTGATATTAATTATAATAAATAGAAAATAAATATATTATAACCCTGATATTTGTAATTTATTGTTGAATGTTGACTATTCACCAACTGTAGCAAGTACGGTAGTAGAAGGGAAAACTACCGAGGAAGGCACTACTTCAGCGAAGTCTTCTACTACTGCATCATTGGATACTACTACTCTCGAGATAGAAAGTTCGACTGCTTCAGGTAACACCGACCGAATGTTTACAAATTCAGTTATGTGTATCCCTTTCCAGTTGTCATTTTGGAAATATAGAAATGATATAGCTCTATCTTTGATACCACAGGAAGAAAACAGAAGGAGTGCTTTGCAACTATTTTAAAATATAAAGTTGTATTGGAAATATCAATCGTATTCGTTGTTTCATATTTCAAAATGAATACATGAGGTTTGATAATGCAAATGCGAAAATTGTAGCTTGGAAACAAATCACATAACATTGATGAATCAGCATCATGTTCATTGTTATTATATTTATATATATGGATGTTCAATGTGTTGTTAAAAAAAATCTACGTTCAAACCAATGAATGCATTTGACATGATATTTTTCTGGCAGGATCCACCACAACCCCTGTGGAAACCACGGAATCGACGGATAGCTTGTCGTCGGCAGCGACTACAGAGTCTGTTGAAACAAGTTCAATTGAAGGAACGACGCCATCCGTTGAGACAACGAGCGAAGGTAAATGACTGTCATTTCTGTTTAAACAATAAGTGTAATTTTGATGGGTAGGCAATGTGACTTGTTTTCCAATATAACTGTCATTAGAGAAAATAATTTAATTCCTGCATCTACTAAATGCTTAGCTCTATTTCAAGTATTTTTTTTTAGCAACAACCACAGCTGTGGATGTTACCACGGAGTCTACCGAAACAATAACTTCGACAGAGACCACTGGAACAGCTGCACAAACAACAATCGAAGGAACAACATCTTTCGTCAAAACAACTAGCGAAGGTACAAGAATGATCTCAACTAATCGTTTTATCTATTCGCCCGTTATTAATATTTTATTACCCAATTGGAATATCTACGAAACTGCTAATTTGTTGAACAAATGGAACGATTGATATTAATTATAATAAATAGAAAATAAATATATTATAACTCTGATATTTGTAATTTATTGTTGAATTTTGACTATTCACCAACTGTAGCAAGTACGGAAGTAGAAGGGAAAACTACCGTGGAAGACACTATTTCAGCGACGTCTTCTACTACTGCATCATTGGATACTACTACTCTCGAGATAGAAAGTACGACTGCTTCAGGTAAAACCCTCCGAATATTTACAAATGCAGTTATGTGTATCCCTTTCCAGTTGTCATTTTGGAAATAAAGAAATGATATAGCTCTATCTTTGATACCACACGAAGAAAACAGAAGAAGTGCTTTGCAACTATTTTAAAATATAAAGGTGTACTGAAAATATCAATCGCATTCGTTGTTTCATATTTTAAAATGAATACATGAGGTTTGATAATGCAAAAGCGAAAATTGTAGCTTGGAAACAAATCACATAATATTGATGAATCAGCATAATGTTCAATGTTTTTCCATTTATATATATGGATGTTCAATGTGTTGTTAAAAAAAGTCTCCTTTCAAACCAATGAATGCATTTGACATGATATTCTTCTGGCAGGATCCACCACAGCCCCTGTGGAAACAACGGAATCGACGGATAGCTTGTCGTCGGCAGCGACTACAGAGTCAGTTGAAACAAGTACAATCGAAGGAACGACGCATTCCGTTGAGACAACGAGCGAAGGTAAATGACTGTCATTTCTGTTTAAAAAATAAGTGTAATTTTGATGGGTAGGCAATGAGAATTCTTTACCAATATAACTGTCATTACCGAAAATTATTTAATTCCTGCATCTACTAAATGCTTAGCTGTATTTCAAATAATTTTTTTTCAGCAACAACCACAGCTGCGGATGTTACCACGGGGTCAACCGAAACAATAACTTCGACAGAGACCACTGGAACACCTGCACAAACAACAATCGAAGGAACAACATATTTCGTCGAAACAACTAGCGAAGGTACAAGAATAATCTCAACTAATCGTTTTATCTATTCGCCCGTTACTAAAATTTTATTACCCAATTGAAATATCTACGAAACTGCTAATTTGTTGAACATATGGAAAGATTGATATTAATTATAATAAATAGAAAATAAATATATTATAACTCTGATATTTGTAATTTATTGTTGAATTTTGACTATTCACCAACTGTAGCAAGTACGGAAGTAGAAGGGAAAACTACAGAGGAAAACACTACTTCAGCGACGTCTTCTACTACTGCATCATTGGATACTACTACTCTCGAGATAGAAAGTACGACTGCTTCAGGTAACACCGACCGAATGTTTACAAATGCAGTTATGTGTATCCCTTTCCAGTTGTCATTTTGGAAATATAGAAACGATATAGCTCTATCTTTGATACCACACGAAGAAAACAGAAGGAGTGCTTTGCAGCTATTTAAAAATATAAAGTTGTATTGAAAATATAAATCGTATTCGTTGTTTCATATTTCAAAATGAATACATGAGGTTTGATAATGCAAAAGCGAAAATTGTAGATTGGAAACAAATCACATAACATTGATAAATCAGCATAATGTTCAATGTTATTCCATTTATATATATGGATGTTCAATGTGTTGTTAAAAAAAGTCTTCGTTCAAACCAATGAATGCATTTGACATGATGTTCTTCTGGCAGGATCCACCACAGCTCCTGTGGAAACCACGGAATCGACGGATAGCTTGTCGTCGGCAGCGACTACATATTCAGTTGAAACAAGTACAATCGAAGGAACGACGCAATCCGTTGAGACAACGAGCGAAGGTAAATGACTGTCATTTCTGTTTAAACAATAAGTGTAATTTTGATGGGTAGGCAATGTGATTTGTTTACCAATATAACTGTCATTACAGAAAATAATTTAATTCCGGCATCTACTAAATGCTTAGCTCTATTTCAAGTATTTTTTTTCAGCAACAACCACAGCTGCGGATGTTACCACGGGGTCAACCGAAACAATAATTTCGACAGAGACCACTGGAACAGCTGAACAAACAAAAGTCGAAGGAACAACATCTTTCGTCGAAACAACTAGCGAAGGTACAAGAATTATCTCAACTAATCGTTTTATCTATTCGCCCGTTACTAAAATTTTATTACCCAATTGAAATATCTACGAAACTGCTAATTTGTTGAACATATGGAACGATTGATATTAATTATAATAAATAGAAAATAAATATATTATAACTCTGATATTTGTAATTTATTGTTGAATTTTGACTATTCACCAACTGTAGCAAATACGGTAGTAGAAGGGAAAACTACCGAGGAAGACACTACTTCAGCGACGTCTTCTACTACTGCATCATTGGATACTACTACTCTCGAGATAGAAAGTACGACTGCTTCAGGTAACACCGACCGAATGTTTAAAATGCAGTTATGTGTATCCCTTTCCAGTTGTCATTTTGGAAATATAGAAATGACATAGCTCTATCTTTGATACCACACGAAGAAAACAGAAGGAGTGCTTTGCAGCTATTTTAAAATATAAAGTTGTATTGAAAATATAAATCGTATTCGTTGTTTCATATTTCAAAATTAATACATGAGGTTTGATAATGCAAAAGCGAAAATTGTAGATTGGAAACAAATCACCTAACATTGATAAATCAGCATAATGTTCAATGTTATTCCATTGATATATATGGATGTTCAATGTGTTGTTAAAAAAAGTCTTCGTTCAAACCAATGAATGCATTTGACATGATGTTCTTCTGGCAGGATCCACCACAGCTCCTGTGGAAACCACGGAATCGACGGATAGCTTGTCGTCGGCAGCGACTACATATTCAGTTGAAACAAGTACAATCGAAGGAACGACGCAATCCGTTGAGACAACGAGCGAAGGTAAATGACTGTAATTTCTGTTTAAACAATAAGTGTAATTTTGATGGGTAGGCAATGTGACTTGTTTTCCAATATAACTGTCATTACAGAAAATAATTTAATTACGGCATCTACTAAATGCTTAGCTCTATTTTTTATGTATTTTTTTCAGCTACAACCACAGCTGCGGATGTTACCACGGGGTCAACCGAAACAATAATTTCGACAGAGACCACTGGAACAGCTGCAAAAACAACAGTCGAAGGAACAACATCTTTCGTCGAAACAACTAGCGAAGGTACAAGTTTGATCTGAAATAATCGTTTTATCTATTCGTAAGTTATTAATATTTTATTACCTAATTGAAACACCTACGAAACTTTAATTTGTTGTACATATGGAACGATTGATATTAATTATAACAAATAGAAAATAAATATAATATAACTATGATATTTGTAATTTATTTTTTAATTTTGATTATTCAGCAACTGTAGCAAGTACGGTAGTAGAAGGGAAAACTACCGTGGAAGACACTACTTCAGCGACGTCTTCAACTACTGCATCATTGGATACTACTACTCTCGAGATAGAAAGTACGACTGCTTCAGGTAACACCGACCGAATGTTTACAAATGCAGTTATGTGTATCCCTTTCCAGTTGTCATTTTGAAATATAGAAATGATATAGCTCTATCTTTGATACCACACGAAGAAAACAGAAGGAGTGCTTTGCAGCTATTTTAAAATATAAAGTTGTATTGAAAATATCAATCATATTCGATGTTTCATATATCAAAATTAATACATGAGGTTTGATAATGCAAAAGCGCAACTTGTAGCTTGGAAGCAAATCACATAACATTTATGAATCAGCATAATGTTCAATGTTATTCCATTTATATATATGGATGTTCAATGTTTTGTTAAAACAATGTCTTGTTCAAACCAATGAATGCATTTGACATGATATTCTTTTGGCAGGATCCACCACAGCCCCTGTGGAAACCACGGAATCGACGGATAGCTTGTCGTCGGCAGCGACTACAGAGTCAGTTGAAACAAGTACAATCGAAGGAACGACGCAATCCGTTGAGACAACGAGCGAAGGTAAATGACTGTCATTTCTGTTTAAACAATAAGTGTAATTTTGATGTGTAGGCAATGTGACTTGTTTACCAATATAACTGTCATTACAGAAAATAATTTAATTCCTGCATCTACTAAATGCATAGCTCTATTTCAAGTATTTTTTTTCAGCAACAACCACAGCTGCGGATGTTACCACGGGGTCAACCGAAACAATAATTTCGACAGAGACCACTGGAACAGCTGCACAAACAAAAGCCGAAGGAACAACATCTTTCGTCGAAACAACTAGCGAAGGTACAAGAATTATCTCAACTAATCGTTTTATCTATTCCCCGTTACTAAAATTTTATTACCCAATTGAAATATCTACGAAACTGCTAATTTGTTGAACATATGGAACGATTGATATGAATTATAATAAATAGAAAATAAATATATTATAACTCTGATATTTGTAATTTATTGTTGAATTTTGACTATTCACCAACTGTAGCAAGTACGGTAGTAGAAGGGAAAATTACCGAGGAAGACACTACTTCAGCGACGTCTTCTACTACTGCATCATTGGACACTACTACTCTCGAGATAGAAAGTACGACTGCTTCAGGTAACACCGACCGAATGTTTACAAATGCAGTTATGTGTATCCCTTTCCAGTTGTCATTTTGGAAATATAGAAATGATATAGCTCTATCTTTGATACCACACGAAGAAAACAGAAGGAGTGCTTTGCAGCTATTTTCAAATATAAAGGTGTACTGAAAATATCAATCGCATTCGTTGTTTCATATTTCAAAATGAATACATGAGGTTTGATAATGCAAAAGCGAAAATTGTAGATTGGAAACAAATCACATAACATTGTTGAATCAGCATAATGTTCAATGTTATTCCATTTATATATATGGATGTTCAATGTGTTGTTAAAAAAAGACTTCGTTCAAACCAATGAATGCATTTGACATGATGTTCTTCTGGCAGGATCCACCACAACTCCTGTGGAAACCACGGAATCGACGGATAGCTTGTCGTCGGCAACGACTACAGATTCAGTTGAAACAAGTACCATCGAAGGAACGACGCAATCCGTTGAGACAACGAGCGAAGGTAAATGACTGTCATTTTTGTTTAAACAATAAGTGTAATTTTGAAGGGTAGGCAATGTGACTTGTTTACCAATATAACTGTCATTACAGAAAATAATTTAATTCCGGCATCTACTAAATGCTTAGCTCTATTTCATGTATTTTTTTCAGCAACAACCACAGCTGCGGATGTTACCACGTGGTCAACCGGATCAATAATTTGGACAGAGACCACTGGAACAGCTGCACAAACAACAGTCGAAGGAACAACATCTTTCGTCGAAACAACTAGCGAAGGTACAAGTTTGATCTCAAATAATCGTTTTATCTATTCGTCCGTTATTAATATTTTATAACCTAATTGAAACACCTACGAAACTGCTAATTTGTTGTACATATGGAACGATTGATATTAATTATAACAAATAGAAAATAAATATAATATAACTATGATATTTGTAATTTATTTTTTAATTTTGACTATTCACCAACTGTAGCAAGTACGATAGTAGAAGGGAAAACTACCGAGGAAGACACTACTTCAGCGACTTCTTCTACTACTCCATCATTGGATACTACTACTCTCGAGATAGAAAGTACGACTGCTTCAGGTAACACCGACCGAGTGTTTACAAATGCAGTTATTTGTATCCCTTTCCAGTTGTCATTTTGGAAATATAGAAATGATATAGCTCTATCTTTGATACCACACGAAGAAAACAGAAGGAGTGCTTTGCAGCTATTTTAAAATATAAAGGTGTACTGAAAATATCAATCGCATTCGTTGTTTCATATTTTAAAATAAATACATGAGGTTTGATAATGCAAAAGCGAAAATTGTAGCTTGGAAACAAATCACATAACATTGATGAATTAGCATAATGTTCAATGTTATTCCATTTATATATATGGATGTTCAATGTGTTGTTAAAAAAAGTCTTCTTTCAAACCAATGAATGCATTTGACATGATATTCTTCTGGCAGGATCCACCACAGCCCCTGTGGAAACAACGGAATCGACGGATAGCTTGTCGTCGGCAGCGACTACAGGGTCATTTGAAACAAGTACAATCGAAGGAACGACGCAATCCGTTGAGACAACGAGTGAAGGTAAATGAATGTCATTTCTGTTTAAAAAATAAGTGTAATTTTGATGGGTAGGCAATGAGACTTCTTTACCAATATAACTGTCTTTACAGAAAATTATTTAATTCCTGCATCTATTAAATGCTTAGCTCTATTTCAAATAATTTTTTTTCAGCAACAACCACAGCTGCGGATGTTACCACGGGGTCAACCGAAACAATAATTTCGACAGAGACCACTGGAACAGCTGCACAAACAACAATCGAAGGAACAACATCTTTCGTCGAAACAACTAGCGAAGGTACAAGTTTGATCTCAAATAATCGTTTTATCTCTTCGTCCGTTATTAATATTTTATAACCTAATTGAAACACTTACGAAACTGCTATTTTGTTGTACATATGGAACGATTGATATTAATTATAACAAATAGAAAATAAATATAATATAACTATGTTATTTGTAATTTATTTTTTAATTTTGATTATTCAGCAACTGTAGCAAGTACGGTAGTAGAAGGGAAAACTACCGAGGAAGACACTACATCAGCGACGTCTTCTACTACTCCATCATTGGATACTACTACTCTCGAGATAGAAAGTACGACTGCTTCAGGTAACACCGACCGAATGTTTACAAATGCAGTGATGTGTATCCCTTTCCAGTTGTCATTTTGAAATATAGAAATGATATAGCTCTATCTTTGAAACCACACGAAGAAAACAGAAGGAGTTCTATGCAGCTATTTTAAAATATAAAGTTGTATTGAAAATATGAATCATATTCGATGTTTCATATATCAAAATTAATACATGAGGTTTCATAATGCAAAATCGCAACTTGTAGCTTGGAAGCAAATCACATAACATTTATGAATCAGCATAATGTTCAATGTTATTCCTTTTATATATATGGATGTTCAATGTTTTGTTAAAACAATGTCTAGTTAAAACCAATGAATGCATTTGACATGATATTCTTTTGGCAGGATCCACCACAGCCCCTGTGGAAACCACGGAATCAACGGATAGCTTGTCGTCGGCAGCGACTACAGAGTCTGTTGAAACAAGTTCAATTGAAGGAACGACGCCATCCGTTGAGACAACGAGCGAAGGTAAATGACTGTCATTTCTGTTGAAACAATAAGTGTAATTTTGAAGGGTAGGCAATGTGATTTGTTTTCCAATATAACTGTCATTAGAGAAAATAATTTAATTCCTGCATCTACTAAATGCTTAGCTCTATTTCAAGTATTTTTTTTTCAGCAACAACCACAGCTGTGGATGTTACCACGGAGTCTACCGAAACAATAACTTCGACAGAGACAACTGGAACAGCTCCACAAACAACAATCGAAGGAACATTATCTTTCGTCGAAACAACTAGCGAAGGTACAAGAATGAACCCAACTAATCGTTTTATCTATTCGCCCGTTATTAATATTTTATTACCCAATTGGAATATCTACGAAACTGCTAATTTGTTGAACATATGGAACGATTGATATTAATTATAATAAATATAAAATAAATATATTATAACTCTGATATTTGTAATTTACTGTTGAATTTTGACTATTCACAAACTGTAGCAAGTACGGTAGTAGAAGGGAAAACTACCGAGGAAGACACTACTTCAGCGACGTCTTCTACTACTCCATCATTGCATACTACTACTCTCGAGATAGAAAGTACGACTGCTTCAGGTAACACCGACCGAATGTTTACAAATGCAGTTATGCGTATCCCTTTCCAGTTGTCATTTTGGAAATATAGAAATGATATAGCTCTATCTTTGATACCACACGAAGAAAACAGTAGGAGTGCTATGCAGCTATTTTAAAATATAAAGTTGCATTGAAATTATCAATCATATTCGTTGTTTCATATTTCAAAATGAATACATGAGGTTTGATGAAGCATAAGCGAAAATTGTAGCTTGGAAACAAATCACATAACATTGATGAATCAGCATAATGTTCAATGTTATTCTATTTATATATATGGATGTTCAATGTGTTGTTAAAAAAAATCTTCGCTCAAACCAATAAATGCATTTTTTTGTCGAAACAAAATGATATAGCTCTATCTTTGATACCACACGAAGAAAACAGAAGGAGTGCTTTGCAACTATTTTAAAATATAAAGGTGTACTGAAAATATCAATCGCATTCGTTGTTTCAAATTTTAAAATGAATACATGAGGTTTGATAATGCAAAAGCGAAAATTGTAGCTTGGAAACAAATCACATAACATTGATGAATGAGCATTAATAGAAAATAAATATATTATATTTTATTACCTAATTGAAGTACATACGAAACTGCTAATTTGTTGTACATATGGAACGATTGATATTAATTATAATAAATATAAAATAAATATAATATAACTATGATATTTGTAATTTATTTTTTTATTTTGATTATTCAGCAACTGTAGCAAGTACGGTAGTAGAAGGGAAAACTACCGTGGAAGACACTACTTCAGCGACGTCTTCTACTACTCCATCATTGGATACTACTACTCTCGAGATAGAAAGTACGACTGCTTCAGGTAACACCGACGGAATGTTTACAAATGCAGTGATGTGTATCCATTTCCAGTTGTCATTTTGGAAATATAGAAATGATATAGCTCTATCTTTGATACCACACGAAGAAAACAGAAGGAGTGCTATGCAGCTATTTTAAAATATAAAGTTGTATCGAAAATATCAATCATATTCGATGTTTATTATTTCAATATTAATACATGAGGTTTGAAAATGCAAAAGCGGTACATGTAGCTTGGAAACAAATCACATAATATTTATGAATCAGCATAATGTTCAATGTTATTCCATTTATATATATGGATGTTCAATGTGTTGTTAAAACAATGTCTTCGTTCAAACCAATCAATGCATTTGACATGATATTCTTCTGGCAGGATCCACCACAGCCCCTGTTGAAACCACGGTATCGACGAATAGCTTGTCGTCGGCAGCGACTACAGAGGCAGTTGAAACAAGTACAATCGAAGGAACGACGAAATACGTTGAGACAACGAGCGAAGGTAAATGACTGTCATTTCTGTTTAAACAATAAGTGTAATTTTGATGGGCAGGCAATGTGACTTGTTTACCAATATAACTGTCAATAGAGAAAATAATTTAATTCCTGCATCTACTAAATGCTTAGCTCTATTTCAAGTATTGTTTTTTAAGCAACAATCACAGCTGCGGATGTTACCCCGGGGTCAACCGAAACAATAACTTCGACAGAGACCACTGGAACAGCTGCACAAACAACAATCGAAGGAACAACATCTTTCGTCGAAACAACTAGCGAAGGTACAAGAATGATCTCAACTAATCGTTTTATCTATTCGCCCGTTACTAAAATTTTATTACCCAATTGAAATATCTACGAAACTGGTAATTTGTTGAACATATGGAAAGATTGATATTAATTATAATAAATAGAAAATAAATATATTATAACTCGGATATTTGTAATTTATTATTGAATTTTGACTATTCACCAACTGTAGCAAGTACGGTAGTGCAAGGGAAAATTACCGAGGAAGACACTACTTCAGCGACGTCTTCTACTACTGCATCATTGGATACTACTACTCTCGAGATAGAAAGTACGAATGCTTCAGGTAACACCGACCGAATGTATACAAATGCAGTTATGTGTATCCCTTTCCAGTTGTCATTTTGGAAATATAGAAATGATAAAGCTGTAACTTTGATACCACACGAAGAAAACAGAAGGAGTGCTTTGCAACTATTTTAAAATATAAAGTTGTATTGAAAATATCAATCGTATTCGTTGTTTCATATTTCAAAATGAATACATGAGGTTTGATAATGCAAAAGCGAAAATTGTAGCTTGGAAACAAATCACATAACATTGATGAATCAGCATAATGTTCAATGTTATTCCATTTATATATATATGGATGTTCAATGTTTTGTTAAAACAATGTCTTCGTTCAAACCAATGAATGCATTTGACATGATATTCTTCTGGCAGGATCCACCACAGCCCCTGTGGAAACCATGGAATCGACGAATAGCTTGTCGTCGGCAGCGACTACAGAGTCAGTTGAAACAAGTACAATCGAAGGAACGACGAAATACGTTGAGACAACGAGCGAAGGTAAATGACTGTAATTTTGTTTAAACAATAAGTGTAATTTTGATGGGCAGGCAATGTGACTTGTTTACCAATATAACTGTCAATAGAGAAAATAATTTAATTCCTGCTTCTACTAAATGCTTAGCTCTATTTCAAGTATTGTTTTTTAAGCAACAATCACAGCTGCGGATGTTACCCCGGGGTCAACCGAAACAATAACTTCGACAGAGACCACTGGAACAGCTGCACAAACAACAATCGAAGGAACAACATCTTTCGTCGAAACAACTAGCGAAGGTACAAGAATGATCTCAACTAATCGTTTTATCTATTCGCCCGTTACTAATATTTTATTACCCAATTGAAATATATACGAAACTGCTAATTTGTTGAACATATGGAACGATTGATATTAATTATAATAAATAGAAAATAAATATATTATAACTCTGATATTTGTAATTTATTGTTGAATTTTTACTATTCACCAACTGTAGCAAGAACGGTAGTAGAAGGGAAAACTACCGAGGAAGACACTACTTCAGCGACGTCTTCTACTACTGCAACATTGGATACTACTACTCTCGAGATAGAAAGTTCGACTGCTTCAGGTAACACCGACCGAATGTTTACAAATGCAGTTATGTGTATCCCTTTCCAGTTGTCATTTTGGAAATATAGAAATGATAAAGATCTAACTTTGATACCACACGAAGAAAACAGAAGGAGTGCTTTGCAACTATTTTAAAATATAAAGTTGTATTGAAAATATCAATCGTATTCGTTGTTTCATATTTCAAAATGAATACATGAGGTTTGATAATGCAAAAGCGAAAATTGTAGCTTGGAAACAAATCACATAACATTGTTGAATCAGAATAATGTTCAATGTTATTCCATTTATATATATGGATGTTCAATGTGTTGTTAAAAAAGTCTTCGTTCAAACCAATTAATGCATTTGACATGATGTTCTTCTGGCAGGATCCACCACAGCCCCTGTGGAAACCACGGAATCGACGGATAGCTTGTCGTCGGCATCGACTACAGAGTCAGTTGAAACAAGTACAATCGAAGGAACGACGCAATCCGTTGAGACAACGAGCGAAGGTAAATGACTGTCATTTCTGTTTAAACAATAAGTGTAATTTTGATGGGTAGGCAATGTGACTTTTTTACCAATATAACTGTCATTACAGAAAATAATTTAATTCCGGAATCTACTAAATGCTTAGCTCTATTTCAAGTATTTGTTTTCAGCAACAACCACAGCTGCGGATGTTACCACGGGGTCAACCGAAACAATAATTTCGACAGAGACCACTGGAACAGCTGCACAAACAACAGTCGAAGGAACAACATCTTTCGTCGAAACAACTAGCGAAGGTACAAGTTTTATCTCAAATAATCGTTTTATCTATTCGTCCGTTATTAATATTTTATTACCTAATTGAAACACCTACGAAACTGCTAATTTGTTGAACATATGGAACGATTGATATTAATTATAATAAATAGAAAATAAATATATTATAACTATGATATTTGTAATTTATTTTTTAATTTTGACTATTCACCAACTGTAGCAAGTACGGAAGTAGAAGGTACAACTACCGAGGAAGACACTACTTCAGCGACTTCTTCTACTACAGCATCATTGGATACTACTACTCTCGAGAAAGAAAGTACGACTGCTTCAGGTAACACCGACCAAATGTTTACAAATGCAGTTATGTGTATCCCTTTCCAGTTGTCATTTTGGAAATATAGAAATGATATAGCTCTATCTTTGATACCACACGAAGAAAACAGAAGGAGTGCTTTGCAGCTATTTTATAATATAAAGGTGTACTGAAAATATCAATCGCATTCGTTGTTTCAAATTTTAAAATGAATACATGAGGTTTGATAATGCAAAAGCGAAAATTGTAGCTTGGAAACAAATCACATAACATTGATGAATCAGCATAATGTTCAATGTTATTCCATTTATATATATGGATGTTCAATGTGTTGTTAAAAAAAGTCTTCTTTCAAACCAATGAATGCATTTGACATGATATTCTTCTGGCAGGATCCAACACAGCCCATGTGGAAACAACGGAATCGACGGATAGCTTGTCGTCGGCAGCGACTACAGAGTCAGTTGAAACAAGTACAATCGAAGGAACGACGAAATCCGTTGAGACAACGAGCGAAGGTAAATGACTGTCATTTCTGTTTAAAAAATAAGTGTAATTTTGAAGGGTAGGCAATGTGACTTTTTTTCCAATATAACTGTCATTAGAGAAAATAATTTAATTCCTGCATCTACTAAATGCTTAGCTCTATTTCAAGTATTTTTTTTTCTGCAACAACCACAGCTGTGGATGTTACCACGGAGTCTACCGAAACAATAACTTCGACAGAGACCATTGGAACAGCTGCACAAACAACAATCGAAGGTTTAACATCTTTCGTCGAAACAACTAGCGAAGGTACAAGAATGATCTCAACTAATCGTTTTATCTATTCGCCCGTTATTAATATTTTATTACCCAATTGAAATATCTAGAAACTGCTAATTTGTTGAACATATGGAACGATTGATATTAATTATAATAAATAGAAAATAAATATATTATATCTCTGATATTGGTAATTTATTGTTGAATTTTGACTATTCACCAACTGTAGCAAGTACGGAAGTAGAAGGGAAAACTACCGAGGAAGACACTACTTCAGCGACGTCTTCTACTACTGCATCATTGGATACTACTACTATCGAGATAGAAAGTACGACTGCTTCAGGTAACACCGACCGAATGTTTACAAATGCAGTTATGTGTATCCCTTTCCAGTTGTCATTTTGGAAATATAGAAATGATATAGCTCTATCTTTGATACAACACGAAGAAAACATAAGGAGTTCTTTGCAGCTATTTTAAAATATGAAGGTGTACTGAAAATATCAATCGCATTTGTTGTTTCATATTTTAAAATGAATACATGAGGTTTGATAATGTAAAAGCGAAAATTGTAGTTTGGAAACAAATAACATAATATTGATGAATCAGCATAATGTTCAATGTTATTACATTTATATAAATGGATGTTGAATGTGTTGTTAAAAAAAGTCTTCGTTCAAACCAATAAATGCATTTGACATGATATTCTTCTGGCAGGATCCACCACAGCCCCTGTGGAAACAACGGAATCGATGGATAGCTTGTCGTCGGCAGCGACTATAGAGTTAGTTGAAACAAGTACAATCGAAGGAACGACGCAATCCGTTGAGACAACGAGCGAAGGTAAATGACTGTCATTTCTGTTTAAAAAATAAGTGTAATTTTGATGGGTAGGCAATGAGACTTCTTTACCAATATAACTGTCATTACAGAAAATAATTTAATTCCTGCATCTACTAAATGCTTAGCTCTATTTCAAATAATTTTTTTTCCGCAACGACCACAGCTGCGGATGTTACCACGGGGTCAACCGAAACAATCACTTCGACAGAGACCACAGGAATAGCTGCACACACAACAATCGAAGGAACAACATCTTTTGTCGAAACAACTAACGAAGGTACAAAAATGATCTCAACTAATCGTTTTATCTATTCGCCCGTTACTAATATTTTATTACCCAATTGAAATATCTACGAAACTGCTAATTTGTTGAACATATGGAACGATTGATATTAATTATAATAAATAGAAAATAAATATATTATAACTCTGATATTTGTAATTTATTGTTGAATTTTGACTATTCACCAACTGTAGCAAGTACGGTAGTAGAAGGGAAAACTACCGAGGAAGACACTACTTCAGCGACGTCTTCTACTACTGCATCATTGGATACTACTACTCTCGAGATAGAAAGTACGACTGCTTCAGGTAACACCGACCGAATGTTTACAAATGCAGTTATGTGTATCCCTTTCCAGTTGTCATTTTGGAAATATAGAAATGATATAGCTCTATCTTTGATACCACACGAAGAAAACAGAAGGAGTGCTTTGCAACTATTTTAAAATATAAAGTTTTATTGAAAATATCAATCGTATTCGTTGTTTCATATTTCAAAATGAATACATGAGGTTTGATAATGCATAAGCGAAAATTGTAGTTTGGAAACAAATCACATAATATTGATGAATCAGCATAATGTTCAATGTTATTCCATTTATATATATGGATGTTCAATGTGTTGTTAAAAAAGTCTTCGTTCAAACCAATCAATGCATTTGATATGATGTTCTTCTGGCAGGATCCACCACAGCCCCTGTGGAAACCACGGAATCGACGGATAGCTTGTCGTCGGCATCGACTACAGAGTCAATTGAAACAAGAACAATCGAAGGAACGACGCAATCCTTTGAGACAACGAGCGAAGGTAAATGACTGTCATTTCTGTTTAAACAATAAGTGTAATTTTGATGGGTAGGCAATGTGACTTGTTTACCAATATAACTGTCATTACAGAAAATAATTTAATTCCTACATCTACTAAATGCTTAGCTCTATTTCAAGTATTTTTTTTCCAGCAACAACCACAGCTGCGGATGTTACCACGGGGTCATCCGAAACAATAACTTCGAAAGAGACCACTGGAACAGCTGCACAAACAACAATCGAAGGAACAACATCTTTCGTCGAAACAACTAGCGAAGGTACAAGAATGATCTCAACTAATCGTTTTATCTATTCGTCCGTTATTAATATTTTATTACCCAATTGAAATATCTACGAAACTGCTAATTTGTTGAACATATGGAACGATTGATATTAATTATAATAAATAGAAAATAAATATACTATAACTCTGATATTTGTAATTTATTGTTGAATTTTGACTATTCACCAACAGTAGCAAGTACGAAAGTAGAAGGGAAAACTACCGAGGAAGACACTACTTCAGCGACGTCTTCTACTACTGCATCATTGGATACTACTAATCTGGAGATAGAAAGTACGACTGCTTCAGGTAACACCAACCGAATGTTTACAAATGCAGTTAAGTGTCTCCCTTTCCAGTTGTCATTTTGGAAATATAGAAATGATATAGCTCTATCTTTGATACCACACGAAGAAAACAGAAGGAGTGCTTTGCAGCCATTTTAAAATATAAAGGTGTACTGAAAATATCAATCGCATTCGTTGTTTCATATTTTAAAATGAATACATGAGGTTTGATAATGCAAAAGCGAAAATTGTAGCTTGGAAACAAATCACATAACATTGATAAATCAGCATAATGTTCAATGTTATTCCATTTATATATATGGATGTTCAATGTGTTGTTAAAAAAGTCTTCGTTCAAACCAATGAATGCATTTGACATGATATTCTTCTGGCAGGATCCACCACAGCCACTGTGGAAACAACGGAATCGACGGATAGCTTGTCGTCGGCAGCGACTACCGAGTCAGTTGAAATAAGTACAATCGAAGGAACGAAGCAATCTGTTGAGACAACGAGCGAAGGTAAATGACTGTCATTTCTGTTTAAAAAATAAGTGTAATTTTGATGGGTAGGCAATGAGACTTCTTTACCAATATAAATGTCATTACAGAAAATAATTTAATTCCTGCATCTACTAAATGCTTAGTTCTATTTCAAATAATTTTTTTTCAGCAACAACCACAGCTGCGGATGTTACCACAGGGTCAACCGAAACAATAACTTCGACAGAGACCATTGGAATAGCTGCACAAACAACAATCGAAGGAACAACATCTTTCGTCGAAACAACTAGCGAAGGTACAAGAATGATCTCAACTAATCGTTTTATCTATTCGCCCGTTACTAATATTTTATTACCCAATTGAAATATCTACGAAACTGGTAATTTGTTGAACATATGGAACGATTGATATTAATTATAATAAATAGAAAATAAATATATTATAACTCGGATATTTGTAATTTATTATTGAATTTTGACTATTCACCAACTGTAGCAAGTACGGTAGTAGAAGGGAAAATTACCGAGGAAGACACTACTTCAGCGACGTCTTCTACTACTGCATCATTGGATACTACTACTCTCGAGATAGAAAGTACGACTGCTTTAGGTAACACCGACCGAATGTTTACAAATGCAGTTATGTGTATCCCTTTCCAGTTGTCATTTTGGAAATATAGAAATGATATAGCTCTATCTTTGATACCACACGAAGAAAACAGAAGGAGTGCTTTGCAGCTATTTTAAAATATAAAGTTGTATTGAAAATATCAATCGTATTCGTTGTTTCATATTTCAAAATGAATACATGAGGTTTGATGAAGCATAAGCGAAAATTGTAGCTTGGAAACAAATCACATAACATTGATGAATCAGTATAAAGTTCAATGTTATTCCATTTATATATATGGATGTTCAATGTGTTGTTAAAAAAAGTCTTCGTTCAAACCAATGAATGCATTTGACATGATATTCTTCTGGCAGGATCCACCACAGCCCCTGTGGAAACAACGGAATCGACGGATAGCTTGTCGTCGGCAGCGACTACAGAGTCAGTTGAAACAAGTACAATCGAAGGAACGACGCAATCTGTTGAGACAACGAGCGAAGGTAAATGACTGTAATTTCTGTTTAAAAAATAAGTGTAATTTTGATGGGTAGGCAATGAGACTTCTTTAACAATATAACTGTCATTACAGAAAATAATTTAATTCCGGCATCTACTAAATGCTTAGCTCTATTTTAAGTATTTTTTTTCAGCAACAACCACAGCTGCGGATGTTACTACGGGGTCAACCGAAACAATAATTTCGACAGAGACCACTGGAACAGCTGCACAAACAACAGTCGAAGGAACAACATCTTTCGTCGAAACAACTAGCGAAGGTATAAGTTTGATCTCAAATAATCGTTTTATCTATTCGTCCGTTATTAATATTTTATTACCTAATTGAAAAAACTACGAAACTGCTAATTTGTTGTACATATGGAACGATTGATATTAATTATAACAAATAGAAAATAAATATAATATAACTATGATATTTGTAATTTATTTTTTAATTTTGATTATTCAGCAACTGTAGCAAGTACGGTAGTAGAAGGGAAAACTACCGTGGAAGACACTACTTCAGCGACGTCTTCTACTACTGCATCATTGGATACTACTACTCTCGAGATAGAAAGTACGACTGCTTCAGGTAACACCGACCGAATGTTTACAAATGCAATTATGTGTATCCATTTCCAGATTTCATTTTGAAATATAGAAATGATATAGCTCTATCTTTGATACCACACGATGAAAACAGAAGGAGTGCTATGCAACTATTTTAAAATATAAAGTTGTATTGAAAATATCAATCATATTCGATGTTTCATATATCAAAATTAATACATGAGGTTTGATAATGCATAAGCGAAAATTGTAGTTTGGAAACAAATCACATAACAATAATGAATCAGCATAATGTTCAATGTTATTCCATTTATATATATGGATGTTCAATGTGTTGTTAAAAAAGTCTTCGTTCAAACCAATCAATGCATTTGACATGATGTTCTTCTTGCAGGATCCACCACAGCCCCTGTGGAAACCACGGAATCGACGGATAGCTTGTCTTCGGCAGCGACTACAGAGTCAGTTGAAACAAGTACAATCGAAGGAACTACGCAATCCTTTGAGACAACGAGCGAAGGTAAATGACTGTCATTTCTGTTTAAACAATAAGTGTAATTTTGATGGGTAGGCAATGTGACTTGTTTACCAATATAACTGTCATTACAGAAAATAATTTAATACCTACATCTACTAAATGCTTAGCTCTATTTCAAGTATTTTTTTTCCAGCAACAACCACAGCTGCGGATGTTACCACGGGGTCATCCGAAACAATAACTTCGAAAGAGACCACAGGAACAGCTGCACAAACAACAATCGAAGGAACAACATCTTTCGTCGAAACAACTAGCGAAGGTACAAGAATGATCTCAACTAATCGTTTTATCTATTCGTCCGTTATTAATATTTTATTACCCAATTGAAATATCTACGAAACTGGTAATTTGTTGAACATATGGAACGATTGATATTAATTATAATAAATAGAAAATAAATATATTATAACTCGGATATTTGTAATTTATTATTGAATTTTGACAATTCACCAACTGTAGCAAGTACGGTAGTAGAAGGGAAAATTACCGAGGAAGACACTACTTCAGCGACGTCTTCTACTACTGCATCATTGGATACTACTACTCTCGAGATAGAAAGTACGACTGCTTCAGGTAACACCGACCGAATGTTTACAAATGCAGTTATGTGTATCCCTTTCCAGTTGTCATTTTGGAAATATAGAAATGATATAGCTCTTTCTTTGATACCACACGAAGAAAACAGAAGGAGTGCTTTGCAGCTATTTTAAAATATAAAGTTGTATTGAAAATATCAATCGTATTCGTTGTTTCATATTTCAAAATGAATACATGAGGTTTGATGAAGCATAAGCGAAAATTGAAGCTTGGAAACAAATCACATAACATTGATGAATCAGCATAATGTTCAATGTTATTCCATTTATATATATGGATGTTCAATGTGTTGTTAAAAAAAGTCTTCGTTCAAACCAATGAATGCATTTGACATTATATTCTTCTGGCAGGATCCACCACAGCCCCTGTGGAAACAACGGAATCGACGGATAGCTTGTCGTCGGCAGCGACTACAGAGTCAGTTGAAACAAGTACAATCGAAGGAACGACGCAATCCTTTGAGACAACGAGCGAAGGTAAATGACTGTAATTTCTGTTTAAACAATAAGTGTAATTTTGATGGGTAGGCAATGTGACTTGTTTACCAATATAACTGTCATTACAGAAAATAATTTAATTCCTACATCTACTAAATGCTTAGCTCTATTTCAAGTATTTTTTTTCCAGCAACAACCACAGCTGCGGATGTTACCACGGGGTCATCCGAAACAATAACTTCGAAAGAGACCACTGGAACAGCTGCACAAACAACAATCGAAGGAACAACATCTTTCGTCGAAACAACTAGCGAAGGTACAAGAATGATCTCAACTAATCGTTTTATCTATTCGTCCGTTATTAATATTTTATTACCCAATTGAAATATCTACGAAACTGCTAATTTGTTGAACATATGGAACGATTGATATTAATTATAATAAATAGAAAATAAATATAATATAACTCTGATATTTGTAATTTATTGTTGAATTTTGACTATTCACCAACTGTAGCAAGTACGAAAGTAGAAGGGAAAACTACCGAGGAAGACACTACTTCAGCGACGTCTTCTACTACTGAATCATTGGATACTACTAATCTGGAGATAGAAAGTACGACTGCTTCAGGTAACACCAACCGAATGTTTACAAATGCAGTTAAGTGTCTCCCTTTCCAGTTGTCATTTTGGAAATATAGAAATGATATAGCTCTATCTTTGATACCACACGAAGAAAACAGAAGGAGTGCTTTGCAGCTATTTTAAAATATAAAGGTGTACTGAAAATATCAATCGCATTCGTTGTTACATATTTTAAAATGAATACATGAGGTTTGATAATGCAAAAGCGAAAATTGTAGCTTGGAAACAAATCACATAACATTGATGAATCAGCATAATGTTCAATGTTATTCCATTTATATATATGGATGTTCAATGTGGTGTTACTACAGAGTCAGTTGAAACAAGTACAATCGAAGGAACGACGCAATCTGTTGAGACAACGAGCGAAGGTAAATGACTCTCATTTCTGTTTAAAAAATAAGTGTAATTTTGATGGGTAGGCAATGAGACTTCTTTACCAATATAAATGTCATTACAGAAAATAATTTAATTCCTGCATCTACTAAATGCTTAGTTCTATTTCAAATAATTTTTTTTCAGCAACAACCACAGCTGCGGATGTTACCACAGGGTCAACCGAAACAATAACTTCGACAGAGACCACTGGAATAGCTGCACAAACAACAATCGAAGGAACAACATCTTTCGTCGAAACAACTAGCGAAGGTACAAGAATGATCTCAACTAATCGTTTTATCTATTCGCCCGTTACTAATATTTTATTACCCAATTGAAATATCTACGAAACTGGTAATTTGTTGAACATATGGAACGATTGATATTAATTATAATAAATAGAAAATAAATATATTATAACTCGGATATTTGTAATTTATTATTGAATTTTGACTATTCACCAACTGTAGCAAGTACGGTAGTAGAAGGGAAAATTACCGAGGAAGACACTACTTCAGCGACGTCTTCTACTACTGCATCATTGGATACTACTACTCTCGAGATAGAAAGAACGACTGCTTTAGGTAACACCGACCGAATGTTTACAAATGCAGTTATGTGTATCCCTTTCCAGTTGTCATTTTGGAAATATAGAAATGATATAGCTCTATCTTTGATACCACACGAAGAAAACAGAAGGAGTGCTTTGCAGCTATTTTAAAATATAAAGTTGTATTGAAAATATCAATCGTATTCGTTGTTTCATATTTCAAAATGAATACATGAGGTTTGATGAAGCATAAGCGAAAATTGTAGCTTGGAAACAAATCACATAACATTGATGAATCAGTATAAAGTTCAATGTTATTCCATTTATATATATGGATGTTCAATGTGTTGTTAAAAAAAGTCTTCGTTCAAACCAATGAATGCATTTGACATGATATTCTTCTGGCAGGATCCACCACAGCCCCTGTGGAAACAACGGAATCGACGGATAGCTTGTCGTCGGCAGCGACTACAGAGTCAGTTGAAACAAGTACAATCGAAGGAACGACGCAATCTGTTGAGACAACGAGCGAAGGTAAATGACTGTAATTTCTGTTTAAAAAATAAGTGTAATTTTGATGGGTAGGCAATGAGACTTCTTTAACAATATAACTGTCATTACAGAAAATAATTTAATTCCGGCATCTACTAAATGCTTAGCTCTATTTTAAGTATTTTTTTTCAGCAACAACCACAGCTGCGGATGTTACTACGGGGTCAGCCGAAACAATAACTTCGACAGAGACCACTGGAATAGCTGCACAAACAACAATCGAAGGAACAACATCTTTCGTCGAAACAACTAGCGAAGGTACAAGAATGATCTCAACTAATCGTTTTATCTATTCGCCCGTTTCTAATATTTTATTACCCAATTGAAATATCTACGAAACTGGTAATTTGTTGAACATATGGAACGATTGATATTAATTATAATAAATAGAAAATAAATATATTATAACTCGGATATTTGTAATTTATTATTGAATTTTGGCTATTCACCAACTGTAGCAAGTACGGTAGTAGAAGGGAAAATTA
Source organism: Lamellibrachia columna (assembly GCA_963662155.1). Classification (NCBI taxonomy): domain Eukaryota; kingdom Metazoa; phylum Annelida; class Polychaeta; order Sabellida; family Siboglinidae; genus Lamellibrachia; species Lamellibrachia columna. Next base: position 28,661,230 of record OY759263.1, on the reverse strand, counting down.
CCGAGGAAGACACTACTTCAGCGACGTCTTCTACTACTGCATCATTGGATACTACTACTCTCGAGATAGAAAGAACGACTGCTTTAGGTAACACCGACCGAATGTTTACAAATGCAGTTATGTGTATCCCTTTCCAGTTGTCATTTTGGAAATATAGAAATGATATAGCTCTATCTTTGATACCACACGAAGAAAACAGAAGGAGTGCTTTGCAGCTATTTTAAAATATAAAGTTGTATTGAAAATATCAATCGTATTCGTTGTTTCATATTTCAAAATGAATACATGAGGTTTGATGAAGCATAAGCGAAAATTGTAGCTTGGAAACAAATCACATAACATTGATGAATCAGAATAAAGTTCAATGTTATTCCATTTATATATATGGATGTTCAATGTGTTGTTAAAAAAAGTCTTCGTTCAAACCAATGAATGCATTTGACATGATATTCTTCTGGCAGGATCCACCACAGCCCCTGTGGAAACAACGGAATCGACGGATAGCTTGTCGTCGGCAGCGACTACAGAGTCAGTTGAAACAAGTACAATCGAAGGAACGACGCAATCTGTTGAGACAACGAGCGAAGGTAAATGACTGTAATTTCTGTTTAAAAAATAAGTGTAATTTTGATGGGTAGGCAATGAGACTTCTTTAACAATATAACTGTCATTACAGAAAATAATTTAATTCCGGCATCTACTAAATGCTTAGCTCTATTTTAAGTATTTTTTTTCAGCAACAACCACAGCTGCGGATGTTACTACGGGGTCAACCGAAACAATAATTTCGACAGAGACCACTGGAACAGCTGCACAAACAACTGTCGAAGGAACAACATCTTTCGTCGAAACAACTAGCGAAGGTATAAGTTTGATCTCAAATAATCGTTTTATCTATTCGTCCGTTATTAATATTTTATTACCTAATTGAAAAAACTACGAAACTGCTAATTTGTTGTACATATGGAACGATTGATATTAATTATAACAAATAGAAAATAAATATAATATAACTATGATATTTGTAATTTATTTTTTAATTTTGATTATTCAGCAACTGTAGCAAGTACGGTAGTAGAAGGGAAAACTACCGTGGAAGACACTACTTCAGCGACGTCTTCTACTACTGCATCATTGGATACTACTACTCTCGAGATAGAAAGTACGACTGCTTCAGGTAACACCGACCGAATGTTTACAAATGCAATTATGTATATCCATTTCCAGATTTCATTTTGAAATATAGAAATGATATAGCTCTATCTTTGATACCACACGATGAAAACAGAAGGAGTGCTATGCAACTATTTTAAAATATAAAGTTGTATTGAAAATATCAATCATATTCGATGTTTCATATATCAAAATTAATACATGAGGTTTGATAATGCATAAGCGAAAATTGTAGTTTGGAAACAAATCACATAACATTGATGAATCAGCATAATGTTCAATGTTATTCCATTTATATATATGGATGTTCAATGTGTTGTTAAAAAAGTCTTCGTTCAAACCAATCAATGCATTTGACATGATGTTCTTCTGGCAGGATCCACCACAGCCCCTGTGGAAACCACGGAATCGACGGATAGCTTGTCGTCGGCAGCGACTACAGAGTCAGTTGAAACAAGTACAATCGAAGGAACGACGCAATCCTTTGAGACAACGAGCGAAGGTAAATGACTGTCATTTCTGTTTAAACAATAAGTGTAATTTTGATGGGTAGGCAATGTGACTTGTTTACCAATATAACTGTCATTACAGAAAATAATTTAATACCTACATCTACTAAATGCTTAGCTCTATTTCAAGTATTTTTTTTCCAGCAACAACCACAGCTGCGGATGTTACCACGGGGTCATCCGAAACAATAACTTCGAAAGAGACCACAGGAACAGCTGCACAAACAACAATCGAAGGAACAACATCTTTCGTCGAAACAACTAGCGAAGGTACAAGAATGATCTCAACTAATCGTTTTATCTATTCGTCCGTTATTAATATTTTATTACCCAATTGAAATATCTACGAAACTGCTAATTTGTTGAACATATGGAACGATTGATATTAATTATAATAAATAGAAAATAAATATATTATAACTCGGATATTTGTAATTTATTATTGAATTTTTACTATTCACCAACTGTAGCAAGTACGGTAGTAGAAGGGAAAATTACCGAGGAAGACACTACTTCAGCGACGTCTTCTACTACTGCATCATTGGATACTACTATTTTCGAGATAGAAAGTACGACTGCTTCAGGTAACACCGACCGAATGTTTACAAATGCATTTATGTGTATCCCTTTCCAGTTGTCATTTTGGAAATATAGAAATGATATAGCTCTATCTTTGATACCACACGAAGAAAACAGAAGGAGTGCTTTGCAGCTATTTTAAAATATAAAGGTGTACTGAAAATATCAATCGCATTCGTTGTTTCATATTTTAAAATGAATACATGAGGTTTGATAATGCAAAAGCGAAAATTGTAGCTTGGAAACAAATCACATAACATTGATGAATCAGCATAATGTTCAATGTTATTCCATTTATATATATGGATGTTCAATGTGTTGTTAAAAAAAGTCTTCCTTCAAACCAATGAATGCATTTGACATGATATTCTTCTGGCAGGATCCACCACAGCCCCTGTGGATACAACGGAATCGACGGATGGCTTGTCGACGGCAGCAACTACAGAGTCAGTTGAGACAAGTACAATCGAAGGAACGACGCAATCTGTTGAGATAACGAGAGAAGGTATATGACTGTAATTTCTGTTTAAAAAATAAGTGTAATTTTGATGGGTAGGCAATGTGACTTCTTTACCAATATAAATGTCATTACAGAAAATAATTTAATTCCTGCATCTACTAAATGCTTAGTTCTATTTCAAATAATTTTTTTTCAGCAACAACCACAGCTGCGGATGTTACCACGGGGTCAACCGAAACAATAACTTCGACAGAGACCACTGGAATAGCTGCACAAACAACAATCGAAGGAACAACATCTTTCGTCGATACAACTAGCGAAGGTACAAGAATGATCTCAACTAATCGTTTTATCTATTCGCCCGTTACTAATATTTTATTACCCAATTGAAATATCTACGAAACTGGTAATTTGTTGAACATATGGAACGATTGATATTAATTATATTAAATAGAAAATAAATATATTATAACTCGGATATTTGTAATTTATTATTGAATTTTGACTATTCACCAACTGTAGCAAGTACGGTAGTAGAAGGGAAAATTACCGAGGAAGACACTACTTCAGCGACGTCTTCTACTACTGCATCATTGGATACTACTACTCTCGAGATAGAAAGTACGACTGCTTCAGGTAACACCGACCGAATGTTTACAAATGCAGTTATGTGTATCCCTTTCCAGTTGTCATTTTGGAAATATAGAAATTATATAGCTCTATCTTTGATACCACACGAAGAAAACAGAAGGAGTGCTTTGCAGCTATTTTAAAATATAAAGTTGTATTGAAAATATCAATCGTATTCGTTGTTTCATATTTCAAAATGAATACATGAGGTTTGATGAAGCATAAGCGAAAATTGTAGCTTGGAAACAAATCACATAACATTGATGAATCAGCATAATGTTCAATGTTATTCCATTTATATATATGGATGTTCAATGTGTTGTTAAAAAAAGTCTTCGTTCAAACCAATGAATGCATTTGACATTATATTCTTCTGGCAGGATCCACCACAGCCCCTGTGGAAACAACGGAATCGACGGATAGCTTGTCGTCGGCAGCGACTACAGAGTCAGTTGAAACAAGTACAATCGAAGGAACGACGCAATCCTTTGAGACAACGAGCGAAGGTAAATGACTGTAATTTCTGTTTAAACAATAAGTGTAATTTTGATGGGTAGGCAATGTGACTTGTTTACCAATATAACTGTCATTACAGAAAATAATTTAATTCCTACATCTACTAAATGCTTAGCTCTATTTCAAGTATTTTTTTTCCAGCAACAACCACAGCTGCGGATGTTACCACGGGGTCATCCGAAACAATAACTTCGAAAGAGACCACTGGAACAGCTGCACAAACAACAATCGAAGGAACAACATCTTTCGTCGAAACAACTAGCGAAGGTACAAGAATGATCTCAACTAATCGTTTTATCTATTCGTCCGTTATTAATATTTTATTACCCAATTGAAATATCTACGAAACTGCTAATTTGTTGAACATATGGAACGATTGATATTAATTATAATAAATAGAAAATAAATATAATATAACTCTGATATTTGTAATTTATTGTTGAATTTTGACTATTCACCAACTGTAGCAAGTACGAAAGTAGAAGGGAAAACTACCGAGGAAGACACTACTTCAGCGACGTCTTCTACTACTGAATCATTGGATACTACTAATCTGGAGATAGAAAGTACGACTGCTTCAGGTAACACCAACCGAATGTTTACAAATGCAGTTAAGTGTCTCCCTTTCCAGTTGTCATTTTGGAAATATAGAAATGATATAGCTCTATCTTTGATACCACACGAAGAAAACAGAAGGAGTGCTTTGCAGCTATTTTAAAATATAAAGGTGTACTGAAAATATCAATCGCATTCGTTGTTACATATTTTAAAATGAATACATGAGGTTTGATAATGCAAAAGCGAAAATTGTAGCTTGGAAACAAATCACATAACATTGATGAATCAGCATAATGTTCAATGTTATTCCATTTATATATATGGATGTTCAATGTGGTGTTACTACAGAGTCAGTTGAAACAAGTACAATCGAAGGAACGACGCAATCTGTTGAGACAACGAGCGAAGGTAAATGACTCTCATTTCTGTTTAAAAAATAAGTGTAATTTTGATGGGTAGGCAATGAGACTTCTTTACCAATATAAATGTCATTACAGAAAATAATTTAATTCCTGCATCTACTAAATGCTTAGTTCTATTTCAAATAATTTTTTTTCAGCAACAACCACAGCTGCGGATGTTACCACAGGGTCAACCGAAACAATAACTTCGACAGAGACCACTGGAATAGCTGCACAAACAACAATCGAAGGAACAACATCTTTCGTCGAAACAACTAGCGAAGGTACAAGAATGATCTCAACTAATCGTTTTATCTATTCGCCCGTTACTAATATTTTATTACCCAATTGAAATATCTACGAAACTGGTAATTTGTTGAACATATGGAACGATTGATATTAATTATAATAAATAGAAAATAAATATATTATAACTCGGATATTTGTAATTTATTATTGAATTTTGACTATTCACCAACTGTAGCAAGTACGGTAGTAGAAGGGAAAATTACCGAGGAAGACACTACTTCAGCGACGTCTTCTACTACTGCATCATTGGATACTACTACTCTCGAGATAGAAAGAACGACTGCTTTAGGTAACACCGACCGAATGTTTACAAATGCAGTTATGTGTATCCCTTTCCAGTTGTCATTTTGGAAATATAGAAATGATATAGCTCTATCTTTGATACCACACGAAGAAAACAGAAGGAGTGCTTTGCAGCTATTTTAAAATATAAAGTTGTATTGAAAATATCAATCGTATTCGTTGTTTCATATTTCAAAATGAATACATGAGGTTTGATGAAGCATAAGCGAAAATTGTAGCTTGGAAACAAATCACATAACATTGATGAATCAGTATAAAGTTCAATGTTATTCCATTTATATATATGGATGTTCAATGTGTTGTTAAAAAAAGTCTTCGTTCAAACCAATGAATGCATTTGACATGATATTCTTCTGGCAGGATCCACCACAGCCCCTGTGGAAACAACGGAATCGACGGATAGCTTGTCGTCGGCAGCGACTACAGAGTCAGTTGAAACAAGTACAATCGAAGGAACGACGCAATCTGTTGAGACAACGAGCGAAGGTAAATGACTGTAATTTCTGTTTAAAAAATAAGTGTAATTTTGATGGGTAGGCAATGAGACTTCTTTAACAATATAACTGTCATTACAGAAAATAATTTAATTCCGGCATCTACTAAATGCTTAGCTCTATTTTAAGTATTTTTTTTCAGCAACAACCACAGCTGCGGATGTTACTACGGGGTCAGCCGAAACAATAACTTCGACAGAGACCACTGGAATAGCTGCACAAACAACAATCGAAGGAACAACATCTTTCGTCGAAACAACTAGCGAAGGTACAAGAATGATCTCAACTAATCGTTTTATCTATTCGCCCGTTTCTAATATTTTATTACCCAATTGAAATATCTACGAAACTGGTAATTTGTTGAACATATGGAACGATTGATATTAATTATAATAAATAGAAAATAAATATATTATAACTCGGATATTTGTAATTTATTATTGAATTTTGACTATTCACCAACTGTAGCAAGTACGGTAGTAGAAGGGAAAATTACCGAGGAAGACACTACTTCAGCGACGTCTTCTACTACTGCATCATTGGATACTACTACTCTCGAGATAGAAAGAACGACTGCTTTAGGTAACACCGACCGAATGTTTACAAATGCAGTTATGTGTATCCCTTTCCAGTTGTCATTTTGGAAATATAGAAATGATATAGCTCTATCTTTGATACCACACGAAGAAAACAGAAGGAGTGCTTTGCAGCTATTTTAAAATATAAAGTTGTATTGAAAATATCAATCGTATTCGTTGTTTCATATTTCAAAATGAATACATGAGGTTTGATGAAGCATAAGCGAAAATTGTAGCTTGGAAACAAATCACATAACATTGATGAATCAGAATAAAGTTCAATGTTATTCCATTTATATATATGGATGTTCAATGTGTTGTTAAAAAAAGTCTTCGTTCAAACCAATGAATGCATTTGACATGATATTCTTCTGGCAGGATCCACCACAGCCCCTGTGGAAACAACGGAATCGACGGATAGCTTGTCGTCGGCAGCGACTACAGAGTCAGTTGAAACAAGTACAATCGAAGGAACGACGCAATCTGTTGAGACAACGAGCGAAGGTAAATGACTGTAATTTCTGTTTAAAAAATAAGTGTAATTTTGATGGGTAGGCAATGAGACTTCTTTAACAATATAACTGTCATTACAGAAAATAATTTAATTCCGGCATCTACTAAATGCTTAGCTCTATTTTAAGTATTTTTTTTCAGCAACAACCACAGCTGCGGATGTTACTACGGGGTCAACCGAAACAATAATTTCGACAGAGACCACTGGAACAGCTGCACAAACAACTGTCGAAGGAACAACATCTTTCGTCGAAACAACTAGCGAAGGTATAAGTTTGATCTCAAATAATCGTTTTATCTATTCGTCCGTTATTAATATTTTATTACCTAATTGAAAAAACTACGAAACTGCTAATTTGTTGTACATATGGAACGATTGATATTAATTATAACAAATAGAAAATAAATATAATATAACTATGATATTTGTAATTTATTTTTTAATTTTGATTATTCAGCAACTGTAGCAAGTACGGTAGTAGAAGGGAAAACTACCGTGGAATACACTACTTCAGCGACGTCTTCTACTACTGCATCATTGGATACTACTACTCTCGAGATAGAAAGTACGACTGCTTCAGGTAACACCGACCGAATGTTTACAAATGCAATTATGTATATCCATTTCCAGATTTCATTTTGAAATATAGAAATGATATAGCTCTATCTTTGATACCACACGATGAAAACAGAAGGAGTGCTATGCAACTATTTTAAAATATAAAGTTGTATTGAAAATATCAATCATATTCGATGTTTCATATATCAAAATTAATACATGAGGTTTGATAATGCATAAGCGAAAATTGTAGTTTGGAAACAAATCACATAACATTGATGAATCAGCATAATGTTCAATGTTATTCCATTTATATATATGGATGTTCAATGTGTTGTTAAAAAAGTCTTCGTTCAAACCAATCAATGCATTTGACATGATGTTCTTCTGGCAGGATCCACCACAGCCCCTGTGGAAACCACGGAATCGACGGATAGCTTGTCGTCGGCAGCGACTACAGAGTCAGTTGAAACAAGTACAATCGAAGGAACGACGCAATCCTTTGAGACAACGAGCGAAGGTAAATGACTGTCATTTCTGTTTAAACAATAAGTGTAATTTTGATGGGTAGGCAATGTGACTTGTTTACCAATATAACTGTCATTACAGAAAATAATTTAATACCTACATCTACTAAATGCTTAGCTCTATTTCAAGTATTTTTTTTCCAGCAACAACCACAGCTGCGGATGTTACCACGGGGTCATCCGAAACAATAACTTCGAAAGAGACCACAGGAACAGCTGCACAAACAACAATCGAAGGAACAACATCTTTCGTCGAAACAACTAGCGAAGGTACAAGAATGATCTCAACTAATCGTTTTATCTATTCGTCCGTTATTAATATTTTATTACCCAATTGAAATATCTACGAAACTGCTAATTTGTTGAACATATGGAACGATTGATATTAATTATAATAAATAGAAAATAAATATATTATAACTCGGATATTTGTAATTTATTATTGAATTTTTACTATTCACCAACTGTAGCAAGTACGGTAGTAGAAGGGAAAATTACCGAGGAAGACACTACTTCAGCGACGTCTTCTACTACTGCATCATTGGATACTACTATTTTCGAGATAGAAAGTACGACTGCTTCAGGTAACACCGACCGAATGTTTACAAATGCATTTATGTGTATCCCTTTCCAGTTGTCATTTTGGAAATATAGAAATGATATAGCTCTATCTTTGATACCACACGAAGAAAACAGAAGGAGTGCTTTGCAGCTATTTTAAAATATAAAGGTGTACTGAAAATATCAATCGCATTCGTTGTTTCATATTTTAAAATGAATACATGAGGTTTGATAATGCAAAAGCGAAAATTGTAGCTTGGAAACAAATCACATAACATTGATGAATCAGCATAATGTTCAATGTTATTCCATTTATATATATGGATGTTCAATGTGTTGTTAAAAAAAGTCTTCCTTCAAACCAATGAATGCATTTGACATGATATTCTTCTGGCAGGATCCACCACAGCCCCTGTGGATACAACGGAATCGACGGATGGCTTGTCGACGGCAGCAACTACAGAGTCAGTTGAGACAAGTACAATCGAAGGAACGACGCAATCTGTTGAGATAACGAGAGAAGGTATATGACTGTAATTTCTGTTTAAAAAATAAGTGTAATTTTGATGGGTAGGCAATGTGACTTCTTTACCAATATAAATGTCATTACAGAAAATAATTTAATTCCTGCATCTACTAAATGCTTAGTTCTATTTCAAATAATTTTTTTTCAGCAACAACCACAGCTGCGGATGTTACCACGGGGTCAACCGAAACAATAACTTCGACAGAGACCACTGGAATAGCTGCACAAACAACAATCGAAGGAACAACATCTTTCGTCGATACAACTAGCGAAGGTACAAGAATGATCTCAACTAATCGTTTTATCTATTCGCCCGTTACTAATATTTTATTACCCAATTGAAATATCTACGAAACTGGTAATTTGTTGAACATATGGAACGATTGATATTAATTATATTAAATAGAAAATAAATATATTATAACTCGGATATTTGTAATTTATTATTGAATTTTGACTATTCACCAACTGTAGCAAGTACGGTAGTAGAAGGGAAAATTACCGAGGAAGACACTACTTCAGCGACGTCTTCTACTACTGCATCATTGGATACTACTACTCTCGAGATAGAAAGTACGACTGCTTCAGGTAACACCGACCGAATGTTTACAAATGCAGTTATGTGTATCCCTTTCCAGTTGTCATTTTGGAAATATAGAAATTATATAGCTCTATCTTTGATACCACACGAAGAAAACAGAAGGAGTGCTTTGCAGCTATTTTAAAATATAAAGTTGTATTGAAAATATCAATCGTATTCGTTGTTTCATATTTCAAAATGAATACATGAGGTTTGATGAAGCATAAGCGAAAATTGTAGCTTGGAAACAAATCACATAACATTGATGAATCAGCATAATGTTCAATGTTATTCCATTTATATATATATGGATTTTCAATGTGTTGTTAAAAAAAGTCTTCGTTCAAACCAATGAATGCATTTGACATGATATTCTTCTGGCAGGATCCACCACAGCCCCTGTGGAAAAAACGGAATCGACGGATAGCTTATCGTCGGCAGCGACTACAGAGTCAGTTGAAACAAGTACAATCGAAGGAACGACGCAATCTGTTGAGACAACGAGCGAAGGTAAATGACTGTCATTTCTGTTTAAAAAATAAGTGTAATTTTGATGGGTAGGCAATGAGACTTCTTTACCAATATAACTGTCATTACAGAAAATAATTTAATTCCGGCATCTACTAAATGCTTAGCTCTATTTTAAGTATTTTTTTTCAGCAACAACCACAGCTGCAGATGTTACCACGGGGTCAACCGAAACAATAATTTCGACAGAGACCACTGGAACAGCTGCACAAACAACAGTCGAAGGAACAACATCTTTCGTCGAAACAACTAGCGAAGGTATAAGTTTGATCTCAAATAATCGTTTTATCTATTCGTCCGTTATTAATATTTTATTACCTAATTGAAAAAACTACGAAACTGCTAATTTGTTGTACATATGGAACGATTGATATTAATTATAACAAATAGAAAATAAATATAATATAACTATGATATTTGTAATTTATTTTTTAATTTTGATTATTCAGCAACTGTAGCAAATACGGTAGTAGAAGGGAAAACTACCGAGGAAGACACTACTTCAGCGACGTCTTCTACTACTGCATCATTGGATACTACTACTCTCGAGATAGAAAGTACGACTGCTTCAGGTAACACCGACCGAATGTTTACAAATGCAGTTATGTGTATCCCTTTCCAGTTGTCATTTTGGAAATATAGAAATGATATAGCTCTATCTTTGATACCACACGAAGAAAACAGAAGGAGTGCTTTGCAGCTATTTTAAAATATAAAGGTGTACTGAAAATATCAATCGCATTCGTTGTTTCATATTTTAAAATGAATACATGAGGTTTGTTAATGCAAAAGCGAAAATTGTAGCTTGGAAACAAATCACATAACATTGATGTCTCAGCATAATGTTCAATGTTATTCCATTTATATATATGGATGTTCAATGTGTTGTTAAAAAAGTCTTCGTTCAAACCAATGAATGCATTTGACATGATGTTCTTCTGGCAGGATCCACCACAGCCCCTGTGGAAACCACGGAATCGACGGATAGCTTGTCGTCGGCAGCGACTACAGAGTCAGTTGAAACAAGTACAATCGAAGGAACGACGCAATCTGTTGAGACAACGAGCGAAGGTAAATGACTGTCATTTCTGTTTAAAAAATAAGTGTAATTTTGATGGGTAGGCAATGAGACTTCTTTACCAATATAACTGTCATTACAGAAAATAATTTAATTCCGGCATCTACTAAATGCTTAGCTCTATTTTAAGTATTTTTTTTCAGCAACAACCACAGCTGCGGATGTTACCACGGGGTCAACCGAAACAATAATTTCGACAGAGACCACTGGAACAGCTGCACAAACAACAGTCGAAGGAACAACATCTTTCGTCGAAACAACTAGCGAAGGTATAAGTTTGATCTCAAATAATCGTTTTATCTATTCGTCCGTTATTAATATTTTATTACCTAATTGAAAAAACTACGAAACTGCTAATTTGTTGTACATATGGAACGATTGATATTAATTATAACAAATAGAAAATAAATATAATATAACTATGATATTTGTAATTTATTTTTTAATTTTGATTATTCAGCAACTGTAGCAAATACGGTAGTAGAAGGGAAAACTACCGAGGAAGACACTACTTCAGCGACGTCTTCTACTACTGCATCATTGGATACTACTACTCTCGAGATAGAAAGTACGACTGCTTCAGGTAACACCGACCGAATGTTTACAAATGCAGTTATGTGTATCCCTTTCCAGTTGTCATTTTGGAAATATAGAAATGATATAGCTCTATCTTTGATACCACACGAAGAAAACAGAAGGAGTGCTTTGCAGCTATTTTAAAATATAAAGGTGTACTGAAAATATCAATCGCATTCGTTGTTTCATATTTTAAAATGAATACATGAGGTTTGATAATGCAAAAGCGAAAATTGTAGCTTGGAAACAAATCACATAACATTGATGAATCAGCATAATGTTCAATGTTATTCCATTTATATATATGGATGTTCAATGTGTTGTTAAAAAAGTCTTCGTTCAAACCAATGAATGCATTTGACATGATGTTCTTCTGGCAGGATCCACCACAGCCCCTGTGGAAACCACGGAATCGACGGATAGCTTGTCGTCGGCAGCGACTACAGAGTCAGTTGAAACAAGTACAATCGAAGGAACGACGCAATCTGTTGAGACAACGAGCGAAGGTAAATGACTGTCATTTCTGTTTAAAAAATAAGTGTAATTTTGATGGGTAGGCAATGAGACTTCTTTACCAATATAACTGTCATTACAGAAAATAATTTAATTCCGGCATCTACTAAATGCTTAGCTCTATTTTAAGTATTTTTTTTCAGCAACAACCACAGCTGCGGATGTTACCACGGGGTCAACCGAAACAATAATTTCGACAGAGACCACTGGAACAGCTGCACAAACAACAGTCGAAGGAACAACATCTTTCGTCGAAACAACTAGCGAAGGTATAAGTTTGATCTCAAATAATCGTTTTATCTATTCGTCCGTTATTAATATTTTATTACCTAATTGAAAAAACTACGAAACTGCTAATTTGTTGTACATATGGAACGATTGATATTAATTATAACAAATAGAAAATAAATATAATATAACTATGATATTTGTAATTTATTTTTTAATTTTGATTATTCAGCAACTGTAGCAAATACGGTAGTAGAAGGGAAAACTACCGAGGAAGACACTACTTCAGCGACGTCTTCTACTACTGCATCATTGGATACTACTACTCTCGAGATAGAAAGTACGACTGCTTCAGGTAACACCGACCGAATGTTTACAAATGCAGTTATGTGTATCCCTTTCCAGTTGTCATTTTGGAAATATAGAAATGATATAGCTCTATCTTTGATACCACACGAAGAAAACAGAAGGAGTGCTTTGCAGCTATTTTAAAATATAAAGGTGTACTGAAAATATCAATCGCATTCGTTGTTTCATATTTTAAAATGAATACATGAGGTTTGATAATGCAAAAGCGAAAATTGTAGCTTGGAAACAAATCACATAACATTGATGTCTCAGCATAATGTTCAATGTTATTCCATTTATATATATGGATGTTCAATGTGTTGTTAAAAAAGTCTTCGTTCAAACCAATGAATGCATTTGACATGATGTTCTTCTGGCAGGATCCACCACAGCCCCTGTGGAAACCACGGAATCGACGGATAGCTTGTCGTCGGCAGCGACTACAGAGTCTGTTGAAACAAGTACAATCGAAGGAACGACGCAATCTGTTGAGACAACGAGCGAAGGTAAATGACTGTCATTTCTGTTTAAAAAATAAGTGTAATTTTGATGGGTAGGCAATGAGACTTCTTTACCAATATAACTGTCATTACAGAAAATAATTTAATTCCGGCATCTACTAAATGCTTAGCTCTATTTTAAGTATTTTTTTTCAGCAACAACCACAGCTGCGGATGTTACCACGGGGTCAACCGAAACAATAATTTCGACAGAGACCACTGGAACAGCTGCACAAACAACAGTCGAAGGAACAACATCTTTCGTCGAAACAACTAGCGAAGGTATAAGTTTGATCTCAAATAATCGTTTTATCTATTCGTCCGTTATTAATATTTTATTACCTAATTGAAAAAACTACGAAACTGCTAATTTGTTGTACATATGGAACGATTGATATTAATTATAACAAATAGAAAATAAATATAATATAACTATGATATTTGTAATTTATTTTTTAATTTTGATTATTCAGCAACTGTAGCAAATACGGTAGTAGAAGGGAAAACTACCGAGGAAGACACTACTTCAGCGACGTCTTCTACTACTGCATCATTGGATACTACTACTCTCGAGATAGAAAGTACGACTGCTTCAGGTAACACCGACCGAATGTTTACAAATGCAGTTATGTGTATCCCTTTCCAGTTGTCATTTTGGAAATATAGAAATGATATAGCTCTATCTTTGATACCACACGAAGAAAACAGAAGGAGTGCTTTGCAGCTATTTTAAAATATAAAGGTGTACTGAAAATATCAATCGCATTCGTTGTTTCATATTTTAAAATGAATACATGAGGTTTGATAATGCAAAAGCGAAAATTGTAGCTTGGAAACAAATCACATAACATTGATGTCTCAGCATAATGTTCAATGTTATTCCATTTATATATATGGATGTTCAATGTGTTGTTAAAAAAGTCTTCGTTCAAACCAATGAATGCATTTGACATGATGTTCTTCTGGCAGGATCCACCACAGCCCCTGTGGAAACCACGGAATCGACGGATAGCTTGTCGTCGGCAGCGACTACAGAGTCAGTTGAAACAAGTACAATCGAAGGAACGACGCAATCTGTTGAGACAACGAGCGAAGGTAAATGACTGTCATTTCTGTTTAAAAAATAAGTGTAATTTTGATGGGTAGGCAATGAGACTTCTTTACCAATATAACTGTCATTACAGAAAATAATTTAATTCCGGCATCTACTAAATGCTTAGCTCTATTTTAAGTATTTTTTTTCAGCAACAACCACAGCTGCGGATGTTACCACGGGGTCAACCGAAACAATAATTTCGACAGAGACCACTGGAACAGCTGCACAAACAACAGTCGAAGGAACAACATCTTTCGTCGAAACAACTAGCGAAGGTATAAGTTTGATCTCAAATAATCGTTTTATCTATTCGTCCGTTATTAATATTTTATTACCTAATTGAAAAAACTACGAAACTGCTAATTTGTTGTACATATGGAACGATTGATATTAATTATAACAAATAGAAAATAAATATAATATAACTATGATATTTGTAATTTATTTTTTAATTTTGATTATTCAGCAACTGTAGCAAATACGGTAGTAGAAGGGAAAACTACCGAGGAAGACACTACTTCAGCGACGTCTTCTACTACTGCATCATTGGATACTACTACTCTCGAGATAGAAAGTACGACTGCTTCAGGTAACACCGACCGAATGTTTACAAATGCAGTTATGTGTATCCCTTTCCAGTTGTCATTTTGGAAATATAGAAATGATATAGCTCTATCTTTGATACCACACGAAGAAAACAGAAGGAGTGCTTTGCAGCTATTTTAAAATATAAAGGTGTACTGAAAATATCAATCGCATTCGTTGTTTCATATTTTAAAATGAATACATGAGGTTTGATAATGCAAAAGCGAAAATTGTAGCTTGGAAACAAATCACATAACATTGATGTCTCAGCATAATGTTCAATGTTATTCCATTTATATATATGGATGTTCAATGTGTTGTTAAAAAAGTCTTCGTTCAAACCAATGAATGCATTTGACATGATGTTCTTCTGGCAGGATCCACCACAGCCCCTGTGGAAACCACGGAATCGACGGATAGCTTGTCGTCGGCAGCGACAACAGAGTCAGTTGAAACAAGTACAATTGAAGGAACGACGCAATCTGTTGAGACAACGAGCGATGGTAAATGACTGTCATTTCTGTTTAAACAATAAGTGTAATTTTGATGTGTAGGCAATGTGACTTGTTTACCAATATAACTGTCATTACAGAAAATAATTTAATTCCTACATCTACTAAATGCTTAGCTCTATTTCATGTATTTTTTTTCCAGCAACAACCACAACTGCGGATGTTACCACGGGGTCAACCGAAACAATAACTTCGACAGAGACCATTGGAATAGCTGCACAAACAACAATCGAAGGAACAACATCTTTCGTCGAAACAACTAGCGAAGGTACAAGAATGATTTCAACTAATCGTTTTATCTATTCGCCCGTTACTAATATTTTATTACCCAATTGAAATATCTACGAAACTGCTAATTTGTTGAACATATGGAACGATTGATATTAATTATAATAGATAGAAAATAAATATATTATAACTCGGATATTTGTAATTTATAATTGAATTTTGACAATTCACCAACTGTAGCAAGTACGGTAGTAGAAGGGAAAATTACCGAGGAAGACACTACTTCAGCGACGTCTTCTACTACTGCATCATTGGATACTACTACTCTCGAGATAGAAAGTACGACTGCTTCAGGTAACACCGACCGAATGTTTACAAATGCAGTTATGTGTATCCCTTTCCAGTTGTCATTTTGGAAATATAGAAATGATATAGCTCTATCTTTGATACCACACGAAGAAAACAGAAGGAGTGCTTTGCAGCTATTTTAAAATATAAAGTTGTATTGAAAATATCAATCGTATTCGTTGTTTCATATTTCAAAATGAATACATGAGGTTTGATGAAGCATAAGCGAAAATTGTAGCTTGGAAACAAATCACATAACATTGATGAATCAGCATAATGTTCAATGTTATTCCATTTATATATATGGATGTTCAATGTGTTGTTAAAAAAAGTCTTCGTTCAAACCAATGAATGCATTTGACATGATATTCTTCTGGCAGGATCCACCACAGCCCCTGTGGAAACAACGGAATCGACGGATAGCTTGTCGTCGGCAGCGACTACAGAGTCAGTTGAAACAAGTACAATCGAAGGAACGACGCAATCTGTTGAGACAACGAGCGAAGGTAAATGACTGTCATTTCTGTTTAAAAAATAAGTGTAATTTTGATGGGTAGGCAATGAGACTTCTTTACCAATATAACTGTCATTACAGAAAATAATTTAATTCCGGCATCTACTAAATGCTTAGCTCTATTTTAAGTATTTTTTTTCAGCAACAACCACAGCTGCGGATGTTACCACGGGGTCAACCGAAACAATAATTTCGACAGAGACCACTGGAACAGCTGCACAAACAACAATCGAAGGAACAACATCTTTCGTCGAAACAACTAGCGAAGGTATAAGTTTGATCTCAAATAATCGTTTTATCTATTCGTCCGTTATTAATATTTTATTACCTAATTGAAAAAACTACGAAACTGCTAATTTGTTGTACATATGGAACGATTGATATTAATTATAACAAATAGAAAATAAATATAATATAACTATGATATTTGTAATTTATTTTTTAATTTTGATTATTCAGCAACTGTAGCAAGTACGGTAGTAGAAGGGAAAACTACCGAGGAAGACACTACTTCAGCGACGTCTTCTACTACTGCATCATTGGATACTACTACTCTCGAGATAGAAAGTACGACTGCTTCAGGTAACACCGACCGAATGTTTACAAATGCAGTTATGTGTATCCCTTTCCAGTTGTCATTTTGGAAATATAGAAATGATATAGCTCTATCTTTGATACCACACGAAGAAAACAGAAGGAGTGCTTTGCAGCTATTTTAAAATATAAAGTTGTATTGAAAATATCAATCGTATTCGTTGTTTCATATTTCAAAATGAATACATGAGGTTTGATGAAGCATAAGCGAAAATTGTAGCTTGGAAACAAATCACATAACATTGATGAATCAGCATAATGTTCAATGTTATTCCATTTATATATATGGATGTTCAATGTGTTGTTAAAAAAAGTCTTCGTTCAAACCAATGAATGCATTTGACATGATATTCTTCTGGCAGGATCCACCACAGCCCCTGTGGAAACAACGGAATCGACGGATAGCTTGTCGTCGGCAGCGACTACAGAGTCAGTTGAAACAAGTACAATCGAAGGAACGACGCAATCTGTTGAGACAACGAGCGAAGGTAAATGACTGTCATTTCTGTTTAAAAAATAAGTGTAATTTTGATGGGTAGGCAATGAGACTTCTTTACCAATATAACTGTCATTACAGAAAATAATTTAATTCCGGCATCTACTAAATGCTTAGCTCTATTTTAAGTATTTTTTTTCAGCAACAACCACAGCTGCGGATGTTACCACGGGGTCAACCGAAACAATAATTTCGACAGAGACCACTGGAACAGCTGCACAAACAACAGTCGAAGGAACAACATCTTTCGTCGAAACATCTAGCGAAGGTATAAGTTTGATCTCAAATAATCGTTTTATCTATTCGTCCGTTATTAATATTTTATTACCTAATTGAAAAAACTACGAAACTGCTAATTTGTTGTACATATGGAACGATTGATATTAATTATAACAAATAGAAAATAAATATAATATAACTATGATATTTGTAATTTATTTTTTAATTTTGATTATTCAGCAACTGTAGCAAGTACGGTAGTAGAAGGGAAAACTACCGAGGAAGACACTACTTCAGCGACGTCTTCTACTACTGCATCATTGGATACTACTACTCTCGAGATAGAAAGTACGACTGCTTCAGGTAACACCGACCGAATGTTTACAAATGCAGTTATGTGTATCCCTTTCCAGTTGTCATTTTGGAAATATAGAAATGATATAGCTCTATCTTTGATACCACACGAAGAAAACAGAAGGAGTGCTTTGCAGCTATTTTAAAATATAAAGTTGTATTGAAAATATCAATCGCATTCGTTGTTTCATATTTTAAAATGAATACATGAGGTTTGATAATGCAAAAGCGAAAATTGTAGCTTGGAAACAAATCACATAACATTGATGAATCAGCATAATGTTCAATGTTATTCCATTTATATATATGGATGTTCAATGTGTTGTTAAAAAAAGTCTTCGTTCAAACCAATGAATGCATTTGACATGATATTCTTCTGGCAGAATCCACCACTGCCCCTGTGGAAACAACGGAATCGACGGATAGCTTGTCGTCGGCAGCGACTACAGAGTCAGTTGAAACAAGTACAATCGAAGGAACGACGCAATCCTTTGAGACAACGAGCGAAGGTAAATGACTGTAATTTCTGTTTAAAAAATAAGTGTAATTTTGATGGGTAGGCAATGAGACTTCTTTACCAATATAAATGTCATTACAGAAAATAATTTAATTCCTGCATCTACTAAATGCTTAGTTCTATTTCAAATAATTTTTTTTCAGCAACAACCACAGCTGCGGATGTTACCACGGGGTCAACCGAAACAATAACTTCGACAGAGACCACTGGAATAGCTGCACAAACAACAATCGAAGGAACAACATCTTTCGTCGAAACAACTAGCGAAGGTACAAGAATGATCTCAACTAATCGTTTTATCTATTCGCCCGTTACTAATATTTTATTACCCAATTGAAATATCTACGAAACTGGTAATTTGTTGAACATATGGAACGATTGATATTAATTATAATAAATAGAAAATAAATATATTATAACTCGGATATTTGTAATTTATTATTGAATTTTGACTATTCACCAACTGTAGCAAGTACGGTAGTAGAAGGGAAAATTACCGAGGAAGACACTACTTCAGCGACGTCTTCTACTACTGCATCATTGGATACTACTATTCTCGAGATAGAAAGTACGACTGCTTCAGGTAACACCGACCGAATGTTTACAAATGCAGTTATGTGTATCACTTTCCAGTTGTCATTTTGGAAATATAGAAATGATATAGCTCTATCTTTGATACCACACGAAGAAAACAGAAGGAGTGCTTTGCAGCTATTTTAAAATATAAAGTTGTATTGAAAATATCAATCGTATTCGTTGTTTCATATTTCAAAATGAATACATGAGGTTTGATGAAGCATAAGCGAAAATTGTAGCTTGGAAACAAATCACATAACATTGATGAATCAGCATAATGTTCAATGTTATTCCATTTATATATATGGATGTTCAATGTGTTGTTAAAAAAAGTCTTCGTTCAAACCAATGAATGCATTTGACATGATATTCTTCTGGCAGAATCCACCACTGCCCCTGTGGAAACAACGGAATCGACGGATAGCTTGTCGTCGGCAGCGACTACAGAGTCAGTTGAAACAAGTACAATCGAAGGAACGACGCAATCCTTTGAGACAACGAGCGAAGGTAAATGACTGTAATTTCTGTTTAAAAAATAAGTGTAATTTTGATGGGTAGGCAATGAGACTTCTTTACCAATATAAATGTCATTACAGAAAATAATTTAATTCCTGCATCTACTAAATGCTTAGTTCTATTTCAAATAATTTTTTTTCAGCAACAACCACAGCTGCGGATGTTACCACGGGGTCAACCGAAACAATAACTTCGACAGAGACCACTGGAATAGCTGCACAAACAACAATCGAAGGAACAACATCTTTCGTCGAAACAACTAGCGAAGGTACAAGAATGATCTCAACTAATCGTTTTATCTATTCGCCCGTTACTAATATTTTATTACCCAATTGAAATATCTACGAAACTGGTAATTTGTTGAACATATGGAACGATTGATATTAATTATAATAAATAGAAAATAAATATATTATAACTCGGATATTTGTAATTTATTATTGAATTTTGACTATTCACCAACTGTAGCAAGTACGGTAGTAGAAGGGAAAATTACCGAGGAAGACACTACTTCAGCGACGTCTTCTACTACTGCATCATTGGATACTACTATTCTCGAGATAGAAAGTACGACTGCTTCAGGTAACACCGACCGAATGTTTACAAATGCAGTTATGTGTATCACTTTCCAGTTGTCATTTTGGAAATATAGAAATGATATAGCTCTATCTTTGATACCACACGAAGAAAACAGAAGGAGTGCTTTGCAGCTATTTTAAAATATAAAGTTGTATTGAAAATATCAATCGTATTCGTTGTTTCATATTTCAAAATGAATACATGAGGTTTGATGAAGCATAAGCGAAAATTGTAGCTTGGAAACAAATCACATAACATTGATGAATCAGCATAATGTTCAATGTTATTCCATTTATATATATGGATGTTCAATGTGTTGTTAAAAAAAGTCTTCGTTCAAACCAATGAATGCATTTGACATGATATTCTTCTGGCAGGATCCACCACAGCCCCTGTGGAAACAACGGAATCGACGGATAGCTTGTCGTCGGCAGCGACTACAGAGTCAGTTGAAACAAGTACAATCGAAGGAACGACGCAATCTGTTGAGACAACGAGCGAAGGTAAATGACTGTCATTTCTGTTTAAAAAATAAGTGTAATTTTGATGGGTAGGCAATGAGACTTCTTTACCAATATAACTGTCATTACAGAAAATAATTTAATTCCGGCATCTACTAAATGCTTAGCTCTATTTTAAATATTTTTTTTCAGCAACAACCACAGCTGCGGATGTTACCACGGGGTCAACCGAAACAATAATTTCGACAGAGACCACTGGAACAGCTGCACAAACAACAGTCGAAGGAACAACATCTTTCGTCGAAACAACTAGCGAAGGTATAAGTTTGATCTCAAATAATCGTTTTATCTATTCGTCCGTTATTAATATTTTATTACCTAATTGAAAAAACTACGAAACTGCTAATTTGTTGTACATATGGAACGATTGATATTAATTATAACAAATAGAAAATAAATATAATATAACTATGATATTTGTAATTTATTTTTTAATTTTGATTATTCAGCAACTGTAGCAAGTACGGTAGTAGAAGGGAAAACTACCGAGGAAGACACTACTTCAGCGACGTCTTCTACTACTGCATCATTGGATACTACTACTCTCGAGATAGAAAGTACGACTGCTTCAGGTAACACCGACCGAATGTTTACAAATGCAGTTATGTGTATCCCTTTCCAGTTGTCATTTTGGAAATATAGAAATGATATAGCTCTATCTTTGATACCACACGAAGAAAACAGAAGGAGTGCTTTGCAGCTATTTTAAAATATAAAGGTGTACTGAAAATATCAATCGCATTCGTTGTTTCATATTTTAAAATGAATACATGAGGTTTGATAATGCAAAAGCGAAAATTGTAGCTTGGAAACAAATCACATAACATTGATGAATCAGCATAATGTTCAATGTTATTCCATTTATATATATGGATGTTCAATGTGTTGTTAAAAAAGTCTTCGCTCAAACCAATGAATGCATTTGACATGATGTTCTTCTGGCAGGATCCACCACAGCCCCTGTGGAAACCACGGAATCGACGGATAGCTTGTCGTCGGCAGCGACAACAGAGTCAGTTGAAACAAGTACAATTGAAGGAACGACGCAATCTGTTGAGACAACGAGCGATGGTAAATGACTGTCATTTCTGTTTAAACAATAAGTGTAATTTTGATGGGTAGGCAATGTGACTTGTTTACCAATATAACTGTCATTACAGAAAATAATTTAATTCCTACATCTACTAAATGCTTAGCTCTATTTCATGTATTTTTTTTCCAGCAACAACCACAGCTGCGGATGTTACCACGGGGTCAACCGAAACAATAACTTCGACAGAGACCATTGGAATAGCTGCACAAACAACAATCGAAGGAACAACATCTTTCGTCGAAACAACTAGCGAAGGTACAAGAATGATCTCAACTAATCGTTTTATCTATTCGCCCGTTACTAATATTTTATTACCCAATTGAAATATCTACGAAACTGCTAATTTGTTGAACATATGGAACGATTGATATTAATTATAATAAATAGAAAATAAATATATTATAACTCGGATATTTGTAATTTATTATTGAATTTTGACAATTCACCAACTGTAGCAAGTACGGTAGTAGAAGGGAAAATTACCGAGGAAGACACTACTTCAGCGACGTCTTCTACTACTGCATCATTGGATACTACTACTCTCGAGATAGAAAGTACGACTGCTTCAGGTAACACCGACCGAATGTTTACAAATGCAGTTATGTGTATCCCTTTCCAGTTGTCATTTTGGAAATATAGAAATGATATAGCTCTATCTTTGATACCACACGAAGAAAACAGAAGGAGTGCTTTGCAGCTATTTTAAAATATAAAGTTGTATTGAAAATATCAATCGTATTCGTTGTTTCATATTTCAAAATGAATACATGAGGTTTGATGAAGCATAAGCGAAAATTGTAGCTTGGAAACAAATCACATAACATTGATGAATCAGCATAATGTTCAATGTTATTCCATTTATATATATGGATGTTCAATGTGTTGTTAAAAAAAGTCTTCGTTCAAACCAATGAATGCATTTGACATGATATTCTTCTGGCAGGATCCACCACAGCCCCTGTGGAAACAACGGAATCGACGGATAGCTTGTCGTCGGCAGCGACTACAGAGTCAGTTGAAACAAGTACAATCGAAGGAACGACGCAATCTGTTGAGACAACGAGCGAAGGTAAATGACTGTCATTTCTGTTTAAAAAATAAGTGTAATTTTGATGGGTAGGCAATGAGACTTCTTTACCAATATAACTGTCATTACAGAAAATAATTTAATTCCGGCATCTACTAAATGCTTAGCTCTATTTTAAGTATTTTTTTTCAGCAACAACCACAGCTGCGGATGTTACCACGGGGTCAACCGAAACAATAATTTCGACAGAGACCACTGGAACAGCTGCACAAACAACAGTCGAAGGAACAACATCTTTCGTCGAAACAACTAGCGAAGGTATAAGTTTGATCTCAAATAATCGTTTTATCTATTCGTCCGTAATTAATATTTTATTACCTAATTGGAAAAACTACGAAACTGCTAATTTGTTGTACATATGGAACGATTGATATTAATTATAACAAATAGAAAATAAATATAATATAACTATGATATTTGTAATTTATTTTTTAATTTTGATTATTCAGCAACTGTAGCAAGTACGGTAGTAGAAGGGAAAACTACCGAGGAAGACACTACTTCAGCGACGTCTTCTACTACTGCATCATTGGATACTACTACTCTCGAGATAGAAAGTACGACTGCTTCAGGTAACACCGACCGAATGTTTACAAATGCAGTTATGTGTATCCCTTTCCAGTTGTCATTTTGGAAATATAGAAATGATATAGCTCTATCTTTGATACCACACGAAGAAAACGGAAGGAGTGCATTGCAGCTATTTTAAAATATAAAGGTGTACTGAAAATATCAATCGCATTCGTTGTTTCATATTTTAAAATGAATACATGAGGATTGATAATGCAAAAGCGAAAATTGTAGCTTGGAAACAAATCACATAACATTGATGAATCAGCATAATGTTCAATGTTATTCCATTTATATATATGGATGTTCAATGTGTTGTTAAAAAAGTCTTCGTTCAAACCAATGAATGCATTTGACATGATGTTCTTCTGGCAGGATCCACCACAGCCCCTGTGGAAACCACGGAATCGACGGATAGCTTGTCGTCGGCAGCGACAACAGAGTCAGTTGAAACAAGTACAATTGAAGGAACGACGCAATCTGTTGAGACAACGAGCGATGGTAAATGACTGTCATTTCTGTTTAAACAATAAGTGTAATTTTGATGGGTAGGCAATGTGACTTGTTTACCAATATAACTGTCATTACAGAAAATAATTTAATTCCTACATCTACTAAATGCTTAGCTCTATTTCATGTATTTTTTTTCCAGCAACAACCACAGCTGCGGATGTTACCACGGGGTCAACCGAAACAATAACTTCGACAGAGACCACTGGAACAGCTGCACAAACAACAATCGAAGGAACAACATCTTTCGTCGAAACAACTAGCGAAGGTACAAGAATGATCTCAACTAATCGTTTTATCTATTCGTCCGTTATTAATATTTTATTACCCAATTGAAATATCTACGAAACTGCTAATTTGTTGAACATATGGAACGATTGATATTAATTATAATAAATAGAAAATAAATATACTATAACTCTGATATTTGTAATTTATTGTTGAATTTTGACTATTCACCAACTGTAGCAAGTACGAAAGTAGAAGGGAAAACTACCGAGGAAGACACTACTTCAGCGACGTCTTCTACTACTGCATCATTGGATACTACAACTCTCGAGATAGAAAGTACGACTGCTTCAGGTAACACCGACCGAGTGTTTACAAATGCAGTTATGTGTATCCCTTTCCAGTTGTCATTTTGGAAATATAGAAATGATATAGCTCTATCTTTGATACCACACGAAGAAAACAGAAGGAGTGCTTTGCAGCTATTTTAAAATATAAAGTTGTATTGAAAATATCAATCGTATTCGTTGTTTCATATTTCAAAATGAATACATGAGGTTTGATGAAGTATAAGCGAAAATTGTAGCTTGGAAACAAATCACATAACATTGATGAATCAGCATAATGTTCAATGTTATTCCATTTATATATATGGATGTTCAATGTGTTGTTAAAAAAAGTCTTCGTTCAAACCAATGAATGCATTTGACATGATATTCTTCTGGCAGAATCCACCACTGCCCCTGTGGAAACAACGGAATCGACGGATAGCTTGTCATCGGCAGCGACTACAGAGTCAGTTGAAACAAGTACAATCGAAGGAACGACGCAATCTGTTGAGACAACGAGCGAAGGTAAATGACTGTAATTTCTGTTTAAAAAATAAGTGTAATTTTGATGGGTAGGCAATGAGACTTCTTTACCAATATAACTGTCATTACAGAAAATAATTTAATTCCGGCATCTACTAAATGCTTAGCTCTATTTTAAGTATTTTTTTTCAGTAACAACCACAGCTGCGGATGTTACCACGGGGTCAACCGAAACAATGATTTCGACAGAGACCACTGGAACAGCTGCACAAACAACAGTCGAAGGAACAACATCTTTCGTCGAAAAAACTAGCGAAGGTATAAGTTTGATCTCAAATAATCGTTTTATCTATTCGTCCGTTATTAATATTTTATTACCTAATTGAAAAAACTACGAAACTGCTAATTTGTTGTACATATGGAACGATTGATATTAATTATAACAAATAGAAAATAAATATAATATAACTATGATATTTGTAATTTATTTTTTAATTTTGATTATTCAGCAACTGTAGCAAGTACGGTAGTAGAAGGGAAAACTACCGTGGAAGACACTACTTCAGCGACGTCTTCTACTACTGCATCATTGGATACTACTACTCTCGAGATAGAAAGTACGACTGCTTCAGGTAACACCGACCGAATGTTTACAAATGCAGTTATGTGTATTCCTTTCCAGTTGTCATTTTGGAAATATAGAAATGATATAGCTCTATCTTTGATACCACACGAAGAAAACAGAAGGAATGTTTTGCAACTATTTTAAAATATAAAGGTGTACTGAAAATATAAATCGCATTCGTTGTTTCATATTTTAAAATGAATACATGAGGTTTGATAATGCAAAAGCGAAAATTGTAGCTTGGAAACAAATCACATAACATTGATGAATCAGCATAATGTTCAATGTTATTCCATTTATATATATGGATGTTCAATGTGTTGTTAAAAAAGTCTTCCTTCAAACCAATGAATGCATTTGACATGATATTCTTCTGGCAGGATCCACCACAGCCCCTGTGGAAACAACGGAATCGACGGATACCTTGTCGTCGGCAGCGACTACAGAGTCAGTTGAGACAAGTACAATCGAAGGAACGACGCAATCTGTTGAGACAACGAGCGAAGGTAAATGACTGTAATTTCTGTTTAAAAAATAAGTGTAATTTTGATGGGTAGGCAATGAGACTTCTTTACCAATATAAATGTCATTACAGAAAATAATTTAATTCCTGCATCTACTAAATTCTTAGTTCTATTTCAAATAATTTTTTTTCAGCAACAACCACAGCTGCGGATGTTACCACGGGGTCAACAGAAACAATAACTTCGACAGAGACCACTGGAATAGCTGCACAAACAACAATCGAAGGAACAACATCTTTCGTCGAAACAACTAGCGAAGGTACAAGAATGATCTCAACTAATCGTTTTATCTATTCGCCCGTTACTAATATTTTATTACCCAATTGAAATATCTACGAAACTGGTAATTTGTTGAACATATGGAACGATTGATATTAATTATAATAAATAGAAAATAAATATATTATAACTCGGATATTTGTAATTTATTATTGAATTTTGACTATTCACCAACTGTAGCAAGTACGGTAGTAGAAGGGAAAATTACCGAGGAAGACACTACTTCAGCGACGTCTTCTACTACTGCACCATTGGATACTACTATTCTCGAGATAGAAAGTACGACTGCTTCAGGTAACACCGACCGAATGTTTACAAATGCAGTTATGTGTATCCCTTTCCAGTTGTCATTTTGGAAATATAGAAATGATATAGCTCTATCTTTGATACCACACGAAGAAAACAGAAGGAGTGCTTTGCAGCTATTTTAAAATATAAAGTTGTATTGAAAATATCAATCGTATTCGTTGTTTCATATTTCAAAATGAATACATGAGGTTTGATGAAGCATAAGCGAAAATTGTAGCTTGGAAACAAATCACATAACATTGATGAATCAGCATAATGTTCAATGTTATTCCATTTATATATATGGATGTTCAATGTGTTGTTAAAAAAAGTCTTCGTTCAAACCAATGAATGCATTTGACATGATATTCTTCTGGCAGGATCCACCACAGCCCCTGTGGAAACAACGGAATCGACGGATAGCTTGTCGTCGGCAGCGACTACAGAGTCAGTTGAAACAAGTACAATCGAAGGAACGACGCAATCTGTTGAGACAACGAGCGAAGGTAAATGACTGTCATTTCTGTTTAAAAAATAAGTGTAATTTTGATGGGTAGGCAATGAGACTTCTTTACCAATATAACTGTCATTACAGAAAATAATTTAATTCCGGCATCTACTAAATGCTTAGCTCTATTTTAAGTATTTTTTTTCAGCAACAACCACAGCTGCAGATGTTACCACGGGGTCAACCGAAACAATAATTTCGACAGAGACCACTGGAACAGCTGCACAAACAACAGTCGAAGGAACAACATCTTTCGTCGAAACAACTAGCGAAGGTATAAGTTTGATCTCAAATAATCGTTTTATCTATTCGTCCGTTATTAATATTTTATTACCTAATTGAAAAAACTACGAAACTGCTAATTTGTTGTACATATGGAACGATTGATATTAATTATAACAAATAGAAAATAAATATAATATAACTATGATATTTGTAATTTATTTTTTAATTTTGATTATTCAGCAACTGTAGCAAGTACGGTAGTAGAAGGGAAAACTACCGAGGAAGACACTACTTCAGCGACGTCTTCTACTACTGCATCATTGGATACTACTACTCTCGAGATAGAAAGTACGACTGCTTCAGGTAACACCGACCGAATGTTTACAAATGCAGTTATGTGTATCCCTTTCCAGTTGTCATTTTGGAAATATAGAAATGATATAGCTCTATCTTTGATACCACACGAAGAAAACAGAAGGAGTGCTTTGCAGCTATTTTAAAATATAAAGGTGTACTGAAAATATCAATCGCATTCGTTGTTTCATATTTTAAAATGAATACATGAGGTTTGATAATGCAAAAGCGAAAATTGTAGCTTGGAAACAAATCACATAACATTGATGAATCAGCATAATGTTCAATGTTATTCCATTTATATATATGGATGTTCAATGTGTTGTTAAAAAAGTCTTCGCTCAAACCAATGAATGCATTTGACATGATGTTCTTCTGGCAGGATCCACCACAGCCCCTGTGGAAACCACGGAATCGACGGATAGCTTGTCGTCGGCAGCGACAACAGAGTCAGTTGAAACAAGTACAATTGAAGGAACGACGCAATCTGTTGAGACAACGAGCGATGGTAAATGACTGTCATTTCTGTTTAAACAATAAGTGTAATTTTGATGGGTAGGCAATGTGACTTGTTTACCAATATAACTGTCATTACAGAAAATAATTTAATTCCTACATCTACTAAATGCTTAGCTCTATTTCATGTATTTTTTTTCCAGCAACAACCACAGCTGCGGATGTTACCACGGGGTCAACCGAAACAATAACTTCGACAGAGACCATTGGAATAGCTGCACAAACATCAATCGAAGGAACAACATCTTTCGTCGAAACAACTAGCGAAGGTACAAGAATGATCTCAACTAATCGTTTTATCTATTCGCCCGTTACTAATATTTTATTACCCAATTGAAATATCTACGAAACTGCTAATTTGTTGAACATATGGAACGATTGATATTAATTATAATAAATAGAAAATAAATATATTATAACTCGGATATTTGTAATTTATTATTGAATTTTGACAATTCACCAACTGTAGCAAGTACGGTAGTAGAAGGGAAAATTACCGAGGAAGACACTACTTCAGCGACGTCTTCTACTACTGCATCATTGGATACTACTACTCTCGAGATAGAAAGTACGACTGCTTCAGGTAACACCGACCGAATGTTTACAAATGCAGTTATGTGTATCCCTTTCCAGTTGTCATTTTGGAAATATAGAAATGATATAGCTCTATCTTTGATACCACACGAAGAAAACAGAAGGAGTGCTTTGCAGCTATTTTAAAATATAAAGTTGTATTGAAAATATCAATCGTATTCGTTGTTTCATATTTCAAAATGAATACATGAGGTTTGATGAAGCATAAGCGAAAATTGTAGCTTGGAAACATATCACATAACATTGATGAATCAGCATAATGTTCAATGTTATTCCATTTATATATATGGATGTTCAATGTGTTGTTAAAAAAAGTCTTCGTTCAAACCAATGAATGCATTTGACATGATATTCTTCTGGCAGGATCCACCACAGCCCCTGTGGAAACAACGGAATCGACGGATAGCTTGTCGTCGGCAGCGACTACAGAGTCAGTTGAAACAAGTACAATCGAAGGAACGACGCAATCTGTTGAGACAACGAGCGAAGGTAAATGACTGTCATTTCTGTTTAAAAAATAAGTGTAATTTTGATGGGTAGGCAATGAGACTTCTTTACCAATATAACTGTCATTACAGAAAATAATTTAATTCCGGCATCTACTAAATGCTTAGCTCTATTTTTTTTCACCAACAACCACAGCTGCGGATGTTACCACGGGGTCAACCGAAACAATAATTTCGACAGAGACCACTGGAACAGCTGCACAAACAACAGTCGAAGGAACAACATCTTTCGTCGAAACAACTAGCGAAGGTATAAGTTTGATCTCAAATAATCGTTTTATCTATTCGTCCGTAATTAATATTTTATTACCTAATTGGAAAAACTACGAAACTGCTAATTTGTTGTACATATGGAACGATTGATATTAATTATAACAAATAGAAAATAAATATAATATAACTATGATATTTGTAATTTATTTTTTAATTTTGATTATTCAGCAACTGTAGCAAGTACGGTAGTAGAAGGGAAAACTACCGAGGAAGACACTACTTCAGCGACGTCTTCTACTACTGCATCATTGGATACTACTACTCTCGAGATAGAAAGTACGACTGCTTCAGGTAACACCGACCGAATGTTTACAAATGCAGTTATGTGTATCCCTTTCCAGTTGTTATTTTGGAAATATAGAAATGATATAGCTCTATCTTTGATACCACACGAAGAAAACGGAAGGAGTGCTTTGCAGCTATTTTAAAATATAAAGGTGTACTGAAAATATCAATCGCATTCGTTGTTTCATATTTTAAAATGAATACATGAGGATTGATAATGCAAAAGCGAAAATTGTAGCTTGGAAACAAATCACATAACATTGATGAATCAGCATAATGTTCAATGTTATTCCATTTATATATATGGATGTTCAATGTGTTGTTAAAAAAGTCTTCGTTCAAACCAATGAATGCATTTGACATGATGTTCTTCTGGCAGGATCCACCACAGCCCCTGTGGAAACCACGGAATCGACGGATAGCTTGTCGTCGGCAGCGACAACAGAGTCAGTTGAAACAAGTACAATTGAAGGAACGACGCAATCTGTTGAGACAACGAGCGATGGTAAATGACTGTCATTTCTGTTTAAACAATAAGTGTAATTTTGATGGGTAGGCAATGTGACTTGTTTACCAATATAACTGTCATTACAGAAAATAATTTAATTCCTACATCTACTAAATGCTTAGCTCTATTTCATGTATTTTTTTTCCAGCAACAACCACAGCTGCGGATGTTACCACGGGGTCAACCGAAACAATAACTTCGACAGAGACCACTGGAACAGCTGCACAAACAACAATCGAAGGAACAACATCTTTCGTCGAAACAACTAGCGAAGGTACAAGAATGATCTCAACTAATCGTTTTATCTATTCGTCCGTTATTAATATTTTATTACCCAATTGAAATATCTACGAAACTGCTAATTTGTTGAACATATGGAACGATTGATATTAATTATAATAAATAGAAAATAAATATACTATAACTCTGATATTTGTAATTTATTGTTGAATTTTGACTATTCACCAACTGTAGCAAGTACGAAAGTAGAAGGGAAAACTACCGAGGAAGACACTACTTCAGCGACGTCTTCTACTACTGCATCATTGGATACTACTACTCTCGAGATAGAAAGTACGACTGCTTCAGGTAACACCGACCGAGTGTTTACAAATGCAGTTATGTGTATCCCTTTCCAGTTGTCATTTTGGAAATATAGAAATGATATAGCTCTATCTTTGATACCACACGAAGAAAACAGAAGGAGTGCTTTGCAGCTATTTTAAAATATAAAGTTGTATTGAAAATATCAATCGTATTCGTTGTTTCATATTTCAAAATGAATACATGAGGTTTGATGAAGTATAAGCGAAAATTGTAGCTTGGAAACAAATCACATAACATTGATGAATCAGCATAATGTTCAATGTTATTCCATTTATATATATGGATGTTCAATGTGTTGTTAAAAAAAGTCTTCGTTCAAACCAATGAATGCATTTGACATGATATTCTTCTGGCAGAATCCACCACTGCCCCTGTGGAAACAACGGAATCGACGGATAGCTTGTCGTCGGCAGCGACTACAGAGTCAGTTGAAACAAGTACAATCGAAGGAACGACGCAATCTGTTGAGACAACGAGCGAAGGTAAATGACTGTAATTTCTGTTTAAAAAATAAGTGTAATTTTGATGGGTAGGCAATGAGACTTCTTTACCAATATAACTGTCATTACAGAAAATAATTTAATTCCGGCATCTACTAAATGCTTAGCTCTATTTTAAGTATTTTTTTTCAGTAACAACCACAGCTGCGGATGTTACCACGGGGTCAACCGAAACAATAATTTCGACAGAGACCACTGGAACAGCTGCACAAACAACAGTCGAAGGAACAACATCTTTCGTCGAAAAAACTAGCGAAGGTATAAGTTTGATCTCAAATAATCGTTTTATCTATTCGTCCGTTATTAATATTTTATTACCTAATTGAAAAAACTACGAAACTGCTAATTTGTTGTACATATGGAACGATTGATATTAATTATAACAAATAGAAAATAAATATAATATAACTATGATATTTGTAATTTATTTTTTTATTTTGATTATTCAGCAACTGTAGCAAGTACGGTAGTAGAAGGGAAAACTACCGTGGAAGACACTACTTCAGCGACGTCTTCTACTACTGCATCATTGGATACTACTACTCTCGAGATAGAAAGTACGACTGCTTCAGGTAACACCGACCGAATGTTTACAAATGCAGTTATGTGTATTCCTTTCCAGTTGTCATTTTGGAAATATAGAAATGATATAGCTCTATCTTTGATACCACACGAAGAAAACAGAAGGAGTGTTTTGCAACTATTTTAAAATATAAAGGTGTACTGAAAATATAAATCGCATTCGTTGTTTCATATTTTAAAATGAATACATGAGGTTTGATAATGAAAAGCGAAAATTGTAGCTTGGATACAAATCACATAACATTGATGAATCAGCATAATGTTCAATGTTATTCCATTTATATATATGGATGTTCAATGTGTTGTTAAAAAAAGTCTTCCTTCAAACCAATGAATGCATTTGACATGATATTCTTCTGGCAGGATCCCCTGTGGAAACAACGGAATCGACGGATACCTTGTCGTCGGCAGCGACTACAGAGTCAGTTGAGACAAGTACAATCGAAGGAACGACGCAATCTGTTGAGACAACGAGCGAAGGTAAATGACTGTAATTTCTGTTTAAAAAATAAGTGTCATTTTGATGGGTAGGCAATGAGACTTCTTTACCAATATAAATGTCATTACAGAAAATAATTTAATTCCTGCATCTACTAAATTCTTAGTTCTATTTCAAATAATTTTTTTTCAGCAACAACCACAGCTGCGGATGTTACCACGGGGTCAACAGAAACAATAACTTCGACAGAGACCACTGGAATAGCTGCACAAACAACAATCGAAGGAACAACATCTTTCGTCGAAACAACTAGCGAAGGTACAAGAATGATCTCAACTAATCGTTTTATCTATTCGCCCGTTACTAATATTTTATTACCCAATTGAAATATCTACGAAACTGGTAATTTGTTGAACATATGGAACGATTGATATTAATTATAATAAATAGAAAATAAATATATTATAACTCGGATATTTGTAATTTATTATTGAATTTTGACTATTCACCAACTGTAGCAAGTACGGTAGTAGAAGGGAAAATTACCGAGGAAGACACTACTTCAGCGACGTCTTCTACTACTGCATCATTGGATACTACTATTCTCGAGATAGAAAGTACGACTGCTTCAGGTAACACCGACCGAATGTTTACAAATGCAGTTATGTGTATCCCTTTCCAGTTGTCATTTTGGAAATATAGAAATGATATAGCTCTATCTTTGATACCACACGAAGAAAACAGAAGGAGTGCTTTGCAGCTATTTTAAAATATAAAGTTGTATTGAAAATATCAATCGTATTCGTTGTTTCATATTTCAAAATGAATACATGAGGTTTGATGAAGCATAAGCGAAAATTGTAGCTTGGAAACAAATCACATAACATTGATGAATCAGCATAATGTTCAATGTTATTCCATTTATATATATGGATGTTCAATGTGTTGTTAAAAAAAGTCTTCGTTCAAACCAATGAATGCATTTGACATGATATTCTTCTGGCAGGATCCACCACAGCCCCTGTGGAAACAACGGAATCGACGGATAGCTTGTCGTCGGCAGCGACTACAGAGTCAGTTGAAACAAGTACAATCGAAGGAACGACGCAATCTGTTGAGACAACGAGCGAAGGTAAATGACTGTCATTTCTGTTTAAAAAATAAGTGTAATTTTGATGGGTAGGCAATGAGACTTCTTTACCAATATAACTGTCATTACAGAAAATAATTTAATTCCGGCATCTACTAAATGCTTAGCTCTATTTTAAGTATTTTTTTTCAGCAACAACCACAGCTGCAGATGTTACCACGGGGTCAACCGAAACAATAATTTCGACAGAGACCACTGGAACAGCTGCACAAACAACAGTCGAAGGAACAACATCTTTCGTCGAAACAACTAGCGAAGGTATAAGTTTGATCTCAAATAATCGTTTTATCTATTCGTCCGTTATTAATATTTTATTACCTAATTGAAAAAACTACGAAACTGCTAATTTGTTGTACATATGGAACGATTGATATTAATTATAACAAATAGAAAATAAATATAATATAACTATGATATTTGTAATTTATTTTTTAATTTTGATTATTCAGCAACTGTAGCAAGTACGGTAGTAGAAGGGAAAACTACCGAGGAAGACACTACTTCAGCGACGTCTTCTACTACTGCATCATTGGATACTACTACTCTCGAGATAGAAAGTACGACTGCTTCAGGTAACACCGACCGAATGTTTACAAATGCAGTTATGTGTATCCCTTTCCAGTTGTCATTTTGGAAATATAGAAATGATATAGCTCTATCTTTGATACCACACGAAGAAAACAGAAGGAGTGCTTTGCAGCTATTTTAAAATATAAAGGTGTACTGAAAATATCAATCGCATTCGTTGTTTCATATTTTAAAATGAATACATGAGGTTTGATAATGCAAAAGCGAAAATTGTAGCTTGGAAACAAATCACATAACATTGATGAATCAGCATAATGTTCAATGTTATTCCATTTATATATATGGATGTTCAATGTGTTGTTAAAAAAGTCTTCGTTCAAACCAATGAATGCATTTGACATGATGTTCTTCTGGCAGGATCCACCACAGCCCCTGTGGAAACCACGGAATCGACGGATAGCTTGTTGTCGGCAGCGACAACAGAGTCAGTTGAAACAAGTACAATTGAAGGAACGACGCAATCTGTTGAGACAACGAGCGATGGTAAATGACTGTCATTTCTGTTTAAACAATAAGTGTAATTTTGATGGGTAGGCAATGTGACTTGTTTACCAATATAACTGTCATTACAGAAAATAATTTAATTCCTACATCTACTAAATGCTTAGCTCTATTTCATGTATTTTTTTTCCAGCAACAACCACAGCTGCGGATGTTACCACGGGGTCAACCGAAACAATAACTTCGACAGAGACCATTGGAATAGCTGCACAAACAACAATCGAAGGAACAACATCTTTCGTCGAAACAACTAGCGAAGGTACAAGAATGATCTCAACTAATCGTTTTATCTATTCGCCCGTTACTAATATTTTATTACCCAATTGAAATATCTACGAAACTGCTAATTTGTTGAACATATGGAACGATTGATATTAATTATAATAAATAGAAAATAAATATATTATAACTCGGATATTTGTAATTTTTTATTGAATTTTGACAATTCACCAACTGTAGCAAGTACGGTAGTAGAAGGGAAAATTACCGAGGAAGACACTACTTCAGCGACGTCTTCTACTACTGCATCATTGGATACTACTACTCTCGAGATAGAAAGTACGACTGCTTCAGGTAACACCGACCGAATGTTTACAAATGCAGTTATGTGTATCCCTTTCCAGTTGTCATTTTGGAAATATAGAAATGATATAGCTCTATCTTTGATACCACACGAAGAAAACAGAAGGAGTGCTTTGCAGCTATTTTAAAATATAAAGTTGTATTGAAAATATCAATCGTATTCGTTGTTTCTTATTTCAAAATGAATACATGAGGTTTGATAAAGCATAAGCGAAAATTGTAGCTTGGAAACAAATCACATAACATTGATGAATCAGCATAATGTTCAATGTTATTCCATTTATATATATGGATGTTCAATGTGTTGTTAAAAAAAGTCTTCGTTCAAACCAATGAATGCATTTGACATGATATTCTTCTGGCAGGATCCACCACAGCCCCTGTGGAAACAACGGAATCGTTGGATAGCTTGTCGTCGGCAGCGACTACAGAGTCAGTTGAAACAAGTACAATCGAAGGAACGACGCAATTTGTTGAGACAACGAGCGAAGGTAAATGACTGTCACTTCTGTTTAAAAAATAAGTGTAATTTTGATGGGTAGGCAATGAGACTTCTTTACCAATATAACTGTCATTACAGAAAATAATTTAATTCCGGCATCTACTAAATGCTTTGCTCTATTTTAAGTATTTTTTTTCAGCAACAACCACAGCTGCGGATGTTACCACGGGGTCAACCGAAACAATAATTTCGACAGAGACCACTGGAACAGCTGCACAAACAACAGTCGAAGGAACAACATCTTTCGTCGAAACAACTAGCGAAGGTATAAGTTTGATCTCAAATAATCGTTTTATCTATTCGTCCGTTATTAATATTTTATTACCTAATTGAAAAAACTACGAAACTGCTAATTTGTTGTACATATGGAACGATTGATATTAATTATAACAAATAGAAAATAAATATAATATAACTATGATATTTGTAATTTATTTTTTAATTTTGATTATTCAGCAACTGTAGCAAGTACGGTAGTAGAAGGGAAAACTACCGAGGAAGACACTACTTCAGCGACGTCTTCTACTACTGCATCATTGGATACTACTACTCTCGAGATAGAAAGTACGACTGATTCAGGTAACACCGACCGAATGTTTACAAATGCAGTTATGTGTATCCCTTTCCAGTTGTCATTTTGGAAATATAGAAATGATATAGCTCTATCTTTGATACCACACGAAGAAAACAGAAGGAGTGCTTTGCAGCTATTTTAAAATATAAAGGTGTACTGAAAATATCAATCGCATTCGTTGTTTCATATTTTAAAATGAATACATGAGGTTTGATAATGCAAAAGCGAAAATTGTAGCTTGGAAACAAATCACATAACATTGATGAATCAGCATAATGTTCAATGTTATTCCATTTATATATATGGATGTTCAATGTGTTGTTAAAAAAGTCTTCGCTCAAACCAATGAATGCATTTGACATGATGTTCTTCTGGCAGGATCCACCACAGCCCCTGTGGAAACCACGGAATCGACGGATAGCTTGTTGTCGGCAGCGACAACAGAGTCAGTTGAAACAAGTACAATTGAAGGAACGACGCAATCTGTTGAGACAACGAGCGATGGTAAATGACTGTCATTTCTGTTTAAACAATAAGTGTAATTTTGATGGGTAGGCAATGTGACTTGTTTACCAATATAACTGTCATTACAGAAAATAATTTAATTCCTACATCTACTAAATGCTTAGCTCTATTTCATGTATTTTTTTTCCAGCAACAACCACAGCTGCGGATGTTACCACGGGGTCAACCGAAACAATAACTTCGACAGAGACCATTGGAATAGCTGCACAAACAACAATCGAAGGAACAACATCTTTCGTCGAAACAACTAGCGAAGGTACAAGAATGATCTCAACTAATCGTTTTATCTATTCGCCCGTTACTAATATTTTATTACCCAATTGAAATATCTACGAAACTGCTAATTTGTTGAACATATGGAACGATTGATATTAATTATAATAAATAGAAAATAAATATATTATAACTCGGATATTTGTAATTTATTATTGAATTTTGACAATTCACCAACTGTAGCAAGTACGGTAGTAGAAGGGAAAATTACCGAGGAAGACACTACTTCAGCGACGTCTTCTACTACTGCATCATTGGATACTACTACTCTCGAGATAGAAAGTACGACTGCTTCAGGTAACACCGACCGAATGTTTACAAATGCAGTTATGTGTATCCCTTTCCAGTTGTCATTTTGGAAATATAGAAATGATATAGCTCTATCTTTGATACCACACGAAGAAAACAGAAGGAGTGCTTTGCAGCTATTTTAAAATATAAAGTTGTATTGAAAATATCAATCGTATTCGTTGTTTCATATTTCAAAATGAATACATGAGGTTTGATGAAGCATAAGCGAAAATTGTAGCTTGGAAACATATCACATAACATTGATGAATCAGCATAATGTTCAATGTTATTCCATTTATATATATGGATGTTCAATGTGTTGTTAAAAAAAGTCTTCGTTCAAACCAATGAATGCATTTGACATGATATTCTTCTGGCAGGATCCACCACAGCCCCTGTGGAAACAACGGAATCGACGGATAGCTTGTCGTCGGCAGCGACTACAGAGTCAGTTGAAACAAGTACAATCGAAGGAACGACGCAATCTGTTGAGACAACGAGCGAAGGTAAATGACTGTCATTTCTGTTTAAAAAATAAGTGTAATTTTGATGGGTAGGCAATGAGACTTCTTTACCAATATAACTGTCATTACAGAAAATAATTTAATTCCGGCATCTACTAAATGCTTAGCTCTATTTTAAGTATTTTTTTTCAGCAACAACCACAGCTGCGGATGTTACCACGGGGTCAACCGAAACAATAATTTCGACAGAGACCACTGGAACAGCTGCACAAACAACAGTCGAAGGAACAACATCTTTCGTCGAAACAACTAGCGAAGGTATAAGTTTGATCTCAAATAATCGTTTTATCTATTCGTCCGTAATTAATATTTTATTACCTAATTGGAAAAACTACGAAACTGCTAATTTGTTGTACATATGGAACGATTGATATTAATTATAACAAATAGAAAATAAATATAATATAACTATGTTATTTGTAATTTATTTTTTAATTTTGATTATTCAGCAACTGTAGCAAGTACGGTAGTAGAAGGGAAAACTACCGAGGAAGACACTACTTCAGCGACGTCTTCTACTACTGCATCATTGGATACTACTACTCTCGAGATAGAAAGTACGACTGCTTCAGGTAACACCGACCGAATGTTTACAAATGCAGTTATGTGTATTCCTTTCCAGTTGTCATTTTGGAAATATAGAAATGATATAGCTCTATCTTTGATACCACACGAAGAAAACAGAAGGAGTGTTTTGCAACTATTTTAAAATATAAAGGTGTACTGAAAATATAAATCGCATTCGTTGTTTCATATTTTAAAATGAATACATGAGGTTTGATAATGCAAAAGCGAAAATTGTAGCTTGGAAACAAATCACATAACATTGATGAATCAGCATAATGTTCAATGTTATTCCATTTATATATATGGATGTTCAATGTGTTGTTAAAAAAAGTCTTCCTTCAAACCAATGAATGCATTTGACATGATATTCTTCTGGCAGGATCCACCACAGCCCCTGTGGAAACAACGGAATCGACGGATACCTTGTCGTCGGCAGCGACTACAGAGTCAGTTGAGACAAGTACAATCGAAGGAACGACGCAATCTGTTGAGACAACGAGCGAAGGTAAATGACTGTAATTTCTGTTTAAAAAATAAGTGTTATTTTGATGGGTAGGCAATGAGACTTCTTTACCAATATAAATGTCATTACAGAAAATAATTTAATTCCTGCATCTACTAAATTCTTAGTTCTATTTCAAATAATTTTTTTTCAGCAACAACCACAGCTGCGGATGTTACCACGGGGTCAACAGAAACAATAATTTCGACAGAGACCACTGGAATAGCTGCACAAACAACAATCGAAAGAACAACATCTTTCGTCGAAACAACTAGCGAAGGTACAAGAATGATCTCAACTAATCGTTTTATCTATTCGCCCGTTACTAATATTTTATTACCCAATTGAAATATCTACGAAACTGGTAATTTGTTGAACATATGGAACGATTGATATTAATTATAATAAATAGAAAATAAATATATTATAACTCGGATATTTGTAATTTATTATTGAATTTTGACTATTCACCAACTGTAGCAAGTACGGTAGTAGAAGGGAAAATTACCGAGGAAGACACTACTTCAGCGACGTCTTCTACTACTGCATCATTGGATACTACTATTCTCGAGATAGAAAGTACGACTGCTTCAGGTAACACCGACCGAATGTTTACAAATGCAGTTATGTGTATCCCTTTCCAGTTGTCATTTTGGAAATATAGAAATGATATAGCTCTATCTTTGATACCACACGAAGAAAACAGAAGGAGTGCTTTGCAGCTATTTTAAAATATAAAGTTGTATTGAAAATATCAATCGTATTCGTTGTTTCATATTTCAAAATGAATACATGAGGTTTGATGAAGCATAAGCGAAAATTGTAGCTTGGAAACAAATCACATAACATTGATGAATCAGCATAATGTTCAATGTTATTCCATTTATATATATGGATGTTCAATGTGTTGTTAAAAAAAGTCTTCGTTCAAACCAATGAATGCATTTGACATGATATTCTTCTGGCAGGATCCACCACAGCCCCTGTGGAAACAACGGAATCGACGGATAGCTTGTCGTCGGCAGCGACTACAGAGTCAGTTGAAACAAGTACAATCGAAGGAACGACGCAATCTGTTGAGACAACGAGCGAAGGTAAATGACTGTCATTTCTGTTTAAAAAATAAGTGTAATTTTGATGGGTAGGCAATGAGACTTCTTTACCAATATAACTGTCATTACAGAAAATAATTTAATTCCGGCATCTACTAAATGCTTAGCTCTATTTTAAGTATTTTTTTTCAGCAACAACCACAGCTGCAGATGTTACCACGGGGTCAACCGAAACAATAATTTCGACAGAGACCACTGGAACAGCTGCACAAACAACAGTCGAAGGAACAACATCTTTCGTCGAAACAACTAGCGAAGGTATAAGTTTGATCTCAAATAATCGTTTTATCTATTCGTCCGTTATTAATATTTTATTACCTAATTGAAAAAACTACGAAACTGCTAATTTGTTGTACATATGGAACGATTGATATTAATTATAACAAATAGAAAATAAATATAATATAACTATGATATTTGTAATTTATTTTTTAATTTTGATTATTCAGCAACTGTAGCAAGTACGGTAGTAGAAGGGAAAACTACCGAGGAAGACACTACTTCAGCGACGTCTTCTACTACTGCATCATTGGATACTACTACTCTCGAGATAGAAAGTACGACTGCTTCAGGTAACACCGACCGAATGTTTACAAATGCAGTTATGTGTATCCCTTTCCAGTTGTCATTTTGGAAATATAGAAATGATATAGCTCTATCTTTGATACCACACGAAGAAAACAGAAGGAGTGCTTTGCAGCTATTTTAAAATATAAAGGTGTACTGAAAATATCAATCGCATTCGTTGTTTCATATTTTAAAATGAATACATGAGGTTTGATAATGCAAAAGCGAAAATTGTAGCTTGGAAACAAATCACATAACATTGATGAATCAGCATAATGTTCAATGTTATTCCATTTATATATATGGATGTTCAATGTGTTGTTAAAAAAGTCTTCGCTCAAACCAATGAATGCATTTGACATGATGTTCTTCTGGCAGGATCCACCACAGCCCCTGTGGAAACCACGGAATCGACGGATAGCTTGTCGTCGGCAGCGACAACAGAGTCAGTTGAAACAAGTACAATTGAAGGAACGACGCAATCTGTTGAGACAACGAGCGATGGTAAATGACTGTCATTTCTGTTTAAACAATAAGTGTAATTTTGATGGGTAGGCAATGTGACTTGTTTACCAATATAACTGTCATTACAGAAAATAATTTAATTCCTACATCTACTAAATGCTTAGCTCTATTTCATGTATTTTTTTTTCAGCAACAACCACAGCTGCGGATGTTACCACGGGGTCAACCGAAACAATAACTTCGACAGAGACCATTGGAATAGCTGCACAAACAACAATCGAAGGAACAACATCTTTCGTCGAAACAACTAGCGAAGGTACAAGAATGATCTCAACTAATCGTTTTATCTATTCGCCCGTTACTAATATTTTATTACCCAATTGAAATATCTACGAAACTGCTAATTTGTTGAACATATGGAACGATTGATATTAAATATAATAAATAGAAAATAAATATATTATAACTCGGATATTTGTAATTTATTATTGAATTTTGACAATTCACCAACTGTAGCAAGTACGGTAGTAGAAGGGAAAATTACCGAGGAAGACACTACTTCAGCGACGTCTTCTACTACTGCATCATTGGATACTACTACTCTCGAGATAGAAAGTACGACTGCTTCAGGTAACACCGACCGAATGTTTACAAATGCAGTTATGTGTATCCCTTTCCAGTTGTCATTTTGGAAATACAGAAATGATATAGCTCTATCTTTGATACCACACGAAGAAAACAGAAGGAGTGCTTTGCAGCTATTTTAAAATATAAAGTTGTATTGAAAATATCAATCGTATTCGTTGTTTCATATTTCAAAATGAATACATGAGGTTTGATGAAGCATAAGCGAAAATTGTAGCTTGGAAACATATCACATAACATTGATGAATCAGCATAATGTTCAATGTTATTCCATTTATATATATGGATGTTCAATGTGTTGTTAAAAAAAGTCTTCGTTCAAACCAATGAATGCATTTGACATGATATTCTTCTGGCAGGATCCACCACAGCCCCTGTGGAAACAACGGAATCGACGGATAGCTTGTCGTCGGCAGCGACTACAGAGTCAGTTGAAACAAGTACAATCGAAGGAACGACGCAATCTGTTGAGACAACGAGCGAAGGTAAATGACTGTCATTTCTGTTTAAAAAATAAGTGTAATTTTGATGGGTAGGCAATGAGACTTCTTTACCAATATAACTGTCATTACAGAAAATAATTTAATTCCGGCATCTACTAAATGCTTAGCTCTATTTTAAGTATTTTTTTTCAGCAACAACCACAGCTGCGGATGTTACCACGGGGTCAACCGAAACAATAATTTCGACAGAGACCACTGGAACAGCTGCACAAACAACAGTCGAAGGAACAACATCTTTCGTCGAAACAACTAGCGAAGGTATAAGTTTGATCTCAAATAATCGTTTTATCTATTCGTCCGTAATTAATATTTTATTACCTAATTGGAAAAACTACGAAACTGCTAATTTGTTGTACATATGGAACGATTGATATTAATTATAACAAATAGAAAATAAATATAATATAACTATGATATTTGTAATTTATTTTTTAATTTTGATTATTCAGCAACTGTAGCAAGTACGGTAGTAGAAGGGAAAACTACCGAGGAAGACACTACTTCAGCGACGTCTTCTACTACTGCATCATTGGATACTACTACTCTCGAGATAGAAAGTACGACTGCTTCAGGTAACACCGACCGAATGTTTACAAATGCAGTTATGTGTATCCCTTTCCAGTTGTCATTTTGGAAATATAGAAATGATATAGCTCTATCTTTGATACCACACGAAGAAAACGGAAGGAGTGCTTTGCAGCTATTTTAAAATATAAAGGTGTACTGAAAATATCAATCGCATTCGTTGTTTCATATTTTAAAATGAATACATGAGGATTGATAATGCAAAAGCGAAAATTGTAGCTTGGAAACAAATCACATAACATTGATGAATCAGCATAATGTTCAATTTTATTCCATTTATATATATGGATGTTCAATGTGTTGTTAAAAAAGTCTTCGTTCAAACCAATGAATGCATTTGACATGATGTTCTTCTGGCAGGATCCACCACAGCCCCTGTGGAAACCACGGAATCGACGGATAGCTTGTCGTCGGCAGCGACAACAGAGTCAGTTGAAACAAGTACAATTGAAGGAACGACGCAATCTGTTGAGACAACGAGCGATGGTAAATGACTGTCATTTCTGTTTAAACAATAAGTGTAATTTTGATGGGTAGGCAATGTGACTTGTTTACCAATATAACTGTCATTACAGAAAATAATTTAATTCCTACATCTACTAAATGCTTAGCTCTATTTCATGTATTTTTTTTCCAGCAACAACCACAGCTGCGGATGTTACCAAGGGGTCAACCGAAACAATAACTTCGACAGAGACCACTGGAACAGCTGCACAAACAACAATCGAAGGAACAACATCTTTCGTCGAAACAACTAGCGAAGGTACAAGAATGATCTCAACTAATCGTTTTATCTATTCGTCCGTTATTAATATTTTATTACCCAATTGAAATATCTACGAAACTGCTAATTTGTTGAACATAAGGAACGATTGATATTAATTATAATAAATAGAAAATAAATATACTATAACTCTGATATTTGTAATTTATTGTTGAATTTTGACTATTCACCAACTGTAGCAAGTACGAAAGTAGAAGGGAAAACTACCGAGGAAGACACTACTTCAGCGACGTCTTCTACTACTGCATCATTGGATACTACTACTCTCGAGATAGAAAGTACGACTGCTTCAGGTAACACCGACCGAGTGTTTACAAATGCAGTTATGTGTATCCCTTTCCAGTTG
Organism: Lamellibrachia columna; assembly: GCA_963662155.1. Lineage (NCBI taxonomy): Eukaryota > Metazoa > Annelida > Polychaeta > Sabellida > Siboglinidae > Lamellibrachia > Lamellibrachia columna. Next base: position 28,616,530 of record OY759263.1, on the reverse strand, counting down.
TCATTTTGGAAATATAGAAATGATATAGCTCTATCTTTGATACCACACGAAGAAAACAGAAGGAGTGCTTTGCAGCTATTTTAAAATATAAAGTTGTATTGAAAATATCAATCGTATTCGTTGTTTCATATTTCAAAATGAATACATGAGGTTTGATGAAGTATAAGCGAAAATTGTAGCTTGGAAACAAATCACATAACATTGATGAATCAGCATAATGTTCAATGTTATTCCATTTATATATATGGATGTTCAATGTGTTGTTAAAAAAAGTCTTCGTTCAAACCAATGAATGCATTTGACATGATATTCTTCTGGCAGAATCCACCACTGCCCCTGTGGAAACAACGGAATCGACGGATAGCTTGTCGTCGGCAGCGACTACAGAGTCAGTTGAAACAAATACAATCGAAGGAACGACGCAATCTGTTGAGACAACGAGCGAAGGTAAATGACTGTAATTTCTGTTTAAAAAATAAGTGTAATTTTGATGGGTAGGCAATGAGACTTCTTTACCAATATAACTGTCATTACAGAAAATAATTTAATTCCGGCATCTACTAAATGCTTAGCTCTATTTTAAGTATTTTTTTTCAGTAACAACCACAGCTGCGGATGTTACCACGGGGACAACCGAAACAATAATTTCGACAGAGACCACTGGAACAGCTGCACAAACAACAGTCGAAGGAACAACATCTTTCGTCGAAAAAACTAGCGAAGGTATAAGTTTGATCTCAAATAATCGTTTTATCTATTCGTCCGTTATTAATATTTTATTACCTAATTGAAAAAACTACGAAACTGGTAATTTGTTGAACATATGGAACGATTGATATTAATTATAATAAATAGAAAATAAATATATTATAACTCGGATATTTGTAATTTATTATTGAATTTTGACTATTCACCAACTGTAGCAAGTACGGTAGTAGAAGGGAAAATTATCGAGGAAGACACTACTTCAGCGACGTCTTCTACTACTGCATCATTGGATACTACTATTCTCGAGATAGAAAGTACGACTGCTTCAGGTAACACCGACCGAATGTTTACAAATGCAGTTATGTGTATCCCTTTCCAGTTGTCATTTTGGAAATATAGAAATGATATAGCTCTATCTTTGATACCACACGAAGAAAACAGAAGGAGTGCTTTGCAGCTATTTTAAAATATAAAGTTGTATTGAAAATATCAATCGTATTCGTTGTTTCATATTTCAAAATGAATACATGAGGTTTGATGAAGCATAAGCGAAAATTGTAGCTTGGAAACAAATCACATAACATTGATGAATCAGCATAATGTTCAATGTTATTCCATTTATATATATGGATGTTCAATGTGTTGTTAAAAAAGTCTTCGTTCAAACCAATGAATGCATTTGACATGATATTCTTCTGGCAGGATCCACCACAGCCCCTGTGGAAACAACGGAATCGACGGATAGCTTGTCGTCGGCAGCGACTACAGAGTCAGTTGAAACAAGTACAATCGAAGGAACGACGCAATCTGTTGAGACAACGAGCGAAGGTAAATGACTGTCATTTCTGTTTAAAAAATAAGTGTAATTTTGATGGGTAGGCAATGAGACTTCTTTACCAATATAACTGTCATTACAGAAAATAATTTAATTCCGGCATCTACTAAATGCTTAGCTCTATTTTAAGTATTTTTTTTCAGCAACAACCACAGCTGCAGATGTTACCACGGGGTCAACCGAAACAATAATTTCGACAGAGACCACTGGAACAGCTGCACAAACAACAGTCGAAGGAACAACATCTTTCGTCGAAACAACTAGCGAAGGTATAAGTTTGATCTCAAATAATCGTTTTATCTATTCGTCCGTTATTAATATTTTATTACCTAATTGAAAAAACTACGAAACTGCTAATTTGTTGTACATATGGAACGATTGATATTAATTATAACAAATAGAAAATAAATATAATATAACTATGATATTTGTAATTTATTTTTTAATTTTGATTATTCAGCAACTGTAGCAAGTACGGTAGTAGAAGGGAAAACTACCGAGGAAGACACTACTTCAGCGACGTCTTCTACTACTGCATCATTGGATACTACTACTCTCGAGATAGAAAGTACGACTGCTTCAGGTAACACCGACCGAATGTTTACAAATGCAGTTATGTGTATCCCTTTCCAGTTGTCATTTTGGAAATATAGAAATGATATAGCTCTATCTTTGATACCACACGAAGAAAACAGAAGGAGTGCTTTGCAGCTATTTTAAAATATAAAGGTGTACTGAAAATATCAATCGCATTCGTTGTTTCATATTTTAAAATGAATACATGAGGTTTGATAATGCAAAAGCGAAAATTGTAGCTTGGAAACAAATCACATAACATTGATGAATCAGCATAATGTTCAATGTTATTCCATTTATATATATGGATGTTCAATGTGTTGTTAAAAAAGTCTTCGTTCAAACCAATGAATGCATTTGACATGATGTTCTTCTGGCAGGATCCACCACAGCCCCTGTGGAAACCACGGAATCGACGGATAGCTTGTCGTCGGCAGCGACAACAGAGTCAGTTGAAACAAGTACAATTGAAGGAACGACGCAATCTGTTGAGACAACGAGCGATGGTAAATGACTGTCATTTCTGTTTAAACAATAAGTGTAATTTTGATGGGTAGGCAATGTGACTTGTTTACCAATATAACTGTCATTACAGAAAATAATTTAATTCCTACATCTACTAAATGCTTAGCTCTATTTCATGTATTTTTTTTCCAGCAACAACCACAGCTGCGGATGTTACCACGGGGTCAACCGAAACAATAACTTCGACAGAGACCATTGGAATAGCTGCACAAACAACAATCGAAGGAACAACATCTTTCGTCGAAACAACTAGCGAAGGTACAAGAATGATCTCAACTAATCGTTTTATCTATTCGCCCGTTACTAATATTTTATTACCCAATTGAAATATCTACGAAACTGCTAATTTGTTGAACATATGGAACGATTGATATTAATTATAATAAATAGAAAATAAATATATTATAACTCGGATATTTGTAATTTTTTATTGAATTTTGACAATTCACCAACTGTAGCAAGTACGGTAGTAGAAGGGAAAATTACCGAGGAAGACACTACTTCAGCGACGTCTTCTACTACTGCATCATTGGATACTACTACTCTCGAGATAGAAAGTACGACTGCTTCAGGTAACACCGACCGAATGTTTACAAATGCAGTTATGTGTATCCCTTTCCAGTTGTCATTTTGGAAATATAGAAATGATATAGCTCTATCTTTGATACCACACGAAGAAAACAGAAGGAGTGCTTTGCAGCTATTTTAAAATATAAAGTTGTATTGAAAATATCAATCGTATTCGTTGTTTCATATTTCAAAATGAATACATGAGGTTTGATAAAGCATAAGCGAAAATTGTAGCTTGGAAACAAATCACATAACATTGATGAATCAGCATAATGTTCAATGTTATTCCATTTATATATATGGATGTTCAATGTGTTGTTAAAAAAAGTCTTCGTTCAAACCAATGAATGCATTTGACATGATATTCTTCTGGCAGGATCCACCACAGCCCCTGTGGAAACAACGGAATCGTTGGATAGCTTGTCGTCGGCAGCGACTACAGAGTCAGTTGAAACAAGTACAATCGAAGGAACGACGCAATCTGTTGAGACAACGAGCGAAGGTAAATGACTGTCACTTCTGTTTAAAAAATAAGTGTAATTTTGATGGGTAGGCAATGAGACTTCTTTACCAATATAACTGTCATTACAGAAAATAATTTAATTCCGGCATCTACTAAATGCTTTGCTCTATTTTAAGTATTTTTTTTCAGCAACAACCACAGCTGCGGATGTTACCACGGGGTCAACCGAAACAATAATTTCGACAGAGACCACTGGAACAGCTGCACAAACAACAGTCGAAGGAACAACATCTTTCGTCGAAACAACTAGCGAAGGTATAAGTTTGATCTCAAATAATCGTTTTATCTATTCGTCCGTTATTAATATTTTATTACCTAATTGAAAAAACTACGAAACTGCTAATTTGTTGTACATATGGAACGATTGATATTAATTATAACAAATAGAAAATAAATATAATATAACTATGATATTTGTAATTTATTTTTTAATTTTGATTATTCAGCAACTGTAGCAAGTACGGTAGTAGAAGGGAAAACTACCGAGGAAGACACTACTTCAGCCACGTCTTCTACTACTGCACCATTGGATACTACTACTCTCGAGATAGAAAGTACGACTGCTTCAGGTAACACCGACCGAATGTTTACAAATGCAGTTATGTGTATCCCTTTCCAGTTGTCATTTTGGAAATATAGAAATGATATAGCTCTATCTTTGATACCACACGAAGAAAACGGAAGGAGTGCTTTGCAGCTATTTTAATATATAAAGGTGTACTGAAAATATCAATCGCATTCGTTGTTTCATATTTTAAAATGAATACATGAGGATTGATAATGCAAAAGCGAAAATTGTAGCTTGGAAACAAATCACATAACATTGATGAATCAGCATAATGTTCAATGTTATTCCATTTATATATATGGATGTTCAATGTGTTGTTAAAAAAGTCTTCGTTCAAACCAATGAATGCATTTGACATGATGTTCTTCTGGCAGGATCCACCACAGCCCCTGTGGAAACCACGGAATCGACGGATATCTTGTCGTCGGCAGCGACAACAGAGTCAGTTGAAACAAGTACAATTGAAGGAACGACGCAATCTGTTGAGACAACGAGCGATGGTAAATGACTGTCATTTCTGTTTAAACAATAAGTGTAATTTTGATGGGTAGGCAATGTGACTTGTTTACCAATATAACTGTCATTACAGAAAATAATTTAGTTCCTACATCTACTAAATGCTTAGCTCTATTTCATGTATTTTTTTTCCAGCAACAACCACAGCTGCGGATGTTACCACGGGGTCAACCGAAACAATAACTTCGACAGAGACCACTGGAACAGCTGCACAAACAACAATCGAAGGAACAACATCTTTCGTCGAAACAACTAGCGAAGGTACAAGAATGATCTCAACTAATCGTTTTATCTATTCGTCCGTTATTAATATTTTATTACCCAATTGAAATATCTACGAAACTGCTAATTTGTTGAACATATGGAACGATTGATATTAATTATAATAAATAGAAAATAAATATACTATAACTCTGATATTTGTAATTTATTGTTGAATTTTGACTATTCACCAACTGTAGCAAGTACGAAAGTAGAAGGGAAAACTACCGAGGAAGACACTACTTCAGCGACGTCTTCTACTACTGCATCATTGGATACTACTACTCTCGAGATAGAAAGTACGACTGCTTCAGGTAACACCGACCGAGTGTTTACAAATGCAGTTATGTGTATCCCTTTCCAGTAGTCATTTTGGAAATATAGAAATGATATAGCTCTATCTTTGATACCACACGAAGAAAACAGAAGGAGTGCTTTGCAGCTATTTTAAAATATAAAGTTGTATTGAAAATATCAATCGTATTCGTTGTTTCATATTTCAAAATGAATACATGAGGTTTGATGAAGCATAAGCGAAAATTGTAGCTTGGAAACAAATCACATAACATTGATGAATCAGCATAATGTTCAATGTTATTCCATTTATATATATGGATGTTCAATGTGTTGTTAAAAAAAGTCTTCGTTCAAACCAATGAATGCATTTGACATGATATTCTTCTGGCAGAATCCACCACTGCCCCTGTGGAAACAACGGAATCGACGGATAGCTTGTCGTCGGCAGCGACTACAGAGTCAGTTGAAACAAGTACAATCGAAGGAACGACGCAATCTGTTGAGACAACGAGCGAAGGTAAATGACTGTAATTTCTGTTTAAAAAATAAGTGTAATTTTGATGGGTAGGCAATGAGACTTCTTTACCAATATAACTGTCATTACAGAAAATAATTTAATTCCGGCATCTACTAAATGCTTAGCTCTATTTTAAGTATTTTTTTTCAGTAACAACCACAGCTGCGGATGTTACCACGGGATCAACCGAAACAATAATTTCGACAGAGACCACTGGAACAGCTGCACAAACAACAGTCGAAGGAACAACATCTTTCGTCGAAACAACTAGCGAAGGTATAAGTTTGATCTCAAATAATCGTTTTATCTATTCGTCCGTTATTAATATTTTATTACCTAATTGAAAAAACTATGAAACTGCTAATTTGTTGTACATATGGAACGATTGATATTAATTATAACAAATAGAAAATAAATATAATATAACTATGATATTTGTAATTTATTTTTTAATTTTGATTATTCAGCAACTGTAGCAAGTACGGTAGTAGAAGGGAAAACTACCGAGGAAGACACTACTTCAGCGACGTCTTCTACTACTGCATCATTGGATACTACTACTCTCGAGATAGAAAGTACGACTGCTTCAGGTAACACCGACCGAATGTTTACAAATGCAGTTATGTGTATTCCTTTCCAGTTGTCATTTTGGAAATATAGAAATTATATAGCTCTATCTTTGATACCACACGAAGAAAACAGAAGGAGTGCTTTGCAACTATTTTAAAATATAAAGGTGTACTGAAAATATCAATCGCATTCGTTGTTTCATATTTTAAAATGAATACATGAGGTTTGATAATGCAAAAGCGAAAATTGTAGCTTGGAAACAAATCACATAACATTGATGAATCAGCATAATGTTCAATGTTATTCCATTTATATATATGGATGTTCAATGTGTTGTTAAAAAAAGTCTTCCTTCAAACCAATGAATGCATTTGACATGATATTCTTCTGGCAGGATCCACCACAGCCCCTGTGGAAACAACGGAATCGACGGATACCTTGTCGTCTGCAGCGACTACAGAGTCAGTTGAGACAAGTACAATCGAAGGAACGACGCAATCTGTTGAGACAACGAGCGATGGTAAATGACTGTAATTTCTGTTTAAAAAATAAGTGTAATTTTGATGGGTAGGCAATGAGACTTCTTTACCAATATAAATGTCATTACAGAAAATAATTTAATTCCTGCATCTACTAAATGCTTAGTTCTATTTCAAATAATTTTTTTTCAGCAACAACCACAGCTGCGGATGTTACCACGGGGTCATCCGAAACAATAACTTCGACAGAGACCACTGGAATAGCTGCACAAACAACAATCGAAGGAACAACATCTTTCGTCGAAACAACTAGCGAAGGTACAAGAATGATCTCAACTAATCGTTTTATCTATTCGCCCGTTACTAATATTTTATTACCCAATTGAAATATCTACGAAACTGGTAATTTGTTGAACATATGGAACGATTAATATTAATTATAATAAATAGAAAATAAATATATTATAACTCGGATATTTGTAATTTATTATTGAATTTTGACTATTCACCAACTGTAGCAAGTACGGTAGTAGAAGGGAAAATTACCGAGGAAGACACTACTTCAGCGACGTCTTCTACTACTGCATCATTGGATACTACTATTCTCGAGATAGAAAGTACGACTGCTTCAGGTAACACCGACCGAATGTTTACAAATGCAGTTATGTGTATCCCTTTCCAGTTGTCATTTTGGAAATATAGAAATGATATAGCTCTATCTTTGATACCACACGAAGAAAACGGAAAGAGTGCTTTGCAGCTATTTTAAAATATAAAGGTGTACTGAAAATATCAATCGCATTCGTTGTTTCATATTTTAAAATGAATACATGAGGTTTGATAATGCAAAAGCGAAAATTGTAGCTTGGAAACAAATCACATAACATTGATGAATCAGCATAATGTTCAATGTTATTCCATTTATATATATGGATTTTCAATGTGTTGTTAAAAAAGTCTTCGTTCAAACCAATGAATGCATTTGACATGATGTTCTTCTCGCAGGATCCACCACAGCCCCTGTGGAAACCACGGAATCGACGGATAGTTTGTCGTCGGCAGCGACAACAGAGTCAGTTGAAACAAGTACAATTGAAGGAACGACGCAATCTGTTGAGACAACGAGCGATGGTAAATGACTGTCATTTCTGTTTAAACAATAAGTGTAATTTTGATGGGTAGGCAATGTGACTTGTTTACCAATATAACTGTCATTACAGAAAATAATTTAATTCCTACATCTACTAAATGCTTAGCTCTATTTCATGTATTTTTTTTCCAGCAACAACCACAGCTGCGGATGTTACCACGGGGTCAACCGAAACAATAACTTCGACAGAGACCACTGGAACAGCTGCACAAACAACAATCGAAGGAACAACATCTTTCGTCGAAACAACTAGCGAAGGTACAAGAATGATCTCAACTAATCGTTTTATCTATTCGTCCGTTATTAATATTTTATTACCCAATTGAAATATCTACGAAACTGCTAATTTGTTGAACATATGGAACGATTGATATTAATTATAATAAATAGAAAATAAATATATTATAACTCTGATATTTGTAATTTATTGTTGAATTTTGACTATTCACCAACTGTAGCAAGTACGGTAGTAGAAGGGAAAACTACCGTGGAAGACACTACTTCAGCGACGTCTTCTACTACTGCATCATTGGATACTACTACTCTCGAGATAGAAAGTACGACTGCTTCAGGTAACACCGACCGAATGTTTACAAATGCAGTTATGTGTATCCCTTTCCAGTAGTCATTTTGGAAATATAGAAATGATATAGCTCTATCTTTGATACCACACGAAGAAAACAGAAGGAGTGCTTTGCAGCTATTTTAAAATATAAAGTTGTATTGAAAATATCAATCGTATTCGTTGTTTCATATTTCAAAATGAATACATGAGGTTTGATGAAGCATAAGCGAAAATTGTAGCTTGGAAACAAATCACATAACATTGATGAATCAGCATAATGTTCAATGTTATTCCATTTATATATATGGATGTTCAATGTGTTGTTAAAAAAAGTCTTCGTTCAAACCAATGAATGCATTTGACATGATATTCTTCTGGCAGAATCCACCACTGCCCCTGTGGAAACAACGGAATCGACGGATAGCTTGTCGTCGGCAGCGACTACAGAGTCAGTTGAAACAAGTACAATCGAAGGAACGACGCAATCTGTTGAGACAACGAGCGAAGGTAAATGACTGTAATTTCTGTTTAAAAAATAAGTGTAATTTTGATGGGTAGGCAATGAGACTTCTTTACCAATATAACTGTCATTACAGAAAATAATTTAATTCCGGCATCTACTAAATGCTTAGCTCTATTTTAAGTATTTTTTTTCAGTAACAACCACAGCTGCGGATGTTACCACGGGATCAACCGAAACAATAATTTCGACAGAGACCACTGGAACAGCTGCACAAACAACAGTCGAAGGAACAACATCTTTCGTCGAAACAACTAGCGAAGGTATAAGTTTGATCTCAAATAATCGTTTTATCTATTCGTCCGTTATTAATATTTTATTACCTAATTGAAAAAACTATGAAACTGCTAATTTGTTGTACATATGGAACGATTGATATTAATTATAACAAATAGAAAATAAATATAATATAACTATGATATTTGTAATTTATTTTTTAATTTTGATTATTCAGCAACTGTAGCAAGTACGGTAGTAGAAGGGAAAACTACCGAGGAAGACACTACTTCAGCGACGTCTTCTACTACTGCATCATTGGATACTACTACTCTCGAGATAGAAAGTACGACTGCTTCAGGTAACACCGACCGAATGTTTACAAATGCAGTTATGTGTATTCCTTTCCAGTTGTCATTTTGGAAATATAGAAATTATATAGCTCTATCTTTGATACCACACGAAGAAAACAGAAGGAGTGCTTTGCAACTATTTTAAAATATAAAGGTGTACTGAAAATATCAATCGCATTCGTTGTTTCATATTTTAAAATGAATACATGAGGTTTGATAATGCAAAAGCGAAAATTGTAGCTTGGAAACAAATCACATAACATTGATGAATCAGCATAATGTTCAATGTTATTCCATTTATATATATGGATGTTCAATGTGTTGTTAAAAAAAGTCTTCCTTCAAACCAATGAATGCATTTGACATGATATTCTTCTGGCAGGATCCACCACAGCCCCTGTGGAAACAACGGAATCGACGGATACCTTGTCGTCTGCAGCGACTACAGAGTCAGTTGAGACAAGTACAATCGAAGGAACGACGCAATCTGTTGAGACAACGAGCGATGGTAAATGACTGTAATTTCTGTTTAAAAAATAAGTGTAATTTTGATGGGTAGGCAATGAGACTTCTTTACCAATATAAATGTCATTACAGAAAATAATTTAATTCCTGCATCTACTAAATGCTTAGTTCTATTTCAAATAATTTTTTTTCAGCAACAACCACAGCTGCGGATGTTACCACGGGGTCATCCGAAACAATAACTTCGACAGAGACCACTGGAATAGCTGCACAAACAACAATCGAAGGAACAACATCTTTCGTCGAAACAACTAGCGAAGGTACAAGAATGATCTCAACTAATCGTTTTATCTATTCGCCCGTTACTAATATTTTATTACCCAATTGAAATATCTACGAAACTGGTAATTTGTTGAACATATGGAACGATTAATATTAATTATAATAAATAGAAAATAAATATATTATAACTCGGATATTTGTAATTTATTATTGAATTTTGACTATTCACCAACTGTAGCAAGTACGGTAGTAGAAGGGAAAATTACCGAGGAAGACACTACTTCAGCGACGTCTTCTACTACTGCATCATTGGATACTACTATTCTCGAGATAGAAAGTACGACTGCTTCAGGTAACACCGACCGAATGTTTACAAATGCAGTTATGTGTATCCCTTTCCAGTTGTCATTTTGGAAATATAGAAATGATATAGCTCTATCTTTGATACCACACGAAGAAAACGGAAAGAGTGCTTTGCAGCTATTTTAAAATATAAAGGTGTACTGAAAATATCAATCGCATTCGTTGTTTCATATTTTAAAATGAATACATGAGGTTTGATAATGCAAAAGCGAAAATTGTAGCTTGGAAAGAAATCACATAACATTGATGAATCAGCATAATGTTCAATGTTATTCCATTTATATATATGGATTTTCAATGTGTTGTTAAAAAAGTCTTCGTTCAAACCAATGAATGCATTTGACATGATGTTCTTCTGGCAGGATCCACCACAGCCCCTGTGGAAACCACGGAATCGACGGATAGCTTGTCGTCGGCAGCGACAACAGAGTCAGTTGAAACAAGTACAATTGAAGGAACGACGCAATCTGTTGAGACAACGAGCGATGGTAAATGACTGTCATTTCTGTTTAAACAATAAGTGTAATTTTGATGGGTAGGCAATGTGACTTGTTTACCAATATAACTGTCATTACAGAAAATAATTTAATTCCTACATCTACTAAATGCTTAGCTCTATTTCATGTATTTTTTTTCCAGCAACAACCACAGCTGCGGATGTTACCACGGGGTCAACCGAAACAATAACTTCGACAGAGACCACTGGAACAGCTGCACAAACAACAATCGAAGGAACAACATCTTTCGTCGAAACAACTAGCGAAGGTACAAGAATGATCTCAACTAATCGTTTTATCTATTCGTCCGTTATTAATATTTTATTACCCAATTGAAATATCTACGAAACTGCTAATTTGTTGAACATATGGAACGATTGATATTAATTATAATAAATAGAAAATAAATATATTATAACTCTGATATTTGTAATTTATTGTTGAATTTTGACTATTCACCAACTGTAGCAAGTACGGTAGTAGAAGGGAAAACTACCGTGGAAGACACTACTTCAGCGACGTCTTCTACTACTGCATCATTGGATACTACTACTCTCGAGATAGAAAGTACGACTGCTTCAGGTAACACCGACCGAATGTTTACAAATGCAGTTATGTGTATCCCTTTCCAGTTGTCATTTTGGAAATATAGAAATGATATAGCTCTATCTTTGATACCACACGAAGAAAACAGAAGGAGTGCTTTGCAGCTATTTTAAAATATAAAGGTGTACTGAAAATATCAATCGCATTCGTTGTTTCATATTTAAAAATGAATACATGAGGTTTGATAATGCAAAAGCGAAAATTGTAGCTTGGAAACAAATCACATAACATTGATGAATCAGCATAATGTTCAATGTTATTCCATTTATATATATGGATGTTCAATGTGTTGTTAAAAAAAGTCTTCGTTCAAACCAATGAATGCATTTGACATGATATTCTTCTGGCAGGATCCACCACAGCCCCTGTGGAAACAACGGAATCGACGGATAGCTTGTCGTCGGCAGCGACTACAGAGTCAGTTGAAACAAGTACAATCGAAGGAACGACGCAATCTGTTGAGACAACGAGCGAAGGTAAATGACTGTCATTTCTGTTTAAAAAATAAGTGTAATTTTGATGGGTAGGCAATGAGACTTCTTTACCAATATAACTGTCATTACAGAAAATAATTTAATTCCGGCATCTACTAAATGCTTAGCTCTATTTTAAGTATTTTTTTTCAGCAACAACCACAGCTGCGGATGTTACCACGGGGTCAACCGAAACAATAATTTCGACAGAGACCACTGGAACAGCTGCACAAACAACAGTCGAAGGAACAACATCTTTCGTCGAAACAACTAGCGAAGGTATAAGTTTGATCTCAAATAATCGTTTTATCTATTCGTCCGTTATTAATATTTTATTACCTAATTGAAAAAACTACGAAACTGCTAATTTGTTGTACATATGGAACGATTGATATTAATTATAACAAATAGAAAATAAATATAATATAACTATGATATTTGTAATTTATTTTTCAATTTTGATTATTCAGCAACTGTAGCAAGTACGGTAGTAGAAGGGAAAATTACCGAGGAAGACACTACTTCAGCGACGTCTTCTACTACTGCATCATTGGATACTACTACTCTCGAGATAGAAAGTACGACTGCTTCAGGTAACACCGACCGAATGTTTACAAATGCAGTTATGTGTATCCCTTTCCAGTTGTCATTTTGGAAATATAGAAATGATATAGCTCTATATTTGATACCACACGAAGAAAACAGAAGGAGTGCTTTGCAGCTATTTTAAAATATATAGTTGTATTGAAAATATCAATCGTATTCGTTGTTTCATATTTCAAAATGAATACATGAGGTTTGATAAAGCATAAGCGAAAATTGTTGCTTGGAAACAAATCACATAACATTGATGAATCAGCATAATGTTCAATGTTATTCCATTTATATATATGGATGTTCAATGTGTTGTTAAAAAAAGTCTTCGTTCAAACCAATGAATGCATTTGACATGATATTCTTCTGGCAGGATCCACCACAGCCCCTGTGGAAACAACGGAATCGATGGATAGCTTGTCGTCGGCAGCGACTACAGAGTCAGTTGAAACAAGTACAATCGAAGGAACGACGCAATCTGTTGAGACAACGAGCGAAGGTAAATGATTGTAATTTCTGTTTAAAAAATAAGTGTAATTTTGATGGGTAGGCAATGAGACTTCTTTACCAATATAAATGTCATTACAGAAAATAATTTAATTCCTGCATCTACTAAATGCTTAGTTCTATTTCAAATAATTTTTTTTCAGCAACAACCACAGCTGCGGATGTTACCAAGGGGTCAACCGAAACAATAACTTCGACAGAGACCACTGGAATAGCTGCACAAACAACAATCGAAGGAACAACATCTTTCGTCGAAACAACTAGCGAAGGTACAAGAATGATCTCAACTAATCGTTTTATCTATTCGCCCGTTACTAATATTTTATTACCCAATTGAAATATCTACGAAACTGGTAATTTGTTGAACATATGGAACGATTGATATTAATTATAATAAATAGAAAATAAATATATTATAACTCTAATATTTGTAATTTATTATTGAATTTTGACTATTCACCAACTGTAGCAAGTACGGTAGTAGAAGGGAAAATTACCGAGGAAGACACTACTTCAGCGACGTCTTCTACTACTGCATCATTGGATACTACTACTCTCGAGATAGAAAGTACGACTGCTTCAGGTAACACCGACCGAATGTTTACAAATGCAGTTATGTGTATCCCTTTCCAGTTGTCATTTTGGAAATATAGAAATGATATAGCTCTATATTTGATACCACACGAAGAAAACAGAAGGAGTGCTTTGCAGCTATTTTAAAATATATAGTTGTATTGAAAATATCAATCGTATTCGTTGTTTCATATTTCAAAATGAATACATGAGGTTTGATAAAGCATAAGCGAAAATTGTAGCTTGGAAACAAATCACATAACATTGATGAATCAGCATAATGTTCAATGTTATTCCATTTATATATATGGATGTTCAATGTGTTGTTAAAAAAAGTCTTCGTTCAAACCAATGAATGCATTTGACATGATATTCTTCTGGCAGGATCCACCACAGCCCCTGTGGAAACAACGGAATCGACGGATAGCTTGTCGTCGGCAGCGACTACAGAGTCAGTTGAAACAAGTACAATCGAAGGAACGACGCAATCTGTTGAGACAACGAGCGAAGGTAAATGACTGTCATTTCTGTTTAAAAAATAAGTGTAATTTTGATGGGTAGGCAATGAGACTTCTTTACCAATATAACTGTCATTACAGAAAATAATTTAATTCCGACATCTACTAAATGCTTAGCTCTATTTTAAGTATTTTTTTTCAGCAACAACCACAGCTGCGGATGTTACCACGGGGTCAACCGAAACAATAATTTCGACAGAGACCACTGGAACAGCTGCACAAACAACAGTCGAAGGAACAACATCTTTCGTCGAAACAACTAGCGAAGGTATAAGTTTGATCTCAAATAATCGTTTTATCTATTCGTCCGTTATTAATATTTTATTACCTAATTGAAAAAACTACGAAACTGCTAATTTGTTGTACATATGGAACGATTGATATTAATTATAACAAATAGAAAATAAATATAATATAACTATGATATTTGTAATTTATTTTTTAATTTTGATTATTCAGCAACTGTAGCAAGTACGGTAGTAGAAGGGAAAACTACCGAGGAAGACACTACTTCAGCGACGTCTTCTACTACTGCATCATTGGATACTACTACTCTCGAGATAGAAAGTACGACTGCTTCAGGTAACACCGACCGAATGTTTACAAATGCAGTTATGTGTATCCCTTTCCAGTTGTCATTTTGGAAATATAGAAATGATATAGCTCTATCTTTGATACCACACGAAGAAAACAGAAGGAGTGCTTTGCAACTATTTTAAAATATAAAGGTGTACTGAAAATATCAATCGCATTCGTTGTTTCATATTTTAAAATGAATACATGAGGTTTGATAATGCAAAAGCGAAAATTGTAGCTTGGAAACAAATCACATAACATTGATGAATCAGCATAATGTTCAATGTTATTCCATTTATATATATGGATGTTCAATGTGTTGTTAAAAAAAGTCTTCCTTCAAACCAATGAATGCATTTGACATGATATTCTTCTGGCAGGATCCACCACAGCCCCTGTGGAAACAACGGAATCGACGGATACCTTGTCGTCGGCAGCGACTACAGAGTCAGTTGAGACAAGTACAATCGAAGGAACGACGCAATCTGTTGAGACAACGAGCGAAGGTAAATGACTGTAATTTCTGTTTAAAAAATAAGTGTAATTTTGATGGGTAGGCAATGAGACTTCTTTACCAATATAAATGTCATTACAGAAAATAATTTAATTCCTGCATCTACTAAATGCTTAGTTCTATTTCAAATAATTTTTTTTCAGCAACAACCACAGCTGCGGATGTTACCACGGGGTCATCCGAAACAATAACTTCGACAGAGACCACTGGAATAGCTGCACAAACAACAATCGAAGGAACAACATCTTTCGTCGAAACAACTAGCGAAGGTACAAGAATGATCTCAACTAATCGTTTTATCTATTCGCCCGTTACTAATATTTTATTACCCAATTGAAATATCTACGAAACTGGTAATTTGTTGAACATATGGAACGATTTATATTAATTATAATAAATAGAAAATAAATATATTATAACTCGGTTATTTGTAATTTATTATTGAATTTTGACTATTCACCAACTGTAGCAAGTACGGTAGTAGAAGGGAAAATTACCGAGGAAGACACTACTTCAGCGACGTCTTCTACTACTGCATCATTGGATACTACTATTCTCGAGATAGAAAGTACGACTGCTTCAGGTAACACCGACCGAATGTTTACAAATGCAGTTATGTGTATCCCTTTCCAGTTGTCATTTTGGAAATATAGAAATGATATAGCTCTATCTTTGATACCACACGAAGAAAACAGAAGGAGTGCTTTGCAGCTATTTTAAAATATAAAGTTGTATTGAAAATATCAATCGTATTCGTTGTTTCATATTTCAAAATGAATACATGAGGTTTGATGAAGTATAAGCGAAAATTGTAGCTTGGAAACAAATCACATAACATTGATGAATCAGCATAATGTTCAATGTTATTCCATTTATATATATGGATGTTCAATGTGTTGTTAAAAAAAGTCTTCGTTCAAACCAATGAATGCATTTGACATGATATTCTTCTGGCAGGATCCACCACAGCCCCTGTGGAAACAACGGAATCGACGGATAGCTTGTCGTCGGCAGCGACTACAGAGTCAGTTGAAACAAGTACAATCGAAGGAACGACGCAATCTGTTGAGACAACGAGCGAAGGTAAATGACTGTCATTTCTGTTTAAAAAATAAGTGTAATTTTGATGGGTAGGCAATGAGACTTCTTTACCAATATAACTGTCATTATAGAAAATAATTTAATTCCGGCATCTACTAAATGCTTAGCTCTATTTTAAGTATTTTTTTTCAGCAACAACCACAGCTGCGGATGTTACCACGGGGTCAACCGAAACAATAATTTCGACAGAGACCACTGGAACAGCTGCACAAACAACAGTCGAAGGAACAACATCTTTCGTCGAAACAACTAGCGAAGGTATAAGTTTGATCTCAAATAATCGTTTTATCTATTCGTCCGTTATTAATATTTTATTACCTAATTGAAAAAACTACGAAACTGCTAATTTGTTGTACATATGGAACGATTGATATTAATTATAATAAATAGAAAATAAATATATTATAACTCTGATATTTGTAATTTATTATTGAATTTTGACTATTCACCAACTGTAGCAAGTACGGTAGTAGAAGGGAAAATTACCGAGGAAGACACTACTTCAGCGACGTCTTCTACTACTGCATCATTGGATACTACTACTCTCGAGATAGAAAGTACGACTGCTTCAGGTAACACCGACCGAATGTTTACAAATGCAGTTATGTGTATCCCTTTCCAGTTGTCATTTTGGAAATATAGAAATGATATAGCTCTATATTTGATACCACACGAAGAAAACAGAAGGAGTGCTTTGCAGCTATTTTAAAATATATAGTTGTATTGAAAATATCAATCGTATTCGTTGTTTCATATTTCAAAATGAATACATGAGGTTTGATAAAGCATAAGCGAAAATTGTAGCTTGGAAACAAATCACATAACATTGATGAATCAGCATAATGTTCAATGTTATTCCATTTATATATATGGATGTTCAATGTGTTGTTAAAAAAAGTCTTCGTTCAAACCAATGAATGCATTTGACATGATATTCTTCTGGCAGGATCCACCACAGCCCCTGTGGAAACAACGGAATCGACGGATAGCTTGTCGTCGGCAGCGACTACAGAGTCAGTTGAAACAAGTACAATCGAAGGAACGACGCAATCTGTTGAGACAACGAGCGAAGGTAAATGACTGTCATTTCTGTTTAAAAAATAAGTGTAATTTTGATGGGTAGGCAATGAGACTTCTTTACCAATATAACTGTCATTACAGAAAATAATTTAATTCCGACATCTACTAAATGCTTAGCTCTATTTTAAGTAATTTTTTTCAGCAACAACCACAGCTGCGGATGTTACCACGGGGTCAACCGAAACAATAATTTCGACAGAGACCACTGGAACAGCTGCACAAACAACAGTCGAAGGAACAACATCTTTCGTCGAAACAACTAGCGAAGGTATAAGTTTGATCTCAAATAATCGTTTTATCTATTCGTCCGTTATTAATATTTTATTACCTAATTGAAAAAACTACGAAACTGCTAATTTGTTGTACATATGGAACGATTGATATTAATTATAACAAATAGAAAATAAATATAATATAACTATGATATTTGTAATTTATGTTTTAATTTTGATTATTCAGCAACTGTAGCAAGTACGGTAGTAGAAGGGAAAACTACCGAGGAAGACACTACTTCAGCGACGTCTTCTACTACTGCATCATTGGATACTACTACTCTCGAGATAGAAAGTACGACTGCTTCAGGTAACACCGACCGAATGTTTACAAATGCAGTTATGTGTATTCCTTTCCAGTTGTCATTTTGGAAATATAGAAATGATATAGCTCTATCTTTGATACCACACGAAGAAAACAGAAGGAGTGCTTTGCAACTATTTTAAAATATAAAGGTGTACTGAAAATATCAATCGCATTCGTTGTTTCATATTTTAAAATGAATACATGAGGTTTGATAATGCAAAAGCGAAAATTGTAGCTTGGAAACAAATCACATAACATTGATGAATCAGCATAATGTTCAATGTTATTCCATTTATATATATGGATGTTCAATGTGTTGTTAAAAAAAGTCTTCCTTCAAACCAATGAATGCATTTGACATGATATTCTTCTGGCAGGATCCACCACAGCCCCTGTGGAAACAACGGAATCGACGGATACCTTGTCGTCGGCAGCGACTACAGAGTCAGTTGAGACAAGTACAATCGAAGGAACGACGCAATCTGTTGAGACAACGAGCGAAGGTAAATGACTGTAATTTCTGTTTAAAAAATAAGTGTAATTTTGATGGGTAGGCAATGAGACTTCTTTACCAATATAAATGTAATTACAGAAAATAATTTAATTCCTGCATCTACTAAATGCTTAGTTCTATTTCAAATAAATTTTTTTCAGCAACAACCACAGCTGCGGATGTTACCACGGGGTCATCCGAAACAATAACTTCGACAGAGACCACTGGAATAGCTGCACAAACAACAATCGAAGGAACAACATCTTTCGTCGAAACAACTAGCGAAGGTACAAGAATGATCTCAACTAATCGTTTTATCTATTCGCCCGTTACTAATATTTTATTACCCAATTGAAATATCTACGAAACTGGTAATTTGTTGAACATATGGAACGATTTATATTAATTATAATAAATAGAAAATAAATATATTATAACTCGGATATTTGTAATTTATTATTGAATTTTGACTATTCACCAACTGTAGCAAGTACGGTAGTAGAAGGGAAAACTACCGAGGAAGACACTACTTCAGCGACGTCTTCTACTACTGCATCATTGGATACTACTACTCTCGAGATAGAAAGTACGACTGCTTCAGGTAACACCGACCGAATGTTTACAAATGCAGTTATGTGTATCCCTTTCCATTTGTCATTTTGGAAATATAGAAATGATATAGCTCTATCTTTGATACCACACGAAGAAAACAGAAGGAGTGCTTTGCAGCTATTTTAAAATATAAAGGTGTACTGAAAATATCAATCGCATTCGTTGTTTCATATTTTAAAATGAATACATGAGGTTTGATAATGCAAAAGCGAAAATTGTAGCTTGGAAACAAATCACATAACATTGATGAATCAGCATAATGTTCAATGTTATTCCATTTATATATATGGATGTTCAATGTGTTGTTAAAAAAAGTCTTCGTTCAAACCAATGAATGCATTTGACATGATATTCTTCTGGCAGGATCCACCACAGCCCCTGTGGAAACAACGGAATCGACGGATAGCTTGTCGTCGGCAGCGACTACAGAGTCAGTTGAGACAAGTACAATCGAAGGAACGACGCAATCTGTTGAGACAACGAGCGAAGGTAAATGACTGTAATTTCTTTTTAAAAAATAAGTGTAATTTTGATGGGTAGGCAATGAGACTTCTTTACCAATATAAATGTCATTACAGAAAATAATTTAATTCCTGCATCTACTAAATGCTTAGTTCTATTTCAAATAATTTTTTTTCAGCAACAACCACAGCTGCGGATGTTACCACGGGGTCAACCGAAACAATAACTTCGACAGAGACCACTGGAATAACTGCACAAATAACAATCGAAGGAACAACATCTTTCGTCGAAACAACTAGCGAAGGTACAAGAATGATCTCAACTAATCGTTTTATCTATTCGCCCGTTACTAATATTTTATTACCCAATTGAAATATCTACGAAACTGGTAATTTGTTGAACATATGGAACGATTGATATTAATTATAATAAATAGAAAATAAATATATTATAACTCGGATATTTGTAATTTATTATTGAATTTTGACTATTCACCAACTGTAGCAAGTACGGTAGTAGAAGGGAAAATTACCGAGGAAGACACTACTTCAGCGACGTCTTCTACTACTGCATCATTGGATACTACTATTCTCGAGATAGAAAGTACGACTGCTTCAGGTAACACCGACCGAATGTTTACAAATGCAGTTATGTGTATCCCTTTCCAGTTGTCATTTTGGAAATATAGAAATGATATAGCTCTATCTTTGATACCACACGAAGAAAACAGAAGGAGTGCTTTGCAGCTATTTTAAAATATAAAGTTGTATTGAAAATATCAATCGTATTCGTTGTTTCATATTTCAAAATGAATACATGAGGTTTGATGAAGTATAAGCGAAAATTGTAGCTTGGAAACAAATCACATAACATTGATGAATCAGCATAATGTTCAATGTTATTCCATTTATATATATGGATGTTCAATGTGTTGTTAAAAAAAGTCTTCGTTCAAACCAATGAATGCATTTGACATGATATTCTTCTGGCAGGATCCACCACAGCCCCTGTGGAAACAACGGAATCGACGGATAGCTTGTCGTCGGCAGCGACTACAGAGTCAGTTGAAACAAGTACAATCGAAGGAACGACGCAATCTGTTGAGACAACGAGCGAAGGTAAATGACTGTCATTTCTGTTTAAAAAATAAGTGTAATTTTGATGGGTAGGCAATGAGACTTCTTTACCAATATAACTGTCATTACAGAAAATAATTTAATTCCGGCATCTACTAAATGCTTAGCTCTATTTTAAGTATTTTTTTTCAGCAACAACCACAGCTGCGGATGTTACCACGGGGTCAACCGAAACAATAATTTCGACAGAGACCACTGGAACAGCTGCACAAACAACAGTCGAAGGAACAACATCTTTCGTCGAAACAACTAGCGAAGGTATAAGTTTGATCTCAAATAATCGTTTTATCTATTCGTCCGTTATTAATATTTTATTACCTAATTGAAAAAACTACGAAACTGCTAATTTGTTGTACATATGGAACGATTGATATTAATTATAACAAATAGAAAATAAATATAATATAACTATGATATTTGTAATTTATTTTTCAATTTTGATTATTCAGCAACTGTAGCAAGTACGGTAGTAGAAGGGAAAATTACCGAGGAAGACACTACTTCAGCGACGTCTTCTACTACTGCATCATTGGATACTACTACTCTCGAGATAGAAAGTACGACTGCTTCAGGTAACACCGACCGAATGTTTACAAATGCAGTTATGTGTATCCCTTTCCAGTTGTCATTTTGGAAATATAGAAATGATATAGCTCTATATTTGATACCACACGAAGAAAACAGAAGGAGTGCTTTGCAGCTATTTTAAAATATATAGTTGTATTGAAAATATCAATCGTATTCGTTGTTTCATATTTCAAAATGAATACATGAGGTTTGATAAAGCATAAGCGAAAATTGTAGCTTGGAAACAAATCACATAACATTGATGAATCAGCATAATGTTCAATGTTATTCCATTTATATATATGGATGTTCAATGTGTTGTTAAAAAAAGTCTTCGTTCAAACCAATGAATGCATTTGACATGATATTCTTCTGGCAGGATCCACCACAGCCCCTGTGGAAACAACGGAATCGATGGATAGCTTGTCGTCGGCAGCGACTACAGAGTCAGTTGAAACAAGTACAATCGAAGGAACGACGCAATCTGTTGAGACAACGAGCGAAGGTAAATGATTGTAATTTCTGTTTAAAAAATAAGTGTAATTTTGATGGGTAGGCAATGAGACTTCTTTACCAATATAAATGTCATTACAGAAAATAATTTAATTCCTGCATCTACTAAATGCTTAGTTCTATTTCAAATAATTTTTTTTCAGCAACAACCACAGCTGCGGATGTTACCAAGGGGTCAACCGAAACAATAACTTCGACAGAGACCACTGGAATAGCTGCACAAACAACAATCAAAGGAACAACATCTTTCGTCGAAACAACTAGCGAAGGTACAAGAATGATCTCAACTAATCGTTTTATCTATTCGCCCGTTACTAATATTTTATTACCCAATTGAAATATCTACGAAACTGGTAATTTGTTGAACATATGGAACGATTGATATTAATTATAATAAATAGAAAATAAATATATTATAACTCTAATATTTGTAATTTATTATTGAATTTTGACTATTCACCAACTGTAGCAAGTACGGTAGTAGAAGGGAAAATTACCGAGGAAGACACTACTTCAGCGACGTCTTCTACTACTGCATCATTGGATACTACTACTCTCGAGATAGAAAGTACGACTGCTTCAGGTAACACCGACCGAATGTTTACAAATGCAGTTATGTGTATCCCTTTCCAGTTGTCATTTTGGAAATATAGAAATGATATAGCTCTATATTTGATACCACACGAAGAAAACAGAAGGAGTGCTTTGCAGCTATTTTAAAATATATAGTTGTATTGAAAATATCAATCGTATTCGTTGTTTCATATTTCAAAATGAATACATGAGGTTTGATAAAGCATAAGCGAAAATTGTAGCTTGGAAACAAATCACATAACATTGATGAATCAGCATAATGTTCAATGTTATTCCATTTATATATATGGATGTTCAATGTGTTGTTAAAAAAAGTCTTCGTTCAAACCAATGAATGCATTTGACATGATATTCTTCTGGCAGGATCCACCACAGCCCCTGTGGAAACAACGGAATCGACGGATAGCTTGTCGTCGGCAGCGACTACAGAGTCAGTTGAAACAAGTACAATCGAAGGAACGACGCAATCTGTTGAGACAACGAGCGAAGGTAAATGACTGTCATTTCTGTTTAAAAAATAAGTGTAATTTTGATGGGTAGGCAATGAGACTTCTTTACCAATATAACTGTCATTACAGAAAATAATTTAATTCCGACATCTACTAAATGCTTAGCTCTATTTTAAGTATTTTTTTTCAGCAACAACCACAGCTGCGGATGTTACCACGGGGTCAACCGAAACAATAATTTCGACAGAGACCACTGGAACAGCTGCACAAACAACAGTCGAAGGAACAACATCTTTCGTCGAAACAACTAGCGAAGGTATAAGTTTGATCTCAAATAATCGTTTTATCTATTCGTCCGTTATTAATATTTTATTACCTAATTGAAAAAACTACGAAACTGCTAATTTGTTGTACATATGGAACGATTGATATTAATTATAACAAATAGAAAATAAATATAATATAACTATGATATTTGTAATTTATTTTTTAATTTTGATTATTCAGCAACTGTAGCAAGTACGGTAGTAGAAGGGAAAACTACCGAGGAAGACACTACTTCAGCGACGTCTTCTACTACTGCATCATTGGATACTACTACTCTCGAGATAGAAAGTACGACTGCTTCAGGTAACACCGACCGAATGTTTACAAATGCAGTTATGTGTATTCCTTTCCAGTTGTCATTTTGGAAATATAGAAATGATATAGCTCTATCTTTGATACCACACGAAGAAAACAGAAGGAGTGCTTTGCAACTATTTTAAAATATAAAGGTGTACTGAAAATATCAATCGCATTCGTTGTTTCATATTTTAAAATGAATACATGAGGTTTGATAATGCAAAAGCGAAAATTGTAGCTTGGAAACAAATCACATAACATTGATGAATCAGCATAATGTTCAATGTTATTCCATTTATATATATGGATGTTCAATGTGTTGTTAAAAAAAGTCTTCCTTCAAACCAATGAATGCATTTGACATGATATTCTTCTGGCAGGATCCACCACAGCCCCTGTGGAAACAACGGAATCGACGGATACCTTGTCGTCGGCAGCGACTACAGAGTCAGTTGAGACAAGTACAATCGAAGGAACGACGCAATCTGTTGAGACAACGAGCGAAGGTAAATGACTGTAATTTCTGTTTAAAAAATAAGTGTAATTTTGATGGGTAGGCAATGAGACTTCTTTACCAATATAAATATCATTACAGAAAATAATTTAATTCCTGCATCTACTAAATGCTTAGTTCTATTTCAAATAATTTTTTTTCAGCAACAACCACAGCTGCGGATGTTACCACGGGGTCATCCGAAACAATAACTTCGACAGAGACCACTGGAATAGCTGCACAAACAACAATCGAAGGAACAACATCTTTCGTCGAAACAACTAGCGAAGGTACAAGAATGATCTCAACTAATCGTTTTATCTATTCGCCCGTTACTAATATTTTATTACCCAATTGAAATATCTACGAAACTGGTAATTTGTTGAACATATGGAACGATTTATATTAATTATAATAAATAGAAAATAAATATATTATAACTCGGTTATTTGTAATTTATTATTGAATTTTGACTATTCACCAACTGTAGCAAGTACGGTAGTAGAAGGGAAAATTACCGAGGAAGACACTACTTCAGCGACGTCTTCTACTACTGCATCATTGGATACTACTATTCTCGAGATAGAAAGTACGACTGCTTCAGGTAACACCGACCGAATGTTTACAAATGCAGTTATGTGTATCCCTTTCCAGTTGTCATTTTGGAAATATAGAAATGATATAGCTCTATCTTTGATACCACACGAAGAAAACAGAAGGAGTGCTTTGCAGCTATTTTAAAATATAAAGTTGTATTGAAAATATCAATCGTATTCGTTGTTTCATATTTCAAAATGAATACATGAGGTTTGATGAAGTATAAGCGAAAATTGTAGCTTGGAAACAAATCACATAACATTGATGAATCAGCATAATGTTCAATGTTATTCCATTTATATATATGGATGTTCAATGTGTTGTTAAAAAAAGTCTTCGTTCAAACCAATGAATGCATTTGACATGATATTCTTCTGGCAGGATCCACCACAGCCCCTGTGGAAACAACGGAATCGACGGATAGCTTGTCGTCGGCAGCGACTACAGAGTCAGTTGAAACAAGTACAATCGAAGGAACGACGCAATCTGTTGAGACAACGAGCGAAGGTAAATGACTGTCATTTCTGTTTAAAAAATAAGTGTAATTTTGATGGGTAGGCAATGAGACTTCTTTACCAATATAACTGTCATTATAGAAAATAATTTAATTCCGGCATCTACTAAATGCTTAGCTCTATTTTAAGTATTTTTTTTCAGCAACAACCACAGCTGCGGATGTTACCACGGGGTCAACCGAAACAATAATTTCGACAGAGACCACTGGAACAGCTGCACAAACAACAGTCGAAGGAACAACATCTTTCGTCGAAACAACTAGCGAAGGTATAAGTTTGATCTCAAATAATCGTTTTATCTATTCGTCCGTTATTAATATTTTATTACCTAATTGAAAAAACTACGAAACTGCTAATTTGTTGTACATATGGAACGATTGATATTAATTATAACAAATAGAAAATAAATATAATATAACTATGATATTTATAATTTATTTTTCAATTTTGATTATTCAGCAACTGTAGCAAGTACGGTAGTAGAAGGGAAAATTACCGAGGAAGACACTACTTCAGCGACGTCTTCTACTACTGCATCATTGGATACTACTACTCTCGAGATAGAAAGTACGACTGCTTCAGGTAACACCGACCGAATGTTTACAAATGCAGTTATGTGTATCCCTTTCCAGTTGTAATTTTGGAAATATAGAAATGATATAGCTCTATATTTGATACCACACGAAGAAAACAGAAGGAGTGCTTTGCAGCTATTTTAAAATATATAGTTGTATTGAAAATATCAATCGTATTCGTTATTTCATATTTCAAAATGAATACATGAGGTTTGATAAAGCATAAGCGAAAATTGTAGCTTGGAAACAAATCACATAACATTGATGAATCAGCATAATGTTCAATGTTATTCCATTTATATATATGGATGTTCAATGTGTTGTTAAAAAAAGTCTTCCTTCAAACCAATGAATGCATTTGACATGATATTCTTCTGGCAGGATCCACCACAGCCCCTGTGGAAACAACGGAATCGATGGATAGCTTGTCGTCGGCAGCGACTACAGAGTCAGTTGAAACAAGTACAATCAAAGGAACGACGCAATCTGTTGAGACAACGAGCGAAGGTAAATGACTGTAATTTCTGTTTAAAAAATAAGTGTAATTTTGATGGGTAGGCAATGAGACTTCTTTACCAATATAAATGTCATTACAGAAAATAATTTAATTCCTGCATCTACTAAATTCTTAGTTCTATTTCAAATAATTTTTGTTCAGCAACAACCACAGCTGCGGATGTTACCAAGGGGTCAACCGAAACAATAACTTCGACAGAGACCACTGGAATAGCTGCACAAACAACTATCGAAGGAACAACATCTTTCGTCGAAACAACTAGCGAAGGTACAAGAATGATCTCAACTAATCGTTTTATCTATTCGCCCGTTACTAATATTTTATTACCCAGTTGAAATATCTACGAAACTGGTAATTTGTTGAACATATGGAACGATTGATATTAATTATAATAAATAGAAAATAAATATATTATAACTCTGATATTTGTAATTTATTATTGAATTTTGACTATTCACCAACTGTAGCAAGTACGGTAGTAGAAGGGAAAATTACCGAGGAAGACACTACTTCAGCGACGTCTTCTACTACTGCATCATTGGATACTACTACTCTCGAGATAGAAAGTACGACTGCTTCAGGTAACACCGACCGAATGTTTACAAATGCAGTTATGTGTATCCCTTTCCAGTTGTCATTTTGGAAATATAGAAATGATATAACTCTATATTTGATACCACACGAAGAAAACAGAAGGAGTGCTTTGCAGCTATTTTAAAATATATAGTTGTATTGAAAATATCAATCGTATTCGTTGTTTCATATTTCAAAATGAATACATGAGGTTTGATAAAGCATAAGCGAAAATTGTAGCTTGGAAACAAATCACATAACATTGATGAATCAGCATAATGTTCAATGTTATTCCATTTATATATATGGATGTTCAATGTGTTGTTAAAAAAAGTCTTCGTTCAAACCAATGAATGCATTTGACATGATATTCTTCTGGCAGGATCCACCACAGCCCCTGTGGAAACAACGGAATCGACGGATAGCTTGTCGTCGGCAGCGACTACAGAGTCAGTTGAAACAAGTACAATCGAAGGAACGACGCAATCTGTTGAGACAACGAGCGAAGGTAAATGACTGTCATTTCTGTTTAAAAAATAAGTGTAATTTTGATGGGTAGGCAATGAGACTTCTTTACCAATATAACTGTCATTACAGAAAATAATTTAATTCCGACATCTACTAAATGCTTAGCTCTATTTTAAGTAATTTTTTTCAGCAACAACCACAGCTGCGGATGTTACCACGGGGTCAACCGAAACAATAATTTCGACAGAGACCACTGGAACAGCTGCACAAACAACAGTCGAAGGAACAACATCTTTCGTCGAAACAACTAGCGAAGGTATAAGTTTGATCTCAAATAATCGTTTTATCTATTCGTCCGTTATTAATATTTTATTACCTAATTGAAAAAACTACGAAACTGCTAATTTGTTGTACATATGGAACGATTGATATTAATTATAACAAATAGAAAATAAATATAATATAACTATGATATTTGTAATTTATGTTTTAATTTTGATTATTCAGCAACTGTAGCAAGTACGGTAGTAGAAGGGAAAACTACCGAGGTAGACACTACTTCAGCGACGTCTTCTACTACTGCATCATTGGATACTACTACTCTCGAGATAGAAAGTACGACTGCTTCAGGTAACACCGACCGAATGTTTACAAATGCAGTTATGTGTATTCCTTTCCAGTTGTCATTTTGGAAATATAGAAATGATATAGCTCTATCTTTGATACCACACGAAGAAAACAGAAGGAGTGCTTTGCAACTATTTTAAAATATAAAGGTGTACTGAAAATATCAATCGCATTCGTTGTTTCATATTTTAAAATGAATACATGAGGTTTGATAATGCAAAAGCGAAAATTGTAGCTTGGAAACAAATCACATAACATTGATGAATCAGCATAATGTTCAATGTTATTCCATTTATATATATGGATGTTCAATGTGTTGTTAAAAAAAGTCTTCCTTCAAACCAATGAATGCATTTGACATGATATTCTTCTGGCAGGATCCACCACAGCCCCTGTGGAAACAACGGAATCGACGGATACCTTGTCGTCGGCAGCGACTACAGAGTCAGTTGAGACAAGTACAATCGAAGGAACGACGCAATCTGTTGAGACAACGAGCGAAGGTAAATGACTGTAATTTCTGTTTAAAAAATAAGTGTAATTTTGATGGGTAGGCAATGAGACTTCTTTACCAATATAAATGTAATTACAGAAAATAATTTAATTCCTGCATCTACTAAATGCTTAGTTCTATTTCAAATAAATTTTTTTCAGCAACAACCACAGCTGCGGATGTTACCACGGGGTCATCCGAAACAATAACTTCGACAGAGACCACTGGAATAGCTGCACAAACAACAATCGAAGGAACAACATCTTTCGTCGAAACAACTAGCGAAGGTACAAGAATGATCTCAACTAATCGTTTTATCTATTCGCCCGTTACTAATATTTTATTACCCAATTGAAATATCTACGAAACTGGTAATTTGTTGAACATATGGAACGATTTATATTAATTATAATAAATAGAAAATAAATATATTATAACTCGGATATTTGTAATTTATTATTGAATTTTGACTATTCACCAACTGTAGCAAGTACGGTAGTAGAAGGGAAAACTACCGAGGAAGACACTACTTCAGCGACGTCTTCTACTACTGCATCATTGGATACTACTACTCTCGAGATAGAAAGTACGACTGCTTCAGGTAACACCGACCGAATGTTTACAAATGCAGTTATGTGTATCCCTTTCCATTTGTCATTTTGGAAATATAGAAATGATATAGCTCTATCTTTGATACCACACGAAGAAAACAGAAGGAGTGCTTTGCAGCTATTTTAAAATATAAAGGTGTACTGAAAATATCAATCGCATTCGTTGTTTCATATTTTAAAATGAATACATGAGGTTTGATAATGCAAAAGCGAAAATTGTAGCTTGGAAACAAATCACATAACATTGATGAATCAGCATAATGTTCAATGTTATTCCATTTATATATATGGATGTTCAATGTGTTGTTAAAAAAAGTCTTCCTTCAAACCAATGAATGCATTTGACATGATATTCTTCTGGCAGGATCCACCACAGCCCCTGTGGAAACAACGGAATCGACGGATAGCTTGTCGTCGGCAGCGACTACAGAGTCAGTTGAGACAAGTACAATCGAAGGAACGACGCAATCTGTTGAGACAACGAGCGAAGGTAAATGACTGTAATTTCTTTTTAAAAAATAAGTGTAATTTTGATGGGTAGGCAATGAGACTTCTTTACCAATATAAATGTCATTACAGAAAATAATTTAATTCCTGCATCTACTAAATGCTTAGTTCTATTTCAAATAATTTTTTTTCAGCAACAACCACAGCTGCGGATGTTACCACGGGGTCAACCGAAACAATAACTTCGACAGAGACCACTGGAATAACTGCACAAATAACAATCGAAGGAACAACATCTTTCGTCGAAACAACTAGCGAAGGTACAAGAATGATCTCAACTAATCGTTTTATCTATTCGCCCGTTACTAATATTTTATTACCCAATTGAAATATCTACGAAACTGGTAATTTGTTGAACATATGGAACGATTGATATTAATTATAATAAATAGAAAATAAATATATTATAACTCGGATATTTTTAATTTATTATTGAATTTTGACTATTCACCAACTGTAGCAAGTACGGTAGTAGAAGGGAAAATTACCGAGGAAGACACTACTTCAGCGACGTCTTCTACTACTGCATCATTGGATACTACTATTCTCGAGATAGAAAGTAAGACTGCTTCAGGTAACACCGACCGAATGTTTACAAATGCAGTTATGTGTATCCCTTTCCAGTTGTCATTTTGGAAATATAGAAATGATATAGCTCTATCTTTGATACCACACGAAGAAAACAGAAGGAGTGCTTTGCAGCTATTTTAAAATATAAAGTTGTATTGAAAATATCAATCGTATTCGTTGTTTCATATTTCAAAATGAATACATGAGGTTTGATGAAGTATAAGCGAAAATTGTAGCTTGGAAACAAATCACATAACATTGATGAATCAGCATAATGTTCAATGTTATTCCATTTATATATATGGATGTTCAATGTGTTGTTAAAAAAAGTCTTCGTTCAAACCAATGAATGCATTTGACATGATATTCTTCTGGCAGGATCCACCACAGCCCCTGTGGAAACAACGGAATCGACGGATAGCTTGTCGTCGGCAGCGACTACAGAGTCAGTTGAAACAAGTACAATCGAAGGAACGACGCAATCTGTTGAGACAACGAGCGAAGGTAAATGACTGTCATTTCTGTTTAAAAAATAAGTGTAATTTTGATGGGTAGGCAATGAGACTTCTTTACCAATATAACTGTCATTACAGAAAATAATTTAATTCCGGCATCTACTAAATGCTTAGCTCTATTTTAAGTATTTTTTTTCAGCAACAACCACAGCTGCGGATGTTACCACGGGGTCAACCGAAACAATAATTTCGACAGAGACCACTGGAACAGCTGCACAAACAACAGTCGAAGGAACAACATCTTTCGTCGAAACAACTAGCGAAGGTATAAGTTTGATCTCAAATAATCGTTTTATCTATTCGTCCGTTATTAATATTTTATTACCTAATTGAAAAAACTACGAAACTGCTAATTTGTTGTACATATGGAACGATTGATATTAATTATAACAAATAGAAAATAAATATAATATAACTATGATATTTGTAATTTATTTTTCAATTTTGATTATTCAGCAACTGTAGCAAGTACGGTAGTAGAAGGGAAAATTACCGAGGAAGACACTACTTCAGCGACGTCTTCTACTACTGCATCATTGGATACTACTACTCTCGAGATAGAACGTACGACTGCTTCAGGTAACACCGACCGAATGTTTACAAATGCAGTTATGTGTATCCCTTTCCAGTTGTCATTTTGGAAATATAGAAATGATATAGCTCTATATTTGATACCACACGAAGAAAACAGAAGGAGTGCTTTGGAGCTATTTTAAAATATATAGTTGTATTGAAAATATCAATCGTATTCGTTGTTTCATATTTCAAAATGAATACATGAGGTTTGATAAAGCATAAGCGAAAATTGTAGCTTGGAAACAAATCACATAACATTGATGAATCAGCATAATGTTCAATGTTATTCCATTTATATATATGGATGTTCAATGTGTTGTTAAAAAAAGTCTTCGTTCAAACCAATGAATGCATTTGACATGATATTCTTCTGGCAGGATCCACCACAGCCCCTGTGGAAACAACGGAATCGATGGATAGCTTGTCGTCGGCAGCGACTACAGAGTCAGTTGAAACAAGTACAATCGAAGGAACGACGCAATCTGTTGAGACAACGAGCGAAGGTAAATGACTGTCATTTCTGTTTAAAAAATAAGTGTAATTTTGATGGGTAGGCAATGAAACTTCTTTACCAATATAAATGTCATTACAGAAAATAATTTAATTCATGCATCTACTAAATGCTTAGTTCTATTTCAAATAATTTTTTTTCAGCAACAACCACAGCTGCGGATTTTACCAAGGGGTCAACCGAAACAATAACTTCGACAGAGACCACTGGAATAGCTGCACAAACAACAATCGAAGGAACAACATCTTTCGTCGAAACAACTAGCGAAGGTACAAGAATGATCTCAACTAATCGTTTTATCTATTCGCCCGTTACTAATATTTTATTACCCAATTGAAATATCTACGAAACTGGTAATTTGTTGAACATATGGAACGATTGATATTAATTATAATAAATAGAAAATAAATATATTATAACTCTAATATTTGTAATTTATTATTGAATTTTGACTATTCACCAACTGTAGCAAGTACGGTAGTAGAAGGGAAAATTACCGAGGAAGACACTACTTCAGCGACGTCTTCTACTACTGCATCATTGGATACTACTACTCTCGAGATAGAAAGTACGACTGCTTCAGGTAACACCGACCGAATGTTTACAAATGCAGTTATGTGTATCCCTTTCCAGTTGTCATTTTGGAAATATAGAAATGATATAGCTCTATATTTGATACCACACGAAGAAAACAGAAGGAGTGCTTTGCAGCTATTTTAAAATATATAGTTGTATTGAAAATATCAATCGTATTCGTTGTTTCATATTTCAAAATGAATACATGAGGTTTGATAAAGCATAAGCGAAAATTGTAGCTTGGAAACAAATCACATAACATTGATGAATCAGCATAATGTTCAATGTTATTCCATTTATATATATGGATGTTCAATGTGTTGTTAAAAAAAGTCTTCGTTCAAACCAATGAATGCATTTGACATGATATTCTTCTGGCAGGATCCACCACAGCCCCTGTGGAAACAACGGAATCGACGGATAGCTTGTCGTCGGCAGCGACTACAGAGTCAGTTGAAACAAGTACAATCGAAGGAACGACGCAATCTGTTGAGACAACGAGCGAAGGTAAATGACTGTCATTTCTGTTTAAAAAATAAGTGTAATTTTGATGGGTAGGCAATGAGACTTCTTTACCAATATAACTGTCATTACAGAAAATAATTTAATTCCGACATCTACTAAATGCTTAGCTCTATTTTAAGTATTTTTTTTCAGCAACAACCACAGCTGCGGATGTTACCACGGGGTCAACCGAAACAATAATTTCGACAGAGACCACTGGAACAGCTGCACAAACAACAGTCGAAGGAACAACATCTTTCGTCGAAACAACTAGCGAAGGTATAAGTTTGATCTCAAATAATCGTTTTATCTATTCGTCCGTTATTAATATTTTATTACCTAATTGAAAAAACTACGAAACTGCTAATTTGTTGTACATATGGAACGATTGATATTAATTATAACAAATAGAAAATAAATATAATATAACTATGATATTTGTAATTTATTTTTTAATTTTGATTATTCAGCAACTGTAGCAAGTACGGTAGTAGAAGGGAAAACTACCGAGGAAGACACTACTTCAGCGACGTCTTCTACTACTGCATCATTGGATACTACTACTCTCGAGATAGAAAGTACGACTGCTTCAGGTAACACCGACCGAATGTTTACAAATGCAGTTATGTGTATTCCTTTCCAGTTGTCATTTTGGAAATATAGAAATGATATAGCTCTATCTTTGATACCACACGAAGAAAACAGAAGGAGTGCTTTGCAGCTATTTTAAAATATAAAGGTGTACTGAAAATATCAATCGCATTCGTTGTTTCATATTTAAAAATGAATACATGAGGTTTGATAATGCAAAAGCGAAAATTGTAGCTTGGAAACAAATCACATAACATTGATGAATCAGCATAATGTTCAATGTTATTCCATTTATATATATGGATGTTCAATGTGTTGTTAAAAAAAGTCTTCGTTCAAACCAATGAATGCATTTGACATGATATTCTTCTGGTAGGATCCACCACAGACCCTGTGGAAACAACGGAATCGACGGATAGCTTCTCGTCGGCAGCGACTACAGAGTCAGTTGAAACAAGTACAATCGAAGGAACGACGCAATCTGTTGAGACAACGAGCGAAGGTAAATGACTGTCATTTCTGTTTAAAAAATAAGTGTAATTTTGATGGGTAGGCAATGAGACTTCTTTACCAATATAACTGTCATTACAGAAAATAATTTAATTCCGGCATCTACTAAATGCTTAGCTCTATTTTAAGTATTTTTTTTCAGCAACAACCACAGCTGCGGATGTTACCACGGGGTCAACCGAAACAATAATTTCGACAGAGACCACTGGAACAGCTGCACAAACAACAGTCGAAGGAACAACATCTTTCGTCGAAACAACTAGCGAAGGTATAAGTTTGATCTCAAATAATCGTTTTATCTATTCGTCCGTTATTAATATTTTATTACCTAATTGAAAAAACTACGAAACTGCTAATTTGTTGTACATATGGAACGATTGATATTAATTATAACAAATAGAAAATAAATATAATATAACTATGATATTTGTAATTTATTTTTTAATTTTGATTATTCAGCAACTGTAGCAAGTACGGTAGTAGAAGGGAAAACTACCGTGGAAGACACTACTTCAGCGACGTCTTCTA
Organism: Lamellibrachia columna; assembly: GCA_963662155.1. Taxonomy (NCBI): domain Eukaryota; kingdom Metazoa; phylum Annelida; class Polychaeta; order Sabellida; family Siboglinidae; genus Lamellibrachia; species Lamellibrachia columna. The sequence continues at coordinate 28,581,746 of OY759263.1, read as the reverse complement.
CTACTGCATCATTGGATACTACTACTCTCGAGATAGAAAGTACGACTGCTTCAGGTAACACCGACCGAATGTTTACAAATGCAATTATGTGTATCCCTTTCCAGATTTCATTTTGAAATATAGAAATGATATAGCTCTATCTTTGATACCACACGATGAAAACAGAAGGAGTGCTATGCAACTATTTTAAAATATAAAGTTGTATTGAAAATATCAATCATATTCGATGTTTCATATATCAAAATTAATACATGAGGTTTGATAATGCAAAAGCGCAACTTGTAGCTTGGAAGCAAATCACATAACATTTATGAATCAGCATAATGTTCAATGTTATTCCATTTATATATATGGATGTTCAATGTTTTGTTAAAACAATGTCTTGTTCAAACCAATGAATGCATTTGACATGATATTCTTTTGGCAGGATCCACCACAGCCCCTGTGGAAACCACGGAATCGACGGATAGCTTGTCGTCGGCAGCGACTACAGAGTCTGTTGAAACAAGTACAATTGAAGGAACGACGCCATCCGTTGAGACAACGAGCGAAGGTAAATGACTGTCATTTCTGTTTAAACAATGAGTGTAATTTTGAAGGGTAGGCAATGTGACTTGTTTTCCAATATAACTGTCATTAGAGAAAATAATTTAATTCCTGCATCTACTAAATGCTTAGCTCTATTTCAATTATTTTTTTTTCAGCAACAACCACAGCTGTGGATGTTACCACGGAGTCTACCGAAACAATAACTTCGACAGAGACCACTGGAACAGCTGCAAAAACAACAATCGAAGGAACAACATCTTTCGTCGAAACAACTAGCGAAGGTACAAGAATGATCTCAACTAATCGTTTTATCTATTCGCCCGTTACTAATATTTTATTACCCAATTGAAATATCTACGAAACTGGTAATTTGTTGAACATATGGAACGATTGATATTAATTATAATAAATAGAAAATAAATATATTATAACTCTGATATTTGTAATTTATTGTTGAATTTTGACTATTCACCAACTGTAGCAAGTACGGTAGTAGAAGGGAAAACTACCGAGGAAGACACTACTTCAGCGACGTCTTCTACTACTGCATCATTGGATACTACTACTCTCGAGATAGAAAGTACGACTGCTTCAGGTAACACCGACCGAATGTTTACAAATGCAGTTATGTGTATCCCTTTCCAGTTGTCATTTTGGAAATATAGAAATGATATAGCTCTATCTTTGATACCACACGAAGAAAACAGAAGGAGTGCTTTGCATCTATTTTAAAATATAAAGGTGTACTGAAAATATCAATCGCATTCGTTGTTTCATATTTAAAAATGAATACATGAGGTTTGATAATGCAAAAGCGAAAATTGTAGCTTGGAAACAAATCACATAACATTGATGAATCAGCATAATGTTCAATGTTATTCCATTTATATATATGGATGTTCAATGTTTTGTTAAAACAATGTCTTGTTCAAACCAATGAATGCATTTGACATGATATTCTTTTGGCAGGATCCACCACAGCCCCTGTGGAAACCACGGAATCGACGGATAGCTTGTCGTCGGCAGCGACTACAGAGTCAGTTGAAACAAGTACAATCGAAGGATCGACGCAATCTGTTGAGACAACGAGCGAAGGTAAATGACTGTCATTTCTGTTTAAAAAATAAGTGTAATTTTGATGGGTAGGCAATGAGACTTCTTTACCAATATAAATGTAATTACAGAAAATAATTTAATTCCTGCATCTACTAAATGCTTAGTTCTATTTCAAATAATTTTTTTTCTGCAACAACCACAGCTGTGGATGTTACCACGGAGTCTACCGAAACAATAACTTCGACAGAGACCACTGGAACAGCTGCACAAACAACAATCGAAGGAACAACATCTTTCGTCGAAACAACTAGCGAAGGTACAAGAATGATCTCAATTAATCGTTTTATCTATTTGTCCGTTATTAATATTTTATTACCCAATTGAAATATCTACGAAACTGCTAATTTGTTGAACATATGGAACGATTGATATTAATTATAATAAATAGAAAATAAATATAATATAACTCTGATATTTGTAATTTATTGTTGAATTTTGACTATTCACCAACTGTAGCAAGTACGAAAGTAGAAGGGAAAACTACAGAGGAAGACACTACTTCAGCGACGTCTTCTACTACTGCATCATTGGATACTACTACTCTCGAGATAGAAATTACGACTGCTTCAGGTAACACCGACCGAATGTTTACTAATGCAGTTATGTGTATCCCTTTCCAGTTGTCATTTTGGAAATATAGAAATGATATAGCTCTATCTTTGATACCACACGAAGAAAACAGAAGGAGTGCTTTGCAGCTATTTTAAAATATAAAGTTGTATTGAAAATATCAATCGTATTCGTTGTTTCATATTTCAAAATGAATACATGAGGTTTGATGAAGTATAAGCGAAAATTGTAGCTTGGAAACAAATGACATAACATTGATGAATCAGCATAATGTTCAATGTTATTCCATTTATATATATGGATGTTCAATGTGTTGTTAAAAAAAGTCTTCGTTCAAACCAATGAATGCATTTGACATGATATTCTTCTGGCAGGATCCACCACAGCCCCTGTGGAAACAACGGAATCGACGGATAGCTTGTCGTCGGCAGCGACTACAGAGTCAGTTGAAACAAGTACAATCGAAGGAACGACGCAATCTGTTGAGACAACGAGCGAAGGTAAATGACTGTCATTTCTGTTTAAAAAATAAGTGTAATTTTGATGGGTAGGCAATGAGACTTCTTTACCAATATAACTGTCATTACAGAAAATAATTTAATTCCGGCATCTACTAAATGCTTAGCTCTATTTTAAGTATTTTTTTTCAGCAACAACCACAGCTGCGGATGTTACCACGGGGTCAACCGAAACGATAATTTCGACAGAGACCACTGGAACAGCTGCACAAACAACAGTCGAAGGAACGACATCTTTCGTCGAAACAACTAGCGAAGGTAAAAGTTTGATCACAAATAATCGTTTTATCTATTCGTCCGTTATTAATATTTTATTACCTAATTGAAAAAACTACGAAACTGCTAATTTGTTGTACATATGGAACGATTGATATTAATTATAACAAATAGAAAATAAATATAATATAACTATGATATTTGTAATTTATTTTTTAATTTTGATTATTCAGCAACTGTAGCAAGTACGGTAGTAGAAGGGAAAACTACCGTGGAAGACACTACTTCAGCGACGTCTTCTACTACTGCATCATTGGATACTACTACTCTCGAGATAGAAAGTACGACTGCTTCAGGTAACACCGACCGAATGTTTACAAATGCTATTATGTGTATCCCTTTCCAGATTTCATTTTGAAATATAGAAATGATATAGCTCTATCTTTGATACCACACGATGAAAACAGAAGGAGTGCTATGCAACTATTTTAAAATATAAAGTTGTATTGAAAATATCAATCATATTCGATGTTTCATATATCAAAATTAATACATGAGGTTTGATAATGCAAAAGCGCAACTTGTAGATTGGAAGCAAATCACATAACATTTATGAATCAGCATAATGTTCAATGTTATTCCATTTATATATATGGATGTTCAATGTTTTGTTAAAACAATGTCTTGTTCAAACCAATGAATGCATTTGACATGATATTCTTTTGGCAGGATCCACCACAGCCCCTGTGGAAACCACGGAATCGACGGATAGCTTGTCGTCGGCAGCGACTACAGAGTCTGTTGAAACAAGTACAATTGAAGGAACGACGCCATCCGTTGAGACAACGAGCGAAGGTAAATGACTGTCATTTCTGTTTAAACAATGAGTGTAATTTTGAAGGGTAGGCAATGTGACTTGTTTTCCAATATAACTGTCATTAGAGAAAATAATTTAATTCCTGCATCTACTAAATGCTTAGCTCTATTTCAATTATTTTTTTTTCAGCAACAACCACAGCTGTGGATGTTACCACGGAGTCTACCGAAACAATAACTTCGACAGAGACCACTGGAACAGCTGCACAAACAACAATCGAAGGAACAACATCTTTCGTCGAAACAACTAGCGAAGGTACAAGAATGATCTCAACTAATCGTTTTATCTATTCGTCCGTTATTAATATTTTATTACCCAATTGAAATATCTACGAAACTGCTAATTTGTTGAACATATGGAACGATTGATATTAATTATAATAAATAGAAAATAAATATACTATAACTCTGATATTTGTAATTTATTGTTGAATTTTGACTATTCACCAACTGTAGCAAGTACGAAAGTAGAAGGGAAAACTATTGAGGAAGACACTACTTTAGCGACGTCTTCTACTACTGCATCATTGGATACTACTACTCTCGAGATAGAAAGTACGACTGCTTCAGGTAACACCGACCGAATGTTTACAAATGCAGTTATGTGTATCCCTTTCCAGTTGTCATTTTGGAAATATAGAAATGATATAGCTCTATCTTTGATACCACACGAAGAAAACAGAAGGAGTGCTTTGCAGCTATTTTAAAATATAAAGGTGTACTGAAAATATCAATCGCATTCGTTGTTTCATATTTATAAATGAATACATGAGGTTTGATAATGCAAAAGCGAAAATTGTAGCTTGGAAACAAATCACATAACATTGATGAATCAGCATAATGTTCAATGTTATTCCATTTATATATATGGATGTTCAATGTGTTGTTAAAAAAAGTCTTCGTTCAAACCAATGAAAGCATTTGACATGATATTCTTCTGGCAGGATCCACCACTGCCCCTGTGGAAACAAAGGAATCGACGGATAGCTTGTCGTCGGCAGCGACTACAGAGTCAGTTGAAACAAGTACAATCGAAGGATCGACGCAATCTGTTGAGACAACGAGCGAAGGTAAATGACTGTCATTTCTGTTTAAAAAATAAGTGTAATTTTGATGGGTAGGCAATGAGACTTCTTTACCAATATAACTGTCATTACAGAAAATAATTTAATTCCGGCATCTACTAAATGCTTAGCTCTATTTTAAGTATTTTTTTTCAGCAACAACCACAGCTGCGGATGTTACCACGGGGTCAACCGAAACAATAATTTCGACAGAGACCACTGGAACAGCTGCACAAACAACAGTCGAAGGAACAACATCTTTCGTCGAAACAACTAGCGAAGGTATAAGTTTGATCTCAAATAATCGTTTCATCTATTCGTCCGTTATTAATATTTTATTACCTAATTGAAAAAACTACGAAACTGCTAATTTGTTGTACATATGGAACGATTGATATTAATTATAACAAATACAAAAAAAAATATAATATAACTATGATATTTGTAATTTATTTTTTAATTTTGATTATTCAGCAACTGTAGCAAGTACGGTAGTAGAAGGGAAAACTACCGTGGAAGACACTACTTCAGCGACATCTTCTACTACTGCATCATTGGATACTACTACTCTCGAGATAGAAAGTACGACTGCTTCAGGTAACACCGACCGAATGTTTACAAATGCAATTATGTGTATCCCTTTCAAGATTTCATTTTGAAATATAGAAATGATATAGCTCTATCTTTGATACCACACGATGAAAACAGAAGGAGTGCTATGTAACTATTTTAAAATATAAAGTTGTATTGAAAATATCAATCATATTCGATGTTTCATATATCAAAATTAATACATGAGGTTTGATAATGCAAAAGCGCAACTTGTAGCTTGGAAGCAAATCACATAACATTTATGAATTAGCATAATGTTCAATGTTATTCCATTTATATATATGGATGTTCAATGTTTTGTTAAAACAATGTCTTGTTCAAACCAATGAATGCATTTGACATTATATTCTTTTGGCAGGATCCACCACAGCCCCTGTGGAAACCACGGAATCGACGGATAGCTTGTCGTCGGCAGCGACTACAGAGTCTGTTGAAACAAGTACAATTGAAGGAACGACGCCATCCGTTGAGACAACGAGCGAAGGTAAATGACTGTCATTTCTGTTTAAACAATGAGTGTAATTTTGAAGGGTAGGCAATGTGACTTGTTTTCCAATATAACTGTCATTAGAGAAAATAATTTAATTCCTGCATCTACTAAATGCTTAGCTCTATTTCAATTATTTTTTTTTCAGCAACAACCACAGCTGTGGATGTTACCACGGAGTCTACCGAAACAATAACTTCGACAGAGACCACTGGAACAGCTGCACAAACAACAATCGAAGGAACAACATCTTTCGTCGAAACAACTAGCGAAGGTACAAGAATGATCTCAACTAATCGTTTTATCTATTCGTCCGTTATTAATATTTTATTACCCAATTGAAATATCTACGAAACTGCTAATTTGTTGAACATATGGAACGATTGATATTAATTATAATAAATAGAAAATAAATATACTATAACTCTGATATTTGTAATTTATTGTTGAATTTTGACTATTCACCAACTGTAGCAAGTACGAAAGTAGAAGGGAAAACTACAGAGGAAGACACTACTTCAGCGACGTCTTCTACTACTGCATCATTGGATACTACTACTCTCGAGATAGAAAGTACGACTGCTTCAGGTAACACCGACCGAATGTTTACAAATGCAGTTATGTGTATCCCTTTCCAGTTGTAAATTTGGAAATATAGAAATGATATAGCTCTATCTTTGATACCACACGAAGAAAACAGAAGGAGTGCTTTGCAGCTATTTTAAAATATAAAGGTGTACTGAAAATATCAATCGCATTCGTTGTTTCATATTTAAAAATGAATACATGAGGTTTGATAATGCAAAAGCGAAAATTGTAGCTTGGAAACAAATCACATAACATTGATGAATCAGCATAATGTTCAATGTTATTCCATTTATATATATGGATGTTCAATGTGTTGTTAAAAAAAGTCTTCGTTCAAACCAATGAAAGCATTTGACATGATATTCTTCTGGCAGGATCCACCACTGCCCCTGTGGAAACAACGGAATCGACGGATAGCTTGTCGTCGGCAGCGACTACAGAGTCAGTTGAAACAAGTACAATCGAAGGATCGACGCAATCTGTTGAGACAACGAGCGAAGGTAAATGACTGTCATTTCTGTTTAAAAAATAAGTGTAATTTTGATGGGTAGGCAATGAGACTTCTTTACCAATATAAATGTCATTACAGAAAATAATTTAATTCCTGCATCTACTAAATGCTTAGTTCTATTTCAAATAATTTTTTATCAGCAACAACCACAGCTGCGGATGTTACCACGGGGTCAACCGAAACAATAACTTCGACAGAGACCACTGGAATAGCTGCACAAACAACAATCGAAGGTATAACATCTTTCGTCGAAACAACTAGCGAAGGTACAAGAATGATCTCAACTAATCGTTTTATCTATTCGTCCGTTATTAATATTTTATTACCTAATTGAAAAAACTACGAAACTGCTAATTTGTTGTACATATGGAACGATTGATATTAATTATAACAAATACAAAAATAAATATAATATAACTATGATATTTGTAATTTATTTTTTAATTTTGATTATTCAGCAACTGTAGCAAGTACGGTAGTAGAAGGGAAAACTACCGTGGAAGACACTACTTCAGCGACGTCTTCTACTACTGCATCATTGGATACTACTACTCTCGAGATAGAAAGTACGACTGCTTCAGGTAACACCGACCGAATGTTTACAAATGCAATTATGTGTATCCCTTTCCAGATTTCATTTTGAAATATAGAAATGATATAGCTCTATCTTTGATACCACACGATGAAAACAGAAGGAGTGCTATGCAACTATTTTAAAATATAAAGTTGTATTGAAAATATCAATCATATTCGATGTTTCATATATCAAAATGAATACATGAGGTTTGATAATGCAAAAGCGCAACTTGTAGCTTGGAAGCAAATCACATAACATTTATGAATTAGCATAATGTTCAATGTTATTCCATTTATATATATGGATGTTCAATGTTTTGTTAAAACAATGTCTTGTTCAAACCAATGAATGCATTTGACATGATATTCTTTTGGCAGGATCCACCACAGCCCCTGTGGAAACCACGGAATCGACGGATAGCTTGTCGTCGGCAGCGACTAGAGAGTCTGTTGAAACAAGTACAATTGAAGGAACGACGCCATCCGTTGAGACAACGAGCGAAGGTAAATGACTGTCATTTCTGTTTAAACAATGAGTGTAATTTTGAAGGGTAGGCAATGTGACTTGTTTTCCAATATAACTGTCATTAGAGAAAATAATTTAATTCCTGCATCTACTAAATGCTTAGCTCTATTTCAATTATTTTTTTTTCAGCAACAACCACAGCTGTGGATGTTACCACGGAGTCTACCGAAACAATAACTTCGACAGAGACCACTGGAACAGCTGCACAAACAACAATCGAAGGAACAACATCTTTCGTCGAAACAACTAGCGAAGGTACAAGAATGATCTCAACTAATCGTTTTATCTATTCGTCCGTTATTAATTTTTTATTACCCAATTGAAATATCTACGAAACGGCTAATTTGTTGAACATATGGAACGATTGATATTAATTATACTAAATAGAAAATAAATATACTATAACTCTGATATTTGTAATTTATTGTTGAATTTTGACTATTCACCAACTGTAGCAAGTACGAAAGTAGAAGGGAAAACTACCGAGGAAGACACTACTTCAGCGACGTCTTCTACTACTGCATCATTGGATACTACTACTCTCGAGATAGAAAGTACTACTGCTTCAGGTAACACCGACCGAATGTTTACAAATGCAGTTATGTGTATCCCTTTCCAGTTGTAATTTTGGAAATATAGAAATGATATAGCTCTATCTTTGATACCACACGAAGAAAACAGAAGGAGTGCTTTGCAGCTATTTTAAAATATAAAGGTGTACTGAAAATATCAATCGCTTTCGTTGTTTCATATTTAAAAATGAATACATGAGGTTTGATAATGCAAAAGCGAAAATTGTAGCTTGGAAACAAATCACATAACATTGATGAATCAGCATAATGTTCAATGTTATTCCATTTATATATATGGATGTTCAATGTGTTGTTAAAAAAGTCTTCGTTCAAACCAATGAATGCATTTGACATGATGTTCTTCTGGCAGGATCCACCACAGCCCCTGTGGAAACCACGGAATCGACGGATAGCTTGTCGTCGGCAGCGACTACAGAGTCAGTTGAAACAAGTACAATCGAAGGAACGACGCAATCCGTTGAGACAACGAGCGAAGGTAAATGACTGTCATTTCTGTTTAAACAATAAGTGTAATTTTGATGGGTAGGCAATGTGACTTGTTTACCAATATAACTGTCATTACAGAAAATAATTTAATTCCGGAATCTACTAAATGCTTAGCTCTATTTCAAGTATTTGTTTTCAGTAACAACCACAGCTGCGGATGTTACCACGGGGTCAACCAAAACAATAATTTCGACAGAGACCACTGGAACAGCTGCACATACAACAGTCGAAGGAACAACATCTTTCGTCGAAACAACTAGCGAAGGTACAAGTTTTATCTCAAATAATCGTTTTATCTATTCGTCCGTTATTAATATTTTATTACCTAAATGAAACACCTACGAAACTACTAATTTGTTGAACATATGGAACGATTGATATTAATTATAATAAATAGACAATAAATATATTATAACTATGATATTTGTAATTTATTTTTTTATTTTGACTATTCACCAACTGTAGCAAGTACGGAAGTAGAAGGGAAAACTACCGAGGAAGACACTACTTCAGCGACTTCTTCTACTGCTGCATCATTGGATACTACTACTCTCGAGAAAGAAAGTACGACTGTTTCAGGTAACACCGACCAAATGTTTACAAATGCAGTTATGTGTATCCCTTTCCAGTTGTCATTTTGGAAATATAGAAATGATATAGCTCTATCTTTGATACCACACGAAGAAAACAGAAGGAGTGCTTTGCAGCTATTTTAAAATATAAAGGTGTACTGAAAATATCAATCGCATTCGTTGTTTCAAATTTTAAAATGAATACATGAGGTTTGATAATGCAAAAGCGAAAATTGTAGCTTGGAAACAAATCACATAACATTGATGAATGAGCATAATGTTCAATGTTATTCCATTTATATATATGGATGTTCAATGTGTTGTTAAAAAAAGTCTTCTTTCAAACCAATGAATGCATTTGACATGATATTCTTCTGGCAGAATCCAACACAGCCCCTGTGGAAACAACGGAATCGACGGATAGCTTGTCGTCGGCAGCGACTACAGAGTCAGTTGAAACAAGTGCAATCGAAGGAACGACGAAATCCGTTGAGACAACGAGCGAAGGTAAATGACTGTCATTTCTGTTTAAACAATAAGTGTAATTTTGAAGGGTAGGCAATGTGACTTTTTTTCCAATATAACTGTCATTAGAGAAAATAATTTAATTCCTGCATCTACTAAATGCTTAGCTCTATTTCAAGTATTTTTTTTCCTGCAATAACCACAGCTGTGGATGTTACCACGGAGTCTACCGAAACAATAACTTCGACAGAGACAACTGGAACAGCTGCACAAACAACAATCGAAGGTATAACATCTTTCGTCGAAACAACTAGCGAAGGTACAAGAATGAGCTCAACTAATCGTTTTATCTATTCGCCCGTTACTAATATTTTATTACCCAATTGAAATATCTACGAAACTGGTAATTTGTTGAATATATGGAACGATTGATATTAATTATAATAAATAGAAAATAAATATACTATAACTCTGATATTTGTAATTTATTGTTGAATTTTGACTATTCACCAACTGTAGCAAGTACGAAAGTAGAAGGGAAAACTACCGAGGAAGACACTACTTCAGCGATGTCTTCTACTACTGCATCATTGGATACTACTACTCTCGAGATAGAAAGTACGACTGCTTCAGGTAACACCGACCGAATGTTTACAAATGCAGTTATGTGTATCCCTTTCCAGTTGTAAATTTGGAAATATAGAAATGATATAGCTCTATCTTTGATACCACACGAAGAAAACAGAAGGAGTGCTTTGCAGCTATTTTAAAATATAAAGGTGTACTGAAAATATCAATCGCATTCGTTGTTTCATATTTAAAAATGAATACATGAGGTTTGATAATGCAAAAGCGAAAATTGTAGCTTGGAAACAAATCACATAACATTGATGAATCAGCATAATGTTCAATGTTATTCCATTTATATATATGGATGTTCAATGTGTTGTTAAAAAAGTCTTCGTTCAAACCAATGAAAGCATTTGACATGATATTCTTTTGGCAGGATCCACCACTGCCCCTGTGGAAACAACGGAATCGACGGATAGCATGTCGTCGGCAGCGACTACAGAGTCAGTTGAAACAAGTACAATCGAAGGATCGACGCAATCTGTTGAGACAACGAGCGAAGGTAAATGACTGTCATTTCTGTTTAAAAAATAAGTGTAATTTTGATGCGTAGGCAATGAGACTTCTTTACCAATATAAATGTCATTACAGAAAATAATTTAATTCCTGCATCTACTAAATGCTTAGTTCTATTTCAAATAATTTTTTATCAGCAACAACCACAGCTGCGGATGTTACCACGGGGTCAACCGAAACAATAACTTCGACAGAGACCACTGGAATAGCTGCACAAACAACAATCGAAGGAACAACATCTTTCATCGAAACAACTAGCGAAGGTACAAGAATGATCTCAACTAATCGTTTTATCTATTCGGCCGTTACTAATATTTTATTACCCAATTGAAATATCTACGAAACTGGTAATTTGTTGAACATATGGAACGATTGATATTAATTATAATAAATAGAAAATAAATATATTATAACTCTGATATTTGTAATTTATTATTGAATTTTGACTATTCACCAACTGTAGCAAGTACGGTAGTAGAAGGGAAAATTACCGAGGAAGACACTACTTCAGCGACGTCTTCTACTACTGCATCATTGGATACTACTACTCTCGAGATAGAAAGTACGACTGCTTCAGGTAACACCGACCGAATGTTTACAAATGCAGTTATGTGTATCCCTTTCCAGTTGTCATTTTGGAAATATAGAAATGATATAGCTCTATCTTTGATACCACACGAAGAAAACAGAAGGAGTGCTTTGCAGCTATTTTAAAATATAAAGTTGTATTGAAAATATCAATCGTATTCGTTGTTTCATATTTCAAAATGAATACATGAGGTTTGATGAAGCATAAGCGAAAATTGTAGCTTGGAAACAAATCACATAACATTGATGAATCAGCATAATGTTCAATGTTATTCCATTTATATATATGGATGTTCAATGTGTTGTTAAAAAAAGTCTTCGTTCAAACCAATGAATGCATTTGACATGATATTCTTCTGGCAGGATCCACCACAGCCCCTGTGGAAACAACGGAATCGACGGATAGCTTGTCGTCGGCAGCGACTACAGAGTCAGTTGAAACAAGTACAATCGAAGGAACGACGCAATTTGTTGAGACAACGAGCGAAGGTAAATGACTGTCATTTCTGTTTAAAAAATAAGTGTAATTTTGATGGGTAGGCAATGAGACTTCTTTACCAATATAACTGTCATTACAGAAAATAATTTAATTCCGGCATCTACTAAATGCTTAGCTCTATTTTAAGTATTTTTTTTCAGCAACAACCACAGCTGCGGATGTTACCACGGGGTCAACCGAAACAATAATTTCGACAGAGACCACTGGAACAGCTGCACAAACAACAGTCGAAGGAACAACATCTTTCGTCGAAACAACTAGCGAAGGTATAAGTTTGATCTCAAATAATCGTTTCATCTATTCGTCCGTTATTAATATTTTATTACCTAATTGAAAAAACTACGAAACTGCTAATTTGTTGTACATATGGAACGATTGATATTAATTATAACAAATACAAAAAAAAAAATAATATAACTATGATATTTGTAATTTATTTTTTAATTTTGATTATTCAGCAACTGTAGCAAGTACGGTAGTAGAAGGGAAAACTACCGTGGAAGACACTACTTCAGCGACGTCTTCTACTACTGCATCATTGGATACTACTACTCTCGAGATAGAAAGTACGACTGCTTCAGGTAACACCGACCGAATGTTTACAAATGCAATTATGTGTATCCCTTTCCAGATTTCATTTTGAAATATAGAAATGATATAGCTCTATCTTTGATACCACACGATGAAAACAGAAGGAGTGCTATGCAACTATTTTAAAATATAAAGTTGTATTGAAAATATCAATCATATTCGATGTTTCATATATCAAAATTAATACATGAGGTTTGATAATGCAAAAGCGCAACTTGTAGCTTGGAAGCAAATCACATAACATTTATGAATTAGCATAATGTTCAATGTTATTCCATTTATATATATATGGATGTTCAATGTTTTGTTAAAACAATGTCTTGTTCAAACCAATGAATGCATTTGACATGATATTCTTTTGGCAGGATCCACCACAGCCCCTGTGGAAACCACGGAATCGACGGATAGCTTGTCGTCGGCAGCGTCTAGAGAGTCTGTTGAAACAAGTACAATTGAAGGAACGACGCCATCCGTTGAGACAACGAGCGAAGGTAAATGACTGTCATTTCTGTTTAAACAATGAGTGTAATTTTGAAGGGTAGGCAATGTGACTTGTTTTCCAATATAACTGTCATTAGAGAAAATAATTTAATTCCTGCATCTACTAAATGCTTAGCTCTATTTCAAGTATTTTTTTTTCTGCAACAACCACAGCTGTGGATGTTACCACGGAGTCTACCGAAACAATAACTTCGACAGAGACCACTGGAACAGCTGCACAAACAACAATCGAAGGTATAACATCTTTCGTCGAAACAACTAGCGAAGGTACAAGAATGATTTCAACTAATCGTTTTATCTATTCGCCCGTTACTAATATTTTATTACCCAATTGAAATATCTACGAAACTGGTAATTTGTTGAACATATGGAACGATTTATATTAATTATAATAAATAGAAAATAAATATATTATAACTCGGATATTTGTAATTCATTATTGAATTTTGACTATTCACCAACTGTAGCAAGTACGGTAGTAGAAGGGAAAATTACCGAGGAAGACACTACTTCAGCGACGTCTTCTACTACTGCATCATTGGATACTACTACTCTCGAGATAGAAAGTACGACTGCTTCAGGTAACACCGACCGAATGTTTACAAATGCAGTTATGTGTATCCCTTTCCAGTTGTCATTTTGGAAATATAGAAATGATATAGCTCTATCTTTGACACCACACGAAGAAAACAGAAGGAGTGCTTTGCAGCTATTTTAAAATATATAGTTGTATTGAAAATATCAATCGTATTCGTTGTTTCATATTTCAAAATGAATACATGAGGTTTGATAAAGCATAAGCGAAAATTGTAGCTTGGAAACAAATCACATAACATTGATGAATCAGCATAATGTTCAATGTTATTCCATTTATATATATGGATGTTCAATGTGTTGTTAAAAAAAGTCTTCGTTCAAACCAATGAATGCATTTGACATGATATTCTTCTGGCAGGATCCACCACAGCCCCTGTGGAAACAACGGAATCGACGGATAGCTTGTCGTCGGCAGCGACTACAGAGTCAGTTGAAACAAGTACAATCGAAGGAACAACGCAATCTGTTGAGACAACGAGCGAAGGTAAATGACTGTCATTTCTGTTTAAAAAATAAGTGTAATTTTGATGGGTAGGCAATGAGACTTCTTTACCAATATAAATGTCATTACAGAAAATAATTTAATTCCTGCATCTACTAAATGCTTAGTTCTATTTCAAATAATTTTTTTTCAGCAACAACCACAGCTGCGGATGTTACCACGGGGTCAACCGAAACAATAACTTCGACAGTGACCACTGGAATAGCTGCACAAACAACAATCGAAGGAACAACATCTTTCGTCGAAACAACTAGCGAAGGTACAAGAATGATCTCAACTAATCGTTTTATCTATTCGCCCGTTACTAATATTTTATTACCCAATTGAAATATCTACGAAACTGGTAATTTGTTGAACATATGGAACGATTGATATTAATTATAATAAATAGAAAATAAATATATTATAACTCTGATATTTGTAATTTATTATTGAATTTTGACTATTCACCAACTGTAGCAAGTACGGTAGTAGAAGGGAAAATTACCGAGGAAGACACTACTTCAGCGACGTCTTCTACTACTGCATCATTGGATACTACTATTCTCGAGATAGAAAGTACGACTGCTTCAGGTAACACCGACCGAATGTTTACAAATGCAGTTATGTGTATCCCTTTCCAGTTGTCATTTTGGAAATATAGAAATGATATAGCTCTATCTTTGATACCACACGAAGAAAACAGAAGGAGTGCTTTGCAGCTATTTTAAAATATAAAGTTGTATTGAAAATATCAATCGTATTCGTTGTTTCATATTTCAAAATGAATACATGAGGTTTGATGAAGCATAAGCGAAAATTGTAGCTTGGAAACAAATCACATAACATTGATGAATCAGCATAATGTTCAATGTTATTCCATTTATATATATGGATGTTCAATGTGTTGTTAAAAAAAGTCTTCGTTCAAACCAATGAATGCATTTGACATGATATTCTTCTGGCAGGATCCACCACAGCCCCTGTGGAAACAACGGAATCGACGGATAGCTTGTCGTCGGCAGCGACTACAGAGTCAGTTGAAACAAGTACAATCGAAGGAACGACGCAATCTGTTGAGACAACGAGCGAAGGTAAATGACTGTCATTTCTGTTTAAAAAATAAGTGTAATTTTGATGGGTAGGCAATGAGACTTCTTTACCAATATAACTGTCATTACAGAAAATAATTTAATTCCGGCATCTACTAAATGCTTAGCTCTATTTTAAGTATTTTTTTTCAGCAACAACCACAGCTGCGGATGTTACCACGGGGTCAACCGAAACAATAATTTCGACAGAGACCACTGGAACAGCTGCACAAACAACAGTCGAAGGAACAACATCTTTCGTCGAAACAACTAGCGAAGGTATAAGTTTGATCTCAAATAATCGTTTTATCTATTCGTCCGTTATTAATATTTTATTACCTAATTGAAAAAACTACGAAACTGCTAATTTGTTGTACATATGGAACGATTGATATTAATTATAACAAATAGAAAATAAATATAATATAACTATGATATTTGTAATTTATTTTTTAATTTTGATTATTCAGCAACTGTAGCAAGTACGGTAGTAGAAGGGAAAACTACCGTGGAAGACACTACTTCAGCGACGTCTTCTACTATTGCATCATTGGATACTACTACTCTCGAGATAGAAAGTACGACTGCTTCAGGTAACACCGACCGAATGTTTACAAATGCAGTTATGTGTATCCCTTTCCAGTTGTCATTTTGGAAATATAGAAATGATATAGCTCTATCTTTGATACCACACGAAGAAAACAGAAGGAGTGCTTTGCAGCTATTTTAAAATATAAAGGTGTACTGAAAATATCAATCGCATTCGTTGTTTCATATTTTAAAATGAATACATGAGGTTTGATAATGCAAAAGCGAAAATTGTAGCTTGGAAACAAATCACATAACATTGATGAATCAGCATAATGTTCAATGTTATTCCATTTATATATATGGATGTTCAATGTGTTGTTAAAAAAAGTCTTCGTTCAAACCAATCAATGCATTTGACATGATATTCTTCTGGCAGGATCCACCACAGCCCCTGTGGAAACAACGGAATCGACGGATAGCTTGTCGTCGGCAGCGACTACAGAGTCAGTTGAGACAAGTACAATCGAAGGAACGACGCAATCTGTTGAGACAACGAGCGAAGGTAAATGACTGTAATTTCTTTTTAAAAAATAAGTGTAATTTTGATGGGTAGGCAATGAGACTTCTTTACCAATATAAATGTCATTACAGAAAATAATTTAATTCCTGCATCTACTAAATGCTTAGTTCTATTTCAAATAATTTTTTTTCAGCAACAACCACAGCTGCGGATGTTACCACGGGGTCAACCGAAACAATAATTTCGACAGAGACCACTGGAACAGCTGCACAAACAACAGTCGAAGGAACAACATCTTTCGTCGAAACAACTAGCGAAGGTATAAGTTTGATCTCAAATAATCGTTTTATCTATTCGTCCGTTATTAATATTTTATTACCTAATTGAAAAAACTACGAAACTGCTAATTTGTTGTACATATGGAACGATTGATATTAATTATAACAAATAGAAAATAAATATAATATAACTATGATATTTGTAATTTATTTTTTAATTTTGATTATTCAGCAACTGTAGCAAGTACGGTAGTAGAAGGGAAAACTACCGTGGAAGACACTACTTCAGCGACGTCTTCTACTACTGCATCATTGGATACTACTACTCTCGAGATAGAAAGTACGACTGCTTCAGGTAACACCGACCGAATGTTTACAAATGCAGTTATGTGTATCCCTTTCCAGTTGTCATTTTGGAAATATAGAAATGATATAGCTCTATCTTTGATACCACACGAAGAAAACAGAAGGAGTGTTTTGCAGCTATTTTAAAATATAAAGGTGTACTGAAAATATCAATCGCATTCGTTGTTTCATATTTTAAAATGAATACATGAGGTTTGATAATGCAAAAGCGAAAATTGTAGCTTGGAAACAAATCACATAACATTGATGAATCAGCATAATGTTCAATGTTATTCCATTTATATATATGGATGTTCAATGTGTTGTTAAAAAAAGTCTTCGTTCAAACCAATGAATGCATTTGACATGATATTCTTCTGGCAGGATCCACCACAGCCCCTGTGGAAACAACGGAATCGACGGATAGCTTGTCGTCGGCAGCGACTACAGAGTCAGTTGAGACAAGTACAATCGAAGGAACGACGCAATCTGTTGAGACAACGAGCGAAGGTAAATGACTGTAATTTCTTTTTAAAAAATAAGTGTAATTTTGATGGGTAGGCAATGAGACTTCTTTACCAATATAAATGTCATTACAGAAAATAATTTAATTCCTGCATCTACTAAATGCTTAGTTCTATTTCAAATAATTTTTTTTCAGCAACAACCACAGCTGCGGATGTTACCACGGGGTCAACCGAAACAATAACTTCGACAGAGACCACTAAAATAACTGCACAAACAACAATCGAAGGAACAACATCTTTCGTCGAAACATCTAGCGAAGGTACAAGAATGATCTCAACTAATCGTTTTATCTATTCGCCCGTTACTAATATTTTATTACCCAATTGAAATATCTACGAAACTGGTAATTTGTTGAACATATGGAACGATTGATATTAATTATAATAAATAGAAAATAAATATATTATAACTCGGATATTTGTAATTTATTATTGAATTTTGACTATTCACCAACTGTAGCAAGTACGGTAGTAGAAGGGAAAATTACCGAGGAAGACACTACTTCAGCGACGTCTTCTACTACTGCATCATTGGATACTACTATTCTCGAGATAGAAAGTACGACTGCTTCAGGTAACACCGACCGAATGTTTACAAATGCAGTTATGTGTATCCCTTTCCAGTTGTCATTTTGGAAATATAGAAATGATATAGCTCTATCTTTGATACAACACGAAGAAAACAGAAGGAGTGCTTTGCAGCTATTTTAAAATATAAAGTTGTATTGAAAATATCAATCGTATTCGTTGTTTCATATATCAAAATGAATACATGAGGTTTGATGAAGTATAAGCGAAAATTGTAGCTTGGAAACAAATCACATAACATTGATGAATCAGCATAATGTTCAATGTTATTCCATTTATATATATGGATGTTCAATGTGTTGTTAAAAAAAGTCTTCGTTCAAACCAATGAATGCATTTGACATGATATTCTTCTGGCAGGATCCACCACAGCCCCTGTGGAAACAACGGAATCGGCGGATAGCTTGTCGTCGGCAGCGACTACAGAGTCAGTTGAAACAAGTACAATCGAAGGAACGACGCAATCTGTTGAGACAACGAGCGAAGGTAAATGACTGTCATTTCTGTTTAAAAAATAAGTGTAATTTTGATGGGTAGGCAATGAGACTTCTTTACCAATATAACTGTCATTACAGAAAATAATTTAATTCCGGCATCTACTAAATGCTTAGCTCTATTTTAAGTATTTTTTTTCAGCAACAACCACAGCTGCGGATGTTACCACGGGGTCAACCGAAACAATAATTTCGACAGAGACCACTGGAACAGCTGCACAAACAACAGTCGAAGGAACAACATCTTTCGTCGAAACAACTAGCGAAGGTATAAGTTTGATCTCAAATAATCGTTTTATCTATTCGTCCGTTATTAATATTTTATTACCTAATTGAAAAAACTACGAAACTGCTAATTTGTTGTACATATGGAACGATTGATATTAATTATAACAAATAGAAAATAAATATAATATAATTATGATATTTGTAATTTATTTTTCAATTTTGATTATTCAGCAACTGTAGCAAGTACGGTAGTAGAAGGGAAAATTACCGAGGAAGACACTACTTCAGCGACGTCTTCTACTACTGCATCATTGGATACTACTACTCTCGAGATAGAAAGTACGACTGCTTCAGGTAACACCGACCGAATGTTTACAAATGCAGTTATGTGTATCCCTTTCCAGTTGTCATTTTGGAAATATAGAAATGATATAGCTCTATATTTGATACCACACGAAGAAAACAGAAGGAGTGCTTTGCAGCTATTTTAAAATATATAGTTGTATTGAAAATATCAATCGTATTCGTTGTTTCATATTTCAAAATGAATACATGAGGTTTGATAAAGCATAAGCGAAAATTGTAGCTTGGAAACAAATCACATAACATTGATGAATCAGCATAATGTTCAATGTTATTCCATTTATATATATGGATGTTCAATGTGTTGTTAAAAAAAGTCTTCGTTCAAACCAATGAATGCATTTGACATGATATTCTTCTGGCAGGATCCACCACAGCCCCTGTGGAAACAACGGAATCGATGGATAGCTTGTCGTCGGCAGCGACTACAGAGTCAGTTGAAACAAGTACAATCGAAGGAACGACGCAATCTGTTGAGACAACGAGCGAAGGTAAATGACTGTAATTTCTGTTTAAAAAATAAGTGTAATTTTGATGGGTAGGCAATGAGACTTCTTTACCAATATAAATGTCATTACAGAAAATAATTTAATTCCTGCATCTACTAAATGCTTAGTTCTATTTCAAATAATTTTTTTTCAGCAACAACCACAGCTGCGGATGTTACCAAGGGGTCAACCGAAACAATAACTTCGACAGAGACCACTGGAATAGCTGCACAAACAACAATCGAAGGAACAACATCTTTCGTCGAAACAACTAGCGAAGGTACAAGAATGATCTCAACTAATCGTTTTATCTATTCGCCCGTTACTAATATTTTATTACCCAATTGAAATATCTACGAAACTGGTAATTTGTTGAACATATGGAACGATTGATATTAATTATAATAAATAGAAAATAAATATATTATAACTCTGATATTTGTAATTTATTATTGAATTTTGACTATTCACCAACTGTAGCAAGTACGGTAGTAGAAGGGAAAATTACCGAGGAAGACACTACTTCAGCGACGTCTTCTACTACTGCATCATTGGATACTACTACTCTCGAGATAGAAAGTACGACTGCTTCAGGTAACACCGACCGAATGTTTACAAAGGCAGTTATGTGTATCCCTTTCCAGTTGTCATTTTGGAAATATAGAAATGATATAGCTCTATATTTGATACCACACGAAGAAAACAGAAGGAGTGCTTTGCAGCTATTTTAAAATATATAGTTGTATTGAAAATATCAATCGTATTCGTTGTTTCATATTTCAAAATGAATACATGAGGTTTGATAAAGCATAAGCGAAAATTGTAGCTTGGAAACAAATCACATAACATTGATGAATCAGCATAATGTTCAATGTTATTCCATTTATATATATGGATGTTCAATGTGTTGTTAAAAAAAGTCTTCGTTCAAACCAATGAATGCATTTGACATGATATTCTTCTGGCAGGATCCACCACAGCCCCTGTGGAAACAACGGAATCGACGGATAGCTTGTCGTCGGCAGCGACTACAGAGTCAGTTGAAACAAGTACAATCGAAGGAACGACGCAATCTGTTGAGACAACGAGCGAAGGTAAATGACTGTCATTTCTGTTTAAAAAATAAGTGTAATTTTGATGGGTAGGCAATGAGACTTCTTTACCAATATAACTGTCATTACAGAAAATAATTTAATTCCGACATCTACTAAATGCTTAGCTCTATTTTAAGTATATTTTTTCAGCAACAACCACAGCTGCGGATGTTACCACGGGGTCAACCGAAACAATAATTTCGACAGAGACCACTGGAACAGCTGCACAAACAACAGTCGAAGGAACAACATCTTTCGTCGAAACAACTAGCGAAGGTATAAGTTTGATCTCAAATAATCGTTTTATCTATTCGTCCGTTATTAATATTTTATTACCTAATTGAAAAAACTACGAAACTGCTAATTTGTTGTACATATGGAACGATTGATATTAATTATAACAAATAGAAAATAAATATAATATAACTATGATATTTGTAATTTATTTTTTAATTTTGATTATTCAGCAACTGTAGCAAGTACGGTAGTAGAAGGGAAAACTACAGTGGAAGACACTACTTCAGCGACGTCTTCTACTACTGCATCATTGGATACTACTACTCTCGAGATAGAAAGTACGACTGCTTCAGGTAACACCGAACGAATGTTTACAAATGCAATTATGTGTATCCCTTTCCAGATTTCATTTTGAAATATTGAAATGATATAGCTCTATCTTTGATACCACACGATGAAAACAGAAGGAGTGCTATGCAACTATTTTAAAATATAAAGTTGTATTGAAAATATCAATCATATTCGATGTTTCATATATCAAAATTAATACATGAGGTTTGATAATGCAAAAGCGAAAATTGTAGCTTGGAAACAAATCACATAACATTGATGAATCAGCATAATGTTCAATGTTATTCCATTTATATATATGGATGTTCAATGTGTTGTTAAAAAAAGTCTTCGTTCAAACCAATGAAAGCATTTGACATGATATTCTTCTGGCAGGATCCACCACTGCCCCTGTGGAAACAACGGAATCGACGGATAGCTTGTCGTCGGCAGCGACTACAGAGTCAGTTGAAACAAGTACAATCGAAGGATCGACGCAATCTGTTGAGACAACGAGCGAAGGTAAATGACTGTCATTTCTGTTTAAAAAATAAGTGTAATTTTGATGGTTAGGCAATGAGACTTCTTTACCAATATAAATGTCATTACAGAAAATAATTTAATTCCTGCATCTACTAAATGCTTAGTTCTATTTCAAATAATTTTTTATCAGCATCAACCACAGCTGCGGATGTTACCACGGGGTCAACCGAAACAATAACTTCGACAGAGACCACTGGAACAGCTGCACAAACAACAATCGAAGGAACAACATCTTTCGTCGAAACAACTAGCGAAGGTACAAGAATGATCTCAACTAATCGTTTTATCTATTCGCCCGTTACTAATATTTTATTACCCAATTGAAATATCTACGAAACTGGTAATTTGTTGAACATATGGAACGATTGATATTAATTATAATAAATAGAAAATAAATATATTATAACTCTGATATTTGTAATTTATTATTGAATTTTGACTATTCACCAAGTGTAGCAAGTACGGAAGTAGAAGGGAAAACTACCGAGGAAGACACTACTTCAGCGACGTCTTCTACTACTGCATCATTGGATACTACTACTCTCGAGATAGAAAGTACGACTGCTTCAGGTAACACCGACCGAATGTTTACAAATGCAGTTATGTGTATCCCTTTCCAGTTGTCATTTTGGAAATATAGAAATGATATAGCTCTATCTTTGATACCACACGAAGAAAACAGAAGGAGTGCTTTGCAGCTATTTTAAAATATATAGTTGTATTGAAAATATCAATCGTATTCGTTTTTCATATTTCAAAATGAATACATGAGGTTTGATAAAGCATAAGCGAAAATTGTAGCTTGGAAACAAATCACATAACATTGATGAATCAGCATAATGTTCAATGTTATTCCATTTATATATATGGATGTTCAATGTGTTGTTAAAAAAAGTCTTCGTTCAAACCAATGAATGCATTTGACATGATATTCTTCTGGCAGGATCCACCACAGCCCCTGTGGAAACAACGGAATCGACGGATAGCTTGTCGTCGGCAGCGACTACAGAGTCAGTTGAAACAAGTACAATCGAAGGAACGACGCAATCTGTTGAGACAACGAGCGAAGGTAAATGACTGTCATTTCTGTTTAAAAAATAAGTGTAATTTTGATGGGTAGGCAATGAGACTTCTTTACCAATATAAATGTCATTACAGAAAATAATTTAATTCCTGCATCTACTAAATGCTTAGTTCTATTTCAAATAATTTTTTATCAGCAACAACCACAGCTGCGGATGTTACCACGGGGTCATCCGAAACAATAATTTCGAAAGAGACCACTGGAACAGCTGCACAAACAACAATCGAAGGAACAACATCTTTCGTCGAAACAACTAGCGAAGGTGCAAGAATGATCTCAACTAATCGTTTTATCTATTCGTCCGTTATTAATATTTTATTACCCAATTGAAATATCTACGAAACTGCTAATTTGTTGAACATATGGAACGATTGATATTAATTATAATAAATAGAAAATAAATATAATATAACTCTGATATTTGTAATTTATTGTTGAATTTTGACTATTCACCAACTGTAGCAAGTACGAAAGTAGAAGGGAAAACTACCGAGGAAGACACTACTTCAGCGACGTCTTCTACTACTGCATCATTGGATACTACTACTCTCGAGATAGAAAGTACGACTGCTTCAGGTAACACCGACCGAATGTTTACAAATGCAGTTATGTGTATCCCTTTCCAGTTGTCATTTTGGAAATATAGAAATGATATAGCTCTATCTTTGATACCACACGAAGAAAACAGAAGGAGTGCTTTGCAGCTATTTTAAAATATAAAGGTGTACTGAAAATATCAATCGCATTCGTTGTTTCATATTTTAAAATGAATACATGAGGTTTGATAATGCAAAAGCGAAAATTGTAGCTTGGAAACAAATCACATAACATTGGTGAATCAGCATAATATTCAAGGTTATTCCATTTATATATATGGATGTTCAATGTGTTGTTAAAAAAAGTCTTCGTTCAAACCAATGAATGCATTTGACATGATATTCTTCTGGCAGGATCCACCACAGCCCCTGTGGAAACAACGGAATCGACGGATAGCTTGTCGTCGGCAGCGACTACAGAGTCAGTTGAGACAAGTACAATCGAAGGAACGACGCAATCTGTTGAGAAAACGAGCGAAGGTAAATGACTGTAATTTCTGTTTAAAAAATAAGTGTAATTTTGATGGGTAGGCAATGAGACTTCTTTACCAATATAAATGTCATTACAGAAAATAATTTAATTCCTGCATCTAATAAATGCTTAGTTCTATTTCAAATAATTTTTTTCAGCAACAACCACAGCTGTGGATGTTACCACGGGGTCAACCGAAACAATAACTTCGACAGAGACCACTGGAATAGCTGCACAAACAACAATCGAAGGAACAACATCTTTCGTCGAAACAACTAGCGAAGGTACAAGAATGATCTCAACTAATCGTTTTATCTATTCGCCCGTTACTAATATTTTATTACCCAATTGAAATATCTACGAAACTGGTAATTTGTTGAACATATGGAACGATTGATATTAATTATAATAAATAGAAAATAAATATATTATAACTCTGATATTTGTAATTTATTATTGAATTTTGACTATTCACCAACTGTAGCAAGTACGGTAGTAGAAGGGAAAATTACCGAGGAAGACACTACTTCAGCGACGTCTTCTACTACTGCATCATTGGATACTACTACTCTCGAGATAGAAAGTACGACTGCTTCAGGTAACACCGACCGAATGTTTACAAATGCAGTTATGTGTATCCCTTTCCAGTTGTCATTTTGGAAATGTAGAAATGATATAGCTCTATCTTTGATACCACACGAAGAAAACAGAAGGAGTGCTTTGCAGCTATTTTAAAATATAAAGTTGTATTGAAAATATCAATCGTATTCGTTGTTTCATATTTCAAAATGAATACATGAGGTTTGATGAAGCATAAGCGAAAATTGTAGCTTGGAAACAAATCACATAACATTGATGAATCAGCATAATGTTCAATGTTATTTCATTTATATATATGGATGTTCAATGTGTTGTTAAAAAAAGTCTTCGTTCAAACCAATGAATGCATTTGACATGATATTCTTTTGGCAGGATCCACCACAGCCCCTGTGGAAACCACGGAATCGACGGATAGCTTGTCGTCGGCAGCGACTACAGAGTCTGTTGAAACAAGTACAATTGAAGGAACGACGCCATCCGTTGAGAGAACGAGCGAAGGTAAATGACTGTCATTTCTGTTTAAACAATGAGTGTAATTTTGAAGGGTAGGCAATGTGACTTGTTTTCCAATATAACTGTCATTAGAGAAAATAATTTAATTCCTGCATCTACTAAATGCTTAGCTCTATTTCAATTTTTTTTTTTCAGCAACAACCACAGCTGTGGATGTTACCACGGAGTCTACCGAAACAATAACTTCGACAGAGACCACTGGAACAGCTGCACAAACAACAATCGAAGGAACAACATCTTTCGTCGAAACTACTAGCGAAGGTACAAGAATGATCTCAACTAATCGTTTTATCTATTCGTCCGTTATTAATATTTTATTACCCAATTGAAATATCTACGAAACTGCTAATTTGTTGAACATATGGAACGATTGATATTAATTATAATAAATAGAAAATAAATATACTATAACTCTGATATTTGTAATTTATTGTTGAATTTTGACTATTCACCAACTGTAGCAAGTACGAAAGTAATAGGGAAAACTACCGAGGAAGACACTACTTCAGCGACGTCTTCTACTACTGCATCATTGGATACTACTACTCTCGAGATAGAAAGTACGACTGCTTCAGGTAACACCGACCGAATGTTTACAAATGCAGTTATGTGTATACCTTTCCAGTTGTCATTTTGGAAATATAGAAATTATATAGCTCTATCTTTGATACCACACGAAGAAAACAGAAGGAATGCTTTTCAGCTATTTTAAAATATAAAGGTGTACTGAAAATATCAATCGCATTCGTTGTTTCATATTTAAAAATGAATACATGAGGTTTGATAATGCAAAAGCGAAAATTGTAGCTTGGAAACAAATCACATAACATTGATGAATCAGCATAATGTTCAATGTTATTCCATTTATATATATGGATGTTCAATGTGTTGTTAAAAAAAGTCTTCGTTCAAACCAATGAAAGCATTTGACATGATATTCTTCTGGCAGGATCCACCACTGCCCCTGTGGAAACAACGGAATCGACGGATAGCTTGTCGTCGGCAGCGACTACAGAGTCAGTTGAAACAAGTACAATCGAAGGATCGACGCAATCTGTTGAGACAACGAGCGAAGGTAAATGACTGTCATTTCTGTTTAAAAAATAAGTGTAATTTTGATGGTTAGGCAATGAGACTTCTTTACCAATATAAATGTCATTACAGAAAATAATTTAATTCCTGCATCTACTAAATGCTTAGTTCTATTTCAAATAATTTTTTATCAGCAACAACCACAGCTGCGGATGTTACCACGGGGTCAACCGAAACAATAACTTCGACAGAGACCACTGGAACAGCTGCACAAACAACAATCGAAGGAACAACATCTTTCGTCGAAACAACTAGCGAAGGTACAAGAATGATCTCAACTAATCGTTTTATCTATTCGCCCGTTACTAATATTTTATTACCCAATTGAAATATCTACGAAACTGGTAATTTGTTGAACATATGGAACGATTGATATTAATTATAATAAATAGAAAATAAATATATTATAACTCTGATATTTGTAATTTATTATTGAATTTTGACTATTCACCAACTGTAGCAAGTACGGTAGTAGAAGGGAAAATTACCGAGGAAGACACTACTTCAGCGACGTCTTCTACTACTGCATCATTGGATACTACTACTCTCGAGATAGAAAGTACGACTGCTTCAGGTAACACCGACCGAATGTTTACAAATGCAGTT
Organism: Lamellibrachia columna; assembly: GCA_963662155.1. Lineage (NCBI taxonomy): Eukaryota > Metazoa > Annelida > Polychaeta > Sabellida > Siboglinidae > Lamellibrachia > Lamellibrachia columna. Next base: position 28,554,398 of record OY759263.1, on the reverse strand, counting down.
ATGTGTATCCCTTTCCAGTTGTCATTTTGGAAATATAGAAATGATATAGCTCTATCTTTGATACCACACGAAGAAAACAAGGAGTGCTTTGCAGCTATTTTAAAATATATAGTTGTATTGAAAATATCAATCGTATTCGTTGTTTCATATTTCAAAATGAATACATGAGGTTTGATAAAGCATAAGCGAAAATTGTAGCTTGGAAACAAATCACATAACATTGATGAATCAGCATAATGTTCAATGTTATTCCATTTATATATATGGATGTTCAATGTGTTGTTAAAAAAAGTCTTCGTTCAAACCAATGAATGCATTTGACATGATATTCTTCTGGCAGGATCCACCACAGCCCCTGTGGAAACAACGGAATCGACGGATAGCTTGTCGTCGGCAGCGACTACAGAGTCAGTTGAAACAAGTACAATCGAAGGAACGACGCAATCTGTTGAGACAACGAGCGAAGGTAAATGACTGTCATTTCTGTTTAAAAAATAAGTGTAATTTTGATGGGTAGGCAATGAGACTTCTTTACCAATATAAATGTCATTAGAGAAAATAATTTAATTCCTGCATCTACTAAATGCTTAGTTCTATTTCAAATAATTTTTTATCAGCAACAACCACAGCTGCGGATGTTACCACGGGGTCATCCGAAACAATAATTTCGAAAGAGACCACTGGAACAGCTGCACAAACAACAATCGAAGGAACAACATCTTTCGTCGAAACAACTAGCGAAGGTACAAGAATGATCTCAACTAATCGTTTTATCTATTCGTCCGTTATTAATATTTTATTACCCAATTGAAATATCTACGAAACTGCTAATTTGTTGAACATATGGAACGATTGATATTAATTATAATAAATAGAAAATAAATATAATATAACTCTGATATTTGTAATTTATTGTTGAATTTTGACTATTCACCAACTGTAGCAAGTACGAAAGTAGAAGGGAAAACTACCGAGGAAGACACTACTTCAGCGACGTCTTCTACTACTGCATCATTGGATACTACTACTCTCGAGATAGAAAGTACGACTGCTTCAGGTAACACCGACCGAATGTTTACAAATGCAGTTATGTGTATCCCTTTCCAGTTGTCATTTTGGAAATATAGAAATGATATAGCTCTATCTTTGATACCACACGAAGAAAACAGAAGGAGTGCTTTGCAGCTATTTTAAAATATAAAGTTGTATTGAAAATATCAATCGTATTCGTTGTTTCATATTTCAAAATGAATACATGAGGTTTGATGAAGCATAAGCGAAAATTGTAGCTTGGAAACAAATCACATAACATTGATGAATCAGCATAATGTTCAATGTTATTTCATTTATATATATGGATGTTCAATGTGTTGTTAAAAAAAGTCTTCGTTCAAACCAATGAATGCATTTGACATGATATTCTTCTGGCAGGATCCACCACAGCCCCTGTGGAAACAACGGAATCGACGGATAGCTTGTCGTCGGCAGCGACTACAGAGTCAGTTGAAACAAGTACAATCGAAGGAACGACGCAATCTGTTGAGACAACGAGCGAAGGTAAATGACTGTCATTTCTGTTTAAAAAATAAGTGTAATTTTGATGGGTAGGCAATGAGACTTCTTTACCAATATAAATGTCATTACAGAAAATAATTTAATTCCTGCATCTACTAAATGCTTAGTTCTATTTCAAATAATTTTTTTTCAGCAACAACCACAGCTGCGGATGTTACCACGGTGTCAACCGAAACAATAACTTCGACAGAGACCACTGGAATAGCTGCACAAACAACAATCGAAGGAACAACATCTTTCGTCGAAACAACTAGCGAAGGTACAAGAATGATCTCAACTAATCGTTTTATCTATTCGCCCGTTACTAATATTTTATTACCCAATTGAAATATCTACGAAACTGCTAATTTGTTGAACATATGGAACGATTGATATTAATTATAATAAATAGAAAATAAATATATTATAACTCGGATATTTGTAATTTATTATTGAATTTTGACTATTCACCAACTGTAGCAAGTACGGTAGTAGAAGGGAAAATTACCGAGGAAGACACTACTTCAGCGACGTCTTCTACTACTGCATCATTGGATACTACTACTCTCGAGATAGAAAGTACGACTGCTTCAGGTAACACCGACCGAATGTTTACAAATGCAGTTATGTGTATCCCTTTCCAGTTGTCATTTTGGAAATATAGAAATGATATAGCTCTATCTTTGATACCACACGAAGAAAACAGAAGGAGTGCTTTGCAGCTATTTTAAAATATAAAGTTGTATTGAAAATATCAATCGTATTCGTTGTTTCATATTTCAAAATGAATACATGAGGTTTGATGAAGCATAAGCCAAAATTGTAGCTTGGAAACAAATCACATAACATTGATGAATCAGCATAATGTTCAATGTTATTTCATTTATATATATGGATGTTCAATGTGTTGTTAAAAAAAGTCTTCGTTCAAACCAATGAATGCATTTGACATGATATTCTTCTGGCAGGATCCACCACAGCCCCTGTGGAAACAACGGAATCGACGGATAGCTTGTCGTCGGCAGCGACTACAGAGTCAGTTGAAACAAGTACAATCGAAGGAACGACGCAATCTGTTGAGACAACGAGCGAAGGTAAATGACTGTCATTTCTGTTTAAAAAATAAGTGTAATTTTGATGGGTAGGCAATGAGACTTCTTTACCAATATAAATGTCATTACAGAAAATAATTTAATTCCTGCATCTACTAAATGCTTAGTTCTATTTCAAATAATTTTTTATCAGCAACAACCACAGCTGCGGATGTTACCACGGGGTCATCCGAAACAATAATTTCGAAAGAGACCACTGGAACAGCTGCACAAACAACAATCGAAGGAACAACATCTTTCGTCGAAACAACTAGCGAAGGTACAAGAATGATCTCAACTAATCGTTTTATCTATTCGTCCGTTATTAATATTTTATTACCCAATTGAAATATCTACGAAACTGCTAATTTGTTGAACATATGGAACGATTGATATTAATTATAATAAATAGAAAATAAATATAATATAACTCTGATATTTGTAATTTATTGTTGAATTTTGACTATTCACCAACTGTAGCAAGTACGAAAGTAGAAGGGAAAACTACCGAGGAAGACACTACTTCAGCGACGTCTTCTACTACTGCATCATTGGATACTACTACTCTCGAGATAGAAAGTACGACTGCTTCAGGTAACACCGACCGAATGTTTACAAATGCAGTTATGTGTATCCCTTTCCAGTTGTCATTTTGGAAATATAGAAATGATATAGCTCTATCTTTGATACCACACGAAGAAAACAGAAGGAGTGCTTTGCAGCTATTTAAAAATATAAAGGTGTACTGAAAATATCAATCGCATTCGTTGTTTCATATTTTAAAATGAATACATGAGGTTTGATAATGCAAAAGCGAAAATTGTAGCTTGGAAACAAATCACATAACATTGATGAATCAGCATAATGTTCAATGTTATTCCATTTATATATATGGATGTTCAATGTGTTGTTAAAAAAAGTCTTCCTTCAAACCAATGAATGCATTTGACATGATATTCTTCTGGCAGGATCCACCACAGCCCCTGTGGAAACAACGGAATCGACGGATAGCTTGTCGTCGGCAGCGACTACAGAGTCAGTTGAGACAAGTACAATCGAAGGAACGACGCAATCTGTTGAGACAACGAGCGAAGGTAAATGACTGTAATTTCTGTTTAAAAAATAAGTGTAATTTTGATGGGTAGGCAATGAGACTTCTTTACCAATATAAATGTCATTACAGAAAATAATTTAATTCCTGCATCTACTAAATGCTTAGTTCTATTTCAAATAATTTTTTTTCAGCAACAACCACAGCTGCGGATGTTACCACGGGGTCAACCGAAACAATAACTTCGACAGAGACCACTGGAATAGCTGCACAAACAACAATCGAAGGAACAACATCTTTCGTCGAAACAACTAGCGAAGGTACAAGAATGATCTCAACTAATCGTTTTATCTATTCGCCCGTTACTAATATTTTATTACCCAATTGAAATATCTACGAAACTGGTAATTTGTTGAACATATGGAACGATTGATATTAATTATAATAAATAGAAAATAAATATATTATAACTCTGATATTTGTAATTTATTATTGAATTTTGACTATTCACCAACTGTAGCAAGTACGGTAGTAGAAGGGAAAATTACCGAGGAAGACACTACTTCAGCGACGTCTTCTACTACTGCATCATTGGATACTACTACTCTCGAGATAGAAAGTACGACTGCTTCAGGTAACACCGACCGAATGTTTACAAATGCAGTTATGTGTATCCCTTTCCAGTTGTCATTTTGGAAATATAGAAATGATATCTTTGATACCACACGAAGAAAACAGAAGGAGTGCTTTGCAGCTATTTTAAAATATAAAGTTGTATTGAAAATATCAATCGTATTCGTTGTTTCATATTTCAAAATGAATACATGAGGTTTGATGAAGCATAAGCGAAAATTGTAGCTTGGAAACAAATCACATAACATTGATGAATCAGCATAATGTTCAATGTTATTTCATTTATATATATGGATGTTCAATGTGTTGTTAAAAAAAGTCTTCGTTCAAACCAATGAATGCATTTGACATGATATTCTTCTGGCAGGATCCACCACAGCCCCTGTGGAAACAACGGAATCGACGGATAGCTTGTCGTCGGCAGCGACTACAGAGTCAGTTGAAACAAGTACAATCGAAGGAACGACGCAATCTGTTGAGACAACGAGCGAAGGTAAATGACTGTCATTTCTGTTTAAAAAATAAGTGTAATTTTGATGGGTAGGCAATGAGACTTCTTTACCAATATAAATGTCATTACAGAAAATAATTTAATTCCTGCATCTACTAAATGCTTAGTTCTATTTCAAATAATTTTTTATCAGCAACAACCACAGCTGCGGATGTTACCACGGGGTCATCCGAAACAATAATTTCGAAAGAGACCACTGGAACAGCTGCACAAACAACAATCGAAGGAACAACATCTTTCGTCGAAACAACTAGCGAAGGTACAAGAATGATCTCAACTAATCGTTTTATCTATTCGTCCGTTATTAATATTTTATTACCCAATTGAAATATCTACGAAACTGCTAATTTGTTGAACATATGGAACGATTGATATTAATTATAATAAATAGAAAATAAATATAATATAACTCTGATATTTGTAATTTATTGTTGAATTTTGACTATTCACCAACTGTAGCAAGTACGAAAGTAGAAGGGAAAACTACCGAGGAAGACACTACTTCAGCGACGTCTTCTACTACTGCATCATTGGATACTACTACTCTCGAGATAGAAAGTACGACTGCTTCAGGTAACACCGACCGAATGTTTACAAATGCAGTTATGTGTATCCCTTTCCAGTTGTCATTTTGGAAATATAGAAATGATATAGCTCTATCTTTGATACCACACGAAGAAAACAGAAGGAGTGCTTTGCAGCTATTTAAAAATATAAAGGTGTACTGAAAATATCAATCGCATTCGTTGTTTCATATTTTAAAATGAATACATGAGGTTTGATAATGCAAAAGCGAAAATTGTAGCTTGGAAACAAATCACATAACATTGATGAATCAGCATAATGTTCAATGTTATTCCATTTATATATATGGATGTTCAATGTGTTGTTAAAAAAAGTCTTCCTTCAAACCAATGAATGCATTTGACATGATATTCTTCTGGCAGGATCCACCACAGCCCCTGTGGAAACAACGGAATCGACGGATAGCTTGTCGTCGGCAGCGACTACAGAGTCAGTTGAGAAAAGTACAATCGAAGGAACGACGCAATCTGTTGAGACAACGAGCGAAGGTAAATGACTGTAATTTCTGTTTAAAAAATAAGTGTAATTTTGATGGGTAGGCAATGAGACTTCTTTACCAATATAAATGTCATTACAGAAAATAATTTAATTCCTGCATCTACTAAATGCTTAGTTCTATTTCAAATAATTTTTTTTCAGCAACAACCACAGCTGCGGATGTTACCACGGGGTCAACCGAAACAATAACTTCGACAGAGACCACTGGAATAGCTGCACAAACAACAATCGAAGGAACAACATCTTTCGTCGAAACAACTAGCGAAGGTACAAGAATGATCTCAACTAATCGTTTTATCTATTCGCCCGTTACTAATATTTTATTACCCAATTGAAATATCTACGAAACTGGTAATTTGTTGAACATATGGAACGATTGATATTAATTATAATAAATAGAAAATAAATATATTATAACTCGGATATTTGTAATTTATTATTGAATTTTGACTATTCACCAACTGTAGCAAGTACGGTAGTAGAAGGGAAAATTACCGAGGAAGACACTACTTCAGCGACGTCTTCTACTACTGCATCATTGGATACTACTACTCTCGAGATAGAAAGTACGACTGCTTCAGGTAACACCGACCGAATGTTTACAAATGCAGTTATGTGTATCCCTTTCCAGTTGTCATTTTGGAAATATAGAAATGATATAGCTCTATCTTTGATACCACACGAAGAAAACAGAAGGAGTGCTTTGCAGCTATTTTAAAATATAAAGTTGTATTGAAAATATCAATCGTATTCGTTGTTTCATATTTCAAAATGAATACATGAGGTTTGATGAAGCATAAGCGAAAATTGTAGCTTGGAAACAAATCACATAACATTGATGAATCAGCATAATGTTCAATGTTATTTCATTTATATATATGGATGTTCAATGTGTTGTTAAAAAAAGTCTTCGTTCAAACCAATGAATGCATTTGACATGATATTCTTCTGGCAGGATCCACCACAGCCCCTGTGGAAACAACGGAATCGACGGATAGCTTGTCGTCGGCAGCGACTACAGAGTCAGTTGAAACAAGTACAATCGAAGGAACGACGCAATCTGTTGAGACAACGAGCGAAGGTAAATGACTGTCATTTCTGTTTAAAAAATAAGTGTAATTTTGATGGGTAGGCAATGAGACTTCTTTACCAATATAACTGTCATTTCAGAAAATAATTTAATTCCGGCATCTACTAAATGCTTAGCTCTATTTTAAGTATTTTTTTTCAGCAACAACCACAGCTGCGGATGTTACCACGGGGTCAACCGAAACAATAATTTCGACAGAGACCACTGGAACAGCTGCACAAACAACAGTCGAAGGAACAACATCTTTCGTCGAAACAACTAGCGAAGGTATAAGTTTGATCTCAAATAATCGTTTTATCTATTCGTCCGTTATTAATATTTTATTACCTAATTGAAAAAACTACGAAACTGCTAATTTGTTGTACATATGGAACGATTGATATTAATTATAACAAATAGAAAATAAATATAATATAACTATGATATTTGTAATTAATTTTTTAATTTTGATTATTCAGCAACTGTAGCAAGTACGGTAGTAGAAGGGAAAACTACCGTGGAAGACACTAATTCAGCGACGTCTTCTACTACTGCATCATTGGATACTACTACTCTCGAGATAGAAAGTACGACTGCTTCAGGTAACACCGACCGAATGTTTACAAATGCAATTATGTGTATACTTTTCCAGATTTCATTTTGAAATATAGAAATGATATAGCTCTATCTTTGATACCACACGATGAAAACAGAAGGAGTGCTATGCAACTATTTTAAAATATAAAGTTGTATTGAAAATATCAATCATATTCGATGTTTCATATATCAAAATTAATACATGAGGTTTGATAATGTAAAAGCGCAACTTGTAGCTTGGAAGCAAATCACATAACATTTATGAATCAGCATAATGTTCAATGTTATTCCATTTATATATATGGATGTTAAATGTTTTGTTAAAACAATGTCTTGTTCAAACCAATGAATGCATTTGACATGATATTCTTTTGGCAGGATCCACCACAGCCCCTGTGGAAACCACGGAATCGACGGATAGCTTGTCGTCGGCAGCGACTACAGAGTCTGTTGAAACAAGTACAATTGAAGGAACGACGCCATCCGTTGAGACAACGAGCGAAGGTAAATGACTGTCATTTCTGTTTAAACAATGAGTGTAATTTTGAAGGGTAGGCAATGTGACTTGTTTTCCAATATAACTGTCATTAGAGAAAATAATTTAATTCCTGCATCTACTAAATGCTTAGCTCTATTTCAATTTTTTTTTTCAGCAACAACCACAGCTGTGGATGTTACCACGGAGTCTACCGAAACAATAACTTCGACAGAGACCACTGGAACAGCTGCACAAACAACAATCGAAGGAACAACATTTTTCGTCGAAACAACTAGCGAAGGTACAAGAATGATCTCAACTAATCGTTTTATTTATTCGTCCGTTATTAATATTTTATTACCCAATTGAAATATCTACGAAACTGCTAATTTGTTGAACATATGGAACGATTGATATTAATTATAATAAATAGAAAATAAATATACTATAACTCTGATATTTGTAATTTATTGTTGAATTTTGACTATTCACCAACTGTAGCAAGTACGAAAGTAGAAGGGAAAACTACCGAGGAAGACACTACTTCAGCGACGTCTTCTACTACTGCATCATTGGATACTACTACTCTCGAGATAGAAAGTACGACTGCTTCAGGTAACACCGACCGAATGTTTACAAATGCAGTTATGTGTATCCCTTTCCAGTTGTCATTTTGGAAATATAGAAATGATATAGCTCTATCTTTGATACCACACGAAGAAAACAGAAGGAGTGCTTTTCAGCTATTTTAAAATATAAAGGTGTACTGAAAATATCAATCGCATTCGTTGTTTCATATTTAAAAATGAATACATGAGGTTTGATAATGCAAAAGCGAAAATTGTAGCTTGGAAACAAATCACATAACATTGATGAATCAGCATAATGTTCAATGTTATTCCATTTATATATATGGATGTTCAATGTGTTGTTAAAAAAAGTCTTCGTTCAAACCAATGAAAGCATTTGACATGATATTCTTCTGGCAGGATCCACCACTGCCCCTGTGGAAACAACGGAATCGACGGATAGCTTGTCGTCGGCAGCGACTACAGAGTCAGTTGAAACAAGTACAATCGAAGGATCGACGCAATCTGTTGAGACAACGAGCGAAGGTAAATGACTGTCATTTCTGTTTAAAAAATAAGTGTAATTTTGATGGGTAGGCAATGAGACTTCTTTACCAATATAAATGTCATTACAGAAAATAATTTAATTCCTGCATCTACTAAATGCTTAGTTCTATTTCAAATAATTTTTTATCAGCAACAACCACAGCTGCGGATGTTACCACGGGGTCAACCGAAACAACAACTTCGACAGAGACCACTGGAATAGCTGCACAAACAACAATCGAAGGAACAACATCTTTCGTCGAAACAACTAGCGAAGGTACAAGAATGATCTCAACTAATCGTTTTATCTATTCGCCCGTTACTAATATTTTATTACCCAATTGAAATATCTACGAAACTGGTAATTTGTTGAACATATGGAACGATTGATATTAATTATAATAAATAGAAAATAAATATATTATAACTCTGATATTTGTAATTTATTATTGAATTTTGACTATTCACCAACTGTAGCAAGTACGGTAGTAGAAGGGAAAATTACCAAGGAAGACACTACTTCAGCGACGTCTTCTACTACTGCATCATTGGATACTACTACTCTCGAGATAGAAAGTACGACTGCTTCAGGTAACACCGACCGAATGTTTACAAATGCAGTTATGTGTATCCCTTTCCAGTTGTCATTTTGGAAATATAGAAATGATATAGCTCTATCATTGATACCACACGAAGAAAACAGAAGGAGTGCTTTGCAGCTATTTTAAAATATATAGTTGTATTGAAAATATCAATCGTATTCGTTGTTTCATATTTCAAAATGAATACATGAGGTTTGATAAAGCATAAGCGAAAATTGTAGCTTGGAAACAAATCACATAACATTGATGAATCAGCATAATGTTCAATGTTATTCCATTTATATATATGGATGTTCAGTGTGTTGTTAAAAAAAGTCTTCGTTCAAACCAATGAATGCATTTGACATGATATTCTTCTGGCAGGATCCACCACAGCCCCTGTGGAAACAACGGAATCGACGGATAGCTTGTCGTCGGCAGCGACTACAGAGTCAGTTGAAACAAGTACAATCGAAGGAACGACGCAATCTGTTGAGACAACGAGCGAAAGTAAATGACTGTCATTTCTGTTTAAAAAATAAGTGTAATTTTGATGGGTAGGCAATGAGACTTCTTTACCAATATAAATGTCATTACAGAAAATAATTTAATTCCTGCATCTACTAAATGCTTAGTTCTATTTCAAATAATTTTTTTTCAGCAACAACCACAGCTGCGGATGTTACCACGGGGTCATCCGAAACAATAATTTCGAAAGAGACCACTGGAACAGCTGCACAAACAACAATCGAAGGAACAACATCTTTCGTCGAAACAACTAGCGAAGGTACAAGAATGATCTCAACTAATCGTTTTATCTATTCGTCCGTTATTAATATTTTATTACCCAATTGAAATATCTACGAAACTGCTAATTTGTTGAACATATGGAACGATTGATATTAATTATAATAAATAGAAAATAAATATAATATAACTCTGATATTTGTAATTTATTGTTGAATTTTGACTATTCACCAACTGTAGCAAGTACGGTAGTAGAAGGGAAAATTACCGAGGAAGACACTACTTCAGCGATATCTTCTACTACTGCATCATTGGATACTACTACTCTCGAGATAGAAAGTACGACTGCTTCAGGTAACACCGACCGAATGTTTACAAATGCAGTTATGTGTATCCCTTTCCAGTTGTCATTTTGGAAATATAGAAATGATATAGCTCTATCTTTGATACCACACGAAGAAAACAGAAGGAGTGCTTTGCAGCTATTTTAAAATATAAAGTTGTATTGAAAATATCAATCGTATTCGTTGTTTCATATTTCAAAATGAATACATGAGGTTTGATGAAGCATAAGCGAAAATTGTAGCTTGGAAACAAATCACATAACATTGATGAATCAGCATAATGTTCAATGTTATTCCATTTATATATATGGATGTTCAATGTTTTGTTAAAAAAAGTCTTCGTTCAAACCAATGAATGCATTTGACATGATATTCTTTTGGCAGGATCCACCACTGTCCCTGTGGAAACAACGGAATCGACGGAGAGCTTGTCGTCGGCAGCGACTACAGAGTCAGTTGAGACAAGTACAATCGAAGGAACGACGCAATCTGTTGAGACAACGAGCGTAGGTAAATGACTGTAATTTCTGTTTAAAAAATAAGTGTAATTTTGATGGGTAGGCAATGAGACTTCTTTACCAATATAAATGTCATTACAGAAAATAATTTAATTCCTGCATCTACTAAATGCTTAGTTCTATTTCAAATAATTTTTTTTCAGCAACAACCACAGCTGCGGATGTTACCACGGGGTCAACCGAAACAATAACTTCGACAGAGACCATTGGAATAGCTGCACAAACAACAATCGAAGGAACAACATCTTTCGTCGAAACAACTAGCGAAGGTACAAGAATGATCTCAACTAATCGTTTTATCTATTCGCCCGTTACTAATATTTTATTACCCAATTGAAATATCTACGAAACTGGTAATTTGTTGTACATATGGAACGATTGATATTAATTATAACAAATAGAAAATAAATATATTATAACTCTGATATTTTTAATTTATTATTGAATTTTGACTATTCACCAACTGTAGCAAGTACGGTAGTAGAAGGGAAAATTACCGAGGAAGACACTACTTCAGCGACGTCTTCTACTACTGCATCATTGGATACTACTACTCTCGAGATAGAAAGTACGACTGCTTCAGGTAACACCGACCGAATGTTTACAAATGCAGTTATGTGTATCCCTTTCGAGTTGTCATTTTGGAAATATAGAAATGATATAGCTCTATCTTTGATACCACACGAAGAAAACAGAAGGAGTGCTTTGCAGCTATTTTAAAATATAAAGGTGTACTGAAAATATCAATCGCATTCGTTGTTTCATATTTAAAAATGAATACATGAGGTTTGATAATGCAAAAGCGAAAATTGTAGCTTGGAAACAAATCACATAACATTGATGAATCAGCATAATGTTCAATGTTATTCAATTTATATATATGGATGTTCAATGTGTTGTTAAAAAAAGTCTTCTTTCAAACCAATGAATGCATTTGACATGATATTCTTCTGGCAGGATCCAACACAGCCCATGTGGAAACAACGAAATCGACGGATAGCTTGTCGTCGGCAGCGACTACAGAGTCAGTTGAGACAAGTACAATCGAAGGATCGACGCAATCTGTTGAGACAACGAGCGAAGGTAAATGACTGTAATTTCTGTTTAAAAAATAAGTGTAATTTTGATGGGTAGGCAATGAGACTTCTTTACCAATATAAATGTCATTACAGAAAATAATTTAATTCCTGCATCTACTAAATGCTTAGTTCTATTTCAAATAATTTTTTTTCAGCAACAACCACAGCTGCGGATGTTACCACGGGGTCAACCGAAACAATTACTTCGACAGAGACCATTGGAATAGCTGCACAAACAACAATCGAAGGAACAACATCTTTCGTCGAAACAACTAGCGAAGGTACAAGAATGATCTCAACTAATCGTTTTATCTATTCGCCCGTTACTAATATTTTATTACCCAATTGAAATATCTACGAAACTGGTAATTTGTTGAACATATGGAACGATTGATATTAATTATAATAAATAGAAAATAAATATATTATAACTCTGATATTTTAAATTTATTATTGAATTTTGACTATTCACCAACTGTAGCAAGTACGGTAGTAGAAGGGAAAATTACCGAGGAAGACACTACTTCAGCGATATCTTCTACTACTGCATCATTGGATACTACTACTCTCGAGATAGAAAGTACGACTGCTTCAGGTAACACCGACCGAATGTTTACAAATGCAGTTATGTGTATCCCTTTCCAGTTGTCATTTTGGAAATATAGAAATGATATAGCTCTATCTTTGATACCACACGAAGAAAACAGAAGGAGTGCTTTGCAGCTATTTTAAAATATAAAGTTGTATTGAAAATATCAATCGTATTCGTTGTTTCATATTTCAAAATGAATACATGAGGTTTGATGAAGCATAAGCGAAAATTGTAGCTTGGAAACAAATCACATAACATTGATGAATCAGCATAATGTTCAATGTTATTCCATTTATATATATGGATGTTCAATGTTTTGTTAAAAAAAGTCTTCGTTCAAACCAATGAATGCATTTGACATGATATTCTTTTGGCAGGATCCACCACTGTCCCTGTGGAAACAACGGAATCGACGGAGAGCTTGTCGTCGGCAGCGACTACAGAGTCAGTTGAGACAAGTACAATCGAAGGAACGACGCAATCTGTTGAGACAACGAGCGTAGGTAAATGACTGTAATTTCTGTTTAAAAAATAAGTGTAATTTTGATGGGTAGGCAATGAGACTTCTTTACCAATATAAATGTCATTACAGAAAATAATTTAATTCCTGCATCTACTAAATGCTTAGTTCTATTTCAAATAATTTTTTTTCAGCAACAACCACAGCTGCGGATGTTACCACGGGGTCAACCGAAACAATAACTTCGACAGAGACCATTGGAATAGCTGCACAAACAACAATCGAAGGAACAACATCTTTCGTCGAAACAACTAGCGAAGGTACAAGAATGATCTCAACTAATCGTTTTATCTATTCGCCCGTTACTAATATTTTATTACCCAATTGAAATATCTACGAAACTGGTAATTTGTTGTACATATGGAACGATTGATATTAATTATAACAAATAGAAAATAAATATATTATAACTCTGATATTTTTAATTTATTATTGAATTTTGACTATTCACCAACTGTAGCAAGTACGGTAGTAGAAGGGAAAATTACCGAGGAAGACACTACTTCAGCGACGTCTTCTACTACTGCATCATTGGATACTACTACTCTCGAGATAGAAAGTACGACTGCTTCAGGTAACACCGACCGAATGTTTACAAATGCAGTTATGTGTATCCCTTTCGAGTTGTCATTTTGGAAATATAGAAATGATATAGCTCTATCTTTGATACCACACGAAGAAAACAGAAGGAGTGCTTTGCAGCTATTTTAAAATATAAAGGTGTACTGAAAATATCAATCGCATTCGTTGTTTCATATTTAAAAATGAATACATGAGGTTTGATAATGCAAAAGCGAAAATTGTAGCTTGGAAACAAATCACATAACATTGATGAATCAGCATAATGTTCAATGTTATTCAATTTATATATATGGATGTTCAATGTGTTGTTAAAAAAAGTCTTCCTTCAAAACAATGAATGCATTTGACATGATATTCTTCTGGCAGGATCCACCACTGCCCCTTTGGAAACAACGGAATCGACGGAGAGCTTGTCGTCGGCAGCGAATACAGAGTCAGTTGAGACAAGTACAATCGAAGGAACGACGCAATCTGTTGAGACAACGAGCGAAGGTAAATGACTGTAATTTCTGTTTAAAAAATAAGTGTAATTTTGATGGGTAGGCAATGAGACTTCTTTACCAATATAAATGTCATTACAGAAAATAATTTAATTCCTGCATCTACTAAATGCTTAGTTCTATTTCAAATAATTTTTTTTCAGCAACAACCACAGCTGCGGATGTTACCACGGGGTCAACCGAAACAATTACTTCGACAGAGACCATTGGAATAGCTGCACAAACAACAATCGAAGGAACAACATCTTTCGTCGAAACAACTAGCGAAGGTACAAGAATGATCTCAACTAATCGTTTTATCTATTCGCCCGTTACTAATATTTTATTACCCAATTGAAATATCTACGAAACTGGTAATTTGTTGAACATATGGAACGATTGATATTAATTATAATAAATAGAAAATAAATATATTATAACTCTGATATTTTAAATTTATTATTGAATTTTGACTATTCACCAACTGTAGCAAGTACGGTAGTAGAAGGGAAAATTACCGAGGAAGACACTACTTCAGCGATATCTTCTACTACTGCATCATTGGATACTACTACTCTCGAGATAGAAAGTACGACTGCTTCAGGTAACACCGACCGAATGTTTACAAATGCAGTTATGTGTATCCCTTTCCAGTTGTCATTTTGGAAATATAGAAATGATATAGCTCTATCTTTGATACCACACGAAGAAAACAGAAGGAGTGCTTTGCAGCTATTTTAAAATATAAAGTTGTATTGAAAATATCAATCGTATTCGTTGTTTCATATTTCAAAATGAATACATGAGGTTTGATGAAGCATAAGCGAAAATTGTAGCTTGGAAACAAATCACATAACATTGATGAATCAGCATAATGTTCAATGTTATTCCATTTATATATATGGATGTTCAATGTTTTGTTAAAAAAAGTCTACGTTCAAACCAATGAATGCATTTGACATGATATTCTTTTGGCAGGATCCACCACTGTCCCTGTGGAAACAACGGAATCGACGGAGAGCTTGTCGTCGGCAGCGACTACAGAGTCAGTTGAGACAAGTACAATCGAAGGAACGACGCAATCTGTTGAGACAACGAGCGTAGGTAAATGACTGTAATTTCTGTTTAAAAAATAAGTGTAATTTTGATGGGTAGGCAATGAGACTTCTTTACCAATATAAATGTCATTACAGAAAATAATTTAATTCCTGCATCTACTAAATGCTTAGTTCTATTTCAAATAATTTTTTTTCAGCAACAACCACAGCTGCGGATGTTACCACGGGGTCAACCGAAACAATAACTTCGACAGAGACCATTGGAATAGCTGCACAAACAACAATCGAAGGAACAACATCTTTCGTCGAAACAACTAGCGAAGGTACAAGAATGATCTCAACTAATCGTTTTATCTATTCGCCCGTTACTAATATTTTATTACCCAATTGAAATATCTACGAAACTGGTAATTTGTTGTACATATGGAACGATTGATATTAATTATAACAAATAGAAAATAAATATATTATAACTCTGATATTTTTAATTTATTATTGAATTTTGACTATTCACCAACTGTAGCAAGTACGGTAGTAGAAGGGAAAATTACCGAGGAAGACACTACTTCAGCGACGTCTTCTACTACTGCATCATTGGATACTACTACTCTCGAGATAGAAAGTACGACTGCTTCAGGTAACACCGACCGAATGTTTACAAATGCAGTTATGTGTATCCCTTTCGAGTTGTCATTTTGGAAATATAGAAATGATATAGCTCTATCTTTGATACCACACGAAGAAAACAGAAGGAGTGCTTTGCAGCTATTTTAAAATATAAAGTTGTATTGAAAATATCAATCGTATTCGTTGTTTCATATTTCAAAATGAATACATGAGGTTTGATGAAGCATAAGCGAAAATTGTAGCTTGGAAACAAATCACATAACATTGATGAATCAGCATAATGTTCAATGTTATTCCATTTATATATATGGATGTTCAATGTGTTGTTAAAAAAAGTCTTCGTTCAAACCAATGAATGCATTTGACATGATATTCTTTTGGCAGGATCCACCACAGCCCCTGTGGAAACCACGGAATCGACGGATAGCTTGTCGTCGGCAGCGACTACAGAGTCTGTTGAAACAAATACAATTGAAGGAACGACGCCATCCGTTGAGACAACGAGCGAAGGTAAATGACTGTCATTTCTGTTTAAACAATGAGTGTAATTTTGAAGGGTAGGCAATGTGACTTGTTTTCCAATATAACTTTCATTAGAGAAAATAATTTAATTCCTGCATCTACTAAATGCTTAGCTCTATTTCAATTATTTTTTTTTCAGCAACAACCACAGCTGTGGATGTTACCACGGAGTCTACCGAAACAATAACTTCGACAGAGACCACTGGAACAGCTGCACAAACAACAATCGAAGGAACAACATCTTTCGTCGAAACAACTAGCGAAGGTACAAGAATGATCTCAACTAATCGTTTTATCTATTCGCCCATTACTAATATTTTATTACCCAATTGAAATATCTACGAAACTGGTAATTTGTTGAACATATGGAACGATTGATATTAATTATAATAAATAGAAAATAAATATATTATAACTCTGATATTTGTAATTTATTATTGAATTTTGACTATTCACCAACTGTAGCAAGTACGGTAGTAGAAGGGAAAATTACCGAGGAAGACACTACTTCAGCGACGTCTTCTACTACTGCATCATTGGATACTACTACTCTCGAAATAGAAAGTACGACTGCTTCAGGTAACACCGACCGAATGTTTACAAATGCAGTTATGTGTATCCCTTTCCAGTTGTCATTTTGGAAATATAGAAATGATATAGCTCTATCTTTGATACCACACGAAGAAAACAGAAGGAGTGCTTTGCAGCTATTTTAAAATATAAAGTTGTATTGAAAATATCAATCGTATTCGTTGTTTCATATTTCAAAATGAATACATGAGGTTTGATGAAGCATAAGCGAAAATTGTAGCTTGGAAACAAATCACATAACATTGATGAATCAGCATAATGTTCAATGTTATTCCATTTATATATATGGATGTTCAATGTGTTGTTAAAAAAAGTCTTCGTTCTAACCAATGAATGCATTTGACATGATATTCTTCTGGCAGGATCCACCACAGCCCCTGTGGAAACAACGGAATCGACGGATAGCTTGTCGTCGGCAGCGACTACAGAGTCAGTTGAAGCAAGTACAATCGAAGGAACGACGCAATCTGTTGAGACAACGAGCGAAGGTAAATGACTGTCATTTCTGTTTAAAAAATAAGTGTAATTTTGATGGGTAGGCAATGAGACTTCTTTACCAATATAACTGTCATTACAGAAAATAATTTAATTCCGGCATCTACTAAATGCTTAGCTCTATTTTAAGTATTTTTTTCAGCAACAACCACAGCTGCGGATGTTACCACGGGGTCAACCGAAACAATAATTTCGACAGAGACCACTGGAACAGCTGCACAAACAACAGTCGAAGGAACAACATCTTTCGTCGAAACAACTAGCGAAGGTATAAGTTTGATCTCAAATAATCGTTTTATCTATTCGTCCGTTATTAATATTTTATTACCTAATTGAAAAAACTACGAAACTGCTAATTTGTTGTACATATGGAACGATTGATATTAATTATAACAAATAGAAAATAAATATAATATAACTATGATATTTGTAATTTATTTTTTAATTTTGGTTATTCAGCAACTGTAGCAAGTACGGTAGTAGAAGGGAAAACTACCGTGGAAGACACTACTTCAGCGACGTCTTCTACTACTGCATCATTGGATACTACTACTCTCGAGATAGAAAGTACGACTGCTTCAGGTAACACCGACTGAATGTTTACAAATGCAATTATGTGTATCCCTTTCCAGATTTCATTTTGAAATATAGAAATGATATAGCTCTATCTTTGATACCACACGATGAAAACAGAAGGAGTGCTATGCAACTATTTTAAAATATAAAGTTGTATTGAAAATATCAATCATATTCGATGTTTCATATATCAAAATTAATACATGAGGTTTGATAATGCAAAAGCGCAACTTGTAGCTTGGAAGCAAATCACATAACATTTATGAATCAGCATAATGTTCAATGTTATTCCATTTATATATATGGATGTTCAATGTTTTGTTAAAACAATGTCTTGTTCAAACCAATGAATGCATTTGACATGATATTCTTTTGGCAGGATCCACCACAGCCCCTGTGGAAACCACGGAATCGACGGATAGCTTGTCGTCGGCAGCGACTACAGAGTCTGTTGAAACAAGTACAATTGAAGGAACGACGCCATCCGTTGAGACAACGAGCGAAGGTAAATGACTGTAATTTCTGTTTAAACAATGAGTGTAATTTTGAAGGGTAGGCAATGTGACTTGTTTTCCAATATAACTGTCATTACAGAAAATAATTTAATTCCGGAATCTACTAAATGCTTAGCTCTATTTCAAGTATTTGTTTTCAGCAACAACCACAGCTGCGGATGTTACCACGGGGTCAACCGAAACAATAATTTCGACAGAGACCACTGGAACAGCTGCACAAACAACAGTCGAAGGAACAACATCTTTCGTCGAAACAACTAGCGAAGGTACAAGTTTTATCTCAAATAATCGTTTTATCTATTCGTCCGTTATTAATATTTTATTACCTAATTGAAACACCTATGAAACTGCTAATTTGTTGAACATATGGAACGATTGATATTAATTATAATAAATAGACAATAAATATATTATAACTAAGATATTTGTAATTTATTTTTTAATTTTGATTATTCACCAACTGTAGCAAGTACGGAAGTAGAAGGGAAAACTACCGAGGAAGACACTACTTCAGCGACTTCTTCTACTACTGCATCATTGGATACTACTACTCTCGAGATAGAAAGTACGACTGCTTCAGGTAACACCGACCGAATGTTTACAAATGCAGTTATGTGTATCCCTTTCCAGTTGTCATTTTGGAAATATAGAAATTATATAGCTCTATCTTTGATACCACACGAAGAAAAAAAAGGAGTGCTTTGCAGCTATTTTAAAATATAAAGGTGTACTGAAAATATCAATCGCATTCGTTGTTTCAAATTTTAAAATGAATACATGAGGTTTGATAATGCAAAAGCGAAAATTGTAGCTTGGAAACAAATCACATAACATTGATGAATCAGCATAATGTTCAATGTTATTCCATTTATATATATATGGATGTTCAATGTGTTGTTAAAAAAAGTCTTCTTTCAAACCAATGAATGCATTTGACATGATATTCTTCTGGCAGGATCCAACAGAGCCCATGTGGAAACAACGAAATCGACGGATAGCTTGTCGTCGGCAGCGACTACAGAGTCAGTTGAGACAAGTACAATCGAAGGAACGACGCAATCTGTTGAGACAACGAGCGAAGGTAAATGACTGTAATTTCTGTTTAAAAAATAAGTGTAATTTTGATGGGTAGGCAATGAGACTTCTTTACCAATATAAATGTCATTACAGAAAATTATTTAATTCCTGCATCTACTAAATGCTTAGTTCTATTTCAAATAATTTTTTTTCAGCAACAACCACAGCTGCGGATGTTACCACGGGGTCAACCGAAACAATAATTTCGACAGAGACCACTGGAATAGCTGCACAAACAACAATCGAAGGAACAACATCTTTCGTTGAAACAACTAGCGAAGGTACAAGAATGATCTCAATTAATCGTTTTATCTATTCGCCCGTTACTAATATTTTATTACCCAATTGAAATATCTACGAAACTGGTAATTTGTTGAACATATGGAACGATTGATATTAATTATAATAAATAGAAAATAAATATATTATAACTCGGATATTTGTAATTTATTATTGAATTTTGACTATTCACCAACTGTAGCAAGTACGGTAGTAGAAGGGAAAATTACCGAGGAAGACACTACTTCAGCGACGTCTTCTACTACTGCATCATTGGATACTACTACTCTCGAGATAGAAAGTACGACTGCTTCAGGTAACACCGACCGAATGTTTACAAATGCAGTTATGTGTATTCCTTTCCAGTTGTCATTTTGGAAATATAGAAATGATATAGCTCTATCTTTGATACCACACGAAGAAAACAGAAGAAGTGCTTTGCAGCTATTTTAAAATATAAAGTTGTATTGAAAATATCAATCGTATTCGTTGTTTCAAATTTCAAAATGAATACATGAGGTTTGATGAAGCATAAGCGAAAATTGTAGCTTGGAAACAAATCACATAACATTGATGAATCAGCATAATGTTCAATGTTATTCCATTTATATATATGGATGTTCAATGTGTTGTTAAAAAAAGTCTTCGTTCAAACCAATGAATGCATTTGACATGATATTCTTCTGGCAGGTTCCACCACAGCCACTGTGGAAACCACGGAATCGACGGATAGCTTGTCGTCGGCAGCGACTACAGAGTCAGTTGAAACAAGTACAATCGAAAGAACGACGCAATCCGTTGAGACAACGAGCGAAGGTAAATTACTGTCATTTCTGTTTAAACAATAAGTGTAATTTTGATGGGTAGGCAATGTGACTTGTTTACCAATATAACTGTCATTACAGAAAATAATTTAATTCCTGCATCTACTAAATGCTTAGCTCTATTTCAAGTATTTGTTTTCAGCAACAACCACAGCTGCGGATGTTACCACGGGGTCAACCGAAACAATAATTTCGACAGAGACCACTGGAACAGCTGCACAAACAACAGTCGAAGGAACAACATCTTTCGTCGAAACAACTAGCGAAGGTACAAGTTTTATCTCAAATAATCGTTTTATCTATTCGTCCGTTATTAATATTTTATTACCTAATTGAAACACCTACGAAACTGCTAATTTGTTGAACATATGGAACGATTGATATTAATTATAATAAATAGACAATAAATATATTATAACTATGATATTTGTAATTTATTTTTTAATTTTGATTATTCACCAACTGTAGCAAGTACGGAAGTAGAAGGGAAAACTACCGAGGAAGACACTACTTCAGCGACTTCTTCTACTACTGCATCATTGGATACTACTACTCTCGAGATAGAAAGTACGACTGCTTCAGGTAACACCGACCGAATGTTTACAAATGCAGTTATGTGTATCCTTTTCCAGTTGTCATTTTGGAAATATAGAAATGATATAGCTCTATCTTTGATACCACACGAAGAAAACAGAAGGAGTGCTTTGCAGCTATTTTAAAATATAAAGGTGTACTGAAAATATCAATCGCATTCGTTGTTTCAAATTTTAAAATGAATACATGAGGTTTGATAATGCAAAAGCGAAAATAGTAGCTTGGAAACAAATCACATAATATTGATGAATGAGCATAATGTTCAATGTTATTCCATTTATATATATATGGATGTTCAATGTGTTGTTAAAAAAAGTCTTCTTTCAAACCAATGAATGCATTTGACATGATATTCTTCTGGTAGGATCCAACACAGCCCCTGTGGAAACAACGGAATCGACGGATAGCTTGTCGTCGGCAGCGACTACAGAGTCAGTTGAAACAAGTACAATCGAAGGAACGACGAAATCCGTTGAGACAACGAGCGAAGGTAAATGCCTGTCATTTCTGTTTAAACAATAAGTGTAATTTTGAAGGGTAGGCAATGTGACTTGTTTTCCAATATAACTGTCATTAGAGAAAATAATTTAATTCCTGCATCTACTAAATGCTTAGCTCTATTTCAAGTATTTTTTTTTCTGCAACAACCACAGCTGTGGATGTTACCACGGAGTCTACCGAAACAATAACTTCGACAGAGACCACTGGAACAGCTGCACAAACAACAATCGAAGGTATAACATCTTTCGTCGAAACAACTAGCGAAGGTACAAGAATGATCTCAACTAATCGTTTGATCTATTCGCCCGTTATTAATATTTTATTACCCAATTGAAATATCTAGAAACTGTTAATTTGTTGAACATATGGAACGATTGATATTAATTATAATAAATAGAAAATAAATATATTATAACTCTGATATTTGTAATTTATTGTTGAATTTTGACTATTCACCAACTGTAGCAAGTACGGAAGTAGAAGGGAAAACTACAGAGGAAAACACTATTTCAGCGACGTCTTCTACTACTGCATCATTGGATACTACTACTCTCGAGATAGAAAGTACGACTGCTTCAGGTAACACCGACCGAATGTTTACAAATGCAGTTATGTGTATCCCTTTCCAGTTGTCATTTTGGAAATATAGAAATGATATAGCTCTATCTTTGATACCACACGAAGAAAACAGAAGGAGTGCTTTGCAGGTATTTTAAAATATAAAGGTGTACTGAAAATATCAATCGCATTCGTTTTTTCATATTTTAAAATGAATACATGAGGTTTGATAATGCAAAAGCGAAAATTGTAGCTTGGAAACAAATCACATAACATTGATGAATCAGCATAATGTTCAATGTTATTCCATTTATATATATGGATGTTCAATGTGATGTTAAAAAAAGTCTTCGTTCAAACCAATGAATGCATTTGACATGATGTTCTTCTGGCAGGATCCACCACAGCTCCTGTGGAAACCATGGAATCGACGGATAGCTTGTCGTCGGCAGCGACTACAGATTCAGTTGAAACAAGTACAATCGAAGGAACGACGCAATCCGTTGAGACAACGAGCGAAGGTAAATGACTGTCATTTCTGTTTAAACAATCAGTGTAATTTTGATGGGTAGGCAATGTGGCTTGTTTACCAATATAACTGTCATTACAGAAAATAATTTAATTCTGGCATCTACTAAATGCTTAGCTCTATTTTAAGTTTTTTTTTTTCAGCAACAACCACAGCTGCGGATGTTACCACGGGGTCAACCGAAACAATAATTTCGACAGAGACCACTGGAACAGCTGCACAAACAACAGTCGAAGGAACAACATCTTTCGTCGAAACAACTAGCGAAGGTATAAGTTTGATCTCAAATAATCGTTTTATCTATTCGTCCGTTATTAATATTTTATTACCTAATTGAAAAAACTACGAAACTGCTAATTTGTTGTACATATGGAACGATTGATATTAATTATAACAAATAGAAAATAAATATAATATAACTATGATATTTGTAATTTATTTTTTAATTTTGATTATTCAGCAACTGTAGCAAGTACGGTAGTAGAAGGGAAAACTACCGTGGAAGACACTACTTCAGCGACGTCTTCTACTACTGCATCATTGGATACTACTACTCTCGAGATAGAAAGTACGACTGCTTTAGGTAACACCGACCGAATGTTTACAAATGCAATTATGTGTATCCCTTTCCAGATTTCATTTTGAAATATAGAAATGATATAGCTCTATCTTTGATACCACACGATGAAAACAGAAGGAGTGCTATGCAACTATTTTAAAATATAAAGTTGTATTGAAAATATCAATCATATTCGATGTTTCATATATCAAAATTAATACATGAGGTTTGATAATGCAAAAGCGCAACTTGTAGCTTGGAAGCAAATCACATAACATTTATGAATCAGCATAATGTTCAATGTTATTCCATTTATATATATGGATGTTCAATGTTTTGTTAAAACAATGTCTTGTTCAAACCAATGAATGCATTTGACATGATATTCTTTTGGCAGGATCCACCACAGCCCCTGTGGAAACCACGGAATCGACGGATAGCTTGTCGTCGGCAGCGACTACAGAGTCTGTTGAAACAAGTACAATTGAAGGAACGACGCGATCCGTTGAGACAACGAGCGAAGGTAAATGACTGTCATTTCTGTTTAAACAATGAGTGTAATTTTGAAGGGTAGGCAATGTGACTTGTTTTCCAATATAACTGTCATTAGAGAAAATAATTTAATTCCTGCATCTACTAAATGCTTAGTTCTATTTAAATTTTTTTTTTTCAGCAACAACCACAGCTGTGGATGTTACCACGGAGTCTACCGAAACAATAACTTCGACAGAGACCACTGGAACAGCTGCGCAAACAACAATCGAAGGAACAACATCTTTCGTCGAAACAACTAGCGAAGGTACAAGAATGATCTCAACTAATCGTTTTATCTATTCGTCCGTTATTAATATTTTATTACCCAATTAAAATATCTACGAAACTGCTAATTTGTTGAACATATGGAACGATTGATATTAATTATAATAAATAGAAAATAAATATACTATAACTCTGATATTTGTAATTTATTGTTGAATTTTGACTATTCACCAACTGTAGCAAGTACGAAAGTAGAAGGGAAAACTACCGAGGAAGACACTACTTCAGCGACGTCTTCTACTACTGCATCATTGGATACTACTACTCTCGAGATAGAAAGTACGACTGCTTCAGGTAACACCGACCGAATGTTTACAAATGCAGTTATGTGTATCCCTTTCCAGTTGTCATTTTGGAAATATAGAAATGATATAGCTCTATCTTTGATACCACACGAAGAAAACAGAAGGAGTGCTTTGCAGCTATTTTAAAATATAAAGGTGTACTGAAAATATCAATCGCATTCGTTGTTTTATATTTAAAAATGAATACATGAGGTTTGATAGTGCAAAAGCGAAAATTGTAGCTTGGAAACAAATCACATAACATTGATGAATCAGCATAATGTTCAATGTTATTCCATTTATATATTTGGATGTTCAATGTGTTGTTAAAAAAGTCTTCGTTCAAACCAATGAATGCATTGGACATGATGTTCTTCTGGCAGGATCCACCACAGCCCCTGTGGAAACCACGGAATCGACGGATAGCTTGTCGTCGGCAGCGACTACAGAGTCAGTTGAAACAAGTACAATCGAAAGAACGACGCAATCCGTTGAGACAACGAGCGAAGGTAAATGACTGTCATTTCTGTTTAAACAATAAGTGTAAGTTTGATGGGTAGGCAATGTGACTTGTTTACCAATATAACTGTCATTACAGAAAATAATTTAACTCCGGAATCTACTAAATGCTTAGCTCTTTTTCAAGTATTTGTTTTCAGCAACAACCACAGCTGCGGATGTTACCACGGGGTCAACCGAAACAATAATTTCGACAGAGACCACTGGAACAGCTGCACAAACAACAGTCGAAGGAACAACATCTTTCGTCGAAACAACTAGCGAAGGTACAAGTTTTATCTCAAATAATCGTTTTATCTATTCGTCCGTTATTAATATTTTATTACCTAATTGAAACACCTACGAAACTGCTAATTTGTTGAACATATGGAACGATTGATATTAATTATAATAAATAGACAATAAATATATTATAACTATGATATTTGTAATTTATTTTTTAATTTTGACTATTCACCAACTGTAGCAAGTATGGAAGTAGAAGGGAAAACTACCGAGGAAGACACTACTTCAGCGACTTCTTCTACTACTGCATCATTGGATACTACTACTCTCGAGATAGAAAGTACGACTGCTTCAGGTAACACCGACCAAATGTTTACAAATGCAGTTATGTGTATCCCTTTCCAGTTGTCATTTTGGAAATATAGAAATTATATAGCTCTATCTTTGATACCACACGAAGAAAACAGAAGGAGTGCTTTGCAGCTATTTTAAAATATAAAGTTGTATTGAAAATATCAATCGTATTCGTTGTTTCATATTTCAAAATGAATACATGAGGTTTGATGAAGCATAAGCGAAAATTGTAGCTTGGAAACAAATCACATAACATTGATGAATGAGCATAATGTTCAATGTTATTCCATTTATATATATGGATGTTCAATGTGTTGTTAAAAAAAGTCTTCTTTCAAACCAATGAATGCATTTGACATGATATTCTTCTGGCAGGATCCAACACAGCCCCTGTGGAAACAACGGAATCGACGGATAGCTTGTCGTCGGCAGCGACTACAGAGTCAGTTGAAACAAGTACAATCGAAGGAACGACGAAATCCGTTGAGACAACGAGCGAAGGTAAATGACTGTCATTTCTGTTTAAACAATAAGTGTAATTTTGAAGGGTAGGCAATGTGACTTTTTTTCCAATATAACTGTCATTAGAGAAAATAATTTAATTCCTGCATCTACTAAATGCTTAGCTCTATTTCAAGTATTTTTTTTTCTGCAACAACCACAGCTGTGGATGTTACCACGGAGTCTACCGAAACAATAACTTCGACAGAGACCACTGGAACAGCTGCACAAACAACAATCGAAGGTATAACATCTTTCGTCGAAACAACTAGCGAAGGTACAAGAATGATCTCAACTAATCGTTTTATCTATTCGCCCGTTATTAATATTTTATTACCCAATTGAAATATCTAGAAACTGCTAATTTGTTGAACATATGGAACGATTGATATTAATTATAATAAATAGAAAATAAATATATTATAACTCTGATATTTTAATTTATTGTTGAATTTTGACTATTCACCAACTGTAGCAAGTACGGAAGTAGAAGGGAAAACTACAGAGGAAAACACTACTTCAGCGACGTCTTCTACTACTGCATCATTGGATACTACTACTCTCGAGATAGAAAGTACGACTGCTTCAGGTAACACCGACCGAATGTTTACAAATGCAGTTATGTGTATCCCTTTCCAGTTGTCATTTTGGAAATATAGAAATGATATAGCTCTATCTTTGATAAAATATAAAGGTGTACTGAAAATATCAATCGCATTCGTTTTTTCATATTTTAAAATGAATACATGAGGTTTGATAATGGAAAAGCGAAAATTGTAGCTTGGAAGCAAATCACATAACATTGATGAATCAGCATAATGTTCAATGTTATTCCATTTATATATATGGATGTTCAATGTGTTGTTAAAAAAAGTCTTCGTTCAAACCAATGAATGCATTTGACATGATATTCTTCTGGCAGGATCCACCACAGCCCCTGTGGAAACAACGGAATCGACGGATAGCTTGTCGTCGGCAGCGACTACAGAGTCAGTTGAAACAAGTACAATCGAAGGAACGACGCAATCTGTTGAGACAACGAGCGAAGGTAAATGACTCATTTCTGTTTAAAAAATAAGTGTAATTTTGATGGGTAGGCAATGAGACTTCTTTACCAATATAAATGTCATTACAGAAAATAATTTAATCCTGCATCTACTAAATGCTTAGTTCTATTTCAAATAATTTTTTTTCAGCAACAACCACAGCTGCGGATGTTACCACGGGGTCATCCGAAACAATAATTTCGAAAGAGACCACTGGAACAGCTGCACAAACAACAATCGAAGGAACAAAATCTTTCGTCGAAACAACTAGCGAAGGTACAAGAATGATCTCAACTAATCGTTTTATCTATTCGTCCGTTATTAATATTGTATTACCCAATTGAAATATCTACGAAACTGCTAATTTGTTGAACATATGGAACGATTGATATTAATTATAATAAATAGACAATAAATATATTATAACTATGATATTTGTAATTTATTTTTTAATTTTGATTATTCACCAACTGTAGCAAGTACGGAAGTAGAAGGGAAAACTACCGAGGAAGACACTACTTCAGCGACTTCTTCTACTACTGCATCATTGGATACTACTACTCTCGAGATAGAAAGTACGACTGCTTCAGGTAACACCGACCGAATGTTTACAAATGCAGTTATGTGTATCCCTTTCCAGTTGTCATTTTGGAAATATAGAAATTATATAGCTCTATCTTTGATACCACACGAAGAAAACAGAAGGAGTGCTTTGCAGCTATTTTAAAATATAAAGGTGTACTGAAAATATCAATCGCATTCGTTGTTTCAAATTTTAAAATGAATACATGAGGTTTGATAATGCAAAAGCGAAAATTGTAGCTTGGAAACAAATCACATAACATTGATGAATCAGCATAATGTTCAATGTTATTCCATTTATATATATATGGATGTTCAATGTGTTGTTAAAAAAAGTCTTCTTTCAAACCAATGAATGCATTTGACATGATATTCTTCTGGCAGGATCCAACACAGCCCATGTGGAAACAACGAAATCGACGGATAGCTTGTCGTCGGCAGCGACTACAGAGTCAGTTGAGACAAGTACAATCGAAGGATCGACGCAATCTGTTGAGACAACGAGCGAAGGTAAATGACTGTAATTTCTGTTTAAAAAATAAGTGTAATTTTGATGGGTAGGCAATGAGACTTCTTTACCAATATAAATGTCATTACAGAAAATAATTTAATTCCTGCATCTACTAAATGCTTAGTTCTATTTCAAATAATTTTTTATCAGCAACAACCACAGCTGCGAATGTTACCACGGGGTCAACCGAAACAATAACTTCGACAGAGACCACTGGAATAGCTGCACAAACAACAATCGAAGGAACAACATCTTTCGTCGAAACAACTAGCGAAGGTACAAGAATGATCTCAACTAATCGTTTTATCTATTCGCCCATTACTAATATTTTATTACCCAATTGAAATATCTACGAAACTGGTAATTTGTTGAACATATGGAACGATTTATATTAATTATAATAAATAGAAAATAAATATATTATAACTCGGATATTTGTAATTTATTATTGAATTTTGACTTTTCACCAACTGTAGCAAGTACGGTAGTAGAAGGGAAAATTACCGAGGAAGACACTACTTCAGCGACGTCTTCTACTACTGCATCATTGGATACTACTACTCTCGAGATAGAAAGTACGACTGCTTCAGGTAACACCGACCGAATGTTTACAAATGCAGTTAAGTGTATCCCTTTCCAGTTGTCATTTTGGAAATATAGAAATGATATAGCTCTATCTTTGATACCACACGAAGAAAACAGAAGGAGTGCTTTTCAGCTATTTTAAAATATAAAGGTGTACTGAAAATATCAATCGCATTCGTTGTTTCATATTTTAAAATGAATACATGAGGTTTGATAATGCAAAAGCGAAAATTGTAGCTTGGAAACAAATCACATAACATTGATGAATCAGCATAATGTTCAATGTTATTCCATTTATATATATGGATGTTCAATGTGTTGTTAAAAAAAGTCTTCGTTCAAACCAATGAAAGCATTTGACATGATATTCTTCTGGCAGGATCCACCACTGCCCCTGTGGAAACAACGGAATCGACGGATAGCTTGTCGTCGGCAGCGACTACAGAGTCAGTTGAAACAAGTACAATCGAAGGAACGACGCAATCTGTTGAGACAACGAGCGAAGGTAAATGACTGTCATTTCTGTTTAAAAAATAAGTGTAATTTTGATGGGTAGGCAATGAGACTTCTTTACCAATATAACTGTCATTACAGAAAATAATTTAATTCCTGCATCTACTAAATGCTTAGCTCTATTTTAAGTATTTTTTTCAGCAACAACCACAGCTGCGGATGTTACCACGGGGTCAACCGAAACAATAATTTCGACAGAGACCACTGGAACAGCTGCACAAACAACAGTCGAAGGAACAACATCTTTCGTCGAAACAACTAGCGAAGGTATAAGTTTGATCTCAAATAATCGTTTTATCTATTCGTCCGTTATTAATATTTTATTACCTAATTGAAAAAACTACGAAACTGCTAATTTGTTGTACATATGGAACGATTGATATTAATTATAACAAATACAAAAAAAAATTTAATATAACTATGATATTTGTAATTTATTTTTTAATTTTGATTATTCAGCAACTGTAGCAAGTACGGTAGTAGAAGGGAAATCTACCGTGGAAGAAACTACTTCAGCGACGTCTTCTACTACTGCATCATTGGATACTACTACTCTCGAGATAGAAAGTACGACTGCTTCAGGTAACACCGACCGAATGTTTACAAATGCAATTATGTGTATCCCTTTCCAGATTTCATTTTGAAATATAGAAATGATATAGCTCTATCTTTGATACCACACGATTAAAACAGAAGGAGTGCTATGCAACTATTTTAAAATATAAAGTTGTATTGAAAATATCAATCATATTCGATGTTTCATATATCAAAATTAATACATGAGGTTTGATAATGCAAAAGCGCAACTTGTAGCTTGGAAGAAAATCACATAACATTTATGAATCAGCATAATGTTCAATGTTATTCCATTTATATATATGGATGTTCAATGTTTTGTTAAAACAATGTCTTGTTCAAACCAATGAATGCATTTGACATGATATTCTTTTGGCAGGATCCACCACAGCCCCTGTGGAAACCACGGAATCGACGGATAGCTTGTCGTCGGCAGCGACTACAGAGTCTGTTGAAACAAGTACAATTGAAGGAACGACGCCATCCGTTGAGACAACGAGCGAAGGTAAATGACTGTCATTTCTGTTTAAACAATGAGTGTAATTTTGAAGGGTAGGCAATGTGACTTGTTTTCCAATATAACTGTCATTAGAGAAAATAATTTAATTCCTGCATCTACTAAATGCTTAGCTCTATTTCAATTATTTTTTTTTCAGCAACAACCACAGCTGTGGATGTTACCACGGAGTCTACCGAAACAATAACTTCGACAGAAACCACTGGAACAGCTGCACAAACAACAATCGAAGGAACATCTTTCGTCGAAACAACTAGCGAAGGTACAAGAATGATCTCAACTAATCGTTTTATCTATTCGTCCGTTATTAATATTTTATTACCCAATTGAAATATCTACGAGACTGCTAATTTGTTGAACATATGGAACGATTGATATTAATTATAATAAATAGAAAATAAATATACTATAACTCTGATATTTGTAATTTATTGTTGAATTTTGACTATTCACCAACTGTAGCAAGTACGAAAGTAGAAGGGAAAACTACCGAGGAAATCACTACTTCAGCGACGTCTTCTACTACTGCATCATTGGATACTACTACTCTCGAGATAGAAAGTACGACTGCTTCAGGTAACACCGACCGAATGTTTACAAATGCAGTTATGTGTATCCCTTTCCAGTTGTCATTTTGGAAATATAGAAATGATATAGCTCTATCTTTGATACCACACGAAGAAAACAGAAGGAGTGCTTTGCAGCTATTTTAAAATATAAAGGTGTACTGAAAATATCAATCGCATTCGTTGTTTCATATTTAAAAATGAATACATGAGGTTTGATAATGCAAAAGCGAAAATTGTAGCTTGGAAACAAATCACATAACATTGATGAATCAGCATAATGTTCAATGTTATTCCATTTATATATATGGATGTTCAATGTGTTGTTAAAAAAAGTCTTCGTTCAAACCAATGAAAGCATTTGACATGATATTCTTCTGGCAGGATCCACCACTGCCCCTGTGGAAACAACGGAATCGACGGATAGCTTGTCGTCGGCAGCGACTACAGAGTCAGTTGAAACAAGTACAATCGAAGGATCGACGCAATCTGTTGAGACAACGAGCGAAGGTAAATGACTGTCATTTCTGTTTAAAAAATAAGTGTAATTTTGATGGGTAGGCAATGAGACTTCTTTACCAATATAAATGTCATTACAGAAAATAATTTAATTCCTGCATCTACTAAATGCTTAGCTCTATTTCAAGTATTTTTTTTTCTGCAACAACCACAGCTGTGGATGTTACCACGGAGTCTACCGAAACAATAACTTCGACAGAGACCACTGGAACAGCTGCACAAACAACAATCGAAGGTATAACATCTTTCGTCGAAACAACTAGCGAAGGTACAAGAATGATCTCAACTAATCGTTTTATCTATTCGCCCGTTATTAATATTTTATTACCCAATTGAAATATCTAGAAACTGCTAATTTGTTGAACATATGGAACGATTGATATTAATTATAATAAATAGAAAATAAATATATTATAACTCTGATATTTTAATTTATTGTTGAATTTTGACTATTCACCAACTGTAGCAAGTACGGAAGTAGAAGGGAAAACTACAGAGGAAAACACTACTTCAGCGACGTCTTCTACTACTGCATCATTGGATACTACTACTCTCGAGATAGAAAGTACGACTGCTTCAGGTAACACCGACCGAATGTTTACAAATGCAGTTATGTGTATCCCTTTCCAGTTGTCATTTTGGAAATATAGAAATGATATAGCTCTATATTTGATAAAATATAAAGGTGTACTGAAAATATCAATCGCATTCGTTTTTTCATATTTTAAAATGAATACATGAGGTTTGATAATGGAAAAGCGAAAATTGTAGCTTGGAAGCAAATCACATAACATTGATGAATCAGCATAATGTTCAATGTTATTCCATTTATATATATGGATGTTCAATGTGATGTTAAAAAAAGTCTTCGTTCAAACCAATGAATGCATTTGACATGATGTTCTTCTGGCAGGATCCACCACAGCTCCTGTGGAAACCACGGAATCGACGGATAGCTTGTCGTCGGCAGCGACTACAGATTCAGTTGAAACAAGTACAATCGAAGGAACGACGCAATCCGTTGAGACAACGAGCGAAGGTAAATGACTGTCATTTCTGTTTAAACAATAAGTGTAATTTTGATGGGTAGGCAATGAGACTTCTTTACCAATATAAATGTCATTACAGAAAATAATTTAATTCCTGCATCTACTAAATGCTTAGTTCTATTTCAAATAATTTTTTATCAGCAACAACCACAGCTGCGAATGTTACCACGGGGTCAACCGAAACAATAACTTCGACAGAGACCACTGGAATAGCTGCACAAACAACAATCGAAGGAACAACATCTTTCGTCGAAACAACTAGCGAAGGTACAAGAATGATCTCAACTAATCGTTTTATCTATTCGCCCGTTATTAATATTTTATTACCCAATTGAAATATCTAGAAACTGCTAATTTGTTGAACATATGGAACGATTGATATTAATTATAATAAATAGAAAATAAATATATTATAACTCTGATATTTTAATTTATTGTTGAATTTTGACTATTCACCAACTGTAGCAAGTACGGAAGTAGAAGGGAAAACTACAGAGGAAAACACTACTTCAGCGACGTCTTCTACTACTGCATCATTGGATACTACTACTCTCGAGATAGAAAGTACGACTGCTTCAGGTAACACCGACCGAATGTTTACAAATGCAGTTATGTGTATCCCTTTCCAGTTGTCATTTTGGAAATATAGAAATGATATAGCTCTATCTTTGATAAAATATAAAGGTGTACTGAAAATATCAATCGCATTCGTTTTTTCATATTTTAAAATGAATACATGAGGTTTGATAATGGAAAAGCGAAAATTGTAGCTTGGAAGCAAATCACATAACATTGATGAATCAGCATAATGTTCAATGTTATTCAATTTATATATATGGATGTTCAATGTGATGTTAAAAAAAGTCTTCGTTCAAACCAATTCGGTCAACCGAAACAATAACTTCGACAGAGACCACTGGAATAGCTGCACAAACAACAATCGAAGGAACAACATCTTTCGTCGAAACAACTAGCGAAGGTACAAGAATGATCTCAACTAATCGTTTTATCTATTCGCCCATTACTAATATTTTATTACCCAATTGAAATATCTACGAAACTGGTAATTTGTTGAACATATGGAACGATTTATATTAATTATAATAAATAGAAAATAAATATATTATAACTCGGATATTTGTAATTTATTATTGAATTTTGACTTTTCACCAACTGTAGCAAGTACGGTAGTAGAAGGGAAAATTACCGAGGAAGACACTACTTCAGCGACGTCTTCTACTACTGCATCATTGGATACTACTACTCTCGAGATAGAAAGTACGACTGCTTCAGGTAACACCGACCGAATGTTTACAAATGCAGTTATGTGTATCCCTTTCCAGTTGTCATTTTGGAAATATAGAAATGATATAGCTCTATCTTTGATACCACACGAAGAAAACAGAAGGAGTGCTTTGCAGCTATTTTAAAATATAAAGGTGTACTGAAAATATCAATCGCATTCGTTGTTTCATATTTAAAAATGAATACATGAGGTTTGATAATGCAAAAGCGAAAATTGTAGCTTGGAAACAAATCACATAACATTGATGAATCAGCATAATGTTCAATGTTATTCCATTTATATATATGGATGTTCAATGTGTTGTTAAAAAAAGTCTTCGTTCAAACCAATGAAAGCATTTGACATGATATTCTTCTGGCAGGATCCACCACTGCCCCTGTGGAAACAACGGAATCGACGGATAGCTTGTCGTCGGCAGCGACTACAGAGTCAGTTGAAACAAGTACAATCGAAGGAACGACGCAATCCGTTGAGACAACGAGCGAAGGTAAATGACTGTCATTTCTGTTTAAACAATAAGTGTAATTTTGATGGGTAGGCAATGTGACTTGTTTAACAATATAACTGTCATTACAGAAAATAATTTAATTCTGGCATCTACTAAATGCTTAGCTCTATTTCAAGTATTTGTTTTCAGCAACAACCACAGCTGCGGATGTTACCACGGGGTCAACCGAAACAATAATTTCGACAGAGACCACTGGAACAGCTGCACAAACAACAGTCGAAGGAACAACATCTTTCGTCGAAACAACTAGCGAAGGTACAAGTTTTATCTCAAATAATCGTTTTATCTATTCGTCCGTTATTAATATTTTATTACCTAATTGAAACACCTACGAAACTGCTAATTTGTTGAACATATGGAACGATTGATATTAATTATAATAAATAGACAATAAATATATTATAACTATGATATTTGTAATTTATTTTTTTATTTTGACTATTCACCAACTGTAGCAAGTACGGAAGTAGAAGGGAAAACTACCGAGGAAGACACTACTTCAGCGACTTCTTCTACTACTGCATCATTGGATACTACTACTCTCGAGATAGAAAGTACGACTGCTTCAGGTAACACCGACCGAATGTTTACAAATGCAGTTACGTGTATCCCTTTCCAGTTGTCATTTTGGAAATATAGAAATGATATAGCTCTATCTTTGATACCACACGAAGAAAACAGAAGGAGTGCTTTGCAGCTATTTTAAAATATAAAGGTGTACTGAAAATATCAATCGCATTCGTTGTTTCAAATTTTAAAATGAATACATGAGGTTTGATAATGCAAAAGCGAAAATTGTAGCTTGGAAACAAATCACATAACATTGATGAATGAGCATAATGTTAAATGTTATTCCATTTATATATATGGATGTTCAATGTGTTGTTAAAAAAAGTCTTCTTTCAAACCAATGAATGCATTTGACATGATATTCTTCTGGCAGGATCCAACACAGCCCCTGTGGAAACAACGGAATCGACGGACAGCTTGTCGTCGGCAGCGACTACAGAGTCAGTTGAAACAAGTACAATCGAAGGAACGACGAAATCCGTTGAGACAACGAGCGAAGGTAAATGACTGTCATTTCTGTTTAAACAATAAGTGTAATTTTGAAGGGTAGGCAATGTGACTTTTTTTCCAATATAACTGTCATTAGAGAAAATAATTTAATTCCTGCATCTACTAAATACTTAGCTCTATTTCAAGTATTTTTTTTTCTGCAACAACCACAGCTGTGGATGTTACCACGGAGTCTACCGAAACAATAACTTCGACAGAGACCACTGGAACAGCTGCACAAACAACAATCGAAGGTGCAACATCTTTCGTCGAAACAACTAGCGAAGGTACAAGAATGATCTCAACTAATCGTTTTATCTATTCGATCGTTATTAATATTTTATTACCCAATTGAAATATCTAGAAACTGCTAATTTGTTGAACATATGGAACGATTGATATTAATTATAATAAATAGAAAATAAATATATTATAACTCTGATATTTGTAATTTATTGTTGAATTTTGACTATTCACCAACTGTAGCAAGTACGGAAGTAGAAGGGAAAACTACAGGGGAAAACACTACTTCAGCGACGTCTTCTACTACTGCATCATTGGATACTACTACTCTCGAGATAGAAAGTACGACTGCTTCAGGTAACACCGACCGAATGTTTACAAATGCAGTTATGTGTATCCCTTTCCAGTTGTCATTTTGGAAATATAGAAATGATATAGCTCTATCTTTGATACCACACGAAGAAAACAGAAGGAGTGCTTTGCAGGTATTTTAAAATATAAAGGTGTACTGAAAATATCAATCGCATTCGTTTTTTCATATTTTAAAATAAATACATGAGGTTTGATAATGCAAAAGCGAAAATTGTAGCTTGGAAACAAATCACATAACATTGATGAATCAGCATAATGTTCAATGTTATTCCATTTATATATATGGATGTTCAATGTGATGTTAAAAAAAGTCTTCGTTCAAACCAATGAATGCATTTGACATGATGTTCTTCTGGCAGGATCCACCACAGCTCCTGTGGAAAACACGGAATCGACGGATAGCTTGTCGTCGGCAGCAACTACAGATTCAGTTGAAACAAGTACAATCGAAGGAACGACGCAATCCGTTGAGACAACGAGCGAAGGTAAATGACTGTCATTTCTGTTTAAACAATCAGTGTAATTTTGATGGGTAGGCAATGTGGCTTGTTTACCAATATAACTGTCATTACAGAAAATAATTTAATTCTGGCATCTACTAAATGCTTAGCTCTATTTTAAGTATTTTTTTTCAGCAACAACCACAGCTGCGGATGTTACCACGGGGTCAACCGAAACAATAATTTCGACAGAGACCACTGGAACAGCTGCACAAACAACAGTCGAAGGAACAAAATCTTTCGTCGAAACAACTAGCGAAGGTATAAGTTTGATCTCAAATAATCGTTTTATCTATTCGTCCGTTATTAATATTTTATTACCTAATTGAAAAAACTACGAAACTGCTAATTTGTTGTACATATGGAACGATTGATATTAATTATAACAAATAGAAAATAAATATAATATAACTATGATATTTGTAATTTATTTTTTAATTTTGATTATTCAGCAACTGTAGCAAGTACGGTAGTAGAAGGGAAAACTACCGTGGAAGACACTACTTCAGCGACATCTTCTACTATTGCATCATTGGATACTACTACTCTCGAGATAGAAAGTACGACTGCTTCAGGTAACACCGACCGAATGTTTACAAATGCAATTATGTGTATCTCTTTCCAGATTTCATTTTGAAATATAGAAATGATATAGCTCTATCTTTGATACCAAACGATGAAAACAGAAGGAGTGCTATGCAACTATTTTAAAATATAAAGTTGTATTGAAAATATCAATCATATTCTATGTTTCATATCTCAAAATTAATACATGAGGTTTGATAATGCAAAAGCGCAACTTGTAGCTTGGAAGCAAATCACATAACATTTATGAATCAGCATAATGTTCAATGTTATTCCATTTATATATATGGATGTTCAATGTTTTGTTAAAACAATGTCTTGTTCAAACCAATGAATGCATTTGACATGATATTCTTTTGGCAGGATCCACCACAGCCCCTGTGGAAACCACGGAATCGACGGATAGCTTGTCGTCGGCAGCGACTAGAGAGTCTGTTGAAACAAGTACAATTGAAAGAACGACGCCATCCGTTGAGACAACGAGCGAAGGTAAATGACTGTCATTTCTGTTTAAACAATGAGTGTAATTTTGAAGGGTAGGCAATGTTACTTGTTTTCCAATATAACTGTCATTAGAGAAAATAATTTAATTCCTGCATCTATTAAATGCTTAGCTCTATTTCAATTTTTTTTTTCAGCAACAATCACAGCTGTGGATGTTACCACGGAGTCTACCGAAACAATAACTTCGACAGAGACCACTGGAACAGCTGCGCAAACAACAATCGAAGGAACAACATCTTTCGTCGAAACAACTAGCGAAGGTACAATTTGATCTCAACTAATCGTTTTATCTATTCGTCCGTTATTAATATTTTATTACCCAATTGAAATATCTACGAAACTGCTAATTTGTTGAACATATGGAACGATTGATATTAATTATAATAAATAGAAAATAAATATATTATAACTCGGATATTTGTAATTTATTATTGAATTTTGACAATTCACCAACTGTAGCAAGTACGGTAGTAGAAGGGAAAATTACCGAGGAAGACACTACTTCAGCGACGTCTTCTACTACTGCATCATTGGATACTACTACTCTCGAGATAGAAAGTACGACTGCTTCAGGTAACACCGACCGAATGTTTACAAATGCAGTTATGTGTATCCCTTTCTAGTTGTCATTTTGGAAATATAGAAATGATATAGCTCTATCTTTGATACCACACGAAGAAAACAGAAGGAGTGCTTTGCAGCTATTTTAAAATATAAAGTTGTATTGAAAATATCAATCGTATTCGTTGTTTCATATTTCAAAATGAATACATGAGGTTT
This sequence comes from Lamellibrachia columna, assembly GCA_963662155.1. NCBI lineage: Eukaryota > Metazoa > Annelida > Polychaeta > Sabellida > Siboglinidae > Lamellibrachia > Lamellibrachia columna. Next base: position 28,515,446 of record OY759263.1, on the reverse strand, counting down.
GATGAAGCATAAGCGAAAATTGTAGCTTGGAAACAAATCACATAACATTGATGAATCAGCATAATGTTCAATGTTATTCCATTTATATATATGGATGTTCAATGTGTTGTTAAAAAAAGTCTTCGTTCAAACCAATGAAAGCATTTGTCATGATATTCTTCTGGCAGGATCCACCACTGCCCCTGTGGAAACAACGGAATCGACGGATAGCTTGTCGTCGGCAGCGACTACAGAGTCAGTTGAAACAAGTACATTCGAAGGATCGACGCAATCTGTTGAGACAACGAGCGAAGGTAAATGACTGTCATTTATGTTTAAAAAATAAGTGTAATTTTGATGGGTAGGCAATGAGACTTCTTTACCAATATAAATGTCATTACAGAAAATAATTTAATTCCTGCATCTACTAAATGCTTAGTTCTATTTCAAATAATTTTTTATCAGCAACAATCACAGCTGCGGATGTTACCACGGGGTCAACCGAAACAATAACTTCGACAGAGACCACTGGAATAGCTGCACAAACAACAATCGAAGGAACAACATCTTTCGTCGAAACAACTAGCGAAGGTACAAGAATGATCTCAACTAATCGTTTTATCTATTCGCCCGTTACTAATATTTTATTATCCAATTGAAATATCTTCGAAACTGGTAATTTGTTGAACATATGGAACGATTGATATTAATTATAATAAATAGAAAATAAATATATTATAACTCGGATATTTGTAATTTATTATTGAATTTTGACTATTCACCAACTGTAGCAAGTACGGTAGTAGAAGGGAAAATTACCGAGGAAGACACTACTTCAGCGACGTCTTCTACTACTGCATCATTGGATACTACTACTCTCGAGATAGAAAGTACGACTGCTTCAGGTAACACCGACCGAATGTTTACAAATGCAGTTATGTGTATCCCTTTCCAGTTGTCATTTTGGAAATATAGAAATGATATAGCTCTATCTTTGATACCATACGAAGAAAACAGAAGGAGTGCTTTGCAGCTATTTTAAAATATAAAGTTGTATTGAAAATATCAATCGTATTCGTTGTTTCATATTTCAAAATGAATACATGAGGTTTGATGAAGCATAAGCGAAAATTGTAGCTTGGAAACAAATCACATAACATTGATGAATCAGCATAATGTTCAATGTTATTCCATTTATATATATGGATGTTCAATGTGTTGTTAAAAAAAGTCTTCGTTCAAACCAATGAATGCATTTGACATGATATTCTTCTGGCAGGATCCACCACAGCCCCTGTGGAAACAACGGAATCGACGGATAGCTTGTCGTCGGCAGCGACTACAGAGTCAGTTGAAACAAGTACAATCGAAGGAACGACGCAATCTGTTGAGACAACGAGCGAAAGTAAATGAGTGTCATTTCTGTTTAAAAAATAAGTGTAATTTTGATGGGTAGGCAATGAGACTTCTTTACCAATATAACTGTCATTACAGAAAATAATTTAATTCCGGCATCTACTAAATGCTTAGCTCTATTTCAATTATTTTTTTTTCAGCAACAACCACAGCTGTGGATGTTACCACGGAGTCTACCGAAACAATAACTTCGACAGAGACCTCTGGAACAGCTGCACAAACAACAATCGAAGGAACAACATCTTTCGTCGAAACAACTAGCGAAGGTACAAGAATGATCTCAACTAATCGTTTTATCTATTCGTCCGTTATTAATATTTTATTACCCAATTGAAATATCTACGAAACTGGTAATTTGTTGAACATATGGAACGATTGATATTAATTATAATAAATAGAAAATAAATATACTATAACTCTGATATTTGTAATTTATTGTTGAATTTTGACTATTCACCAACTGTAGCAAGTACGAAAGTAGAAGGGAAAACTACCGAGGAAGACACTACTTCAGCGACGTCTTCTACTACTGCATCATTGGATACTACTACTCTCGAGATAGAAAGTACGACTGATTCAGGTAACACCGACCGAATGTTTACAAATGCAGTTATGTGTATCCCTTTCCAGTTGTCATTTTGGAAATATAGAAATGATATAGCTCTATCTTTGATACCACACGAAGAAAACAGAAGGAGTGCTTTGCAGCTATTTTAAAATATAAAGGTGTACTGAAAATATCAATCGCATTCGTTGTTTCATATTTAAAAATGAATACATGAGGTTTGATAATGCAAAAGCGAAAATTGTAGCTTGGAAACAAATCACATAACATTGATGAATCAGCATAATGTTCAATGTTATTCCATTTATATATATGGATGTTCAATGTGTTGTTAAAAAAAGTCTTCGTTCAAACCAATGAAAGCATTTGACATGATATTCTTCTGGCAGGATCCACCACTGCCCCTGTGGAAACAACAGAATCGACGGATAGCTTGTCGTCGGCAGCGACTACAGAGTCAGTTGAAACAAGTACAATCGAAGGATCGACGCAATCTGATGACACAACGAGCGAAGGTAAATGACTGTCATTTCTGTTTAAAAAATAAGTGTAATTTTGATGGGTAGGCAATGAGACTTCTTTACCAATATAAATGTCATTACAGAAAATAATTTAATTCCTGCATCTACTAAATGCTTAGTTCTATTTCAAATAATTTTTTATCAGCAACAACCACAGCTGCGGATGTTACCACGGGGTCAACCGAAACAATAACTTCGACAGAGACCACTGGAATAGCTGCACAAACAACAATCGAAGGAACAACATCTTTCGTCGAAACAACTAGCGAAGGTACAAGAATGATCTCAACTAATCGTTTTATCTATTCGCCCGTTACTAATATTTTATTACCCAATTGAAATATCTACGAAACTGGTAATTTGTTGAACATATGGAACGATTGATATTAATTATAATAAATAGAAAATAAATATATTATAACTTGGATATTTGTAATTTATTATTGAATTTTGACTATTCACCAAATGTAGCAAGTACGGTAGTAGAAGAGAAAATTACCGAGGAAGACACTACTTCAGCGACGTCTTCTACTACTGCATCATTGGATACTACTACTCTCGAGATAGAAAGTACGACTGCTTCAGGTAACACCGACCGAATGTTTACAAATGCAGTTATGTGTATCCCTTTCCAGTTGTCATTTTGGAAATATAGAAATGATATAGCTCTATCTTTGATACCACACGAAGAAAACAGAAGGAGTGCTTTGCAGCTATTTTAAAATATAAAGTTGTATTGAAAATATCAATCGTATTCGTTGTTTCATATTTCAAAATGAATACATGAGGTTTGATAATGCATAAGCGAAAATTGTAGCTTGGAAACAAATCACATAACATTGATGAATCAGCATAATGTTCAATGTTATTCCATTTATATATATGGATGTTCAATGTGTTGTTAAAAAAAGTCTTCGTTCAAACCAATGAATGCATTTGACATGATATTCTTCTGGCAGGATCCACCACAGCCCCTGTGGAAACAACGGAATCGACGGATAGCTTGTCGTCGGCAGCGACTACAGAGTCAGTTGAAACAAGTACAATCGAAGGAACGACGCAATCTGTTGAGACAACGAGCGAAGGTAAATGACTCATTTCTGTTTAAAAAATAAGTGTAATTTTGATGGGTAGGCAATGAGACTTCTTTACCAATATAAATGTCATTACAGAAAATAATTTAATCCTGCATCTACTAAATGCTTAGTTCTATTTCAAATAATTTTTTTTCAGCAACAACCACAGCTGCGGATGTTACCACGGGGTCATCCGAAACAATAATTTCGAAAGTGACCACTGGAACAGCTGCACAAACAACAATCGAAGGAACAACATCTTTCGTCGAAACAACTAGCGAAGGTACAAGAATGATCTCAACTAATCGTTTTATCTATTCGTCCGTTATTAATATTTTATTACCCAATTGAAATATCTACGAAACTGCTAATTTGTTGAACATATGGAACGATTGATATTAATTATAATAAATAGAAAATAAATATAATATAACTCTGATATTTGTAATTTATTGTTGAATTTTGAATATTCACCAACTGTAGCAAGTACGAAAGTAGAAGGGAAAACTACCGAGGAAGACACTACTTCAGCGACGTCTTCTACTACTGCATCATTGGATACTACTACTCTCGAGATAGAAAGTACGACTGCTTCAGGTAACACCGACCGAATGTTTACAAATGCAGTTATGTGTATCCCTTTCCAGTTGTCATTTTGGAAATATATAAATGATATAGCTCTATCTTTGATACCACACGAAGAAAACAGAAGGAGTGCTTTGCAGCTATTTTAAAATATATAGTTGTATTGAAAATATCAATCGTATTCGTTGTTTCATATTTCAAAATGAATACATGAGGTTTGATGAAGCATAAGCGAAAATTGTAGCTTGGAAACAAATCACATAACATTGATGAATCAGCATAATGTTCAATGTTATTCCATTTATATATATGGATGTTCAATGTGTTGTTAAAAAAAGTCTTCGTTCAAACCAATGAAAGCATTTGACATGATATTCTTCTGGCAGGATCCACCACTGCCCCTGTGGAAACAACGGAATCGACGGATAGCTTGTCGTCGGCAGCGACTACAGATTCAGTTGAAACAAGTACAATCGAAGGAACGACGCAATCCGTTGAGACAACGAGCGAAGGTAAATGACTGTCATTTCTGTTTAAACAATCAGTGTAATTTTGATGGGTAGGCAATGTGGCTTGTTTACCAAAATAACTGTCATTACAGAAAATAATTTAATTCTGGCATCTACTAAATGCTTAGCTCTATTTTAAGTATTTTTTTTCAGCAACAACCACAGCTGCGGATGTTACCACGGGGTCAACCGAAACAATAATTTCGACAGAGACCACTGGAACAGCTGCACAAACAACAGTCGAAGGAACAACATCTTTCGTCGAAACAACTAGCGAAGGTATAAGTTTGATCTCAAATAATCGTTTTATCTATTCGTCCGTTATTAATATTTTATTACCTAATTGAAAAAACTACGAAACTGCTAATTTGTTGTACATATGGAACGATTGATATTAACTATAACAAATAGAAAATAAATATAATATAACTATGATATTTGTAATTTATTTTTTAATTTTGATTATTCAGCAACTGTAGCAAGTACGGTAGTAGAAGGGAAAACTACCGTGGAAGACACAACTTCAGCGACGTCTTCTACTACTGCATCATTGGATACTACTACTCTCGAGATAGAAAGTACGACTGCTTCAGGTAACACCGACCGAATGTTTACAAATGCAATTATGTGTATCCCTTTCCAGATTTCATTTTGAAATATAGAAATGATATAGCTCTATCTTTGATACCACACGATGAAAACAGAAGGAGTGCTATGCAACTATTTTAAAATATAAAGTTGTATTGAAAATATCAATCATATTCGATATTTCATATATCAAAATTAATACATGAGGTTTGATAATGCAAAAGCGCAACTTGTAGCTTGGAAGCAAATCACATAACATTTATGAATCAGCATAATGTTCAATGTTATTCCATTTATATATATGGATGTTCAATGTTTTGTTAAAACAATGTCTTGTTCAAACCAATGAATGCAATTGACATGATATTCTTTTGGCAGGATCCACCACAACCCCTGTGGAATCCACGGAATCGACGGATAGCTTGTCGTCGGCAGCGACTAGAGAGTCTGTTGAAACAAGTACAATTGAAGGAACGACGCCATCCGTTGAGACAACGAGCGAAGGTAAATGACTGTCATTTCTGTTTAAACAATAAGTGTAATTTTGATGGGTAGGCAATGTGACTTGTTTTCCAATATAACTGTCATTAGAGAAAATAATTTAATTCCTGCATCTACTAAATGCTTAGCTCTATTTCAATTATTTTTTTTTCAGCAACAACCACAGCTGTGGATGTTACCACGGAGTCTACCGAAACAATAACTTCGAAACAGACCACTGGAACAGCTGCACAAACAACAATCGAAGGAACAACATCTTTCGTCGAAACAACTAGCGAAGGTACAAGAATGATCACAACTAATCGTTTTATCTATTCGTCCGTTATTAATATTTTATTACCCAATTGAAATATCTACGAAACTGCTAATTTGTTGAACATATGGAACGATTGATATTAATTATAATAAATAGAAAATAAATATTCTATAACTCTGATATTTGTAATTTATTGTTGAATTTTGACTATTCACCAACTGTAGCAAGTACGAAAGTAGAAGGGAAAACTACCGAGGAAGACACTACTTCAGCGACGTCTTCTACTACTGCATCATTGGATACTACTACTCTCGAGATAGAAAGTACGACTGCTTCAGGTAACACCGACCGAATGTTTACAAATGCAGTTATGTGTATCCCTTTCCAGTTGTCATTTTGGAAATATAGAAATGATATAGCTCTATCTTTGATACCACACGAAGAAAACAGAAGGAGTGTTTTGCAGCTATTTTAAAATATAAAGGTGTACTGAAAATATCAATCGCATTCGTTGTTTCATATTTCAAAATGAATACATGAGGTTTGATAATGCAAAAGCGAAAATTGTAGCTTGGAAACAAATCACATAACATTGATGAATCAGCATAATGTTCAATGTTATTCCATTTATATATATGGATGTTCAATGTGTTGTTAAAAAAAGTCTTCGTTCAAACCAATGAAAGCATTTGACATGATATTCTTCTGGCAGGATCCACCACTGCCCCTGTGGAAACAACGGAATCGACGGATAGCTTGTCGTCGGCAGCGACTACAGAGTCAGTTGAAACAAGTACAATCGAAAGATCGACGCAATCTGTTGAGACAACGAGCGAAGGTAAATGACTGTAATTTCTGTTTAAAAAATAAGTGTAATTTTGATGGGTAGGCAATGAGACTTCTTTACCAATATAAATGTCATTACAGAAAATAATTTAATTCCTGCATCTACTAAATGCTTAGTTCTATTTCAAATAATTTTTTATCAGCAACAACCACAGCTGCGAATGTTACCACGGGGTCAACCGAAACAATAACTTCGACAGAGACCACTGGAATAGCTGCACAAACAACAATCGAAGGAACAACATCTTTCGTCGAAACAACTAGCGAAGGTACAAGAATGATCTCAACTAATCGTTTTATCTATTCGCCCATTACTAATATTTTATTACCCAATTGAAATATCTACGAAACTGGTAATTTGTTGAACATATGGAACGATTTATATTAATTATAATAAATAGAAAATAAATATATTATAACTCGGATATTTGTAATTTATTATTGAATTTTGACTTTTCACCAACTGTAGCAAGTACTTTAGTAGAAGGGAAAATTACCGAGGAAGACACTACTTCAGCGACGTCTTCTACTACTGCATCATTGGATACTACTACTCTCGAGATAGAAAGTACGACTGCTTCAGGTAACACCGACCGAATGTTTACAAATGCAGTTATGTGTATCCCTTTCCAGTTGTCATTTTGGAAATATAGAAATGATATAGCTCTATCTTTGATACCACACGAAGAAAACAGAAGGAGTGCTTTTCAGCTATTTTAAAATATAAAGGTGTACTGAAAATATCAATCGCATTCGTTGTTTCATATTTAAAAATGAATACATGAGGTTTGATAATGCAAAAGCGAAAATTGTAGCTTGGAAACAAATCACATAACATTGATGAATCAGCATAATGTTCAATGTTATTCCATTTATATATATGGATGTTCAATGTGTTGTTAAAAAAAGTCTTCGTTCAAACCAATGAAAGCATTTGACATGATATTCTTCTGGCAGGATCCACCACTGCCCCTGTGGAAACAACGGAATCGACGGATAGCTTGTCGTCGGCAGCGACTACAGAGTCAGTTGAAACAAGTACAATCGAAGGAACGACGCAATCTGTTGAGACAACGAGCGAAGGTAAATGACTGTCATTTCTGTTTAAAAAATAAGTGTAATTTTGATGGGTAGGCAATGAGACTTCTTTACCAATATAACTGTCATTACAGAAAATAATTTAATTCCGGCATCTACTAAATGCTTAGCTCTATTTTAAGTATTTTTTTCAGCAACAACCACAGCTGCGGATGTTACCACGGGGTCAACCGAAACGATAATTTCGACAGAGACCACTGGAACAGCTGCACAAACAACAGTCGAAGGAACAACATCTTTCGTCGAAACAACTAGCGAAGGTATAAGTTTGATCTCAAATAATCGTTTTATCTATTCGTCCGTTATTAATATTTTATTACCTAATTGAAAAAACTACGAAACTGCTAATTTGTTGTACATATGGAACGATTGATATTAATTATAACAAATACAAAAAAAAATATAATATAACTATGATATTTGTAATTTATTTTTTAATTTTGATTATTCAGCAACTGTAGCAAGTACGGTAGTAGAAGGGAAATCTACCGTGGAAGACACTACTTCAGCGACGTCTTCTACTACTGCATCATTGGATACTACTACTCTCGAGATAGAAAGTACGACTGCTTCAGGTAACACCGACCGAATGTTTACAAATGCAATTATGTGTATCCCTTTCCAGATTTCATTTTGAAATATAGAAATGATATAGCTCTATCTTTGATACCACACGATGAAAACAGAAGGAGTGCTATGCAACTATTTTAAAATATAAAGTTGTATTGAAAATATCAATCATATTCGATGTTTCATATATCAAAATTAATACATGAGGTTTGATAATGCAAAAGCGCAACTTGTAGCTTGGAAGCAAATCACATAACATTTATGAATCAGCATAATGTTCAATGTTATTCCATTTATATATATGGATGTTCAATGTTTTGTTAAAACAATGTCTTGTTCAAACCAATGAATGCATTTGTCATGATATTCTTTTGGCAGGATCCACCACAGCCCCTGTGGAAACCACGGAATCGACGGATAGCTTGTCGTCGGCAGCGACTACAGAGTCTGTTGAAACAAGTACAATTGAAGGAACGACGCCATCCGTTGAGACAACGAGCGAAGGTAAATGACTGTCATTTCTGTTTAAACAATGAGTGTAATTTTGAAGGGTAGGCAATGTGACTTGTTTTCCAATATAACTGTCATTAGAGAAAATAATTTAATTCCTGCATCTACTAAATGCTTAGCTCTATTTCAATTATTTTTTTTTCAGCAACAACCACAGCTGTGGATGTTACCACGGAGTCTACCGAAACAATAACTTCGACAGAGACCACTGGAACAGCTGCACAAACAACAATCGAAGGAACATCTTTCGTCGAAACAACTAGCGAAGGTACAAGAATGATCTCAACTAATCGTTTTATCTATTCGTCCGTTATTAATATTTTATTACCCAATTGAAATATCTACGAGACTGCTAATTTGTTGAACATATGGAACGATTGATATTAATTATAATAAATAGAAAATAAATATACTATAACTCTGATATTTGTAATTTATTGTTGAATTTTGACTATTCACCAACTGTAGCAAGTACGAAAGTAGAAGGGAAAACTACCGAGGAAGACACTACTTCAGCGACGTCTTCTACTACTGCATCATTGGATACTACTACTCTCGAGATAGAAAGTACGACTGCTTCAGGTAACACCGACCGAATGTTTACAAATGCAGTTATGTGTATCCCTTTCCAGTTGTCATTTTGGAAATATAGAAATGATATAGCTCTATCTTTGATACCACACGAAGAAAACAGAAGGAGTGCTTTGCAGCTATTTTAAAATATAAAGGTGTACTGAAAATATCAATCGCATTCGTTGTTTCATATTTAAAAATGAATACATGAGGTTTGATAATGCAAAAGCGAAAATTGTAGCTTGGAAACAAATCACATAACATTGATGAATCAGCATAATGTTCAATGTTATTCCATTTATATATATGGATGTTCAATGTGTTGTTAAAAAAAGTCTTCGTTCAAACCAATGAAAGCATTTGACATGATATTCTTCTGGCAGGATCCACCACTGCCCCTGTGGAAACAACGGAATCGACGGATAGCTTGTCGTCGGCAGCGACTACAGAGTCAGTTGAAACAAGTACAATCGAAGGATCGACGCAATCTGTTGAGACAACGAGCGAAGGTAAATGACTGTCATTTCTGTTTAAAAAATAAGTGTAATTTTGATGGGTAGGCAATGAGACTTCTTTACCAATATAAATGTCATTACAGAAAATAATTTAATTCCTGCATCTACTAAATGCTTAATTCTATTTCAAATAATTTTTTTTCAGCAACAACCACAGCTGCGGATGTTACCACGGGGTCAACCGAAACAATAACTTCGACAGAGACCACTGGAATAGCTGCACAAACAACAATCGAAGGAACAACATCTTTCGTCGAAACAACTAGCGAAGGTACAAGAATGATCTCAACTAATCGTTTTATCTATTCGCCCGTTACTAATATTTTATTACCCAATTGAAATATCTACGAAACTGGTAATTTGTTGAACATATGGAACGATTGATATTAATTATAATAAATAGAAAATAAATATATTATAACTCGGATATTTGTAATTTATTATTGAATTTTGACTATTCACCAACTGTAGCAAGTACGGTAGTAGAAGGGAAAACTACCGTGGAAGACACTACTTCAGCGACGTCTTCTACTACTGCATCATTGGATACTACTACTCTCGAGATAGAAAGTACGACTGCTTCAGGTAACACCGACCGAATGTTTACAAATGCAATTATGTGTATCCCTTTCCAGATTTCATTTTGAAATATAGAAATGATATAGCTCTATCTTTGATACCACACGATGAAAACAGAAGGAGTGCTATGCAACTATTTTAAAATATAAAGTTGTATTGAAAATATCAATCATATTCGATGTTTCATATATCAAAATTAATACATGAGGTTTGATAATGCAAAAGCGCAACTTGTAGCTTGGAAGCAAATCACATAACATTTATGAATCAGCATAATGTTCAATGTTATTCCATTTATATATATGGATGTTCAATGTTTTGTTAAAACAATGTCTTGTTCAAACCAATGAATGCATTTGACATGATATTCTTTTGGCAGGATCCACCACAGCCCCTGTGGAAACCACGGAATCGACGGATAGCTTGTCGTCGGCAGCGACTACAGAGTCTGTTGAAACAAGTACAATTGAAAGAACGACGCCATCCGTTGAGACAACGAGCGAAGGTAAATGACTGTCATTTCTGTTTAAACAATGAGTGTAATTTTGAAGGGTAGGCAATGTGATTTGTTTTCCAATATAACTGTCATTAGAGAAAATAATTTAATTCCTGCATCTACTAAATGCTTAGCTCTATTTCAATTTTTTTTTTTTCAGCAACAACCACAGCTGTGGATGTTACCACGGAGTCTACCGAAACAATAACTTCGACAGAGACCACTGGAACAGCTGCACAAACAACAATCGAAGGAACAACATCTTTCGTCGAAACAACTAGCGAAGGTACAAGAATGATCTCAACTAATCGTTTTATCTATTCGTCCGTTATTAATATTTTATTACCCAATTGAAATATCTACGAAACTGCTAATTTGTTGAACATATGGAACGATTGATATTAATTATTATAATAAATAGAAAATAAATATACTATAACTCTGATATTTGTAATTTATTGTTGAATTTTGATTATTCACCAACTGTAGCAAGTACGAAAGTTGAAGGGAAAACTACCGAGGAAGACACTACTTCAGCGACGTCTTCTACTACTGCATCATTGGATACTACTACTCTCGAGATAGAAAGTACGACTGCTTCAGGTAACACCGACCGAATGTTTACAAATGCAGTTATGTGTATCCCTTTCCAGTTGTAATTTTGGAAATATAGAAATGATATAGCTCTATCTTTGATATCACACCAAGAAAACAGAAGGAGTGCTTTGCAGCTATTTTAAAATATAAAGGTGTACTGAAAATATCAATCGCATTCGTTGTTTCATATTTAAAAATGAATACATGAGGTTTGATAATGCAAAAGCGAAAATTGTAGCTTGGAAACAAATCACATAACATTGATGAATCAGCATAATGTTCAATGTTATTCCATTTATATATATGGATGTTCAATGTGTTGTTAAAAAAAGTCTTCGTTCAAACCAATGAAAGCATTTGATATGATATTCTTCTGGCAGGATCCACCACTGCCCCTGTGGAAACAACGGAATCGAAGGATAGCTTGTCGTCGGCAGCGACTACAGAGTCATTTGAAACAAGTACAATCGAAGGATCGACGCAATCTGTTGAGACAACGAGCGAAGGTAAATGACTGTCATTTCTGTTTAAAAAATAAGTGTAATTTTTATGGGTAGGCAATGAGACTTCTTTACCAATATAAATGTCATTACAGAAAATAATTTAATTCCTGCATCTACTAAATGCTTAGTTCTATTTCAAATAATTTTTTATCAGCAACAACCACAGCTGCGGATGTTACCACGGGGTCAACCGAAACAATAACTTCGACAGAGACCACTGGAATAGCTGCACAAACAACAATCGAAGGAACAACATCTTTCGTCGAAACAACTAGCGAAGGTACAAGAATGATCTCAACTAATCGTTTTATCTATTCGCCCGTTACTAATATTTTATTACCCAATTGAAATATCTACGAAACTGGTAATTTGTTGAACATATGGAACGATTGATATTAATTATAATAAATAGAAAATAAATATATTATAACTCTGATATTTGTAATTTATTATTGAATTTTGACTATTCACCAACTGTAGCAAGTACGGTAGTAGAAGGGAAAATTACCGAGGAAGACACTACTTCAGCGACGTCTTCTACTACTGCATCATTGGATACTACTACTCTCGAGATAGAAAGTACGACTGCTTCAGGTAACACCGACCGAATGTTTACAAATGCAGTTATGTGTATCCCTTTCCAGTTGTCATTTTGGAAATATAGAAATGATATAGCTCTATCTTTGATACCACACGAAGAAAACAGAAGGAGTGCTTTGCAGCTATTTTAAAATATAAAGTTGTATTGAAAATATCAATCGTATTCGTTGTTTCATATTTCAAAATGAATACATGAGGTTTGATGAAGCATAAGCGAAAATTGTAGCTTGGAAACAAATCACATAACATTGATGAATCAGCATAATGTTCAATGTTATTCCATTTATATATATGGATGTTCAATGTGTTGTTAAAAAAAGTCTTAGTTCAAACCAATGAATGCATTTGACATGATATTCTTCTGGCAGGATCCTCCACAGCCCCTGTGGAAACAACGGAATCGACGGATAGCTTGTCGTCGGCAGCGACTACAGAGTCAGTTGAAACAAGTACAATCGAAGGAACGACGCAATCTGTTGAGACAACGAGCGAAGGTAAATGACTGTCATTTCTGTTTAAAAAATAAGTGTAATTTTGATGGGTAGGCAATGAGACTTCTTTACCAATATAACTGTCATTACAGAAAATAATTTAATTCCGGCATCTACTAAATGCTTAGCTCTATTTTAAGTATTTTTTTTCAGCAACAACCACAGCTGCGGATGTTACCACGGGGTCAACCGAAACAATAATTTCGACAGAGACCACTGGAACAGCTGCACAAACAACAGTCGAAGGAACAACATCTTTCGTCGAAATAACTAGCGAAGGTATAAGTTTGATCTCAAATAATCGTTTTATCTATTCGTCCGTTATTAATATTTTATTACCTAATTGAAAACACTACGAAACTGCTAATTTGTTGTACATATGGAACGATTGATATTAATTATAACAAATAGAAAATAAATATAATATAACTATGATATTTGTAATTTATTTTTTAATTTTGATTATTCAGCAACTGTTGCAAGTACGGTAGTAGAAGGGAAAACTACCGTGGAAGACACTACTTCAGCGACGTCTTCTACTACTGCATCATTGGATACTACTACTCTCGAGATAGAAAGTACGACTGCTTCAGGTAACACCGACCGAATGTTTACAAATGCAATTATGTGTATCCCTTTCCAGATTTCATTTTGAAATATAGAAATGATATAGCTCTATCTTTGATACCACACGATGAAAACAGAAGGAGTGCTATGCAACTATTTTAAAATATAAGTTGTATTGAAAATATCAATCATTTTCGATGTTTCATATATCAAAATTAATACATGAGGTTTGATAATGCAAAAGCGCAACTTGTAGCTTGGAAGCAAATCACATAACATTTATGAATCAGCATAATGTTCAATGTTATTCCATTTATATATATGGATGTTCAATGTTTTGTTAAAACAATGTCTTGTTCAAACCAATGAATGCATTTGACATGATATTCTTTTGGCAGGATCCACCACAGCCCCTGTGGAAACCACGGAATCGACGGATAGCTTGTCGTCGGCAGCGACTACAGAGTCTGTTGAAACAAGTACAATTGAAGGAACGACGCCATCCGTTGAGACAACGAGCGAAGGTAAATTACTGTCATTTCTGTTTAAACAATGAGTGTAATTTTGAAGGGTAGGCAATGTGACTTGTTTTCCAATATAACTGTCATTAGAGAAAATAATTTAATTCCTGCATCTACTAAATGCTTAGCTCTATTTCAATTATTTTTTTTTCAGCAACAACCACAGCTGTGGATGTTACCACGGAGTCTACCGAAACAATAACTTCGACAGAGACCACTGGAACAGCTGCACAAACAACAATCGAAGGAACAACATCTTTCGTCGAAACAACTAGCGAAGGTAAAAGAATGATCTCAACTAATCGTTTTATCTATTCGTCCGTTATTAATATTTTATTACCCAATTGAAATATCTAGGAAACTGCTAATTTGTTGAACATATGGAACGATTGATATTAATTATAATAAATAGAAAATAAATATACTATAACTCTGATATTTGTAATTTATTGTTGAATTTTGATTATTCACCAACTGTAGCAAGTACGAAAGTTGAAGGGAAAACTACCGAGGAAGACACTACTTCAGCGACGTCTTCTACTACTGCATCATTGGATACTACTACTCTCGAGATAGAAAGTACGACTGCTTCAGGTAACACCGACCGAATGTTTACAAATGCAGTTATGTGTATCAATTTCCAGTTGTAATTTTGGAAATATAGAAATGATATAGCTCTATCTTTGATATCACACGAAGAAAACAGAAGGAGTGCTTTGCAGCTATTTTAAAATATAAAGGTGTACTGAAAATATCAATCGCATTCGTTGTTTCATATTTAAAAATGAATACATGAGGTTTGATAATGCAAAAGCGAAAATTGTAGCTTGGAAACAAATCACATAACATTGATGAATCAGCATAATGTTCAATGTTATTCCATTTATATATATGGATATTCAATGTGTTGTTAAAAAAAGTCTTCGTTCAAACCAATGAAAGAATTTGACATCATATTCTTCTGGCAGGATCCACCACTGTCCCTGTGGAAACAACGGAATCGAAGGATAGCTTGTCGTCGGCAGCGACTACAGAGTCAGTTGAAACAAGTACAATCGAAGGATCGACGCAATCTGTTGAGACAACGAGCGAAGGTAAATGACTGTCATTTCTGTTTAAAAAATAAGTGTAATTTTGATGGGTAGGCAATGAGACTTCTTTACCAATATAAATGTCATTACAGAAAATAATTTAATTCCTGCATCTACTAAATGCTTAGTTCTATTTCAAATAATTTTTTATCAGCAACAACCACAGCTGCGGATGTTACCACGGGGTCAACCGAAACAATAACTTCGACAGAGACCACTGGAATAGCTGCACAAACAACAATCGAAGGAACAACATCTTTCGTCGAAACAACTAGCGAAGGTACAAGAATGATCTCAACTAATCGTTTTATCTATTCGCCCGTTACTAATATTTTATTACCCAATTGAAATATCTACGAAACTGGTAATTTGTTGAACATATGGAACGATTGATATTAATTATAATAAATAGAAAATAAATATATTATAACTCTGATATTTGTAATTTATTATTGAATTTTGACTATTCACCAACTGTAGCAAGTACGGTAGTAGAAGGGAAAATTACCGAGGAAGACACTACTTCAGCGACGTCTTCTACTACTGCATCATTGGATACTACTACTCTCGAGATAGAAAGTACGACTGCTTCAGGTAACACCGACCGAATGTTTACAAATGCAGTTATGTGTATCCCTTTCCAGTTGTCATTTTGGAAATATAGAAATGATATAGCTCTATCTTTGATACCACACGAAGAAAACAGAAGGAGTGCTTTGCAGCTATTTTAAAATATAAAGTTGTATTGAAAATATCAATCGTATTCGTTGTTTCATATTTCAAAATGAATACATGAGGTTTGATGAAGCATAAGCGAAAATTGTAGCTTGGAAACAAATCACATAACATTGATGAATCAGCATAATGTTCAATGTTATTCCATTTATATATATGGATGTTCAATGTGTTGTTAAAAAAAGTCTTAGTTCAAACCAATGAATGCATTTGACATGATATTCTTCTGGCAGGATCCACCACAGCCCCTGTGGAAACAACGGAATCGACGGATAGCTTGTCGTCGGCAGCGACTACAGAGTCAGTTGAAACAAGTACAATCGAAGGAACGACGCAATCTGTTGAGACAACGAGCGAAGGTAAATGACTGTCATTTCTGTTTAAAAAATAAGTGTAATTTTGATGGGTAGGCAATGAGACTTCTTTACCAATATAACTGTCATTACAGAAAATAATTTAATTCCGGCATCTACTAAATGCTTAGCTCTATTTTAAGTATTTTTTTTCAGCAACAACCACAGCTGCGGATGTTACCACGGGGTCAACCGAAACAATAATTTCGACAGAGACCACTGGAACAGCTGCACAAACAACAGTCGAAGGAACAACATCTTTCGTCGAAATAACTAGCGAAGGTATAAGTTTGATCTCAAATAATCGTTTTATCTATTCGTCCGTTATTAATATTTTATTACCTAATTGAAAAAACTACGAAACTGCTAATTTGTTGTACATATGGAACGATTGATATTAATTATAACAAATAGAAAATAAATATAATATAACTATGATATTTGTAATTTATTTTTTAATTTTGATTATTCAGCAACTGTAGCAAGTACGGTAGTAGAAGGGAAAACTACCGTGGAAGACACTACTTCAGCGACGTCTTCTACTACTGCATCATTGGATACTACTCCTCTCGAGATAGAAAGTACGACTGCTTCAGGTAACACCGACCGAATGTTTACAAATGCAATTATGTGTATCCCTTTCCAGATTTCATTTTGAAATATAGAAATGATATAGCTCTATCTTTGATACCACACGATGAAAACAGAAGGAGTGCTATGCAACTATTTTAAAATATAAAGTTGTATTGAAAATATCAATCATATTCGATGTTTCATATATCAAAATTAATACATGAGGTTTGAAAATGCAAAAGCGCAACTTGTAACTTGGAAGCAAATCACATAACATTTATGAATCAGCATAATGTTCAATGTTATTCCATTTATATATATATGGATGTTCAATGTTTTGTTAAAACAATGTCTTGTTCAAACCAATGAATGCATTTGACATGATATTCTTTTGGCAGGATCCACCACAGCCCCTGTGGAAACCACGGAATCGACGGATAGCTTGTCGTCGGCAGCGACTACAGAGTCTGTTGAAACAAGTACAATTGAAGGAACGACGCCATCCGTTGAGACAACGAGCGAAGGTAAATGACTGTCATTTCTGTTTAAACAATGAGTGTAATTTTGAAGGGTAGGCAATGTGACTTGTTTTCCAATATAACTGTCATTAGAGAAAATAATTTAATTCCTGCATCTACTAAATGCTTAGTTCTATTTCAAATAATTTTTTATCAGCAACAACCACAGCTGCGGATGTTACCACGGGGTCAACCGAAACAATAACTTCGACAGAGACCACTGGAATAGCTGCACAAACAACAATCGAAGGAACAACATCTTTCGTCGAAACAACTAGCGAAGGTACAAGAATGATCTCAACTAATCGTTTTATCTATTCGCCCGTTACTAATATTTTATTACCCAATTGAAATATCTACGAAACTGGTAATTTGTTGAACATATGGAACGATTGATATTAATTATAATAAATAGAAAATAAATATATTATAACTCTGATATTTGTAATTTATTATTGAATTTTGACTATTCACCAACTGTAGCAAGTACGGTAGTAGAAGGGAAAATTACCGAGGAAGACACTACTTCAGCGACGTCTTCTACTACTGCATCATTAGATACTACTACTCTCGAGATAGAAAGTACGACTGCTTCAGGTAACACCGACCGAATGTTTACAAATCCAGTTATGTGTATCCCTTTCCAGTTGTCATTTTGGAAATATAGAAATGATATAGCTCTATCTTTGATACCACACGAAGAAAACAGAAGGAGTGCTTTGCAGCTATTTTAAAATATAAAGTTGTATTGAAAATATCAATCGTATTCGTTGTTTCATATTTCAAAATGAATACATGAGGTTTGATGAAGCATAAGCGAAAATTGTAGCTTGGAAACAAATCACATAACATTGATGAATCAGCATAATGTTCAATGTTATTCCATTTATATATATGGATGTTCAATGTGTTGTTAAAAAAAGTCTTAGTTCAAACCAATGAATGCATTTGACATGATATTCTTCTGGCAGGATCCACCACAGCCCCTGTGGAAACAACGGAATCGACGGATAGCTTGTCGTCGGCAGCGACTACAGAGTCAGTTGAAACAAGTACAATCGAAGGAACGACGCAATCTGTTGAGACAACGAGCGAAGGTAAATGACTGTCATTTCTGTTTAAAAAATAAGTGTAATTTTGATGGGTAGGCAATGAGACTTCTTTACCAATATAACTGTCATTACAGAAAATAATTTAATTCCGGCATCTACTAAATGCTTAGCTCTATTTTAAGTATTTTTTTTCAGCAACAACCACAGCTGCGGATGTTACCACGGGGTCAACCGAAACAATAATTTCGACAGAGACCACTGGAACAGCTGCACAAACAACAGTCGAAGGAACAACATCTTTCGTCGAAATAACTAGCGAAGGTATAAGTTTGATCTCAAATAATCGTTTTATCTATTCGTCCGTTATTAATATTTTATTACCTAATTGAAAAAACTACGAAACTGCTAATTTGTTGTACATATGGAACGATTGATATTAATTATAACAAATAGAAAATAAATATAATATAACTATGATATTTGTAATTTATTTTTTAATTTTGATTATTCAGCAACTGTAGCAAGTACGGTAGTAGAAGGGAAAACTACCGTGGAAGACACTACTTCAGCGACGTCTTCTACTACTGCATCATTGGATACTACTCCTCTCGAGATAGAAAGTACGACTGCTTCAGGTAACACCGACCGAATGTTTACAAATGCAATTATGTGTATCCCTTTCCAGATTTCATTTTGAAATATAGAAATGATATAGCTCTATCTTTGATACCACACGATGAAAACAGAAGGAGTGCTATGCAACTATTTTAAAATATAAAGTTGTATTGAAAATATCAATCATATTCGATGTTTCATATATCAAAATTAATACATGAGGTTTGAAAATGCAAAAGCGCAACTTGTAACTTGGAAGCAAATCACATAACATTTATGAATCAGCATAATGTTCAATGTTATTCCATTTATATATATGGATGTTCAATGTTTTGTTAAAACAATGTCTTGTTCAAACCAATGAATGCATTTGACATGATATTCTTTTGGCAGGATCCACCACAGCCCCTGTGGAAACCACGGAATCGACGGATAGCTTGTCGTCGGCAGCGACTACAGAGTCTGTTGAAACAAGTACAATTGAAGGAACGACGCCATCCGTTGAGACAACGAGCGAAGGTAAATGACTGTCATTTCTGTTTAAACAATGAGTGTAATTTTGAAGGGTAGGCAATGTGACTTGTTTTCCAATATAACTGTCATTAGAGAAAATAATTTAATTCCTGCATCTACTAAATGCTTAGTTCTATTTCAAATAATTTTTTATCAGCAACAACCACAGCTGCGGATGTTACCACGGGGTCAACCGAAACAATAACTTCGACAGAGACCACTGGAATAGCTGCACAAACAACAATCGAAGGAACAACATCTTTCGTCGAAACAACTAGCGAAGGTACAAGAATGATCTCAACTAATCGTTTTATCTATTCGCCCGTTACTAATATTTTATTACCCAATTGAAATATCTACGAAACTGGTAATTTGTTGAACATATGGAACGATTGATATTAATTATAATAAATAGAAAATAAATATATTATAACTCTGATATTTGTAATTTATTATTGAATTTTGACTATTCACCAACTGTAGCAAGTACGGTAGTAGAAGGGAAAATTACCGAGGAAGACACTACTTCAGCGACGTCTTCTACTACTGCATCATTGGATACTACTACTCTCGAGATAGAAAGTACGACTGCTTCAGGTAACACCGACCGAATGTTTACAAATGCAGTTATGTGTATCCCTTTCCAGTTGTCATTTTGGAAATATAGAAATGATATAGCTCTATCTTTGATACCACACGAAGAAAACAGAAGGAGTGCTTTGCAGCTATTTTAAAATATAAAGTTGTATTGAAAATATCAATCGTATTCGTTGTTTCATATTTCAAAATGAATACATGAGGTTTGATGAAGCATAAGCGAAAATTGTAGCTTGGAAACAAATCACATAACATTGATGAATCAGCATAATGTTCAATGTTATTCCATTTATATATATGGATGTTCAATGTGTTGTTAAAAAAAGTCTTAGTTCAAACCAATGAATGCATTTGACATGATATTCTTCTGGCAGGATCCTCCACAGCCCCTGTGGAAACAACGGAATCGACGGATAGCTTGTCGTCGGCAGCGACTACAGAGTCAGTTGAAACAAGTACAATCGAAGGAACGACGCAATCTGTTGAGACAACGAGCGAAGGTAAATGACTGTCATTTCTGTTTAAAAAATAAGTGTAATTTTGATGGGTAGGCAATGAGACTTCTTTACCAATATAACTGTCATTACAGAAAATAATTTAATTCCGGCATCTACTAAATGCTTAGCTCTATTTTAAGTATTTTTTTTCAGCAACAACCACAGCTGCGGATGTTACCACGGGGTCAACCGAAACAATAATTTCGACAGAGACCACTGGAACAGCTGCACAAACAACAGTCGAAGGAACAACATCTTTCGTCGAAATAACTAGCGAAGGTATAAGTTTGATCTCAAATAATCGTTTTATCTATTCGTCCGTTATTAATATTTTATTACCTAATTGAAAACACTACGAAACTGCTAATTTGTTGTACATATGGAACGATTGATATTAATTATAACAAATAGAAAATAAATATAATATAACTATGATATTTGTAATTTATTTTTTAATTTTGATTATTCAGCAACTGTTGCAAGTACGGTAGTAGAAGGGAAAACTACCGTGGAAGACACTACTTCAGCGACGTCTTCTACTACTGCATCATTGGATACTACTACTCTCGAGATAGAAAGTACGACTGCTTCAGGTAACACCGACCGAATGTTTACAAATGCAATTATGTGTATCCCTTTCCAGATTTCATTTTGAAATATAGAAATGATATAGCTCTATCTTTGATACCACACGATGAAAACAGAAGGAGTGCTATGCAACTATTTTAAAATATAAGTTGTATTGAAAATATCAATCATTTTCGATGTTTCATATATCAAAATTAATACATGAGGTTTGATAATGCAAAAGCGCAACTTGTAGCTTGGAAGCAAATCACATAACATTTATGAATCAGCATAATGTTCAATGTTATTCCATTTATATATATGGATGTTCAATGTTTTGTTAAAACAATGTCTTGTTCAAACCAATGAATGCATTTGACATGATATTCTTTTGGCAGGATCCACCACAGCCCCTGTGGAAACCACGGAATCGACGGATAGCTTGTCGTCGGCAGCGACTACAGAGTCTGTTGAAACAAGTACAATTGAAGGAACGACGCCATCCGTTGAGACAACGAGCGAAGGTAAATGACTGTCATTTCTGTTTAAACAATGAGTGTAATTTTGAAGGGTAGGCAATGTGACTTGTTTTCCAATATAACTGTCATTAGAGAAAATAATTTAATTCCTGCATCTACTAAATGCTTAGCTCTATTTCAATTATTTTTTTTTCAGCAACAACCACAGCTGTGGATGTTACCACGGAGTCTACCGAAACAATAACTTCGACAGAGACCACTGGAACAGCTGCACAAACAACAATCGAAGGAACAACATCTTTCGTCGAAACAACTAGCGAAGGTAAAAGAATGATCTCAACTAATCGTTTTATCTATTCGTCCGTTATTAATATTTTATTACCCAATTGAAATATCTACGAAACTGCTAATTTGTTGAACATATGGAACGATTGATATTAATTATAATAAATAGAAAATAAATATACTATAACTCTGATATTTGTAATTTATTGTTGAATTTTGATTATTCACCAACTGTAGCAAGTACGAAAGTTGAAGGGAAAACTACCGAGGAAGACACTACTTCAGCGACATCTTCTACTACTGCATCATTGGATACTACTACTCTCGAGATAGAAAGTACGACTGCTTCAGGTAACACCGACCGAATGTTTACAAATGCAGTTATGTGTATCAATTTCCAGTTGTAATTTTGGAAATATAGAAATGATATAGCTCTATCTTTGATATCACACGAAGAAAACAGAAGGAGTGCTTTGCAGCTATTTTAAAATATAAAGGTGTACTGAAAATATCAATCGCATTCGTTGTTTCATATTTAAAAATGAATACATGAGGTTTGATAATGCAAAAGCGAAAATTGTAGCTTGGAAACAAATCACATAACATTGATGAATCAGCATAATGTTCAATGTTATTCCATTTATATATATGGATATTCAATGTGTTGTTAAAAAAAGTCTTCGTTCAAACCAATGAAAGAATTTGACATCATATTCTTCTGGCAGGATCCACCACTGTCCCTGTGGAAACAACGGAATCGAAGGATAGCTTGTCGTCGGCAGCGACTACAGAGTCAGTTGAAACAAGTACAATCGAAGGATCGACGCAATCTGTTGAGACAACGAGCGAAGGTAAATGACTGTCATTTCTGTTTAAAAAATAAGTGTAATTTTGATGGGTAGGCAATGAGACTTCTTTACCAATATAAATGTCATTACAGAAAATAATTTAATTCCTGCATCTACTAAATGCTTAGTTCTATTTCAAATAATTTTTTATCAGCAACAACCACAGCTGCGGATGTTACCACGGGGTCAACCGAAACAATAACTTCGACAGAGACCACTGGAATAGCTGCACAAACAACAATCGAAGGAACAACATCTTTCGTCGAAACAACTAGCGAAGGTACAAGAATGATCTCAACTAATCGTTTTATCTATTCGCCGTTACTAATATTTTATTACCCAATTGAAATATCTACGAAACTGGTAATTTGTTGAACATATGGAACGATTGATATTAATTATAATAAATAGAAAATAAATATATTATAACTCTGATATTTGTAATTTATTATTGAATTTTGACTATTCACCAACTGTAGCAAGTACGGTAGTAGAAGGGAAAATTACCGAGGAAGACACTACTTCAGCGACGTCTTCTACTACTGCATCATTGGATACTACTACTCTCGAGATAGAAAGTACGACTGCTTCAGGTAACACCGACCGAATGTTTACAAATGCAGTTATGTGTATCCCTTTCCAGTTGTCATTTTGGAAATATAGAAATGATATAGCTCTATCTTTGATACCACACGAAGAAAACAGAAGGAGTGCTTTGCAGCTATTTTAAAATATAAAGTTGTATTGAAAATATCAATCGTATTCGTTGTTTCATATTTCAAAATGAATACATGAGGTTTGATGAAGCATAAGCGAAAATTGTAGCTTGGAAACAAATCACATAACATTGATGAATCAGCATAATGTTCAATGTTATTCCATTTATATATATGGATGTTCAATGTGTTGTTAAAAAAAGTCTTAGTTCAAACCAATGAATGCATTTGACATGATATTCTTCTGGCAGGATCCACCACAGCCCCTGTGGAAACAACGGAATCGACGGATAGCTTGTCGTCGGCAGCGACTACAGAGTCAGTTGAAACAAGTACAATCGAAGGAACGACGCAATCTGTTGAGACAACGAGCGAAGGTAAATGACTGTCATTTCTGTTTAAAAAATAAGTGTAATTTTGATGGGTAGGCAATGAGACTTCTTTACCAATATAACTGTCATTACAGAAAATAATTTAATTCCGGCATCTACTAAATGCTTAGCTCTATTTTAAGTATTTTTTTTCAGCAACAACCACAGCTGCGGATGTTACCACGGGGTCAACCGAAACAATAATTTCGACAGAGACCACTGGAACAGCTGCACAAACAACAGTCGAAGGAACAACATCTTTCGTCGAAATAACTAGCGAAGGTATAAGTTTGATCTCAAATAATCGTTTTATCTATTCGTCCGTTATTAATATTTTATTACCTAATTGAAAAAACTACGAAACTGCTAATTTGTTGTACATATGGAACGATTGATATTAATTATAACAAATAGAAAATAAATATAATATAACTATGATATTTGTAATTTATTTTTTAATTTTGATTATTCAGCAACTGTAGCAAGTACGGTAGTAGAAGGGAAAACTACCGTGGAAGACACTACTTCAGCGACGTCTTCTACTACTGCATCATTGGACACTACTCCTCTCGAGATAGAAAGTACGACTGCTTCAGGTAACACCGACCGAATGTTTACAAATGCAATTATGTGTATCCCTTTCCAGATTTCATTTTGAAATATAGAAATGATATAGCTCTATCTTTGATACCACACGATGAAAACAGAAGGAGTGCTATGCAACTATTTTAAAATATAAAGTTGTATTGAAAATATCAATCATATTCGATGTTTCATATATCAAAATTAATACATGAGGTTTGAAAATGCAAAAGCGCAACTTGTAACTTGGAAGCAAATCACATAACATTTATGAATCAGCATAATGTTCAATGTTATTCCATTTATATATATGGATGTTCAATGTTTTGTTAAAACAATGTCTTGTTCAAACCAATGAATGCATTTGACATGATATTCTTTTGGCAGGATCCACCACAGCCCCTGTGGAAACCACGGAATCGACGGATAGCTTGTCGTCGGCAGCGACTACAGAGTCTGTTGAAACAAGTACAATTGAAGGAACGACGCCATCCGTTGAGACAACGAGCGAAGGTAAATGACTGTCATTTCTGTTTAAACAATGAGTGTAATTTTGAAGGGTAGGCAATGTGACTTGTTTTCCAATATAACTGTCATTAGAGAAAATAATTTAATTCCTGCATCTACTAAATGCTTAGTTCTATTTCAAATAATTTTTTATCAGCAACAACCACAGCTGCGGATGTTACCACGGGGTCAACCGAAACAATAACTTCGACAGAGACCACTGGAATAGCTGCACAAACAACAATCGAAGGAACAACATCTTTCGTCGAAACAACTAGCGAAGGTACAAGAATGATCTCAACTAATCGTTTTATCTATTCGCCCGTTACTAATATTTTATTACCCAATTGAAATATCTACGAAACTGGTAATTTGTTGAACATATGGAACGATTGATATTAATTATAATAAATAGAAAATAAATATATTATAACTCTGATATTTGTAATTTATTATTGAATTTTGACTATTCACCAACTGTAGCAAGTACGGTAGTAGAAGGGAAAATTACCGAGGAAGACACTACTTCAGCGACGTCTTCTACTACTGCATCATTGGATACTACTACTCTCGAGATAGAAAGTACGACTGCTTCAGGTAACACCGACCGAATGTTTACAAATGCAGTTATGTGTATCCCTTTCCAGTTGTCATTTTGGAAATATAGAAATGATATAGCTCTATCTTTGATACCACACGAAGAAAACAGAAGGAGTGCTTTGCAGCTATTTTAAAATATAAAGTTGTATTGAAAATATCAATCGTATTCGTTGTTTCATATTTCAAAATGAATACATGAGGTTTGATGAAGCATAAGCGAAAATTGTAGCTTGGAAACAAATCACATAACATTGATGAATCAGCATAATGTTCAATGTTATTCCATTTATATATATGGATGTTCAATGTGTTGTTAAAAAAAGTCTTAGTTCAAACCAATGAATGCATTTGACATGATATTCTTCTGGCAGGATCCTCCACAGCCCCTGTGGAAACAACGGAATCGACGGATAGCTTGTCGTCGGCAGCGACTACAGAGTCAGTTGAAACAAGTACAATCGAAGGAACGACGCAATCTGTTGAGACAACGAGCGAAGGTAAATGACTGTCATTTCTGTTTAAAAAATAAGTGTAATTTTGATGGGTAGGCAATGAGACTTCTTTACCAATATAACTGTCATTACAGAAAATAATTTAATTCCGGCATCTACTAAATGCTTAGCTCTATTTTAAGTATTTTTTTTCAGCAACAACCACAGCTGCGGATGTTACCACGGGGTCAACCGAAACAATAATTTCGACAGAGACCACTGGAACAGCTGCACAAACAACAGTCGAAGGAACAACATCTTTCGTCGAAATAACTAGCGAAGGTATAAGTTTGATCTCAAATAATCGTTTTATCTATTCGTCCGTTATTAATATTTTATTACCTAATTGAAAAAACTACGAAACTGCTAATTTGTTGTACATATGGAACGATTGATATTAATTATAACAAATAGAAAATAAATATAATATAACTATGATATTTGTAATTTATTTTTTAATATTGATTATTCAGCAACTGTAGCAAGTACGGTAGTAGAAGGGAAAACTACCGTGGAAGACACTACTTCAGCGACGTCTTCTACTACTGCATCATTGGATACTACTACTCTCGAGATAGAAAGTACGACTGCTTCAGGTAACACCGACCGAATGTTTACAAATGCAATTATGTGTATCCCTTTCCAGATTTCATTTTGAAATATAGAAATGATATAGCTCTATCTTTGATACCACACGGTGAAAACAAAAGGAGTGCTATGCAACTATTTTAAAATATAAAGTTGTATTGAAAATATCAATCATATTCGATGTTTCATATATCAAAATTAATACATGAGGTTTGATAATGCAAAAGCGCAACTTGTAGCTTGGAAGCAAATCACATAACATTTATGAATCAGCATAATGTTCAATGTTATTCCATTTATATATATATGGATGTTCAATGTTTTGTTAAAACAATGTCTTGTTCAAACCAATGAATGCATTTGACATGATATTCTTTTGGCAGGATCCACCACAGCCCCTGTGGAAACCACGGAATCGACGGATAGCTTGTCGTCGGCAGCGACTACAGAGTCTGTTGAAACAAGTACAATTGAAGGAACGACGCCATCCGTTGAGACAACGAGCGAAGGTAAATGACTGTCATTTCTGTTTAAACAATGAGTGTAATTTTGAAGGGTAGGCAATGTGACTTGTTTTCCAATATAACTGTCATTAGAGAAAATAATTTAATTCCTGCATCTACTAAATGCTTAGCTCTATTTCAATTATTTTTTTTTCAGCAACAACCACAGCTGTGGATGTTACCACGGAGTCTACCGAAACAATAACTTCGACAGAGACCATTGGAACAGCTGCACAAACAACAATCGAAGGAACAACATCTTTCGTCGAAACAACTAGCGAAGGTACAAGAATGATCTCAACTAATCGTTTTATCTATTCGTCCGTTATTAATATTTTATTACCCAATTGAAATATCTACGAAACTGCTAATTTGTTGAACATATGGAACGATTGATATTAATTATAATAAATAGAAAATAAATATACTATAACTCTGATATTTGTAATTTATTGTTGAATTTTGACTATTCACCAACTGTAGCAAGTACGAAAGTAGAAGGGAAAACTACCGAGGAAGACACTACTTCAGCGACGTCTTCTACTACTGCATCATTGGATACTACTACTCTCGAGATAGAAAGTACGACTGCTTCAGGTAACACCGACCGAATGTTTACAAATGCAGTTATGTGTATCCCTTTCCAGTTGTCATTTTGGAAATATAGAAATGATATAGCTCTATCTTTGATACCACACGAAGAAAACAGAAGGAGTGCTTTGCAGCTATTTTAAAATATAAAGGTGTACTGAAAATATTAATCGCATTCGTTGTTTCATATTTTAAAATGAATACATGAGGTTTGATAATGCAAAAGCGAAAATTGTAGCTTGGAAACAAATCACATAACATTGATGAATCAGCATAATGTTCAATGTTATTCCATTTATATATATGGATGTTCAATGTGTTGTTAAAAAAAGTCTTCGTTCAAACCAATGAATGCATTTGACATGATATTCTTCTGGCAGGATCCACCACAGCCCCTGTGGAAACAACGGAATCGACGGATAGTTTGTCGTCGGCAGCGACTACAGAGTCAGTTGAGACAAGTACAATCGAAGGAACGACGCAATCTGTTGAGACAACGAACGAAGGTAAATGACTGTAATTTCTGTTTAAAAAATAAGTGTAATTTTGATGGGTAGGCAATGAGACTTCTTTACCAATATAAATGTCATTACAGAAAATAATTTAATTCCTGCATCTACTAAATGCTTAGTTCTATTTCAAATAATTTTTTTTCAGCAACAACCACAGCTGCGGATGTTACCACGGGGTCAACCGAAACAATAACTTCGACAGAGACCACTGGAATAGCTGCACAAACAACAATCGAAGGAACAACATCTTTCGTCGAAACAACTAGCGAAGGTACAAGAATGATCTCAACTAATCGTTTTATCTATTCGCCCGTTACTAATATTTTATTACCCAATTGAAATATCTACGAAACTGGTAATTTGTTGAACATATGGAACGATTGATATTAATTATAATAAATAGAAAATAAATATATTATAACTCGGATATTTGCAATTTATTATTGAATTTTGACAATTCACCAACTGTAGCAAGTACGGTAGTAGAAGGGAAAATTACCGAGGAAGACACTACTTCAGCGACGTCTTCTACTACTGCATCATTGGATACTACTACTCTCGAGATAGAAAGTACGACTGCTTCAGGTAACACCGACCGAATGTTTACAAATGCAGTTATGTGTATCCCTTTCCAGTTGTCATTTTGGAAATATAGAAATGATATAACTCTATCTTTGATACCACACGAAGAAAACAGAAGGAGTGCTTTGCAGCTATTTTAAAATATAAAGTTGTATTGAAAATATCAATCGTATTCGTTGTTTCATATTTCAAAATGAATACATGAGGTTTGATGAAGCATAAGCGAAAATTGTAGCTTGGAAACAAATCACATAACATTGATGAATCAGCATAATGTTCAATGTTATTCCATTTATATATATGGATGTTCAATGTGTTGTTAAAAAAAGTCTTCGTTCAAACCAATGAATGCATTTGACATGATATTCTTCTGGCAGGATCCACCACAGCCCCTGTGGAAACAACGGAATCGACGGATAGTTTGTCGTCGGCAGCGACTACAGAGTCAGTTGAGACAAGTACAATCGAAGGAACGACGCAATCTGTTGAGACAACGAGCGAAGGTAAATGACTGTCATTTATGTTTAAAAAATAAGTGTAATTTTGATGGGTAGGCAATGAGACTTCTTTACCAATATAAATGTCATTACAGAAAATAATTTAATTCCTGCATCTACTAAATGCTTAGTTCTATTTCAAATAATTTTTTTTCAGCAACAACCACAGCTGCGGATGTTACCACGGGGTCAACCGAAACAATAACTTCGACAGAGACCACTGGAATAGCTGCACAAACAACAATCGAAGGAACAACATCTTTCGTCGAAACAACTAGCGAAGGTACAAGAATGATCTCAACTAATCGTTTTATCTATTCGCCCGTTACTAATATTTTATTACCCAATTGAAATATCTACGAAACTGGTAATTTGTTGAACATATGGAACGATTGATATTAATTATAATAAATAGAAAATAAATATATTATAACTCGGATATTTGTAATTTATTATTGAATTTTGACAATTCACCAACTGTAGCAAGTACGGTAGTAGAAGGGAAAATTACCGAGGAAGACACTACTTCAGCGACGTCTTCTACTACTGCATCATTGGATACTACTACTCTCGAGATAGAAAGTACGACTGCTTCAGGTAACACCGACCGAATGTTTACAAATGCAGTTATGTGTATCCCTTTCCAGTTGTCATTTTGGAAATATAGAAATGATATAGCTCTATCTTTGATACCACACGAAGAAAACAGAAGGAGTGCTTTGCAGCTATTTTAAAATATAAAGTTGTATTGAAAATATCAATCGTATTCGTTGTTTCATATTTCAAAATGAATACATGAGGTTTGATGAAGCATAAGCGAAAATTGTAGCTTGGAAACAAATCACATAACATTGATGAATCAGCATAATGTTCAATGTTATTCCATTTATATATATGGATGTTTAATGTGTTGTTAAAAAAAGTCTTCGTTCAAACCAATGAATGCATTTGACATGATATTCTTCTGGCAGGATCCACCACAGCCCCTGTGGAAACAACGGAATCGACGGATAGCTTGTCGTCGGCAGCGACTACAGAGTCAGTTGAAACAAGTACAATCGAAGGAACGACGCAATCTGTTGAGACAACGAGCGAAGGTAAATGACTGTCATTTCTGTTTAAAAAATAAGTGTAATTTTGATGGGTAGGCAATGAGACTTCTTTACCAATATAACTGTCATTACAGAAAATAATTTAATTCCGGCATCTACTAAATGCTTAGCTCTATTTTAAGTATTTTTTTTCAGCAACAACCACAGCTGCGGATGTTACCACGGGGTCAACCGAAACAATAATTTCGACAGAGACCACTGGAACAGCTGCACAAACAACAGTCGAAGGAACAACATCTTTCGTCGAAACAACTAGCGAAGGTATAAGTTTGATCTCAAATAATCGTTTTATCTATTCGTCCGTTATTAATATTTTATTACCTAATTGAAAAAACTACGAAACTGCTAATTTGTTGTACATATGGAACGATTGATATTAATTATAACAAATAGAAAATAAATATAATATAACTATGATATTTGTAATTTATTTTTTAATTTTGATTATTCAGCAACTGTAGCAAGTACGGTAGTAGAAGGGAAAACTACCGTGGAAGACACTACTTCAGCGACGTCTTCTACTACTGCATCATTGGATACTACTACTCTCGAGATAGAAAGTACGACTGCTTCAGGTAACACCGACCGAATGTTTACAAATGCAATTATGTGTATCCCTTTCCAGATTTCATTTTGAAATATAGAAATGATATAGCTCTATCTTTGATACCACACGATGAAAACAGAAGGAGTGCTATGCAACTATTTTAAAATATAAAGTTGTATTGAAAATATCAATCATATTCGATGTTTCATATATCAAAATTAATACATGAGGTTTGATAATGCAAAAGCGCAACTTGTAGCTTGGAAGCAAATCACATAACATTTATGAATCAGCATAATGTTCAATGTTATTCCATTTATATATATGGATGTTCAATGTTTTGTTAAAACAATGTCTTGTTCAAACCAATGAATGCATTTGACATGATATTCTTTTGGCAGGATCCACCACAGCCCCTGTGGAAACCACGGAATCGACGGATAGCTTGTCGTCGGCAGCGACTACAGAGTCTGTTGAAACAAGTACAATTGAAGGAACGACGCCATCCGTTGAGACAACGAGCGAAGGTAAATGACTGTCATTTCTGTTTAAACAATGAGTGTAATTTTGAAGGGTAGGCAATGTGACTTGTTTTCCAATATAACTGTCATTAGAGAAAATAATTTAATTCCTGCATCTACTAAATGCTTAGCTCTATTTCAATTATTTTTTTTTCAGCAACAACCACAGCTGTGGATGTTACCACGGAGTCTACCGAAACAATAACTTCGACAGAGACCACTGGAACAGCTGCAAAAACAACAATCGAAGGAACAACATCTTTCGTCGAAACAACTAGCGAAGGTACAAGAATGATCTCAACTAATCGTTTTATCTATTCGCCCGTTACTAATATTTTATTACCCAATTGAAATATCTACGAAACTGGTAATTTGTTGAACATATGGAACGATTGATATTAATTATAATAAATAGAAAATAAATATATTATAACTCTGATATTTGTAATTTATTGTTGAATTTTGACTATTCACCAACTGTAGCAAGTACGGTAGTAGAAGGGAAAACTACCGAGGAAGACACTACTTCAGCGACGTCTTCTACTACTGCATCATTGGATACTACTACTCTCGAGATAGAAAGTACGACTGCTTCAGGTAACACCGACCGAATGTTTACAAATGCAGTTATGTGTATCCCTTTCCAGTTGTCATTTTGGAAATATAGAAATGATATAGCTCTATCTTTGATACCACACGAAGAAAACAGAAGGAGTGCTTTGCATCTATTTTAAAATATAAAGGTGTACTGAAAATATCAATCGCATTCGTTGTTTCATATTTAAAAATGAATACATGAGGTTTGATAATGCAAAAGCGAAAATTGTAGCTTGGAAACAAATCACATAACATTGATGAATCAGCATAATGTTCAATGTTATTCCATTTATATATATGGATGTTCAATGTTTTGTTAAAACAATGTCTTGTTCAAACCAATGAATGCATTTGACATGATATTCTTTTGGCAGGATCCACCACAGCCCCTGTGGAAACCACGGAATCGACGGATAGCTTGTCGTCGGCAGCGACTACAGAGTCAGTTGAAACAAGTACAATCGAAGGATCGACGCAATCTGTTGAGACAACGAGCGAAGGTAAATGACTGTCATTTCTGTTTAAAAAATAAGTGTAATTTTGATGGGTAGGCAATGAGACTTCTTTACCAATATAAATGTAATTACAGAAAATAATTTAATTCCTGCATCTACTAAATGCTTAGTTCTATTTCAAATAATTTTTTTTCTGCAACAACCACAGCTGTGGATGTTACCACGGAGTCTACCGAAACAATAACTTCGACAGAGACCACTGGAACAGCTGCACAAACAACAATCGAAGGAACAACATCTTTCGTCGAAACAACTAGCGAAGGTACAAGAATGATCTCAATTAATCGTTTTATCTATTTGTCCGTTATTAATATTTTATTACCCAATTGAAATATCTACGAAACTGCTAATTTGTTGAACATATGGAACGATTGATATTAATTATAATAAATAGAAAATAAATATAATATAACTCTGATATTTGTAATTTATTGTTGAATTTTGACTATTCACCAACTGTAGCAAGTACGAAAGTAGAAGGGAAAACTACAGAGGAAGACACTACTTCAGCGACGTCTTCTACTACTGCATCATTGGATACTACTACTCTCGAGATAGAAATTACGACTGCTTCAGGTAACACCGACCGAATGTTTACTAATGCAGTTATGTGTATCCCTTTCCAGTTGTCATTTTGGAAATATAGAAATGATATAGCTCTATCTTTGATACCACACGAAGAAAACAGAAGGAGTGCTTTGCAGCTATTTTAAAATATAAAGTTGTATTGAAAATATCAATCGTATTCGTTGTTTCATATTTCAAAATGAATACATGAGGTTTGATGAAGTATAAGCGAAAATTGTAGCTTGGAAACAAATGACATAACATTGATGAATCAGCATAATGTTCAATGTTATTCCATTTATATATATGGATGTTCAATGTGTTGTTAAAAAAAGTCTTCGTTCAAACCAATGAATGCATTTGACATGATATTCTTCTGGCAGGATCCACCACAGCCCCTGTGGAAACAACGGAATCGACGGATAGCTTGTCGTCGGCAGCGACTACAGAGTCAGTTGAAACAAGTACAATCGAAGGAACGACGCAATCTGTTGAGACAACGAGCGAAGGTAAATGACTGTCATTTCTGTTTAAAAAATAAGTGTAATTTTGATGGGTAGGCAATGAGACTTCTTTACCAATATAACTGTCATTACAGAAAATAATTTAATTCCGGCATCTACTAAATGCTTAGCTCTATTTTAAGTATTTTTTTTCAGCAACAACCACAGCTGCGGATGTTACCACGGGGTCAACCGAAACGATAATTTCGACAGAGACCACTGGAACAGCTGCACAAACAACAGTCGAAGGAACGACATCTTTCGTCGAAACAACTAGCGAAGGTAAAAGTTTGATCACAAATAATCGTTTTATCTATTCGTCCGTTATTAATATTTTATTACCTAATTGAAAAAACTACGAAACTGCTAATTTGTTGTACATATGGAACGATTGATATTAATTATAACAAATAGAAAATAAATATAATATAACTATGATATTTGTAATTTATTTTTTAATTTTGATTATTCAGCAACTGTAGCAAGTACGGTAGTAGAAGGGAAAACTACCGTGGAAGACACTACTTCAGCGACGTCTTCTACTACTGCATCATTGGATACTACTACTCTCGAGATAGAAAGTACGACTGCTTCAGGTAACACCGACCGAATGTTTACAAATGCTATTATGTGTATCCCTTTCCAGATTTCATTTTGAAATATAGAAATGATATAGCTCTATCTTTGATACCACACGATGAAAACAGAAGGAGTGCTATGCAACTATTTTAAAATATAAAGTTGTATTGAAAATATCAATCATATTCGATGTTTCATATATCAAAATTAATACATGAGGTTTGATAATGCAAAAGCGCAACTTGTAGATTGGAAGCAAATCACATAACATTTATGAATCAGCATAATGTTCAATGTTATTCCATTTATATATATGGATGTTCAATGTTTTGTTAAAACAATGTCTTGTTCAAACCAATGAATGCATTTGACATGATATTCTTTTGGCAGGATCCACCACAGCCCCTGTGGAAACCACGGAATCGACGGATAGCTTGTCGTCGGCAGCGACTACAGAGTCTGTTGAAACAAGTACAATTGAAGGAACGACGCCATCCGTTGAGACAACGAGCGAAGGTAAATGACTGTCATTTCTGTTTAAACAATGAGTGTAATTTTGAAGGGTAGGCAATGTGACTTGTTTTCCAATATAACTGTCATTAGAGAAAATAATTTAATTCCTGCATCTACTAAATGCTTAGCTCTATTTCAATTATTTTTTTTTCAGCAACAACCACAGCTGTGGATGTTACCACGGAGTCTACCGAAACAATAACTTCGACAGAGACCACTGGAACAGCTGCACAAACAACAATCGAAGGAACAACATCTTTCGTCGAAACAACTAGCGAAGGTACAAGAATGATCTCAACTAATCGTTTTATCTATTCGTCCGTTATTAATATTTTATTACCCAATTGAAATATCTACGAAACTGCTAATTTGTTGAACATATGGAACGATTGATATTAATTATAATAAATAGAAAATAAATATACTATAACTCTGATATTTGTAATTTATTGTTGAATTTTGACTATTCACCAACTGTAGCAAGTACGAAAGTAGAAGGGAAAACTACTGAGGAAGACACTACTTTAGCGACGTCTTCTACTACTGCATCATTGGATACTACTACTCTCGAGATAGAAAGTACGACTGCTTCAGGTAACACCGACCGAATGTTTACAAATGCATTTATGTGTATCCCTTTCCAGTTGTCATTTTGGAAATATAGAAATGATATAGCTCTATCTTTGATACCACACGAAGAAAACAGAAGGAGTGCTTTGCAGCTATTTTAAAATATAAAGGTGTACTGAAAATATCAATCGCATTCGTTGTTTCATATTTATAAATGAATACATGAGGTTTGATAATGCAAAAGCGAAAATTGTAGCTTGGAAACAAATCACATAACATTGATGAATCAGCATAATGTTCAATGTTATTCCATTTATATATATGGATGTTCAATGTGTTGTTAAAAAAAGTCTTCGTTCAAACCAATGAAAGC
The DNA here is from genome assembly GCA_963662155.1 of Lamellibrachia columna. Lineage (NCBI taxonomy): Eukaryota > Metazoa > Annelida > Polychaeta > Sabellida > Siboglinidae > Lamellibrachia > Lamellibrachia columna. Next base: position 28,479,324 of record OY759263.1, on the reverse strand, counting down.
ATTTGACATGATATTCTTCTGGCAGGATCCACCACTGCCCCTGTGGAAACAAAGGAATCGACGGATAGCTTGTCGTCGGCAGCGACTACAGAGTCAGTTGAAACAAGTACAATCGAAGGATCGACGCAATCTGTTGAGACAACGAGCGAAGGTAAATGACTGTCATTTCTGTTTAAAAAATAAGTGTAATTTTGATGGGTAGGCAATGAGACTTCTTTACCAATATAACTGTCATTACAGAAAATAATTTAATTCCGGCATCTACTAAATGCTTAGCTCTATTTTAAGTATTTTTTTTCAGCAACAACCACAGCTGCGGATGTTACCACGGGGTCAACCGAAACAATAATTTCGACAGAGACCACTGGAACAGCTGCACAAACAACAGTCGAAGGAACAACATCTTTCGTCGAAACAACTAGCGAAGGTATAAGTTTGATCTCAAATAATCGTTTCATCTATTCGTCCGTTATTAATATTTTATTACCTAATTGAAAAAACTACGAAACTGCTAATTTGTTGTACATATGGAACGATTGATATTAATTATAACAAATACAAAAAAAAATATAATATAACTATGATATTTGTAATTTATTTTTTAATTTTGATTATTCAGCAACTGTAGCAAGTACGGTAGTAGAAGGGAAAACTACCGTGGAAGACACTACTTCAGCGACATCTTCTACTACTGCATCATTGGATACTACTACTCTCGAGATAGAAAGTACGACTGCTTCAGGTAACACCGACCGAATGTTTACAAATGCAATTATGTGTATCCCTTTCAAGATTTCATTTTGAAATATAGAAATGATATAGCTCTATCTTTGATACCACACGATGAAAACAGAAGGAGTGCTATGTAACTATTTTAAAATATAAAGTTGTATTGAAAATATCAATCATATTCGATGTTTCATATATCAAAATTAATACATGAGGTTTGATAATGCAAAAGCGCAACTTGTAGCTTGGAAGCAAATCACATAACATTTATGAATTAGCATAATGTTCAATGTTATTCCATTTATATATATGGATGTTCAATGTTTTGTTAAAACAATGTCTTGTTCAAACCAATGAATGCATTTGACATTATATTCTTTTGGCAGGATCCACCACAGCCCCTGTGGAAACCACGGAATCGACGGATAGCTTGTCGTCGGCAGCGACTACAGAGTCTGTTGAAACAAGTACAATTGAAGGAACGACGCCATCCGTTGAGACAACGAGCGAAGGTAAATGACTGTCATTTCTGTTTAAACAATGAGTGTAATTTTGAAGGGTAGGCAATGTGACTTGTTTTCCAATATAACTGTCATTAGAGAAAATAATTTAATTCCTGCATCTACTAAATGCTTAGCTCTATTTCAATTATTTTTTTTTCAGCAACAACCACAGCTGTGGATGTTACCACGGAGTCTACCGAAACAATAACTTCGACAGAGACCACTGGAACAGCTGCACAAACAACAATCGAAGGAACAACATCTTTCGTCGAAACAACTAGCGAAGGTACAAGAATGATCTCAACTAATCGTTTTATCTATTCGTCCGTTATTAATATTTTATTACCCAATTGAAATATCTACGAAACTGCTAATTTGTTGAACATATGGAACGATTGATATTAATTATAATAAATAGAAAATAAATATACTATAACTCTGATATTTGTAATTTATTGTTGAATTTTGACTATTCACCAACTGTAGCAAGTACGAAAGTAGAAGGGAAAACTACAGAGGAAGACACTACTTCAGCGACGTCTTCTACTACTGCATCATTGGATACTACTACTCTCGAGATAGAAAGTACGACTGCTTCAGGTAACACCGACCGAATGTTTACAAATGCAGTTATGTGTATCCCTTTCCAGTTGTAAATTTGGAAATATAGAAATGATATAGCTCTATCTTTGATACCACACGAAGAAAACAGAAGGAGTGCTTTGCAGCTATTTTAAAATATAAAGGTGTACTGAAAATATCAATCGCATTCGTTGTTTCATATTTAAAAATGAATACATGAGGTTTGATAATGCAAAAGCGAAAATTGTAGCTTGGAAACAAATCACATAACATTGATGAATCAGCATAATGTTCAATGTTATTCCATTTATATATATGGATGTTCAATGTGTTGTTAAAAAAAGTCTTCGTTCAAACCAATGAAAGCATTTGACATGATATTCTTCTGGCAGGATCCACCACTGCCCCTGTGGAAACAACGGAATCGACGGATAGCTTGTCGTCGGCAGCGACTACAGAGTCAGTTGAAACAAGTACAATCGAAGGATCGACGCAATCTGTTGAGACAACGAGCGAAGGTAAATGACTGTCATTTCTGTTTAAAAAATAAGTGTAATTTTGATGGGTAGGCAATGAGACTTCTTTACCAATATAAATGTCATTACAGAAAATAATTTAATTCCTGCATCTACTAAATGCTTAGTTCTATTTCAAATAATTTTTTATCAGCAACAACCACAGCTGCGGATGTTACCACGGGGTCAACCGAAACAATAACTTCGACAGAGACCACTGGAATAGCTGCACAAACAACAATCGAAGGTATAACATCTTTCGTCGAAACAACTAGCGAAGGTACAAGAATGATCTCAACTAATCGTTTTATCTATTCGTCCGTTATTAATATTTTATTACCTAATTGAAAAAACTACGAAACTGCTAATTTGTTGTACATATGGAACGATTGATATTAATTATAACAAATACAAAAATAAATATAATATAACTATGATATTTGTAATTTATTTTTTAATTTTGATTATTCAGCAACTGTAGCAAGTACGGTAGTAGAAGGGAAAACTACCGTGGAAGACACTACTTCAGCGACGTCTTCTACTACTGCATCATTGGATACTACTACTCTCGAGATAGAAAGTACGACTGCTTCAGGTAACACCGACCGAATGTTTACAAATGCAATTATGTGTATCCCTTTCCAGATTTCATTTTGAAATATAGAAATGATATAGCTCTATCTTTGATACCACACGATGAAAACAGAAGGAGTGCTATGCAACTATTTTAAAATATAAAGTTGTATTGAAAATATCAATCATATTCGATGTTTCATATATCAAAATGAATACATGAGGTTTGATAATGCAAAAGCGCAACTTGTAGCTTGGAAGCAAATCACATAACATTTATGAATTAGCATAATGTTCAATGTTATTCCATTTATATATATGGATGTTCAATGTTTTGTTAAAACAATGTCTTGTTCAAACCAATGAATGCATTTGACATGATATTCTTTTGGCAGGATCCACCACAGCCCCTGTGGAAACCACGGAATCGACGGATAGCTTGTCGTCGGCAGCGACTAGAGAGTCTGTTGAAACAAGTACAATTGAAGGAACGACGCCATCCGTTGAGACAACGAGCGAAGGTAAATGACTGTCATTTCTGTTTAAACAATGAGTGTAATTTTGAAGGGTAGGCAATGTGACTTGTTTTCCAATATAACTGTCATTAGAGAAAATAATTTAATTCCTGCATCTACTAAATGCTTAGCTCTATTTCAATTATTTTTTTTTCAGCAACAACCACAGCTGTGGATGTTACCACGGAGTCTACCGAAACAATAACTTCGACAGAGACCACTGGAACAGCTGCACAAACAACAATCGAAGGAACAACATCTTTCGTCGAAACAACTAGCGAAGGTACAAGAATGATCTCAACTAATCGTTTTATCTATTCGTCCGTTATTAATTTTTTATTACCCAATTGAAATATCTACGAAACGGCTAATTTGTTGAACATATGGAACGATTGATATTAATTATACTAAATAGAAAATAAATATACTATAACTCTGATATTTGTAATTTATTGTTGAATTTTGACTATTCACCAACTGTAGCAAGTACGAAAGTAGAAGGGAAAACTACCGAGGAAGACACTACTTCAGCGACGTCTTCTACTACTGCATCATTGGATACTACTACTCTCGAGATAGAAAGTACTACTGCTTCAGGTAACACCGACCGAATGTTTACAAATGCAGTTATGTGTATCCCTTTCCAGTTGTAATTTTGGAAATATAGAAATGATATAGCTCTATCTTTGATACCACACGAAGAAAACAGAAGGAGTGCTTTGCAGCTATTTTAAAATATAAAGGTGTACTGAAAATATCAATCGCTTTCGTTGTTTCATATTTAAAAATGAATACATGAGGTTTGATAATGCAAAAGCGAAAATTGTAGCTTGGAAACAAATCACATAACATTGATGAATCAGCATAATGTTCAATGTTATTCCATTTATATATATGGATGTTCAATGTGTTGTTAAAAAAGTCTTCGTTCAAACCAATGAATGCATTTGACATGATGTTCTTCTGGCAGGATCCACCACAGCCCCTGTGGAAACCACGGAATCGACGGATAGCTTGTCGTCGGCAGCGACTACAGAGTCAGTTGAAACAAGTACAATCGAAGGAACGACGCAATCCGTTGAGACAACGAGCGAAGGTAAATGACTGTCATTTCTGTTTAAACAATAAGTGTAATTTTGATGGGTAGGCAATGTGACTTGTTTACCAATATAACTGTCATTACAGAAAATAATTTAATTCCGGAATCTACTAAATGCTTAGCTCTATTTCAAGTATTTGTTTTCAGTAACAACCACAGCTGCGGATGTTACCACGGGGTCAACCAAAACAATAATTTCGACAGAGACCACTGGAACAGCTGCACATACAACAGTCGAAGGAACAACATCTTTCGTCGAAACAACTAGCGAAGGTACAAGTTTTATCTCAAATAATCGTTTTATCTATTCGTCCGTTATTAATATTTTATTACCTAAATGAAACACCTACGAAACTACTAATTTGTTGAACATATGGAACGATTGATATTAATTATAATAAATAGACAATAAATATATTATAACTATGATATTTGTAATTTATTTTTTTATTTTGACTATTCACCAACTGTAGCAAGTACGGAAGTAGAAGGGAAAACTACCGAGGAAGACACTACTTCAGCGACTTCTTCTACTGCTGCATCATTGGATACTACTACTCTCGAGAAAGAAAGTACGACTGTTTCAGGTAACACCGACCAAATGTTTACAAATGCAGTTATGTGTATCCCTTTCCAGTTGTCATTTTGGAAATATAGAAATGATATAGCTCTATCTTTGATACCACACGAAGAAAACAGAAGGAGTGCTTTGCAGCTATTTTAAAATATAAAGGTGTACTGAAAATATCAATCGCATTCGTTGTTTCAAATTTTAAAATGAATACATGAGGTTTGATAATGCAAAAGCGAAAATTGTAGCTTGGAAACAAATCACATAACATTGATGAATGAGCATAATGTTCAATGTTATTCCATTTATATATATGGATGTTCAATGTGTTGTTAAAAAAAGTCTTCTTTCAAACCAATGAATGCATTTGACATGATATTCTTCTGGCAGAATCCAACACAGCCCCTGTGGAAACAACGGAATCGACGGATAGCTTGTCGTCGGCAGCGACTACAGAGTCAGTTGAAACAAGTGCAATCGAAGGAACGACGAAATCCGTTGAGACAACGAGCGAAGGTAAATGACTGTCATTTCTGTTTAAACAATAAGTGTAATTTTGAAGGGTAGGCAATGTGACTTTTTTTCCAATATAACTGTCATTAGAGAAAATAATTTAATTCCTGCATCTACTAAATGCTTAGCTCTATTTCAAGTATTTTTTTTCCTGCAATAACCACAGCTGTGGATGTTACCACGGAGTCTACCGAAACAATAACTTCGACAGAGACAACTGGAACAGCTGCACAAACAACAATCGAAGGTATAACATCTTTCGTCGAAACAACTAGCGAAGGTACAAGAATGAGCTCAACTAATCGTTTTATCTATTCGCCCGTTACTAATATTTTATTACCCAATTGAAATATCTACGAAACTGGTAATTTGTTGAATATATGGAACGATTGATATTAATTATAATAAATAGAAAATAAATATACTATAACTCTGATATTTGTAATTTATTGTTGAATTTTGACTATTCACCAACTGTAGCAAGTACGAAAGTAGAAGGGAAAACTACCGAGGAAGACACTACTTCAGCGATGTCTTCTACTACTGCATCATTGGATACTACTACTCTCGAGATAGAAAGTACGACTGCTTCAGGTAACACCGACCGAATGTTTACAAATGCAGTTATGTGTATCCCTTTCCAGTTGTAAATTTGGAAATATAGAAATGATATAGCTCTATCTTTGATACCACACGAAGAAAACAGAAGGAGTGCTTTGCAGCTATTTTAAAATATAAAGGTGTACTGAAAATATCAATCGCATTCGTTGTTTCATATTTAAAAATGAATACATGAGGTTTGATAATGCAAAAGCGAAAATTGTAGCTTGGAAACAAATCACATAACATTGATGAATCAGCATAATGTTCAATGTTATTCCATTTATATATATGGATGTTCAATGTGTTGTTAAAAAAGTCTTCGTTCAAACCAATGAAAGCATTTGACATGATATTCTTTTGGCAGGATCCACCACTGCCCCTGTGGAAACAACGGAATCGACGGATAGCATGTCGTCGGCAGCGACTACAGAGTCAGTTGAAACAAGTACAATCGAAGGATCGACGCAATCTGTTGAGACAACGAGCGAAGGTAAATGACTGTCATTTCTGTTTAAAAAATAAGTGTAATTTTGATGCGTAGGCAATGAGACTTCTTTACCAATATAAATGTCATTACAGAAAATAATTTAATTCCTGCATCTACTAAATGCTTAGTTCTATTTCAAATAATTTTTTATCAGCAACAACCACAGCTGCGGATGTTACCACGGGGTCAACCGAAACAATAACTTCGACAGAGACCACTGGAATAGCTGCACAAACAACAATCGAAGGAACAACATCTTTCATCGAAACAACTAGCGAAGGTACAAGAATGATCTCAACTAATCGTTTTATCTATTCGGCCGTTACTAATATTTTATTACCCAATTGAAATATCTACGAAACTGGTAATTTGTTGAACATATGGAACAATTGATATTAATTATAATAAATAGAAAATAAATATATTATAACTCTGATATTTGTAATTTATTATTGAATTTTGACTATTCACCAACTGTAGCAAGTACGGTAGTAGAAGGGAAAATTACCGAGGAAGACACTACTTCAGCGACGTCTTCTACTACTGCATCATTGGATACTACTACTCTCGAGATAGAAAGTACGACTGCTTCAGGTAACACCGACCGAATGTTTACAAATGCAGTTATGTGTATCCCTTTCCAGTTGTCATTTTGGAAATATAGAAATGATATAGCTCTATCTTTGATACCACACGAAGAAAACAGAAGGAGTGCTTTGCAGCTATTTTAAAATATAAAGTTGTATTGAAAATATCAATCGTATTCGTTGTTTCATATTTCAAAATGAATACATGAGGTTTGATGAAGCATAAGCGAAAATTGTAGCTTGGAAACAAATCACATAACATTGATGAATCAGCATAATGTTCAATGTTATTCCATTTATATATATGGATGTTCAATGTGTTGTTAAAAAAAGTCTTCGTTCAAACCAATGAATGCATTTGACATGATATTCTTCTGGCAGGATCCACCACAGCCCCTGTGGAAACAACGGAATCGACGGATAGCTTGTCGTCGGCAGCGACTACAGAGTCAGTTGAAACAAGTACAATCGAAGGAACGACGCAATTTGTTGAGACAACGAGCGAAGGTAAATGACTGTCATTTCTGTTTAAAAAATAAGTGTAATTTTGATGGGTAGGCAATGAGACTTCTTTACCAATATAACTGTCATTACAGAAAATAATTTAATTCCGGCATCTACTAAATGCTTAGCTCTATTTTAAGTATTTTTTTTCAGCAACAACCACAGCTGCGGATGTTACCACGGGGTCAACCGAAACAATAATTTCGACAGAGACCACTGGAACAGCTGCACAAACAACAGTCGAAGGAACAACATCTTTCGTCGAAACAACTAGCGAAGGTATAAGTTTGATCTCAAATAATCGTTTCATCTATTCGTCCGTTATTAATATTTTATTACCTAATTGAAAAAACTACGAAACTGCTAATTTGTTGTACATATGGAACGATTGATATTAATTATAACAAATACAAAAAAAAAAATAATATAACTATGATATTTGTAATTTATTTTTTAATTTTGATTATTCAGCAACTGTAGCAAGTACGGTAGTAGAAGGGAAAACTACCGTGGAAGACACTACTTCAGCGACGTCTTCTACTACTGCATCATTGGATACTACTACTCTCGAGATAGAAAGTACGACTGCTTCAGGTAACACCGACCGAATGTTTACAAATGCAATTATGTGTATCCCTTTCCAGATTTCATTTTGAAATATAGAAATGATATAGCTCTATCTTTGATACCACACGATGAAAACAGAAGGAGTGCTATGCAACTATTTTAAAATATAAAGTTGTATTGAAAATATCAATCATATTCGATGTTTCATATATCAAAATTAATACATGAGGTTTGATAATGCAAAAGCGCAACTTGTAGCTTGGAAGCAAATCACATAACATTTATGAATTAGCATAATGTTCAATGTTATTCCATTTATATATATATGGATGTTCAATGTTTTGTTAAAACAATGTCTTGTTCAAACCAATGAATGCATTTGACATGATATTCTTTTGGCAGGATCCACCACAGCCCCTGTGGAAACCACGGAATCGACGGATAGCTTGTCGTCGGCAGCGTCTAGAGAGTCTGTTGAAACAAGTACAATTGAAGGAACGACGCCATCCGTTGAGACAACGAGCGAAGGTAAATGACTGTCATTTCTGTTTAAACAATGAGTGTAATTTTGAAGGGTAGGCAATGTGACTTGTTTTCCAATATAACTGTCATTAGAGAAAATAATTTAATTCCTGCATCTACTAAATGCTTAGCTCTATTTCAAGTATTTTTTTTTCTGCAACAACCACAGCTGTGGATGTTACCACGGAGTCTACCGAAACAATAACTTCGACAGAGACCACTGGAACAGCTGCACAAACAACAATCGAAGGTATAACATCTTTCGTCGAAACAACTAGCGAAGGTAAAAGAATGATTTCAACTAATCGTTTTATCTATTCGCCCGTTACTAATATTTTATTACCCAATTGAAATATCTACGAAACTGGTAATTTGTTGAACATATGGAACGATTTATATTAATTATAATAAATAGAAAATAAATATATTATAACTCGGATATTTGTAATTCATTATTGAATTTTGACTATTCACCAACTGTAGCAAGTACGGTAGTAGAAGGGAAAATTACCGAGGAAGACACTACTTCAGCGACGTCTTCTACTACTGCATCATTGGATACTACTACTCTCGAGATAGAAAGTACGACTGCTTCAGGTAACACCGACCGAATGTTTACAAATGCAGTTATGTGTATCCCTTTCCAGTTGTCATTTTGGAAATATAGAAATGATATAGCTCTATCTTTGACACCACACGAAGAAAACAGAAGGAGTGCTTTGCAGCTATTTTAAAATATATAGTTGTATTGAAAATATCAATCGTATTCGTTGTTTCATATTTCAAAATGAATACATGAGGTTTGATAAAGCATAAGCGAAAATTGTAGCTTGGAAACAAATCACATAACATTGATGAATCAGCATAATGTTCAATGTTATTCCATTTATATATATGGATGTTCAATGTGTTGTTAAAAAAAGTCTTCGTTCAAACCAATGAATGCATTTGACATGATATTCTTCTGGCAGGATCCACCACAGCCCCTGTGGAAACAACGGAATCGACGGATAGCTTGTCGTCGGCAGCGACTACAGAGTCAGTTGAAACAAGTACAATCGAAGGAACAACGCAATCTGTTGAGACAACGAGCGAAGGTAAATGACTGTCATTTCTGTTTAAAAAATAAGTGTAATTTTGATGGGTAGGCAATGAGACTTCTTTACCAATATAAATGTCATTACAGAAAATAATTTAATTCCTGCATCTACTAAATGCTTAGTTCTATTTCAAATAATTTTTTTTCAGCAACAACCACAGCTGCGGATGTTACCACGGGGTCATCCGAAACAATAATTTCGAAAGAGACCACTGGAACAGCTGCACAAACAACAATCGAAGGAACAACATCTTTCGTCGAAACAACTAGCGAAGGTACAAGAATGATCTCAACTAATCGTTTTATCTATTCGTCCGTTATTAATATTTTATTACCCAATTGAAATATCTACGAAACTGCTAATTTGTTGAACATATGGAACGATTGATATTAATTATAATAAATAGAAAATAAATATACTATAACTCTGATATTTGTAATTTATTGTTGAATTTTGACTATTCACCAACTGTAGCAAGTACGAAAGTAGAAGGGAAAACTACCGAGGAAGACACTACTTCAGCGACGTCTTCTACTACTGCATCATTGGATATTACTACTCTCGAGATAGAAAGTACGACTGCTTCAGGTAACACCGACCGAATGTTTACAAATGCAGTTATGTGTATCCCTTTCCAGTTGTCATTTTGGAAATATAGAAATGATATAGCTCTATCTTTGATACCACACGAAGAAAACAGAAGGAGTGCTTTGCAGCTATTTTAAAATATAAAGTTGTATTGAAAATATCAATTGTATTCGTTGTTTCATATTTCAAAATGAATACATGAGGTTTGATGAAGCATAAGCGAAAATTGTAGCTTGGAAACAAATCACATAACATTGATGAATCAGCATAATGTTCAATGTTATTCCATTTATATATATGGATGTTCAATGTGTTGTTAAAAAAAGTCTTCGTTCAAACCAATGAATGCATTTGACATGATATTCTTCTGGCAGGATCCACCACAGCCCCTGTGGAAACAACGGAATCGACGGATAGCTTGTCGTCGGCAGCGACTACAGAGTCAGTTGAAACAAGTACAATCGAAGGAACGACGCAATCTGTTGAGACATCGAGCGAAGGTAAATGACTGTCATTTCTGTTTAAAAAATAAGTGTAATTTTGATGGGTAGGCAATGAGACTTCTTTACCAATATAACTGTCATTACAGAAAATAATTTAATTCCGGCATCTACTAAATGCTTAGCTCTATTTTAAGTATTTTTTTTCAGCAACAACCACAGCTGCGGATGTTACCACGGGGTCAACCGAAACAATAATTTCGACAGAGACCACTGGAACAGCTGCACAAACAACAGTCGAAGGAACAACATCTTTCGTCGAAACAACTAGCGAAGGTATAAGTTTGATCTCAAATAATCGTTTCATCTATTCGTCCGTTATTAATATTTTATTACCTAATTGAAAAAACTACGAAACTGCTAATTTGTTGTACATATGGAACGATTGATATTAATTATAACAAATACAAAAAAAAATATAATATAACTATGATATTTGTAATTTATTTTTTAATTTTGATTATTCAGCAACTGTAGCAAGTACGGTAGTAGAAGGGAAAACTACCGTGGAAGACACTACTTCAGCGACGTCTTCTACTACTGCATCATTGGATACTACTACTCTCGAGATAGAAAGTACGACTGCTTCAGGTAACACCGACCGAATGTTTACATATGCAATTATGTGTATCCCTTTCCAGATTTCATTTTGAAATATAGAAATGATATAGCTCTATCTTTGATACCACACGATGAAAACAGAAGGAGTGCTTTGCAGCTATTTTAAAATATAAAGGTGTACTGAAAATATCAATCGCATTCGTTGTTTCATATTTAAAAATGAATACATGAGGTTTGATAATGCAAAAGCGAAAATTGTAGCTTGGAAACAAATCACATAACATTGATGAATCAGCATAATGTTCAATGTTATTCCATTTATATATATGGATGTTCAATGTGTTGTTAAAAAAGTCTTCGTTCAAACCAATGAATGCATTTGACATGATGTTCTTCTGGCAGGATCCACCACAGCCCCTGTGGAAACCACGGAATCGACGGATAGCTTGTCGTCGGCAGCGACTACAGAGTCAGTTGAAACAAGTACAATCGAAGGAACGACGCAATCCGTTGAGACAACGAGCGAAGGTAAATGATTGTCATTTCTGTTTAAACAATAAGTGTAATTTTGATGGGTAGGCAATGTGACTTGTTTACCAATATAACTGTCATTACAGAAAATAATTTAATACCGGAATCTACTAAATGCTTAGCTCTATTTCAAGTATTTGTTTTCAGTAACAACCACAGCTGCGGATGTTACCACGGGGTCAACCGAAACAATAATTTCGACAGAGACCACTGGAACAGCTGCACAAACAACAGTCGAAGGAACAACATCTTTCGTCGAAACAACTAGCGAAGGTACAAGTTTTATCTCAAATAATCGTTTTATCTATTCGTCCGTTATTAATATTTTATTACCTAATTGAAAAAACTACGAAACTGCTAATTTGTTGTACATATGGAACGATTCATATTAATTATAACAAATAGAAAATAAATATAATATAACTATGATATTTGTAATTTATTTTTTTATTTTGATTATTCAGCAACTGTAGCAAGTACGGTAGTAGAAGGGATAATTACCGAGGAAGACACTACTTCAGCGACGTCTTCTACTACTGCATCATTGGATACTACTACTCTCGAGATAGAAAGTACGACTGCTTCAGGTAACACCGACCGAATGTTTACAAATGCAATTATGTGTATCCCTTTCCAGATTTCATTTTGAAATATAGAAATGATATAGCTCTATCTTTGATACCACACGATGAAAACAGAAGGAGTGCTATGCAACTATTTTAAAATATAAAGTTGTATTGAAAATATCAATCATATTCGATGTTTCATATATCAAAATTAATACATGAGGTTTGATAATGCAAAAGCGCAACTTGTAGCTTGGAAGCAAATCACATAACATTTATGAATTAGCATAATGTTCAATGTTATTCCATTTATATATTTATGGATGTTCAATGTTTTGTTAAAACAATGTCTTGTTCAAACCAATGAATGCATTTGACATGATATTCTTTTGGCAGGATCCACCACAGCCCCTGTGGAAACCACGGAATCGACGGATAGCTTGTCGTCGGCAGCGACAAGAGAGTCTGTTGAAACAAGTACATTTGAAGGAACGACGCCATCCGTTGAGACAACGAGCGAAGGTAAATGACTGTCATTTCTGTTTAAACAATGAGTGTAATTTTGAAGGGTAGGCAATGTGACTTGTTTTCCAATATAACTGTCATTAGAGAAATAATTTAATTCCTGCATCTACTAAATGCTTAGCTCTATTTCAATTATTTTTTTTTCAGCAACAACCACAGCTGTGGATGTTACCACGGAGTCTACCGAAACAATAACTTCGACAGGGACCACTGGAACAGCTGCACAAACAACAATCGAAGGAACAACATCTTTCGTCGAAACAACTAGCGAAGGTACAAGAATGATCTCAACTAATCGTTTTATCTATTCGTCCGTTATTAATTTTTTATTACCCAATTGAAATATCTAAGAAACGGCTAATTTGTTGAACATATGGAACGATTGATATTAATTATACTAAATAGAAAATAAATATACTATAACTCTGATATTTGTAATTTATTGTTGAATTTTGACTATTCACCAACTGTAGCAAGTACGAAAGTAGAAGGGAAAACTACAGAGGAAGACACTACTTCAGCGACGTCTTCTACTACTGCATCATTGGATACTACTACTCTCGAGATAGAAAGTACGACTGCTTCAGGTAACACCGACCGAATGTTTACAAATGCAGTTATGTGTATCCCTTTCCAGTTGTAATTTTGGAAATATAGAAATGATATAGCTCTATCTTTGATACCACACGAAGAAAACAGAAGGAGTGCTTTGCAGCTATTTTAAAATATAAAGGTGTACTGAAAATATCAATCGCATTCGTTGTTTCATATTTAAAAATGAATACATGAGGTTTGATAATGCAAAAGCGAAAATTGTAGCTTGGAAACAAATCACATAACATTGATGAATCAGCATAATGTTCAATGTTATTCCATTTATATATATGGATGTTCAATGTGTTGTTAAAAAAGTCTTCGTTCAAACCAATGAATGCATTTGACATGATGTTCTTCTGGCAGGATCCACCACAGCCCCTGTGGAAACCACGGAATCGACGGATAGCTTGTCGTCGGCAGCGACTACAGAGTCAGTTGAAACAAGTACAATCGAAGGAACGACGCAATCCGTTGAGACAACGAGCGAAGGTAAATGACTGTCATTTCTGATTAAACAATAAGTGTAATTTTGATGGGTAGGCAATGTGACTTGTTTACCAATATAACTGTCATTACAGAAAATAATTTAATACCGGAATCTACTAAATGCTTAGCTCTATTTCAAGTATTTGTTTTCAGTAACAACCACAGCTGCGGATGTTACCACGGGGTCAACCGAAACAATAATTTCGACAGAGACCACTGGAACAGCTGCACAAACAACAGTCGAAGGAACAACATCTTTCGTCGAAACAACTAGCGAAGGTACAAGTTTTATCTCAAATAATCGTTTTATCTATTCGTCCGTTATTAATATTTTATTACCTAATTGAAAAAACTACGAAACTGCTAATTTGTTGTACATATGGAACGATTGATATTAATTATAACAAATAGAAAATAAATATAATATAACTATGATATTTGTAATTTATTTTTTAATTTTGATTATTCAGCAACTGTAGCAAGTACGGTAGTAGAAGGGATAATTACCGAGGAAGACACTACTTCAGCGACGTCTTCTACTACTGCATCATTGGATACTACTACTCTCGAGATAGAAAGTACGACTGCTTCAGGTAACACCGACCGAATGTTTACAAATGCAGTTATGTGTATCCCTTTCCAGTTGTCATTTTGGAAATATAGAAATGATATAGCTCTATCTTTGATACCACACGAAGAAAACAGAAGGAGTGCTTTGCAGCTATTTTAAAATATAAAGTTGTATTGAAAATATCAATCGTATTCGTTGTTTCATATTTCAAAATGAATACATGAGGTTTGATGAAGCATAAGCGAAAATTGTAGCTTGGAAACAAATCACATAACATTGATGAATCAGCATAATGTTCAATGTTATTCCATTTATATATATGGATGTTCAATGTGTTGTTAAAAAAAGTTTTCGTTCAAACCAATGAATGCATTTGACATGATATTCTTCTGGCAGGATCCACTACAGCCCCTGTGGAAACAACGGAATCGACGGATAGCTTGTCGTCGGCAGCGAATACAGAGTCAGTTGAAACAAGTACAATCGAAGGAACGACGCAATCTGTTGAGACAACGAGCGAAGGTAAATGACTGTCATTTCTGTTTAAAAAATAAGTGTAATTTTGATGGGTAGGCAATGAGACTTCTTTACCAATATAACTGTCATTACAGAAAATAATTTAATTCCGGCATCTACTAAATGCTTAGCTCTATTTTAAGTATTTTTTTTCAGCAACAACCACAGCTGCGGATGTTACCACGTGGTCAACCGAAACAATAATTTCGACAGAGACCACTGGAACAGCTGCACAAACAACAGTCGAAGGAACAACATCTTTCGTCGAAACAACTAGCGAAGGTATAAGTTTGATCTCAAATAATCGTTTTATCTATTCGTCCGTTATTAATATTTTATTACCTAATTGAAAAAACTACGAAACTGCTAATTTGTTGTACATATGGAACGATTGATATTAATTATAACAAATAGAAAATAAATATAATATAACTATGATATTTGTAATTTATTTTTTTATTTTGATTATTCAGCAACTGTAGCAAGTACGGTAGTAGAAGGGATAATTACCGAGGAAGACACTACTTCAGCGACGTCTTCTACTACTGCATCATTGGATACTACTACTCTCGAGATAGAAAGTACGACTGCTTCAGGTAACACCGACCGAATGTTTACAAATGCAATTATGTGTATCCCTTTCCAGATTTCATTTTGAAATATAGAAATGATATAGCTCTATCTTTGATACCACACGATGAAAACAGAAGGAGTGCTATGCAACTATTTTAAAATATAAAGTTGTATTGAAAATATCAATCATATTCGATGTTTCATATATCAAAATTAATACATGAGGTTTGATAATGCAAAAGCGCAACTTGTAGCTTGGAAGCAAATCACATAACATTTATGAATTAGCATAATGTTCAATGTTATTCCATTTATATATTTATGAATGTTCAATGTTTTGTTAAAACAATGTCTTGTTCAAACCAACGAATGCATTTGACATGATATTCTTTTGGCAGGATCCACCACAGCCCCTGTGGAAACCACGGAATCGACGGATAGCTTGTCGTCGGCAGCGACAAGAGAGTCTGTTGAAACAAGTACAATTGAAGGAACGACGCCATCCGTTGAGACAACGAGCGAAGGTAAATGACTGTCATTTCTGTTTAAACAATGAGTGTAATTTTGAAGGGTAGGCAATGTGACTTGTTTTCCAATATAACTGTCATTAGAGAAATAATTTAATTCCTGCATCTACTAAATGCTTAGCTCTATTTCAATTATTTTTTTTTCAGCAACAACCACAGCTGTGGATGTTACCACGGAGTCTACCGAAACAATAACTTCGACAGGGACCACTGGAACAGCTGCACAAACAACAATCGAAGGAACAACATCTTTCGTCGAAACAACTAGCGAAGGTACAAGAATGATCTCAACTAATCGTTTTATCTATTCGTCCGTTATTAATTTTTTATTACCCAATTGAAATATCTAAGAAACGGCTAATTTGTTGAACATATGGAACCATTGATATTAATTATACTAAATAGAAAATAAATATACTATAACTCTGATATTTGTAATTTATTGTTGAATTTTGACTATTCACCAACTGTAGCAAGTACGAAAGTAGAAGGGAAAACTACCGAGGAAGACACTACTTCAGCGACGTCTTCTACTACTGCATCATTGGATACTACTACTCTCGAGATAGAAAGTACGACTGCTTCAGGTAACACCGACCGAATGTTTACAAATGCAGTTATGTGTATCCCTTTCCAGTTGTAATTTTGGAAATATAGAAATGATATAGCTCTATCTTTGATACCACACGAAGAAAACAGAAGGAGTGCTTTGCAGCTATTTTAAAATATAAAGGTGTACTGAAAATATCAATCGCATTCGTTGTTTCATATTTAAAAATGAATACATGAGGTTTGATAATGCAAAAGCGAAAATTGTAGCTTGGAAACAAATCACATAACATTGATGAATCAGCATAATGTTCAATGTTATTCCATTTATATATATGGATGTTCAATGTGTTGTTAAAAAAGTCTTCGTTCAAACCAATGAATGCATTTGACATGATGTTCTTCTGGCAGGATCCACCACAGCCCCTGTGGAAACCACGGAATCGACGGATAGCTTGTCGTCGGCAGCGACTACAGAGTCAGTTGAAACAAGTACAATCGAAGGAACGACGCAATCCGTTGAGACAACGAGCGAAGGTAAATGACTGTCATTTCTGTTTAAACAATAAGTGTAATTTTGATGGGTAGGCAATGTGACTTGTTTACCAATATAACTGTCATTACAGAAAATAATTTAATACCGGAATCTACTAAATGCTTAGCTCTATTTCAAGTATTTGTTTTCAGTAACAACCACAGCTGCGGATGTTACCACGGGGTCAACCGAAACAATAATTTCGACAGAGACCACTGGAACAGCTGCACAAACAACAGTCGAAGGAACAACATCTTTCGTCGAAACAACTAGCGAAGGTACAAGTTTTATCTCAAATAATCGTTTTATCTATTCGTCCGTTATTAATATTTTATTACCTAATTGAAAAAACTACGAAACTGCTAATTTGTTGTACATATGGAACGATTGATATTAATTATAACAAATAGAAAATAAATATAATATAACTATGATATTTGTAATTTATTTTTTAATTTTGATTATTCAGCAACTGTAGCAAGTACGGTAGTAGAAGGGATAATTACCGAGGAAGACACTACTTCAGCGACGTCTTCTACTACTGCATCATTGGATACTACTACTCTCGAGATAGAAAGTACGACTGCTTCAGGTAACACCGACCGAATGTTTACAAATGCAGTTATGTGTATCCCTTTCCAGTTGTCATTTTGGAAATATAGAAATGATATAGCTCTATCTTTGATACCACACGAAGAAAACAGAAGGAGTGCTTTGCAGCTATTTTAAAATATAAAGTTGTATTGAAAATATCAATCGTATTCGTTGTTTCATATTTCAAAATGAATACATGAGGTTTGATGAAGCATAAGCGAAAATTGTAGCTTGGAAACAAATCACATAACATTGATGAATCAGCATAATGTTCAATGTTATTCCATTTATATATATGGATGTTCAATGTGTTGTTAAAAAAAGTTTTCGTTCAAACCAATGAATGCATTTGACATGATATTCTTCTGGCAGGATCCACTACAGCCCCTGTGGAAACAACGGAATCGACGGATAGCTTGTCGTCGGCAGCGAATACAGAGTCAGTTGAAACAAGTACAATCGAAGGAACGACGCAATCTGTTGAGACAACGAGCGAAGGTAAATGACTGTCATTTCTGTTTAAAAAATAAGTGTAATTTTGATGGGTAGGCAATGAGACTTCTTTACCAATATAACTGTCATTACAGAAAATAATTTAATTCCGGCATCTACTAAATGCTTAGCTCTATTTTAAGTTTTTTTTTTCAGCAACAACCACAGCTGCGGATGTTACCACGTGGTCAACCGAAACAATAATTTCGACAGAGACCACTGGAACAGCTGCACAAACAACAGTCGAAGGAACAACATCTTTCGTCGAAACAACTAGCGAAGGTATAAGTTTGATCTCAAATAATCGTTTTATCTATTCGTCCGTTATTAATATTTTATTACCTAATTGAAAAAACTACGAAACTGCTAATTTGTTGTACATATGGAACGATTGATATTAATTATAACAAATAGAAAATAAATATAATATAACTATGATATTTGTAATTTATTTTTTTATTTTGATTATTCAGCAACTGTAGCAAGTACGGTAGAAGAAGGGATAATTACCGAGGAAGACACTACTTCAGCGACGTCTTCTACTACTGCATCATTGGATACTACTACTCTCGAGATAGAAAGTACGACTGCTTCAGGTAACACCGACCGAATGTTTACAAATGCAATTATGTGTATCCCTTTCCAGATTTCATTTTGAAATATAGAAATGATATAGCTCTATCTTTGATACCACACGATGAAAACAGAAGGAGTGCTATGCAACTATTTTAAAATATAAAGTTGTATTGAAAATATCAATCATATTCGATGTTTCATATATCAAAATTAATACATGAGGTTTGATAATGCAAAAGCGCAACTTGTAGCTTGGAAGCAAATCACATAACATTTATGAATTAGCATAATGTTCAATGTTATTCCATTTATATATTTATGGATGTTCAATATTTTGTTAAAACAATGTCTTGTTCAAACCAATGAATGCATTTGACATGATATTCTTTTGGCAGGATCCACCACAGCCCCTGTGGAAACCACGGAATCGACGGATAGCTTGTCGTCGGCAGCGACAAGAGAGTCTGTTGAAACAAGTACAATTGAAGGAACGACGCCATCCGTTGAGACAACGAGCGAAGGTAAATGACTGTCATTTCTGTTTAAACAATGAGTGTAATTTTGAAGGGTAGGCAATGTGACTTGTTTTCCAATATAACTGTCATTAGAGAAATAATTTAATTCCTGCATCTACTAAATGCTTAGCTCTATTTCAATTATTTTTTTTTCAGCAACAACCACAGCTGTGGATGTTACCACGGAGTCTACCGAAAAAATAACTTCGACAGGGACCACTGGAACAGCTGCACAAACAACAATCGAAGGAACAACATCTTTCGTCGAAACAACTAGCGAAGGTACAAGAATGATCTCAACTAATCGTTTTATCTATTCGCCCGTTATTAATATTTTATTACCCAATTGAAATATCTACGAAACTGCTAATTTGTTGAACATATGGAACGATTGATATTAATTATAATAAATAGAAAATAAATATAATATAACTCTGATATTTGTAATTTATTGTTGAATTTTGACTATTCACCAACTGTAGCAAGTACGAAAGTAGAAGGGAAAACTACCGAGGAAGACACTACTTCAGCGACGTCTTCTATAACTGCATCATTGGATACTACTACTCTCGAGATAGAAAGTACGACTGCTTCAGGTAACACCGACCGAATGTTTACAAATGCAGTTATGTGTATCCCTTTCCAACTGTCATTTTGGAAATATAGAAATGATATAGCTCTATCTTTGATACCACACGAAGAAAACAGAAGGAGTGCTTTGCAGCTATTTTAAAATATATAGTTGTATTGAAAATATCAATCGTATTCGTTGTTTCATATTTCAAAATTAATACATGAGGTTTGATGAAGCATAAGCTAAAATTGTAGCTTGGAAACAAATCACATAACATTGATGAATCAGCATAATGTTCAATGTTATTCCATTTATATATATGGATGTTCAATGTGTTGTTAAAAAAAGTCTTCGTTCAAACCAATGAAAGCATTTGACATGATATTCTTCTGGCAGGATCCACCACTGCCCCTGTGGAAACAACGGAATCGACGGATAGCTTGTCGTCGGCAGCGACTACAGAGTCAGTTGAAACAAGTACAATCGAAGGATCGACGCAATCTGTTGAGACAACGAGCGAAGGTAAATGACTGTCATTTCTGTTTAAAAAATAAGTGTAATTTTGATGGGTAGGCAATGAGACTTCTTTACCAATATAAATGTCATTACAGAAAATAATTTAATTCCGGCATCTACTAAATGCTTAGCTCTATTTTAAGTATTTTTTTTCAGCAACAACCACAGCTGCGGATGTTACCACGGGGTCAACCGAAACAATAATTTCGACAGAGACCACTGGAACAGCTGCACAAACAACAGTCGAAGGAACAACATCTTTCGTCGAAACAACTAGCGAAGGTATAAGTTTGATCTCAAATAATCGTTTTATCTATTCGTCCGTTATTAATATTTTATTACCTAATTGAAAAAACTACGAAACTGCTAATTTGTTGTACATATGGAACGATTGATATTAATTATAACAAATAGAAAATAAATATAATATAACTATGATATTTGTAATTTATTTTTTTATTTTGATTATTCAGCAACTGTAGCAAGTACGGTAGTAGAAGGGAAAATTACCGAGGAAGACACTACTTCAGCGACGTCTTCTACTACTGCATCATTGGATACTACTACTCTCGAGATAGAAAGTACGACTGCTTCAGGTAACACCGACCGAATGTTTACAAATGCAGTTATGTGTATCCCTTTCCAGTTGTCATTTTGGAAATATAGAAATGATATAGCTCTATCTTTGATACCACACGAAGAAAACGGAAGGAGTGCTTTGCAGCTATTTTAAAATATAAAGGTGTACTGAAAATATCAATCGTATTCGTTGTTTCATATTTCAAAATGAATACATGAGGTTTGATAAAGCATAAGCGAAAATTGTAGCTTGGAAACAAATCACATAACATTGATGAATCAGCATAATGTTCAATGTTATTCCATTTATATATATGGATGTTCAATGTGTTGTTAAAAAAAGTCTTCGTTCAAACCAATGAATGCATTTGACATGATATTCTTCTGGCAGGATCCACCACAGCCCCAGTGGAAACAACGGAATCGACGGATAGCTTGTCGTCGGCAGCGACAACAGAGTCAGTTGAAACAAGTACAATCGAAGGAACGACGCAATCTGTTGAGACAACGAGCGAAGGTAAATGACTGTCATTTCTGTTTAAAAAATAAGTGTAATTTTGATGGGTAGGCAATGAGACTTCTTTACCAATATAAATGTCATTACAGAAAATAATTTAATTCCTGCATCTACTAAATGCTTAGTTCTATTTCAAATAATTTTTTATCAGCAACAACCACAGTTGCGTATGTTACCACGGGGTCATCCGAAACAATAATTTCGAAAGAGACCACTGGAACAGCTGCACAAACAACAATCGAAGGAACAACATCTTTCGTCGAAACAACTAGCGAAGGTACAAGAATGATCTCAACTAATCGTTTTATTTATTCGTCCGTTATTAATATTTTATTACCCAATTGAAATATCTACGAAACTGCTAATTTGTTGAACATATGGAACGATTGATATTAATTATAATAAATAGAAAATAAATATAATATAACTCTGATATTTGTAATTTATTGTTGAATTTTGACTATTCACCAACTGTAGCAAGTACGAAAGTAGAAGGGAAAACTACCGAGGAAGACACTACTTCAGCGACGTCTTCTACTACTGCATCATTGGATACTACTACTCTCGAGATAGAAAGTACGACTGCTTCAGGTAACACCGACCGAATGTTTACAAATGCAGTTATGTGTATCCCTTTCCAGTTGTCATTTTGGAAATATAGAAATGATATAGCTCTATCTTTGATACCACAAGAAGAAAACAGAAGGAGTGCTTTGCAGCTATTTTAAAATATAAAGTTGTATTGAAAATATCAATCGTATTCGTTGTTTCATATTTCAAAATGAATACATGAGGTTTGATGAAGCATAAGCGAAAATTGTAGCTTGGAAACAAATCACATAACATTGATGAATCAGCATAATGTTCAATGTTATTTCATTTATATATATGGATGTTCAATGTGTTGTTAAAAAAAGTCTTCGTTCAAACCAATGAATGCATTTGACATGATATTCTTCTGGCAGGATCCACCACAGCCCCTGTGGAAACAACGGAATCGACGGATAGCTTGTCGTCGGCAGCGACTACAGAGTCAGTTGAAACAAGTACAATCGAAGGAACGACGCAATCTGTTGAGACAACGAGCGAAGGTAAATGACTGTCATTTCTGTTTAAAAAATAAGTGTAATTTTGATGGGTAGGCAATGAGACTTCTTTACCAATATAACTGTCATTACAGAAAATAATTTAATTCCGGCATCTACTAAATGCTTAGCTCTATTTTAAGTATTTTTTTTCAGCAACAACCACAGCTGCGGATGTTACCACGGGGTCAACCGAAACAATAATTTCGACAGAGACCACTGGAACAGCTGCACAAACAACAGTCGAAGGAACAACATCTTTCGTCGAAACAACTAGCGAAGGTATAAGTTTGATCTCAAATAATCGTTTTATCTATTCGTTCGTTATTAATATTTTATTACCTAATTTAAAAAACTACGAAACTGCTAATTTGTTGTACATATGGAACGATTGATATTAATAATAACAAATAGAAAATAAATATAATATAACTATGATATTTGTAATTTATTTTTTAATTTTGATTATTCAGCAACTGTAGCAAGTACGGTAGTAGAAGGGAAAACTACCGTGGAAGACACTACTTCAGCGACGTCTTCTACTAATGCATCATTGGATACTACTACTCTCGAGATAGAAAGTACGACTGCTTCAGGTAACACCGACCGAATGTTTACTAATGCAATTATGTGCATCCCTTTCCAGATTTCATTTTGAAATATAGAAATGATATAGCTCTATCTTTGATACCACACGATGAAAATAGAAGGAGTGCTATGCAACTATTTTAAAATATAAAGTTGTATTGAAAATATCAATCATATTCGATCTTTCATATATCAAAATTAATACATGAGGTTTGATAATGCAAAAGCGCAACTTGTAGCTTGGAAGCAAATCACATAACATTTATGAATCAGCATAATGTTCAATGTTATTCCATTTATATATATGGATGTTCAATGTTTTGTTAAAACAATGTCTTGTTCAAACCAATGAATGCATTTGACATGATATTCTTTTGGCAGGATCCACCACAGCCCCTGTGGAAACCAGGGAATCGACGGATAGCTTGTCGTCGGCAGCGACTAGAGAGTCTGTTGAAACAAGTACAATTGAAGGAACGACGCCATCCGTTGAGACAACGAGCGAAGGTAAATGACTGTCATTTCTGTTTAAACAATGAGTGTAATTTTGAAGGGTAGGCAATGTGACTTGTTTTCCAATATAACTGTCATTAGAGAAAATAATTTAATTCCTGCATCTACTAAATGCTTAGCTCTATTTCAATTATTTTTTTTTCAGCAACAACCACAGCTGTGGATGTTACCACGGAGTCTACCGAAACAATAACTTCGACAGAGACCACTGGAACAGCTGCACAAACAACAATCGAAGGAACAATATCTTTCGTCGAAACAACTAGCGAAGGTACAAGAATGATCTCAACTAATGGTTTTATCTATTCGTCCGTTATTAATTTTTTATTACCCAATTGAAATATCTACGAAACGGCTAATTTGTTGAACATATGGAACGATTGATATTAATTATACTAAATAGAAAATAAATATACTATAACTCTGATATTTGTAATTTATTGTTGAATTTTGACTATTCACCAACTGTAGCAAGTACGAAAGTAGAAGGGAAAACTACCGAGGAAGACACTACTTCAGCGACGTCTTCTACTACTGCATCATTGTATACTACTACTCTCGAGATAGAAAGTACTACTGCTTCAGGTAACACCGACCGAATGTTTACAAATGCAGTTATGTGTATCCATTTCCAGTTGTAATTTTGGAAATATAGAAATGATATAGCTCTATCTTTGATACCACACGAAGAAAACAGAAGGAGTGCTTTGCAGCTATTTTAAAATATAAAGGTGTACTGAAAATATCAATCGCATTCGTTGTTTCATATTTAAAAATGAATACATGAGGTTTGATAATGCAAAAGCGAAAATTGTAGCTTGGAAACAAATCACATAACATTGATGAATCAGCATAATGTTCAATGTTATTCCATTTATATATATGGATGTTCAATGTGTTGTTAAAAAAGTCTTCGTTCAAACCAATGAATGCATTTGACATGATGTTCTTCTGGCAGGATCCACCACAGCCCCTGTGGAAACAACGGAATCGACGGATAGCTTGTCGTCGGCAGCGACTACAGAGTCAGTTGAAACAAGTACAATCGAAGGAACGACGCAATCTGTTGAGACAACGAGCGAAGGTAAATGACTGTCATTTCTGTTTAAAAAATAAGTGTAATTTTGATGGGTAGGCAATGAGACTTTCTTTACCAATATAACTGTCATTACAGAAAATAATTTAATTCCGGCATCTACTAAATGCTTAGCTCTATTTTAAGTATTTTTTTTCAGCAACAACCACAGCTGCGGATGTTAAAACGGGGTCAACCGAAACAATAATTTCGACAGAGACCACTGGAACAGCTGCACAAACAACAGTCGAAGGAACAACATCTTTCGTCGAAACAACTAGCGAAGGTATAAGTTTGATCTCAAATAATCGTTTCATCTATTCGTCCGTTATTAATATTTTATTACCTAATTGAAAAAACTACGAAACTGCTAATTTGTTGTACATATGGAACGATTGATATTAATTATAACAAATACAAAAAAAAATATAATATAACTATGATATTTGTAATTTATTTTTTTATTTTGATTATTCAGCAACTGTAGCAAGTACGGTAGTAGAAGGGAAAACTACCGTGGAAGACACTACTTCAGCGACGTCTTCTACTACTGCATCATTGGATACTACTACTCTCGAGATAGAAAGTACGACTGCTTCAGGTAACACCGACCGAATGTTTACAAATGCAATTATGTGTATCCCTTTCCAGATTTCATTTTGAAATATAGAAATGATATAGCTCTATCTTTGATACCACACGATGAAAACAGAAGGAGTGCTATGCAACTATTTTAAAATATAAAGTTGTATTGAAAATATCAATCATATTCGATGTTTCATATATCAAAATTAATACATGAGGTTTGATAATGCAAAAGCGCAACTTGTAGCTTGGAAGCAAATCACATAACATTTATGAATTAGCATAATGTTCAATGTTATTCCATTTATATATATGGATGTTCAATGTTTTGTTAAAACAATGTCTTGTTCAAACCAATGAATGCATTTGACGTGATATTCTTTTGGCAGGATCCACCACAGCCCCTGTGGAAACCACGGAATCGACGGATAGCTTGTCGTCGGCAGCGACTAGAGAGTCTGTTGAAACAAGTACAATTGAAGGAACGACGCCATCCGTTGAGACAACGAGCGAAGGTAAATGACTGTCATTTCTGTTTAAACAATGAGTGTAATTTTGAAGGGTAGGCAATGTGACTTGTTTTCCAATATAACTGTCATTAGAGAAAATAATTTAATTCCTGCATCTACTAAATGCTTAGCTCTATTTAAATTATTTTTTTTTCAGCAACAACCACAGCTGTGGATGTTACCACGGAGTCTACCGAAACAATAACTTCGACAGAGACCACTGGAACAGCTGCACAAACAACAATCGAAGGAACAACATCTTTCGTCGAAACAACTAGCGAAGGTACAAGAATGATCTCAACTAATCGTTTTATCTATTCGTCCGTTATTAATTTTTTATTACCCAATTGAAATATCTACGAAACGGCTAATTTGTTGAACATATGGAACGATTGATATTAATTATACTAAATAGAAAATAAATATACTATAACTCTGATATTTGTAATTTATTGTTGAATTTTGACTATTCACCAACTGTAGCAAGTACGAAAGTAGAAGGGAAAACTACCGAGGAAGACACTACTTCAGCGACGTCTTCTACTACTGCATCATTGGATACTACTACTCTCGAGATAGAAAGTACTACTGCTTCAGGTAACACCGACCGAATGTTTACAAATGCAGTTATGTGTATCCCTTTCCAGTTGTAATTTTGGAAATATAGAAATGATATAGCTCTATCTTTGATACCACACGAAGAAAACAGAAGGAGTGCTTTGCAGCTATTTTAAAATATAAAGGTGTACTGAAAATATCAATCGCATTCGTTGTTTCATATTTAAAAATGAATACATGAGGTTTGATAATGCAAAAGCGAAAATTGTAGCTTGGAAACAAATCACATAACATTGATGAATGAGCATAATGTTCAATGTTATTCCATTTATATATATGGATGTTCAATGTGTTGTTAAAAAAGTCTTTGTTCAAACCAATGAATGCATTTGACATGATGTTCTTCTGGCAGGATCCACCACAGCCCCTGTGGAAACAACGGAATCGACGGATAGCTTGTCGTCGGAAGCGACTACAGAGTCAGTTGAAACAAGTACAATCGAAGGAACGACGCAATCCGTTGAGACAACGAGCGAAGGTAAATGACTGTCATTTCTGTTTAAACAATAAGTGTAATTTTGATGGGTAGGCAATGTGACTTGTTTACCAATATAACTGTCATTACAGAAAATAATTTAATTCCGGAATCTACTAAATGCTTAGCTCTATTTCAAGTATTTGTTTTCAGTAACAACCACAGCTGCGGATGTTACCACGGGGTCAACCGAAAAAATAATTTCGACAGAGACCACTGGAACAGCTGCACAAACAACAGTCGAAGGAACAACATCTTTCGTCGAAACAACTAGCGAAGGTACAAGTTTTATCTCAAATAATCGTTTTATCTATTCGTCCGTTATTAATATTTTATTACCTAAATGAAACACCTACGAAACTGCTAATTTGTTGAACATATGGAACGATTGATATTAATTATAATAAATAGACAATAAATATATTATAACTATGATATTTGTAATTTATTTTTTAATTTTGACTATTCACCAACTGTAGCAAGTACGGAAGTAGAAGGGAAAACTACCGAGGAAGACACTACTTCAGCGACTTCTTCTACTGCTGCATCATTGGATACTACTACTCTCGAGAAAGAAAGTACGACTGCTTCAGGTAACACCGACCAAATGTTTACAAATGCAGTTATGTGTATCCCTTTCCAGTTGTCATTTTGGAAATATAGAAATGATATAGCTCTATCTTTGATACCACACGAAGAAAACAGAAGGAGTGCTTTGCAGCTATTTTAAAATATAAAGGTGTACTGAAAATATCAATCGCATTCGTTGTTTCAAATTTTAAAATGAATACATGAGGTTTGATAATGCAAAAGCGAAAATTGTAGCTTGGAAACAAATCACATAACATTGATGAATGAGCATAATGTTCAATGTTATTCCATTTATATATATGGATGTTCAATGTGTTGTTAAAAAAGTCTTCGTTCAAACCAATGAATGCATTTGACATGATGTTCTTCTGGCAGGATCCACCACAGCCCCTGTGGAAACAACGGAATCGACGGATAGCTTGTCGTCGGCAGCGACTACAGAGTCAGTTGAAACAAGTACAATCGAAGGAACGACGCAATCTGTTGAGACAACGAGCGAAGGTAAATGACTGTCATTTCTGTTTAAAAAATAAGTGTAATTTTGATGGGTAGGCAATGAGACTTTCTTTACCAATATAACTGTCATTACAGAAAATAATTTAATTCCGGCATCTACTAAATGCTTAGCTCTATTTTAAGTATTTTTTTTCAGCAACAACCACAGCTGCGGATGTTACCAATGGGTCAACCGAAACAATAATTTCGACAGAGACCACTGGAACAGCTGCACAAACAACAGTCGAAGGAACAACATCTTTCGTCGAAACAACTAGCGAAGGTATAAGTTTGATCTCAAATAATCGTTTCATCTATTCGTCCGTTATTAATATTTTATTACCTAATTGAAAAAACTACGAAACTGCTAATTTGTTGTACATATGGAACGATTGATATTAATTATAACAAATACAAAAAAAAATATAATATAACTATGATATTTGTAATTTATTTTTTTATTTTGATTATTCAGCAACTGTAGCAAGTACGGTAGTAGAAGGGAAAACTACCGTGGAAGACACTACTTCAGCGACGTCTTCTACTACTGCATCATTGGATACTACTACTCTCGAGATAGAAAGTACGACTGCTTCAGGTAACACCGACCGAATGTTTACAAATGCAATTATGTGTATCCCTTTCCAGATTTCATTTTGAAATATAGAAATGATATAGCTCTATCTTTGATACCACACGATGAAAACAGAAGGAGTGCTATGCAACTATTTTAAAATATAAAGTTGTATTGAAAATATCAATCATATTCGATGTTTCATATATCAAAATTAATACATGAGGTTTGATAATGCAAAAGCGCAACTTGTAGCTTGGAAGCAAATCACATAACATTTATGAATTAGCATAATGTTCAATGTTATTCCATTTATATATATGGATGTTCAATGTTTTGTTAAAACAATGTCTTGTTCAAACCAATGAATGCATTTGACGTGATATTCTTTTGGCAGGATCCACCACAGCCCCTGTGGAAACCACGGAATCGACGGATAGCTTGTCGTCGGCAGCGACTAGAGAGTCTGTTGAAACAAGTACAATTGAAGGAACGACGCCATCCGTTGAGACAACGAGCGAAGGTAAATGACTGTCATTTCTGTTTAAACAATGAGTGTAATTTTGAAGGGTAGGCAATGTGACTTGTTTTCCAATATAACTGTCATTAGAGAAAATAATTTAATTCCTGCATCTACTAAATGCTTAGCTCTATTTAAATTATTTTTTTTTCAGCAACAACCACAGCTGTGGATGTTACCACGGAGTCTACCGAAACAATAACTTCGACAGAGACCACTGGAACAGCTGCACAAACAACAATCGAAGGAACAACATCTTTCGTCGAAACAACTAGCGAAGGTACAAGAATGATCTCAACTAATCGTTTTATCTATTCGTCCGTTATTAATTTTTTATTACCCAATTGAAATATCTACGAAACGGCTAATTTGTTGAACATATGGAACGATTGATATTAATTATACTAAATAGAAAATAAATATACTATAACTCTGATATTTGTAATTTATTGTTGAATTTTGACTATTCACCAACTGTAGCAAGTACGAAAGTAGAAGGGAAAACTACCGAGGAAGACACTACTTCAGCGACGTCTTCTACTACTGCATCATTGGATACTACTACTCTCGAGATAGAAAGTACTACTGCTTCAGGTAACACCGACCGAATGTTTACAAATGCAGTTATGTGTATCCCTTTCCAGTTGTAATTTTGGAAATATAGAAATGATATAGCTCTATCTTTGATACCACACGAAGAAAACAGAAGGAGTGCTTTGCAGCTATTTTAAAATATAAAGGTGTACTGAAAATATCAATCGCATTCGTTGTTTCATATTTAAAAATGAATACATGAGGTTTGATAATGCAAAAGCGAAAATTGTAGCTTGGAAACAAATCACATAACATTGATGAATGAGCATAATGTTCAATGTTATTCCATTTATATATATGGATGTTCAATGTGTTGTTAAAAAAGTCTTTGTTCAAACCAATGAATGCATTTGACATGATGTTCTTCTGGCAGGATCCACCACAGCCCCTGTGGAAACAACGGAATCGACGGATAGCTTGTCGTCGGAAGCGACTACAGAGTCAGTTGAAACAAGTACAATCGAAGGAACGACGCAATCCGTTGAGACAACGAGCGAAGGTAAATGACTGTCATTTCTGTTTAAACAATAAGTGTAATTTTGATGGGTAGGCAATGTGACTTGTTTACCAATATAACTGTCATTACAGAAAATAATTTAATTCCGGAATCTACTAAATGCTTAGCTCTATTTCAAGTATTTGTTTTCAGTAACAACCACAGCTGCGGATGTTACCACGGGGTCAACCGAAAAAATAATTTCGACAGAGACCACTGGAACAGCTGCACAAACAACAGTCGAAGGAACAACATCTTTCGTCGAAACAACTAGCGAAGGTACAAGTTTTATCTCAAATAATCGTTTTATCTATTCGTCCGTTATTAATATTTTATTACCTAAATGAAACACCTACGAAACTGCTAATTTGTTGAACATATGGAACGATTGATATTAATTATAATAAATAGACAATAAATATATTATAACTATGATATTTGTAATTTATTTTTTAATTTTGACTATTCACCAACTGTAGCAAGTACGGAAGTAGAAGGGAAAACTACCGAGGAAGACACTACTTCAGCGACTTCTTCTACTGCTGCATCATTGGATACTACTACTCTCGAGAAAGAAAGTACGACTGCTTCAGGTAACACCGACCAAATGTTTACAAATGCAGTTATGTGTATCCCTTTCCAGTTGTCATTTTGGAAATATAGAAATGATATAGCTCTATCTTTGATACCACACGAAGAAAACAGAAGGAGTGCTTTGCAGCTATTTTAAAATATAAAGGTGTACTGAAAATATCAATCGCATTCGTTGTTTCAAATTTTAAAATGAATACATGAGGTTTGATAATGCAAAAGCGAAAATTGTAGCTTGGAAACAAATCACATAACATTGATGAATGAGCATAATGTTCAATGTTATTCCATTTATATATATGGATGTTCAATGTGTTGTTAAAAAAAGTCTTCGTTCAAACCAATGAATGCATTTGACATGATGTTCTTCTGGCAGGATCCACCACAGCCCCTGTGGAAACCACGGAATCGACGGATAGCTTGTCGTCGGCAGCGACTACAGAGTCTGTTGAAACAAGTACAATTGAAGGAACGACGCCATCCGTTGAGACAACGAGCGAAGGTAAATGACTGTCATTTCTGTTTAAACAATGAGTGTAATTTTGAAGGGTAGGCAATGTGACTTGTTTTCCAATATAACTGTCATTAGAGAAAATAATTTAATTCCTGCATCTACTAAATGCTTAGCTCTATTTCAATTATTTTTTTTTCAGCAACAACCACAGCTGTGGATGTTACCACGGAGTCTACCGAAACAATAACTTCGACAGAGACCACTGGAACAGCTGCACAAACAACAATCGAAGGAACAACATCTTTCGTCGAAACAACTAGCGAAGGTACAAGAATGATCTCAACTAATCGTTTTATCTATTCGTCCGTTATTAATATTTTATTACCCAATTGAAATATCTACGAAACAGCTAATTTGTTGAACATATGGAACGATTGATATTAATTATAATAAATAGAAAATAAATATACTATAACTCTGATATTTGTAATTTATTGTTGAATTTTGACTATTCACCAACTGTAGCAAGTACGAAAGTAGAAGGGAAAACTACAGAGGAAGACACTACTTCAGCGACGTCTTCTACTACTGCATCGTTGGATACTACTACTCTCGAGATAGAAAGTACGACTGCTTCAGGTAACACCGACCGAATGTTTACTAATGCAGTTATGTGTATCCCTTTCCAGTTGTCATTTTGGAAATATAGAAATGATATAGCTCTATCTTTGATACCACACGAAGAAAACAGAAGGAGTGCTTTGCAGCTATTTTAAAATATATAGTTGTATTGAAAATATCAATCGTATTCGTTGATTCATATTTCAAAATGAATACATGAGGTTTGATAAAGCATAAGCGAAAATTGTAGCTTGGAAACAAATCACATAACATTGATGAATCAGCATAATGTTCAATGTTATTCCATTTATATATATGGATGTTCAATGTGTTGTTAAAAAAAGTCTTCGTTCAAACAATGAATGCATTTGACATGATATTCTTCTGGCAGGATCCACCACAGCCCCTGTGGAAACAACGGAATCGACGGATAGCTTGTCGTCGGCAGCGACTACAGAGTCAGTTGAAACAAGTACAATCGAAGGAACGACGCAATCTGTTGAGACAACGAGCGAAGGTAAATGACTGTCATTTCTGTTTAAAAAATAAGTGTAATTTTGATGGGTAGGCAATGAGACTTCTTTACCAATATAAATGTCATTACAGAAAATAATTTAATTCCTGCATCTACTAAATGCTTAGTTCTATTTCAAATAATTTTTTTTCAGCAACAACCACAGCTGCGGATGTTACCACGGGGTCATCCGAAACAATAATTTCGAAAGAGACCACTGGAACAGCTGCACAAACAACAATCGAAGGAACAACATCTTTCGTCGAAACAACTAGCGAAGGTACAAGAATGATCTCAACTAATCGTTTTATCTATTCGTCCGTTATTAATATTTTATTACCCAATTGAAATATCTACGAAACTGCTAATTTGTTGAACATATGGAACGATTGATATTAATTATACTAAATAGAAAATAAATATACTATAACTCTGATATTTGTAATTTATTGTTGAATTTTGACTATTCACCAACTGTAGCAAGTACGAAAGTAGAAGGGAAAACTACCGAGGAAGACACTACTTCAGCGACGTCTTCTACTACTGCATCATTGGATACTACTACTCTCGAGATAGAAAGTACGACTGCTTCAGGTAACACCGACCGAATGTTTACAAATGCAGTTATGTGTATCCCTTTCCAGTTGTAATTTTGGAAATATAGAAATGATATAGCTCTATCTTTGATACCACACGAAGAAAACAGAAGGAGTGCTTTGCAGCTATTTTAAAATATAAAGGTGTACTGAAAATATCAATCGCATTCGTTGTTTCATATTTCAAAATGAATACATGAGGTTTGATAATGCAAAAGCGAAAATTGTAGCTTGGAAACAAATCACATAACATTGATGAATCAGCATAATGTTCAATGTTATTCCATTTATATATATGGATGTTCAATGTGTTGTTAAAAAAGTCTTCGTTCAAACCAATGAATGCATTTGACATGATGTTCTTCTGGCAGGATCCACCACAGCCCCTGTGGAAACCACGGAATCGACGGATAGCTTGTCGTCGGCAGCGACTACAGAGTCAGTTGAAACAAGTACAATCGAAGGATCGACGCAATCTGTTGAGACAACGAGCGAAGGTAAATGACTGTCATTTCTGTTTAAAAAATAAGTGTAATTTTGATGGGTAGGCAATGAGACTTCTTTACCAATATAAATGTCATTACAGAAAATAATTTAATTCCTGCATCTACTAAATGCTTAGTTCTATTTCAAATAATTTTTTATCAGCAACAACCACAGCTGCGGATGTTACCACGGGGTCAACCGAAACAATAACTTCGACAGAGACCACTGGAATAGCTGCACAAACAACAATCGAAGGTATAACATCTTTCGTCGAAACAACTAGCGAAGGTACAAGAATGATCTCAACTAATCGTTTTATCTATTCGCCCGTTACTAATATTTTATTACCCAATTGAAATATCTACGAAACTGGTAATTTGTTGAACATGTGGAACGATTTATATTAATTATAATAATTAGAAAATAAATATATTATAACTCGGATATTTGTAATTTATTATTGAATTTTGGCTATTCACCAACTGTAGCAAGTACGGTAGTAGAAGGGAAAATTACCGAGGAAGACACTACTTCAGCGACGTCTTCTACTACTGCATCATTGGATACTACTTCTCTCGAGATAGAAAGTACGACTGCTTCAGGTAACACCGACAGAATGTTTACTAATGCAGTTATGTGTATCCCTTTCCAGTTGTCATTTTGGAAATATAGAAATGATATAGCTCTATCTTTGATACCACACGAAGAAAACAGAAGGAGTGCTTTGCAGCTATTTTAAAATATATAGTTGTATTGAAAATATCAATCGTATTCGTTGATTCATATTTCAAAATGAATACATGAGGTTTGATAAAGCATAAGCGAAAATTGTAGCTTGGAAACAAATCACATAACATTGATGAATCAGCATAATGTTCAATGTTATTCCATTTATATATATGGATGTTCAATGTGTTGTTAAAAAAAGTCTTCGTTCAAACCAATGAATGCATTTGACATGATATTCTTCTGGCAGGATCCACCACAGCCCCTGTGGAAACAACGGAATCGACGGATAGCTTGTCGTCGGCAGCGACTACAGAGTCAGTTGAAACAAGTACAATCGAAAGAACGACGCAATCTGTTGAGACAACGAGCGAAGGTAAATGACTGTCATTTCTGTTTAAAAAATAAGTGTAATTTTGATGGGTAGGCAATGAGACTTCTTTACCAATATAAATGTCATTACAGAAAATAATTTAATTCCTGCATCTACTAAATGCTTAGTTCTATTTCAAATAATTTTTTTTCAGCAACAACCACAGCTGCGGATGTTACCACGGGGTCATCCGAAACAATAATTTCGAAAGAGACCACTGGAACAGCTGCACAAACAACAATCGAAGGAACAACATCTTTCGTCGAAACAACTAGCGAAGGTACAAGAATGATCTCAACTAATCGTTTTATCTATTCTTCCGTTATTAATATTTTATTACCCAATTGAAATATCTACGAAACTGCTAATTTGTTGAACATATGGAACGATTGATATTAATTATACTAAATAGAAAATAAATATACTATAACTCTGATATTTGTAATTTATTGTTGAATTTTGACTATTCACCAACTGTAGCAAGTACGAAAGTAGAAGGGAAAACTACCGAGGAAGACACTACTTCAGCGACGTCTTCTACTACTGCATCATTGGATACTACTACTCTCGAGATAGAAAGTACGACTGCTTTAGGTAACACCGACCGAATGTTTACAAATGCAGTTATGTGTATCCCTTTCCAGTTGTAATTTTGGAAATATAGAAATGATATAGCTCTATCTTTGATACCACACGAAGAAAACAGAAGGAGTGCTTTGCAGCTATTTTAAAATATAAAGGTGTACTGAAAATATCAATCGCATTCGTTGTTTCATATTTCAAAATGAATACATGAGGTTTGATAATGCAAAAGCGAAAATTGTAGCTTGGAAACAAATCACATAACATTGATGAATCAGCATAATGTTCAATGTTATTCCATTTATATATATGGATGTTCAATGTGTTGTTAAAAAAGTCTTCGTTCAAACCAATGAATGCAATTGACATGATGTTCTTCTGGCAGGATCCACCACAGCCCCTGTGGAAACCACGGAATCGACGGATAGCTTGTCGTCGGCAGCGACTACAGAGTCAGTTGAAACAAGTACAATCGAAGGATCGACGCAATCTGTTGAGACAACGAGCGAAGGTAAATGACTGTCATTTCTGTTTAAAAAATAAGTGTAATTTTGATGGGTAGGCAATGAGACTTCTTTACCAATATAAATGTCATTACAGAAAATAATTTAATTCCTGCATCTACTAAATGCTTAGTTCTATTTCAAATAATTTTTTATCAGCAACAACCACAGCTGCGGATGTTACCACGGGGTCAACCGAAACAATAACTTCGACAGAGACCACTGGAATAGCTGCACAAACAACAATCGAAGGTATAACATCTTTCGTCGAAACAACTAGCGAAGGTACAAGAATGATCTCAACTAATCGTTTTATCTATTCGCCCGTTACTAATATTTTATTACCCAATTGAAATATCTACGAAACTGGTAATTTGTTGAACATGTGGAACGATTTATATTAATTATAATAATTAGAAAATAAATATATTATAACTCGGATATTTGTAATTTATTATTGAATTTTGGCTATTCACCAACTGTAGCAAGTACGGTAGTAGAAGGGAAAATTACCGAGGAAGACACTACTTCAGCGATGTCTTCTACTACTGCATCATTGGATACTACTTCTCTCGAGATAGAAAGTACGACTGCTTCAGGTAACACCGACCGAATGTTTACTAATGCAGTTATGTGTATCCCTTTCCAGTTGTCATTTTGGAAATATAGAAATGATATAGCTCTATCTTTGATACCACACGAAGAAAACAGAAGGAGTGCTTTGCAGCTATTTTAAAATATATAGATGTATTGAAAATATCAATCGTATTCGTTGATTCATATTTCAAAATGAATACATGAGGTTTGATAAAGCATAAGCGAAAATTGTAGCTTGGAAACAAATCACATAACATTGATGAATCTGCATAATGTTCAATGTTATTCCATTTATATATATGGATGTTCAATGTGTTGTTAAAAAAAGTCTTCGTTCAAACCAATGAATGCATTTGACATGATATTCTTCTGGCAGGATCCACCACAGCCCCTGTGGAAACAACGGAATCGACGGATAGCTTGTCGTCGGCAGCGACTACAGAGTCAGTTGAAACAAGTACAATCGAAGGAACGACGCAATCTGTTGAGACAACGAGCGAAGGTAAATGACTGTCATTTCTGTTTAAAAAATAAGTGTAATTTTGATGGGTAGGCAATGAGACTTCTTTACCAATATAAATGTCATTACAGAAAATAATTTAATTCCTGCATCTACTAAATGCTTAGTTCTATTTCAAATAATTTTTTTTTCAGCAACAACCACAGCTGCGGATGTTACCACGGGGTCATCCGAAACAATAATTTCGAAAGAGACCACTGGAACAGCTGCACAAACAACAATCGAAGGAACAACATCTTTCGTCGAAACAACTAGCGAAGGTACAAGAATGATCTCAACTAATCGTTTTATCTATTCGTCCGTTATTAATATTTTATTACCCAATTGAAATATCTACGAAACTGCTAATTTGTTGAACATATGGAA
The DNA here is from genome assembly GCA_963662155.1 of Lamellibrachia columna. Taxonomy (NCBI): domain Eukaryota; kingdom Metazoa; phylum Annelida; class Polychaeta; order Sabellida; family Siboglinidae; genus Lamellibrachia; species Lamellibrachia columna. Next base: position 28,441,719 of record OY759263.1, on the reverse strand, counting down.
CGATTGATATTAATTATAATAAATAGACAATAAATATATTATAACTATGATATTTGTAATTTATTTTTTTATTTTGACTATTCACCAACTGTAGCAAGTACGGAAGTAGAAGGGAAAACTACCGAGGAAGACACTACTTCAGCGACTTCTTCTACTACTGCATCATTGGATACTACTACTCTCGAGAAAGAAAGTACGACTGCTTCAGGTAACACCGACCAAATGTTTACAAATGCAGTTATGTGTATCCCTTTCCAGTTGTCATTTTGGAAATATAGAAATGATATAGCTCTATCTTTGATACCACACGAAGAAAACAGAAGGAGTGCTTTGCAGCTATTTTAAAATATAAAGGTGTACTGAAAATATCAATCGCATTCGTTGTTTCAAATTTTAAAATGAATACATGAGGTTTGATAATGCAAAAGCGAAAATTGTAGCTTGGAAACAAATCACATAACATTGATGAATGAGCATAATGTTCAATGTTATTCCATTTATATATATGGATGTTCAATGTGTTGTTAAAAAAAGTCTTCTTTCAAACCAATGAATGCATTTGACATGATATTCTTCTGGCAGGATCCAACACAGCCCCTGTGGAAACAACGGAATCGACGGATAGCTTGTCGTCGGCAGCGACTACAGAGTCAATTGAAACAAGTACAATCGAAGGAACGACGAAATCCGTTGAGACAACGAGCGAAGGTAAATGACTGTCATTTCTGTTTAAACAATAAGTGTAATTTTGAAGGGTAGGCAATGTGACTTTTTTTCCAATATAACTCTCATTAGAGAAAATAATTTAATTCTTGCATCTACTAAATGCTTAGCTCTATTTCAAGTTTTTTTTTTCTGCAACAACCACAGCTGTGGATGTTACCACGGAGTCTACCGAAACAATAACTTCGACAGAGACCACTGGAACAGCTGCACAAACAACAATCGAAGGTATAACATCTTTCGTCGAAACAACTAGCGAAGGTATAAGAATGATCTCAACTAATCGTTTTATCTATTCGCCCGTTATTAATATTTTATTACCCAATTGAAATATCTACGAAACTGCTAATTTGTTGAACATATGGAACGATTGATATTAATTATAATAAATAGAAAATAAATATAATATAACTCTGATATTTGTAATTTATTGTTGAATTTTGACTATTCACCAACTGTAGCAAGTACGAAAGTAGAAGGGAAAACTACCGAGGAAGACACTACTTCAGCGACGTCTTCTATAACTGCATCATTGGATACTACTACTCTCGAGATAGAAAGTACGACTGCTTCAGGTAACACCGACCGAATGTTTACAAATGCAGTTATGTGTATCCCTTTCCAATTGTCATTTTGGAAATATAGAAATGATATAGCTCTATCTTTGATACCACACGAAGAAAACAGAAGGAGTGCTTTGCAGCTATTTTAAAATATATAGTTGTATTGAAAATATCAATCGTATTCGTTGTTTCATATTTCAAAATTAATACATGAGGTTTGATGAAGCATAAGCGAAAATTGTAGCTTGGAAACAAATCACATAACATTGATGAATCAGCATAATGTTCAATGTTATTCCATTTATATATATGGATGTTCAATGTGTTGTTAAAAAAAGTCTTCGTTCAAACCAATGAAAGCATTTGACATGATATTCTTCTGGCAGGATCCACCACTGCCCCTGTGGAAACAACGGAATCGACGGATAGCTTGTCGTCGGCAGCGACTACAGAGTCAGTTGAAACAAGTACAATCGAAGGATCGACGCAATCTGTTGAGACAACGAGCGAAGGTAAATGACTGTCATTTCTGTTTAAAAAATAAGTGTAATTTTGATGGGTAGGCAATGAGACTTCTTTACCAATATAAATGTCATTACAGAAAATAATTTAATTCCTGCATCTACTAAATGCTTAGTTCTATTTCAAATAATTTTTTTTCAGCAACAACCACAGCTGCGGATGTTACCACGGGGTCATCCGAAACAATAATTTCGAAAGAGACCACTGGAACAGCTGCACAAACAACAATCGAAGGAACAACATCTTTCGTCGAAACAACTAGCGAAGGTACAAGAATGATCTCAACTAATCGTTTTATCTATTCGTCCGTTATTAATATTTTATTACCCAATTGAAATATCTACGAAACTGCTAATTTGTTGAACATATGGAACGATTGATATTAATTATAATAAATAGACAATAAATATATTATAACTATGATATTTGTAATTTATTTTTTTATTTTGACTATTCACCAACTGTAGCAAGTACGGAAGTAGAAGGGAAAACTACCGAGGAAGACACTACTTCAGCGACTTCTTCTACTACTGCATCATTGGATACTACTACTCTCGAGAAAGAAAGTACGACTGCTTCAGGTAACACCGACCAAATGTTTACAAATGCAGTTATGTGTATCCCTTTCCAGTTGTCATTTTGGAAATATAGAAATGATATAGCTCTATCTTTGATACCACACGAAGAAAACAGAAGGAGTGCTTTGCAGCTATTTTAAAATATAAAGGTGTACTGAAAATATCAATCGCATTCGTTGTTTCAAATTTTAAAATGAATACATGAGGTTTGATAATGCAAAAGCGAAAATTGTAGCTTGGAAACAAATCACATAACATTGATGAATGAGCATAATGTTCAATGTTATTCCATTTATATATATAGATGTTCAATGTGTTGTTAAAAAAAGTCTTCTTTCAAACCAATGAATGCATTTGACATGATATTCTTCTGGCAGGATCCAACACAGCCCCTGTGGAAACAACGGAATCGACGGATAGCTTGTCGTCGGCAGCGACTACAGAGTCAATTGAAACAAGTACAATCGAAGGAACGACGAAATCCGTTGAGACAACGAGCGAAGGTAAATGACTGTCATTTCTGTTTAAACAATAAGTGTAATTTTGAAGGGTAGGCAATGTGACTTTTTTTCCAATATAACTCTCATTAGAGAAAATAATTTAATTCTTGCATCTACTAAATGCTTAGCTCTATTTCAAGTTTTTTTTTTCTGCAACAACCACAGCTGTGGATGTTACCACGGAGTCTACCGAAACAATAACTTCGACAGAGACCACTGGAACAGCTGCACAAACAACAATCGAAGGTATAACATCTTTCGTCGAAACAACTAGCGAAGGTACAAGAATGATCTCAACTAATCGTTTTATCTATTCGCCCGTTATTAATATTTTATTACCCAATTGAAATATCTACGAAACTGCTAATTTGTTGAACATATGGAACGATTGATATTAATTATAATAAATAGAAAATAAATATAATATAACTCTGATATTTGTAATTTATTGTTGAATTTTGACTATTCACCAACTGTAGCAAGTACGAAAGTAGAAGGGAAAACTACCGAGGAAGACACTACTTCAGCGACGTCTTCTATAACTGCATCATTGGATACTACTACTCTCGAGATAGAAAGTACGACTGCTTCAGGTAACACCGACCGAATGTTTACAAATGCAGTTATGTGTATCCCTTTCCAATTGTCATTTTGGAAATATAGAAATGATATAGCTCTATCTTTGATACCACACGAAGAAAACAGAAGGAGTGCTTTGCAGCTATTTTAAAATATATAGTTGTATTGAAAATATCAATCGTATTCGTTGTTTCATATTTCAAAATTAATACATGAGGTTTGATGAAGCATAAGCGAAAATTGTAGCTTGGAAACAAATCACATAACATTGATGAATCAGCATAATGTTCAATGTTATTCCATTTATATATATGGATGTTCAATGTGTTGTTAAAAAAAGTCTTCGTTCAAACCAATGAAAGCATTTGACATGATATTCTTCTGGCAGGATCCACCACTGCCCCTGTGGAAACAACGGAATCGACGGATAGCTTGTCGTCGGCAGCGACTACAGAGTCAGTTGAAACAAGTACAATCGAAGGATCGACGCAATCTGTTGAGACAACGAGCGAAGGTAAATGACTGTCATTTCTGTTTAAAAAATAAGTGTAATTTTGATGGGTAGGCAATGAGACTTCTTTACCAATATAAATGTCATTACAGAAAATAATTTAATTCCTGCATCTACTAAATGCTTAGTTCTATTTCAAATAATTTTTTTTCAGCAACAACCACAGCTGCGGATGTTACCACGGGGTCATCCGAAACAATAATTTCGAAAGAGACCACTGGAACAGCTGCACAAACAACAATCGAAGGAACAACATCTTTCGTCGAAACAACTAGCGAAGGTACAAGAATGATCTCAACTAATCGTTTTATCTATTCGTCCGTTATTAATATTTTATTACCCAATTGAAATATCTACGAAACTGCTAATTTGTTGAACATATGGAACGATTGATATTAATTATAATAAATAGACAATAAATATATTATAACTATGATATTTGTAATTTATTTTTTTATTTTGACTATTCACCAACTGTAGCAAGTACGGAAGTAGAAGGGAAAACTACCGAGGAAGACACTACTTCAGCGACTTCTTCTACTACTGCATCATTGGATACTACTACTCTCGAGAAAGAAAGTACGACTGCTTCAGGTAACACCGACCAAATGTTTACAAATGCAGTTATGTGTATCCCTTTCCAGTTGTCATTTTGGAAATATAGAAATGATATAGCTCTATCTTTGATACCACACGAAGAAAACAGAAGGAGTGCTTTGCAGCTATTTTAAAATATAAAGGTGTACTGAAAATATCAATCGCATTCGTTGTTTCAAATTTTAAAATGAATACATGAGGTTTGATAATGCAAAAGCGAAAATTGTAGCTTGGAAACAAATCACATAACATTGATGAATGAGCATAATGTTCAATGTTATTCCATTTATATATATGGATGTTCAATGTGTTGTTAAAAAAAGTCTTCTTTCAAACCAATGAATGCATTTGACATGATATTCTTCTGGCAGGATCCAACACAGCCCCTGTGGAAACAACGGAATCGACGGATAGCTTGTCGTCGGCAGCGACTACAGAGTCAGTTGAAACAAGTACAATCGAAGGATCGACGCAATCTGTTGAGACAACGAGCGAAGGTAAATGACTGTCATTTCTGTTTAAAAAATAAGTGTAATTTTGATGGGTAGGCAATGAGACTTCTTTACCAATATAAATGTCATTACAGAAAATAATTTAATTCCTGCATCTACTAAATGCTTAGTTCTATTTCAAATAATTTTTTATCAGCAACAACCACAGCTGCGGATGTTACCACTGGGTCAACCGAAACAATAACTTCGACAGAGACCACTGGAATAGCTGCACAAACAACAATCGAAGGTATAACATCTTTCGTCGAGACAACTAGCGAAGGTACAAGAATGATCTCAACTAATCGTTTTATCTATTCGCCCGTTACTAATATTTTATTACCCAATTGAAATATCTACGAAACTGGTAATTTGTTGAACATATGGAACGATTTATATTAATTATAATAATTAGAAAATAAATATATTATAACTCGGATATTTGTAATTTATTGTTGAATTTTGACTATTCACCAACTGTAGCAAGTACGAAAGTAGAAGGGAAAACTACCGAGGAAGACACTACTTCAGCGACGTCTTCTATAACTGCATCATTGGATACTACTACTCTCGAGATAGAAAGTACGACTGCTTCAGGTAACACCGACCGAATGTTTACAAATGCAGTTATGTGTATCCCTTTCCAGTTGTCATTTTGGAAATATAGAAATGATATAGCTCTATCTTTGATACCACACGAAGAAAACAGAAGGAGTGCTTTGCAGCTATTTTAAAATATATAGTTGTATTGAAAATATCAATCGTATTCGTTGTTTCATATTTCAAAATGAATACATGAGGTTTGATGAAGCATAAGCGAAAATTGTAGCTTGGAAACAAATCACATAACATTGATGAATCAGCATAATGTTCAATGTTATTCCATTTATATATATGGATGTTCAATGTGTTGTTAAAAAAAGTCTTCGTTCAAACCAATGAAAGCATTTGACATGATATTCTTCTGGCAGGATCCACCACTGCCCCTGTGGAAACAACGGAATCGACGGATAGCTTGTCGTCGGCAGCGACTACAGAGTCAGTTGAAACAAGTACAATCGAAGGATCGACGCAATCTGTTGAGACAACGAGCGAAGGTAAATGACTGTCATTTCTGTTTAAAAAATAAGTGTAATTTTGATGGGTAGGCAATGAGACTTCTTTACCAATATAAATGTCATTACAGAAAATAATTTAATTCCTGCATCTACTAAATGCTTAGTTCTATTTCAAATAATTTTTTATCAGCAACAACCACAGCTGCGGATGTTACCACGGGGTCAACCGAAACAATAACTTCGACAGAGACCACTGGAATAGCTGCACAAACAACAATCGAAGGAACAACATCTTTCGTCGAAACAACTAGCGAAGGTACAAGAATGATCTCAACTAATCGTTTTATCTATTCGCCCGTTACTAATATTTTATTACCCAATTGAAATATCTACGAAACTGGTAATTTGTTGAACATATGGAACGATTGATATTAATTATAATAAATAGAAAATAAATATATTATAACTCGGATATTTGTAATTTATTATTGAATTTTGACTATTCACCAAATGTAGCAAGTACGGTAGTAGAAGAGAAAATTACCGAGGAAGAAACTACTTCAGCGACGTCTTCTACTACTGCATCATTGGATACTACTACTCTCGAGATAGAAAGTACGACTGCTTCAGGTAACACCGACCGAATGTTTACAAATGCAGTTATGTGTATCCCTTTCCAGTTGTCATTTTGGAAATATAGAAATGATATAGCTCTATCTTTGATACCACAGGAAGAAAACAGAAGGAGTGCTTTGCAGCTATTTTAAAATATAAAGTTGTATTTAAAATATCAATCGTATTCGTTGTTTCATATTTCAAAATGAATACATGAGGTTTGATGAAGCATAAGCGAAAATTGTAGCTTGGAAACAAATCACATAACATTGATGAATCAGCATAATGTTCAATGTTATTCCATTTATATATATGGATGTTCAATGTGTTGTTAAAAAAAGTCTTCGTTCAAACCAATGAAAGCATTTGACATGATATTCTTCTGGCAGGATCCACCACAGCCCCTGTGGAAACAACGGAATCGACGGATAGCTTGTCGTCGGCAGCGACTACAGAGTCAGTTGAAACAAGTACAATCGAAGGAACGACGCAATCTGTTGAGACAACGAGCGAAGGTAAATGACTGTCATTTCTGTTTAAAAAATAAGTGTAATTTTGATGGGTAGGCAATGAGACTTCTTTACCAATATAAATGTCATTACAGAAAATAATTTAATCCTGCATCTACTAAATGCTTAGTTCTATTTCAAATAATTTTTTTTCAGCAACAACCACAGCTGCGGATGTTACCACGGGGTCATCCGAAACAATAATTTCGAAAGTGACCACTGGAACAGCTGCACAAACAACAATCGAAGGAACAACATCTTTCGTCGAAACAACTAGCGAAGGTACAAGAATGATCTCAACTAATCGTTTTATCTATTCGTCCGTTATTAATATTTTATTACCCAATTGAAATATCTACGAAACTGCTAATTTGTTGAACATATGGAACGATTGATATTAATTATAATAAATAGAAAATAAATATAATATAACTCTGATATTTGTAATTTATTGTTGAATTTTGACTATTCACCAACTGTAGCAAGTACGAAACTAGAAGGGAAAACTACCGAGGAAGACACTACTTCAGCGACGTCTTCTATAACTGCATCATTGGATACTACTACTCTCGAGATAGAAAGTACGACTGCTTCAGGTAACACCGACCGAATGTTTACAAATGCAGTTATGTGTATCCCTTTCCAGTTGTCATTTTGGAAATATAGAAATGATATAGCTCTATCTTTGATACCACACGAAGAAAACAGAAGGAGTGCTTTGCAGCTATTTTAAAATATATAGTTGTATTGAAAATATCAATCGTATTCGTTGTTTCATATTTCAAAATGAATACATGAGGTTTGATGAAGCATAAGCGAAAATTGTAGCTTGGAAACAAATCACATAACATTGATGAATCAGCATAATGTTCAATGTTATTCCATTTATATATATGGATGTTCAATGTGTTGTTAAAAAAAGTCTTCGTTCAAACCAATGAAAGCATTTGACATGATATTCTTCTGGCAGGATCCACCACTGCCCCTGTGGAAACAACGGAATCGACGGATAGCTTGTCGTCGGCAGCGACTACAGAGTCAGTTGAAACAAGTACAATCGAAGGATCGACGCAATCTGTTGAGACAACGAGCGAAGGTAAATGACTGTCATTTCTGTTTAAAAAATAAGTGTAATTTTGATGGGTAGGCAATGAGACTTCTTTACCAATATAAATGTCATTACAGAAAATAATTTAATTCCTGCATCTACTAAATGCTTAGTTCTATTTCAAATAATTTTTTATCAGCAACAACCACAGCTGCGGATGTTACCACGGGGTCAACCGAAACAATAACTTCGACAGAGACCACTGGAATAGCTGCACAAACAACAATCGAAGGTATAACATCTTTCGTCGAAACAACTAGCGAAGGTACAAGAATGATCTCAACTAATCGTTTTATCTATTCGCCCGTTACTAATATTTTATTACCCAATTGAAATATCTGCGAAACTGGTAATTTGTTGAACATATGGAACGATTTATATTAATTATAATAATTAGAATATAAATATATTATAACTCGGATATTTGTAATTTATTATTGAATTTTGACTATTCACCAACTGTAGCAAGTACGGTAGTAGAAGGGAAAATTACCGAGGAAGACACTACTTCAGCGACGTCTTCTACTACTGCATCATTGGATACTACTACTCCCGAGATAGAAAGTACGACTGCTTCAGGTAACACCGACCGAATGTTTACTAATGCAGTTATGTGTATCCCTTCCCAGTTGTCATTTTGGAAATATAGAAATGATATAGCTCTATCTTTGATACCACACGAAGAAAACAGAAGGAGTGCTTTGCAGCTATTTTAAAATATATAGTTGTATTGAAAATATCAATCGTATTCGTTGATTCATATTTCAAAATGAATACATGAGGTTTGATAAAGCATAAGCGAAAATTGTAGCTTGGAAACAAATCACATAACATTGATGAATCAGCATAATGTTCAATGTTATTCCATTTATATATATGGATGTTCAATGTGTTGTTAAAAAAAGTCTTCGTTCAAACCAATGAATGCATTTGACATGATATTCTTCTGGCAGGATCCACCACAGCCCCTGTGGAAACAACGGAATCGACGGATAGCTTGTCGTCGGCAGCGACTAGAGAGTCAGTTGAAACAAGTACAATCGAAGGAACGACGCAATCTGTTGAGACAACGAGCGAAGGTAAATGACTGTCATTTCTGTTTAAAAAATAAGTGTAATTTTGATGGTTAGGCAATGAGACTTCTTTACCAATATAAATGTCATTACAGAAAATAATTTAATTCCTGCATCTACTAAATGCTTAGTTCTATTTCAAATAATTTTTTATCAGCAACAACCACAGCTGCGGGTGTTACCACGGGGTCAACCGAAACAATAACTTCGACAGAGACCACTGGAATAGCTGCACAAACAACAATCGAAGGAACAACATCTTTCGTCGAAACAACTAGCGAAGGTACAAGAATGATCTCAACTAATCGTTTTATCTATTCGTCCGTTATTAATATTTTATTACCCAATTGAATTATCTACGAAACTGCTAATTTGTTGAACATATGGAACGATTGATATTAATTATACTAAATAGAAAATAAATATACTATAACTCTGATATTTGTAATTTATTGTTGAATTTTGACTATTCACCAACTGTAGCAAGTACGAAAGTAGAAGGGAAAACTACCGAGGAAGACACTACTTCAGCGACGTCTTCTACTACTGCATCATTGGATACTACTACTCTCGAGATAGAAAGTACGACTGCTTCAGGTAACACCGACCGAATGTTTACAAATGCAGTTATGTGTATCCCTTTCCAGTTGTAATTTTGGAAATATAGAAATGATATAGCTCTATCTTTGATACCACACGAAGAAAACAGAAGGAGTGCTTTGCAGCTATTTTAAAATATAAAGGTGTACTGAAAATATCAATCGCATTCGTTGTTTCATATTTCAAAATGAATACATGAGGTTTGATAATGCAAAAGCGAAAATTGTAGCTTGGAAACAAATCACATAACATTGATGAATCAGCATAATGTTCAATGTTATTCCATTTATATATATGGATGTTCAATGTGTTGTTAAAAAAGTCTTTGTTCAAACCAATGAATGCATTTGACATGATGTTCTTCTGGCAGGATCCACCACAGCCCCTGTGGAAACCACGGAATCGACGGATAGCTTGTCGTCGGCAGCGACTACCGAGTCAGTTGAAACAAGTACAATCGAAGGATCGACGCAATCTGTTGAGACAACGAGCGAAGGTAAATGACTGTCATTTCTGTTTAAAAAATAAGTGTAATTTTGATGGGTAGGCAATGAGACTTCTTTACCAATATAAATGTCATTACAGAAAATAATTTAATTCCTGCATCTACTAAATGCTTAGTTCTATTTCAAATAATTTTTTATCAGCAACAACCACAGCTGCGGATGTTACCACGGGGTCAACCGAAACAATAACTTCGACAGAGACCACTGGAATAGCTGCACAAACAACAATCGAAGGTATAACATCTTTCGTCGAAACAACTAGCGAAGGTACAAGAATGATCTCAACTAATCGTTTTATCTATTCGCCCGTTACTAATATTTTATTACCCAATTGAAATATCTACGAAACTGGTAATTTGTTGAACATGTGGAACGATTTATATTAATTATAATAATTAGAAAATAAATATATTATAACTCGGATATTTTTAATTTATTATTGAATTTTGGCTATTCACCAACTGTAGCAAGTACGGTAGTAGAAGGGAAAATTACCGAGGAAGACACTACTTCAGCGACGTCTTCTACTACTGCATCATTGGATACTACTTCTCTCGAGATAGAAAGTACGACTGCTTCAGGTAACACCGACAGAATGTTTACTAATGCAATTATGTGTATCCCTTTCCAGTTGTCATTTTGGAAATATAGAAATGATATAGCTCTATCTTTGATACCACACGAAGAAAACAGAAGGAGTGCTTTGCAGCTATTTTAAAATATATAGTTGTATTGAAAATATCAATCGTATTCGTTGATTCATATTTCAAAATGAATACATGAGGTTTGATAAAGCATAAGCGAAAATTGTAGCTTGGAAACAAATCACATAACATTGATGAATCAGCATAATGTTCAATGTTATTCCATTTATATATATGGATGTTCAATGTGTTGTTAAAAAAAGTCTTCGTTCAAACCAATGAATGCATTTGACATGATATTCTTCTGGCAGGATCCACCACAGCCCCTGTGGAAACAACGGAATCGACGGATAGCTTGTCGTCGGCAGCGACTACAGAGTCAGTTGAAACAAGTACAATCGAAGGAACGACGCAATCTGTTGAGACGACGAGCGAAGGTAAATGACTGTCATTTCTGTTTAAAAAATAAGTGTAATTTTGATGGGTAGGCAATGAGACTTCTTTACCAATATAAATGTCATTACAGAAAATAATTTAATTCCTGCATCTACTAAATGCTTAGTTCTATTTCAAATAATTTTTTTTCAGCAACAACCACAGTTGCGGATGTTACCACGGGGTCATCCGAAACAATAATTTCGAAAGAGACCACTGGAACAGCTGCACAAACAACAATCGAAGGAACAACATCTTTCGTCGAAACAACTAGCGAAGGTACAAGAATGATCTCAACTAATCGTTTTATCTATTCGTCCGTTATTAATATTTTATTACCCAATTGAAATATCTACGAAACTGCTAATTTGTTGAACATATGGAACGATTGATATTAATTATACTAAATAGAAAATAAATATACTATAACTCTGATATTTGTAATTTATTGTTGAATTTTGACTATTCACCAACTGTAGCAAGTACGAAAGTAGAAGGGAAAACTACCGAGGAAGACACTACTTCAGCGACGTCTTCTACTACTGCATCATTGGATACTACTACTCTCGAGATAGAAAGTACGACTGCTTCAGGTAACACCGACCGAATGTTTACAAATGCAGTTATGTGTATCCCTTTCCAGTTGTAATTTTGGAAATATAGAAATGATATAGCTCTATCTTTGATACCACACGAAGAAAACAGAAGGAGTGCTTTGCAGCTATTTTAAAATATAAAGGTGTACTGAAAATATCAATCGCATTCGTTGTTTCATATTTCAAAATGAATACATGAGGTTTGATAATGCAAAAGCGAAAATTGTAGCTTGGAAACAAATCACATAACATTGATGAATCAGCATAATGTTCAATGTTATTCCATTTATATATATGGATGTTCAATGTGTTGTTAAAAAAAGTCTTCGTTCAAACCAATGAAAGCATTTGACATGATATTCTTCTGGCAGGATCCACCACTGCCCCTGTGGAAACAACGGAATCGACGGATAGCTTGTCGTCGGCAGCGACTACAGAGTCAGTTGAAACAAGTACAATCGAAGGATCGACGCAATCTGTTGAGACAACGAGCGAAGGTAAATGACTGTCATTTCTGTTTAAAAAATAAGTGTAATTTTGATGGGTAGGCAATGAGACTTCTTTACCAATATAAATGTCATTACAGAAAATAATTTAATTCCTGCATCTACTAAATGCTTAGTTCTATTTCAAATAATTTTTTATCAGCAACAACCACAGCTGCGGATGTTACCACTGGGTCAACCGAAACAATAACTTCGACAGAGACCACTGGAACAGCTGCACAAACAACAATCGAAGGTATAACATCTTTCGTCGAAACAACTAGCGAAGGTACAAGAATGATCTCAACTAATCGTTTTATCTATTCGTCCGTTATTAATATTTTATTACCCAATTGAAATATCTACGAAACTGCTAATTTGTTGAACATATGGAACGATTGATATTAATTATAATAAATAGAAAATAAATATACTATAACTCTGATATTTGTAATTTATTGTTGAATTTTGACTATTCACCAACTGTAGCAAGTACGAAAGTAGAAGGGAAAACTACCGAGGAAGACACTACTTCAGCGACGTCTTCTACTACTGCATCATTGGATACTACTACTCTCGAGATAGAAAGTACGACTGCTTCAGGTAACACCGACCGAATGTTTACAAATGCAGTTATGTGTATCCCTTTCCAGTTGTAATTTTGGAAATATAGAAATGATATAGCTCTATCTTTGATACCACACGAAGAAAACAGAAGGAGTGCTTTGCAGCTATTTTAAAATATAAAGGTGTACTGAAAATATCAATCGCATTCGTTGTTTCATATTTCAAAATGAATACATGAGGTTTGATAATGCAAAAGCGAAAATTGTAGCTTGGAAACAAATCACATAACATTGATGAATCAGCATAATGTTCAATGTTATTCCATTTATATATATGGATGTTCAATGTGTTGTTAAAAAAGTCTTCGTTCAAACCAATGAATGCATTTGACATGATGTTCTTCTGGCAGGATCCACCACAGCCCCTGTGGAAACCACGGAATCGACGGATAGCTTGTCGTCGGCAGCGACTACAGAGTCAGTTGAAACAAGTACAATCGAAGGATCGACGCAATCTGTTGAGACAACGAGCGAAGGTAAATGACTGTCATTTCTGTTTAAAAAATAAGTGTAATTTTGATGGGTAGGCAATGAGACTTCTTTACCAATATAAATGTCATTACAGAAAATAATTTAATTCCTGCATCTACTAAATGCTTAGTTCTATTTCAAATAATTTTTTATCAGCAACAACCACAGCTGCGGATGTTACCACGGGGTCAACCGAAACAATAACTTCGACAGAGACCACTGGAATAGCTGCACAAACAACAATCGAAGGTATAACATCTTTCGTCGAAACAACTAGCGAAGGTACAAGAATGATCTCAACTAATCGTTTTATCTATTCGCCCGTTACTAATATTTTATTACCCAATTGAAATATCTACGAAACTGGTAATTTGTTGAACATGTGGAACGATTTATATTAATTATAATAATTAGAAAATAAATATATTATAACTCGGATATTTGTAATTTATTATTGAATTTTGGCTATTCACCAACTGTAGCAAGTACGGTAGTAGAAGGGAAAATTACCGAGGAAGACACTACTTCAGCGATGTCTTCTACTACTGCATCATTGGATACTACTTCTCTCGAGATAGAAAGTACGACTGCTTCAGGTAACACCGACCGAATGTTTACTAATGCAGTTATGTGTATCCCTTTCCAGTTGTCATTTTGGAAATATAGAAATGATATAGCTCTATCTTTGATACCACACGAAGAAAACAGAAGGAGTGCTTTGCAGCTATTTTAAAATATATAGATGTATTGAAAATATCAATCGTATTCGTTGATTCATATTTCAAAATGAATACATGAGGTTTGATAAAGCATAAGCGAAAATTGTAGCTTGGAAACAAATCACATAACATTGATGAATCAGCATAATGTTCAATGTTATTCCATTTATATATATGGATGTTCAATGTGTTGTTAAAAAAAGTCTTCGTTCAAACCAATGAATGCATTTGACATGATATTCTTCTGGCAGGATCCACCACAGCCCCTGTGGAAACAACGGAATCGACGGATAGCTTGTCGTCGGCAGCGACTACAGAGTCAGTTGAAACAAGTACAATCGAAGGAACGACGCAATCTGTTGAGACAACGAGCGAAGGTAAATGACTGTCATTTCTGTTTAAAAAATAAGTGTAATTTTGATGGGTAGGCAATGAGACTTCTTTACCAATATAAATGTCATTACAGAAAATAATTTAATTCCTGCATCTACTAAATGCTTAGTTCTATTTCAAATAATTTTTTTTCAGCAACAACCACAGCTGCGGATGTTACCACGGGGTCATCCGAAACAATAATTTCGAAAGAGACCACTGGAACAGCTGCACAAACAACAATCGAAGGAACAACATCTTTCGTCGAAACAACTAGCGAAGGTACAAGAATGATCTCAACTAATCGTTTTATCTATTCGTCCGTTATTAATATTTTATTACCCAATTGAAATATCTACGAAACTGCTAATTTGTTGAACATATGGAACGATTGATATTAATTATAATAAATAGACAATAAATATATTATAACTATGATATTTGTAATTTATTTTTTTATTTTGACTATTCACCAACTGTAGCAAGTACGGAAGTAGAAGGGAAAACTATCGAGGAAGACACTACTTCAGCGACTTCTTCTACTACTGCATCATTGGATACTACTACTCTCGAGAAAGAAAGTACGACTGCTTCAGGTAACACCGACCAAATGTTTACAAATGCAGTTATGTGTATCCCTTTCCAGTTGTCATTTTGGAAATATAGAAATGATATAGCTCTATCTTTGATACCACACGAAGAAAACAGAAGGAGTGCTTTGCAGCTATTTTAAAATATAAAGGTGTACTGAAAATATCAATCGCATTCGTTGTTTCAAATTTTAAAATGAATACATGAGGTTTGATAATGCAAAAGCGAAAATTGTAGCTTGGAAACAAATCACATAACATTGATGAATGAGCATAATGTTCAATGTTATTCCATTTATATATATGGATGTTCAATGTGTTGTTAAAAAAAGTCTTCTTTCAAACCAATGAATGCATTTGACATGATATTCTTCTGGCAGGATCCAACACAGCCCCTGTGGAAACAACGGAATCGACGGATAGCTTGTCGTCGGCAGCGACTACAGAGTCAGTTGAAACAAGTACAATCGAAGGAACGACGAAATCCGTTGAGACAACGAGCGAAGGTAAATGACTGTCATTTCTGTTTAAACAATAAGTGTAATTTTGAAGGGTAGGCAATGTGACTTTTTTTCCAATATAACTCTCATTAGAGAAAATAATTTAATTCTTGCATCTACTAAATGCTTAGCTCTATTTCAAGTTTTTTTTTTCTGCAACAACCACAGCTGTGGATGTTACCACGGAGTCTACCGAAACAATAACTTCGACAGAGACCACTGGAACAGCTGCACAAACAACAATCGAAGGTATAACATCTTTCGTCGAAACAACTAGCGAAGGTACAAGAATGATCTCAACTAATCGTTTTATCTATTCGCCCGTTATTAATATTTTATTACCCAATTGAAATATCTACGAAACTGCTAATTTGTTGAACATATGGAACGATTGATATTAATTATAATAAATAGAAAATAAATATAATATAACTCTGATATTTGTAATTTATTGTTGAATTTTGACTATTCACCAACTGTAGCAAGTACGAAAGTAGAAGGGAAAACTACCGAGGAAGACACTACTTCAGCGACGTCTTCTATAACTACATCATTGGATACTACTACTCTCGAGATAGAAAGTACGACTGCTTCAGGTAACACCGACCGAATGTTTACAAATGCAGTTATGTGTATCCCTTTCCAATTGTCATTTTGGAAATATAGAAATGATATAGCTCTATCTTTGATACCACACGAAGAAAACAGAAGGAGTGCTTTGCAGCTATTTTAAAATATATAGTTGTATTGAAAATATCAATCGTATTCGTTGTTTCATATTTCAAAATGAATACATGAGGTTTGATGAAGCATAAGCGAAAATTGTAGCTTGGAAACAAATCACATAACATTGATGAATCAGCATAATGTTCAATGTTATTCCATTTATATATATGGATGTTCAATGTGTTGTTAAAAAAAGTCTTCGTTCAAACCAATGAAAGCATTTGACATGATATTCTTCTGGCAGGATCCACCACTGCCCCTGTGGAAACAACGGAATCGACGGATAGCTTGTCGTCGGCAGCGACTACAGAGTCAGTTGAAACAAGTACAATCGAAGGATCGACGCAATCTGTTGAGACAACGAGCGAAGGTAAATGACTGTCATTTCTGTTTAAAAAATAAGTGTAATTTTGATGGGTAGGCAATGAGACTTCTTTACCAATATAAATGTCATTACAGAAAATAATTTAATTCCTGCATCTACTAAATGCTTAGTTCTATTTCAAATAATTTTTTATCAGCAACAACCACAGCTGCGGATGTTACCACGGGGTCAACCGAAACAATAACTTCGACAGAGACCACTGGAATAGCTGCACAAACAACAATCGAAGGAACAACATCTTTCGTCGAAACAACTAGCGAAGGTACAAGAATGATCTCAACTAATCGTTTTATCTATTCGCCCGTTACTAATATTTTATTACCCAATTGAAATATCTACGAAACTGGTAATTTGTTGAACATATGGAACGATTGATATTAATTATAATAAATAGAAAATAAATATATTATAACTCGGATATTTGTAATTTATTATTGAATTTTGACTATTCACCAAATGTAGCAAGTACGGTAGTAGAAGAGAAAATTACCGAGGAAGACACTACTTCAGCGACGTCTTCTACTACTGCATCATTGGATACTACTACTCTCGAGATAGAAAGTACGACTGCTTCAGGTAACACCGACCGAATGTTTACAAATGCAGTTATGTGTATCCCTTTCCAGTTGTCATTTTGGAAATATAGAAATGATATAGCTCTATCTTTGATACCACACGAAGAAAACAGAAGGAGTGCTTTGCAGCTATTTTAAAATATAAAGTTGTATTTAAAATATCAATCGTATTCGTTGTTTCATATTTCAAAATGAATACATGAGGTTTGATGAAGCATAAGCGAAAATTGTAGCTTGGAAACAAATCACATAACATTGATGAATCAGCATAATGTTCAATGTTATTCCATTTATATATATGGATGTTCAATGTGTTGTTAAAAAAAGTCTTCGTTCAAACCAATGAAAGCATTTGACATGATATTCTTCTGGCAGGATCCACCACAGCCACTGTGGAAACAACGGAATCGACGGATAGCTTGTCGTCGGCAGCGACTACAGAGTCAGTTGAAACAAGTACAATCGAAGGAACGACGCAATCTGTTGAGACAACGAGCGAAGGTAAATGACTGTCATTTCTGTTTAAAAAATAAGTGTAATTTTGATGGGTAGGCAATGAGACTTCTTTACCAATATAAATGTCATTACAGAAAATAATTTAATCCTGCATCTACTAAATGCTTAGTTCTATTTCAAATAATTTTTTTTCAGCAACAACCACAGCTGCGGATGTTACCACGGGGTCATCCGAAACAATAATTTCGAAAGTGACCACTGGAACAGCTGCACAAACAACAATCGAAGGAACAACATCTTTCGTCGAAACAACTAGCGAAGGTACAAGAATGATCTCAACTAATCGTTTTATCTATTCGTCCGTTATTAATATTTTATTACCCAATTGAAATATCTACGAAACTGCTAATTTGTTGAACATATGGAACGATTGATATTAATTATAATAAATAGAAAATAAATATAATATAACTCTGATATTTGTAATTTATTGTTGAATTTTGACTATTCACCAACTGTAGCAAGTACGAAAGTAGAAGGGAAAACTACCGAGGAAGACACTACTTCAGCGACGTCTTCTATAACTGCATCATTGGATACTACTACTCTCGAGATAGAAAGTACGACTGCTTCAGGTAACACCGACCGAATGTTTACAAATGCAGTTATGTGTATCCCTTTCCAGTTGTCATTTTGGAAATATAGAAATGATATAGCTCTATCTGTGATACCACACGAAGAAAACAGAAGGAGTGCTTTGCAGCTATTTTAAAATATATAGTTGTATTGAAAATATCAATCGTATTCGTTGTTTCATATTTCAAAATGAATACATGAGGTTTGATGAAGCATAAGCGAAAATTGTAGCTTGGAAACAAATCACATAACATTGATGAATCAGCATAATGTTCAATGTTATTCCATTTATATATATGGATGTTCAATGTGTTGTTAAAAAAAGTCTTCGTTCAAACCAATGAAAGCATTTGACATGATATTCTTCTGGCAGGATCCACCACTGCCCCTGTGGAAACAACGGAATCGACGGATAGCTTGTCGTCGGCAGCGACTACAGAGTCAGTTGAAACAAGTACAATCGAAGGATCGACGCAATCTGTTGAGACAACGAGCGAAGGTAAATGACTGTCATTTCTGTTTAAAAAATAAGTGTAATTTTGATGGGTAGGCAATGAGACTTCTTTACCAATATAAATGTCATTACAGAAAATAATTTAATTCCTGCATCTACTAAATGCTTAGTTCTATTTCAAATAATTTTTTATCAGCAACAACCACAGCTGCGGATGTTACCACGGGGTCAACCGAAACAATAACTTCGACAGAGACCACTGGAATAGCTGCACAAACAACAATCGAAGGTATAACATCTTTCGTCGAAACAACTAGCGAAGGTACAAGAATGATCTCAACTAATCGTTTTATCTATTCGCCCGTTACTAATATTTTATTACCCAATTGAAATATCTACGAAACTGGTAATTTGTTGAACATATGGAACGATTTATATTAATTATAATAATTAGAAAATAAATATATTATAACTCGGATATTTGTAATTTATTATTGAATTTTGACTATTCACCAACTGTAGCAAGTACGGTAGTAGAAGGGAAAATTACCGAGGAAGACACTACTTCAGCGACGTCTTCTACTACTGCATCATTGGATACTACTACTCCCGAGATAGAAAGTACGACTGCTTCAGGTAACACCGACCGAATGTTTACTAATGCAGTTATGTGTATCCCTTCCCAGTTGTCATTTTGGAAATATAGAAATGATATAGCTCTATCTTTGATACCACACGAAGAAAACAGAAGGAGTGCTTTGCAGCTATTTTAAAATATATAGTTGTATTGAAAATATCAATCGTATTCGTTGATTCATATTTCAAAATGAATACATGAGGTTTGATAAAGCATAAGCGAAAATTGTAGCTTGGAAACAAATCACATAACATTGATGAATCAGCATAATGTTCAATGTTATTCCATTTATATATATGGATGTTCAATGTGTTGTTAAAAAAAGTCTTCGTTCAAACCAATGAATGCATTTGACATGATATTCTTCTGGCAGGATCCACCACAGCCCCTGTGGAAACAACGGAATCGACGGATAGCTTGTCGTCGGCAGCGACTACAGAGTCAGTTGAAACAAGTACAATCGAAGGAACGACGCAATCTGTTGAGACAACGAGCGAAGGTAAATGACTGTCATTTCTGTTTAAAAAATAATAGTGTAATTTTGGTGGGTAGGCAATGAGACTTCTTTACCAATATAAATGTCATTACAGAAAATAATTTAATTCCTGCATCTACTAAATGCTTAGTTCTATTTCAAATAATTTTTTTTCAGCAACAACCACAGCTGCGGATGTTACCACGGGGTCATCCGAAACAATAATTTCGACAGAGACCACTGGAACAGCTGCACAAACAACAATCGAAGGAACAACATCTTTCGTCGAAACAACTAGCGAAGGTACAAGAATGATCTCAACTAATCGTTTTATCTATTCGTCCGTTATTAATATTTTATTACCCAATTGAAATATCTACGAAACTGCTAATTTGTTGAACATATGGAACGATTGATATTAATTATACTAAATAGAAAATAAATATACTATAACTCTGATATTTGTAATTTATTGTTGAATTTTGACTATTCACCAACTGTAGCAAGTACGAAAGTAGAAGGGAAAACTACCGAGGAAGACACTACTTCAGCGACTTCTTCTACTACTGCATCATTGGATACTACTATTCTCGAGATAGAAAGTACGACTGCTTCAGGTAACACCGACCGAATGTTTACAAATGCAGTTATGTGTATCCCTTTCCAGTTGTAATTTTGGAAATATAGAAATGATATAGCTCTATCTTTGATACCACACGAAGAAAACAGAAGGAGTGCTTTGCAGCTATTTTAAAATATATAGTTGTATTGAAAATATCAATCGTATTCGTTGTTTCATATTTCAAAATTAATACATGAGGTTTGATGAAGCATAAGCGAAAATTGTAGCTTGGAAACAAATCACATAACATTGATGAATCAGCATAATGTTCAATGTTATTCCATTTATATATATGGATGTTCAATGTGTTGTTAAAAAAAGTCTTCGTTCAAACCAATGAAAGCATTTGACATGATATTCTTCTGGCAGGATCCACCACTGCCCCTGTGGAAACAACGGAATCGACGGATAGCTTGTCGTCGGCAGCGACTACAGAGTCAGTTGAAACAAGTACAATCGAAGGATCGACGCAATCTGTTGAGACAACGAGCGAAGGTAAATGACTGTCATTTCTGTTTAAAAAATAAGTGTAATTTTGATGGGTAGGCAATGAGACTTCTTTACCAATATAAATGTCATTACAGAAAATAATTTAATTCCTGCATCTACTAAATGCTTAGTTCTATTTCAAATAATTTTTTATCAGCAACAACCACAGCTGCGGATGTTACCACTGGGTCAACCGAAACAATAACTTCGACAGAGACCACTGGAATAGCTGCACAAACAACAATCGAAGGTATAACATCTTTCGTCGAAACAACTAGCGAAGGTACAAGAATGATCTCAACTAATCGTTTTATCTATTCGCCCGTTACTAATATTTTATTACCCAATTGAAATATCTACGAAACTGGTAATTTGTTGAACATATGGAACGATTTATATTAATTATAATAAATAGAAAATAAATATATTATAACTCGGATATTTGTAATTTATTATTGAATTTTGACTATTCACCAAATGTAGCAAGTACGGTAGTAGAAGAGAAAATTACCGAGGAAGACACTACTTCAGCGACGTCTTCTACTACTGCATCATTGGATACTACTACTCTCGAGATAGAAAGTACGACTGCTTCAGGTAACACCGACCGAATGTTTACAAATGCAGTTATGTGTATCCCTTTCCAGTTGTCATTTTGGAAATATAGAAATGATATAGCTCTATCTTTGATACCACAGGAAGAAAACAGAAGGAGTGCTTTGCAGCTATTTTAAAATATAAAGTTGTATTTAAAATATCAATCGTATTCGTTGTTTCATATTTCAAAATGAATACATGAGGTTTGATGAAGCATAAGCGAAAATTGTAGCTTGGAAACAAATCACATAACATTGATGAATCAGCATAATGTTCAATGTTATTCCATTTATATATATGGATGTTCAATGTGTTGTTAAAAAAAGTCTTCGTTCAAACCAATGAAAGCATTTGACATGATATTCTTCTGGCAGGATCCACCACAGCCCCTGTGGAAACAACGGAATCGACGGATAGCTTGTCGTCGGCAGCGACTACAGAGTCAGTTGAAACAAGTACAATCGAAGGAACGACGCAATCTGTTGAGACAACGAGCGAAGGTAAATGACTGTCATTTCTGTTTAAAAAATAAGTGTAATTTTGATGGGTAGGCAATGAGACTTCTTTACCAATATAAATGTCATTACAGAAAATAATTTAATCCTGCATCTACTAAATGCTTAGTTCTATTTCAAATAATTTTTTTTCAGCAACAACCACAGCTGCGGATGTTACCACGGGGTCATCCGAAACAATAATTTCGAAAGTGACCACTGGAACAGCTGCACAAACAACAATCGAAGGAACAACATCTTTCGTCGAAACAACTAGCGAAGGTACAAGAATGATCTCAACTAATCGTTTTATCTATTCGTCCGTTATTAATATTTTATTACCCAATTGAAATATCTACGAAACTGCTAATTTGTTGAACATATGGAACGATTGATATTAATTATAATAAATAGAAAATAAATATAATATAACTCTGATATTTGTAATTTATTGTTGAATTTTGACTATTCACCAACTGTAGCAAGTACGAAAGTAGAAGGGAAAACTACCGAGGAAGACACTACTTCAGCGACGTCTTCTATAACTGCATCATTGGATACTACTACTCTCGAGATAGAAAGTACGACTGCTTCAGGTAACACCGACCGAATGTTTACAAATGCAGTTATGTGTATCCCTTTCCAGTTGTCATTTTGGAAATATAGAAATGATATAGCTCTATCTTTGATACCACACGAAGAAAACAGAAGGAGTGCTTTGCAGCTATTTTAAAATATATAGTTGTATTGAAAATATCAATCGTATTCGTTGTTTCATATTTCAAAATGAATACATGAGGTTTGATGAAGCATAAGCGAAAATTGTAGCTTGGAAACAAATCACATAACATTGATGAATCAGCATAATGTTCAATGTTATTCCATTTATATATATGGATGTTCAATGTGTTGTTAAAAAAAGTCTTCGTTCAAACCAATGAAAGCATTTGACATGATATTCTTCTGGCAGGATCCACCACTGCCCCTGTGGAAACAACGGAATCGACGGATAGCTTGTCGTCGGCAGCGACTACAGAGTCAGTTGAAACAAGTACAATCGAAGGATCGACGCAATCTGTTGAGACAACGAGCGAAGGTAAATGACTGTCATTTCTGTTTAAAAAATAAGTGTAATTTTGATGGGTAGGCAATGAGACTTCTTTACCAATATAAATGTCATTACAGAAAATAATTTAATTCCTGCATCTACTAAATGCTTAGTTCTATTTCAAATAATTTTTTATCAGCAACAACCACAGCTGCGGATGTTACCACGGGGTCAACCGAAACAATAACTTCGACAGAGACCACTGGAATAGCTGCACAAACAACAATCGAAGGTATAACATCTTTCGTCGAAACAACTAGCGAAGGTACAAGAATGATCTCAACTAATCGTTTTATCTATTCGCCCGTTACTAATATTTTATTACCCAATTGAAATATCTACGAAACTGGTAATTTGTTGAACATATGGAACGATTTATATTAATTATAATAATTAGAAAATAAATATATTATAACTCGGATATTTGTAATTTATTATTGAATTTTGACTATTCACCAACTGTAGCAAGTACGGTAGTAGAAGGGAAAATTACCGAGGAAGACACTACTTCAGCGACGTCTTCTACTACTGCATCATTGGATACTACTACTCCCGAGATAGAAAGTACGACTGCTTCAGGTAACACCGACCGAATGTTTACTAATGCAGTTATGTGTATCCCTTCCCAGTTGTCATTTTGGAAATATAGAAATGATATAGCTCTATCTTTGATACCACACGAAGAAAACAGAAGGAGTGCTTTGCAGCTATTTTAAAATATATAGTTGTATTGAAAATATCAATCGTATTCGTTGATTCATATTTCAAAATGAATACATGAGGTTTGATAAAGCATAAGCGAAAATTGTAGCTTGGAAACAAATCACATAACATTGATGAATCAGCATAATGTTCAATGTTATTCCATTTATATATATGGATGTTCAATGTGTTGTTAAAAAAAGTCTTCGTTCAAACCAATGAATGCATTTGACATGATATTCTTCTGGCAGGATCCACCACAGCCCCTGTGGAAACAACGGAATCGACGGATAGCTTGTCGTCGGCAGCGACTACAGAGTCAGTTGAAACAAGTACAATCGAAGGAACGACGCAATCTGTTGAGACAACGAGCGAAGGTAAATGACTGTCATTTCTGTTTAAAAAATAAGTGTAATTTTGATGGGTAGGCAATGAGACTTCTTTACCAATATAAATGTCATTACAGAAAATAATTTAATTCCTGCATCTACTAAATGCTTAGTTCTATTTCAAATAATTTTTTTTCAGCAAAAACCACAGCTGCGGATGTTACCACGGGGTCATCCGAAACAATAATTTCGAAAGAGACCACTGGAACAGCTGCACAAACAACAATCGAAGGAACAACATCTTTCGTCGAAACAACTAGCGAAGGTACAAGAATGATCTCAACTAATCGTTTTATCTATTCGTCCGTTATTAATATTTTATTACCCAATTGAACTATCTACGAAACTGCTAATTTGTTGAACATATGGAACGATTGATATTAATTATACTAAATAGAAAATAAATATACTATAACTCTGATATTTGTAATTTATTGTTGAATTTTGACTATTCACCAACTGTAGCAAGTACGAAAGTAGAAGGGAAAACTACCGAGGAAGACACTACTTCAGCGACTTCTTCTACTACTGCATCATTGGATACTACTATTCTCGAGATAGAAAGTACGACTGCTTCAGGTAACACCGACCGAATGTTTACAAATGCAGTTATGTGTATCCCTTTCCAGTTGTAATTTTGGAAATATAGAAATGATATAGCTCTACCTTTGATACCACACGAAGAAAACAGAAGGAGTGCTTTGCAGCTATTTTAAAATATAAAGGTGTACTGAAAATATCAATCGCATTCGTTGTTTCATATTTCAAAATGAATACATGAGGTTTGATAATGCAAAAGCGAAAATTGTAGCTTGGAAACAAATCACATAACATTGATGAATCAGCATAATGTTCAATGTTATTCCATTTATATATATGGATGTTCAATGTGTTGTTAAAAAGTCTTCGTTCAAACCAATGGATGCATTTGACATGATGTTCTTCTGGCAGGATCCACCACAGCCCCTGTGGAAACCACGGAATCGACGGATAGCTTGTCGTCGGCAGCGACTACAGAGTCAGTTGAAACAAGTACAATCGAAGGATCGACGCAATCTGTTGAGACAACGAGCGAAGGTAAATGACTGTCATTTCTGTTTAAAAAATAAGTGTAATTTTGATGGGTAGGCAATGAGACTTCTTTACCAATATAAATGTCATTACAGAAAATAATTTAATTCCTGCATCTACTAAATGCTTAGTTCTATTTCAAATAATTTTTTATCAGCAACAACCACAGCTGCGGATGTTACCACGGGGTCAACCGAAACAATAACTTCGACAGAGACCACTGGAATAGCTGCACAAACAACAATCGAAGGTATAACATCTTTCGTCGAAACAACTAGCGAAGGTACAAGAATGATCTCAACTAATCGTTTTATCTATTCGCCCGTTACTAATATTTTATTACCTAAATGAAACACCTACGAAACTGCTAATTTGTTGAACATATGGAACGATTGATATTAATTATAATAAATAGACAATAAATATATTATAACTATGATATTTGTAATTTATTTTTTTATTTTGACTATTCACCAACTGTAGCAAGTACGGAAGTAGAAGGGAAAACTACCGAGGAAGACACTACTTCAGCGACTTCTTCTACTGCTGCATCATTGGATACTACTACTCTCGAGAAAGAAAGTACGACTGCTTCAGGTAACACCGACCAAATGTTTACAAATGCAGTTATGTGTATCCCTTTCCAGTTGTCATTTTGGAAATATAGAAATGATATAGCTCTATCTTTGATACCACACGAAGAAAACAGAAGGAGTGCTTTGCAGCTATTTTAAAATATAAAGGTGTACTGAAAATATCAATCGCATTCGTTGTTTCAAATTTTAAAATGAATATATGAGGTTTGATAATGCAAAAGCGAAAATTGTAGCTTGGAAACAAATCACATAACATTGATGAATCAGCATAATGTTCAATGTTATTCCATTTATATATATGGATGTTCAATGTGTTGTTAAAAAAAGTCTTCATTCAAACCAATGAAAGCATTTGACATGATATTCTTCTG
This sequence comes from Lamellibrachia columna, assembly GCA_963662155.1. Lineage (NCBI taxonomy): Eukaryota > Metazoa > Annelida > Polychaeta > Sabellida > Siboglinidae > Lamellibrachia > Lamellibrachia columna. The sequence continues at coordinate 28,414,965 of OY759263.1, read as the reverse complement.
GCAGGATCCACCACAGCCTCTGTGGAAACAACGGAATCGACGGATAGCTTGTCGTCGGCAGCGACTACAGAGTCTGTTGAAACAAGTACAATCGAAGGAACGACGCCATCCGTTGAGACAACGAGCGAAGGTAAATGACTGTCATTTCTGTTTAAACAATGAGTGTAATTTTGAAGGGTAGGCAATGTGACTTGTTTTCCAATATAACTGTCATTAGAGAAAATAATTTAATTCCTGCATCTACTAAATGCTTAGCTCTATTTCAATTATTTTTTTTTCAGCAACAACCACAGCTGTGGATGTTACCACGGAGTCTACCGAAACAATAACTTCGACAGAGACCACTGGAACAGCTGCACAAACAACAATCGAAGGAACAACATCTTTCGTCGAAACAACTAGCGAAGGTACAAGAATGATCTCAACTAATCGTTTTATCTATTCGTCCGTTATTAATTTGTTATTACCCAATTGAAATATCTACGAAACTGCTAATTTGTTGAACATATGGAACGATTGATATTAATTATACTAAATAGAAAATAAATATACTATAACTCTGATATTTGTAATTTATTGTTGAATTTTGACTATTCACCAACTGTAGCAAGTACGAAAGTAGAAGGGAAAACTACCGAGGAAGACACTACTTCAGCGACGTCTTCTACTACTGCATCATTGGATACTACTACTCTCGAGATAGAAAGTACGACTGCTTCAGGTAACACCGACCGAATGTTTACAAATGCAGTTATGTGTATCCCTTTCCAGTTGTAATTTTGGAAATATAAAAATGATATAGCTCTATCTTTGATACCACACGAAGAAAACAGAAGGAGTGCTTTGCAGCTATTTTAAAATATAAAGGTGTACTGAAAATATCAATCGCATTCGTTGTTTCAAATTTTAAAATGAATACATGAGGTTTGATAATGCAAAAGCGAAAATTGTAGCTTGGAAACAAATCACATAACATTGATGAATGAGCATAATGTTCAATGTTATTCCATTTATATATATGGATGTTCAATGTGTTGTTAAAAAAAGTCTTCTTTCAAACCAATGAATGCATTTGACATGATATTCTTCTGGCAGGATCCAACACAGCCCCTGTGGAAACAACGGAATCGACGGATAGCTTGTCGTCGGCAGCGACTACAGAGTCAGTTGAAACAAGTACCATCGAAGGAACGACGAAATCCGTTGAGACAACGAGCGAAGGTAAATGACTGTCATTTCGGTTTAAACAATAAGTGTAATTTTGAAGGGTAGGCAATGTGACTTTTTTTCCAATATAACTGTCATTAGAGAAAATAATTTAATTCCTGCATCTACTAAATGCTTAGCTCTATTTCAAGTATTTTTTTTTCTGCAACAAACACAGCTGTGGATGTTACCACGGAGTCTACCGAAACAATAACTTCGACAGAGACCACTGGAACAGCTGCACAAACAACAATCGAAGGTATAACATCTTTCGTCGAAACAACTAGCGAAGGTACAAGAATGATCTCAACTAATCGTTTTCTCTATTCGCCCGTTATTAATATTTTATTACCCAATTGAAATATCTAGAAACTGCTAATTTGTTGAACATATGGAACGATTGATATTAATTATAATAAATAGAAAATAAATATATTATAACTCTGATATTTGTAATTTATTATTGAATTTTGACTATTCATCAACTGTAGCAAGTACGTTAGTAGAAGGGAAAATTACCGAGGAAGACACTACTTCAGCGACGTCTTCTACTACTGCATCATTGGATACTACTACTCTCGAGATAGAAAGTACGACTGCTTCAGGTAACACCGACCGAATGTTTACAAATGCAGTTATGTGTATCCCTTTCCAGTTGTAATTTTGGAAATATAGAAATGATATAGCTCTATCTTTGATACCACACGAAGAAAAGAGAAGGAGTGCTTTGCAGCTATTTTAAAATATAAAGTTGTATTGAAAATATCAATCGTATTCGTTGTTTCATATTTCAAAATGAATACATGAGGTTTGATAAAGTATAAGCGAAAATTTTAGCTTGGAAACAAATCACATAACATTGATGAATCAGCATAATGTTCAATATTATTCCATTTATATATATGGATGTTCAATGTGTTGTTAAAAAAGTCTTCGTTCAAACCAATGAATGCATTTGACATGATGTTCTTCTGGCAGGATCCACAACAGCCCCTGTGGAAACCACGGAATCGACGGATAGCTTGTCGTCGGCAGCGACTACAGAGTCAGTTGAAACAAGTACAATTGAAGGAACGACGCAATCTGTTGAGACAACGAGCGAAGGTAAATGACTGTCATTTCTGTTTAAACAATAAGTGTAATTTTGATGGGTAGGCAATGTGACTTGTTTACCAATATAACTGTCATTACAGAAAATAATTTAATTCCTACATCTACTAAATGCTTAGCTCTATTTCATGTATTTTTTTTCCAGCAACAACCACAGCTGCGGATGTTACCACGGGGTCAACCGAAACAATAATTTCGACAGAGACCACTGGAACAGCTGCACAAACAACAATCGAAGGAACAACATCTTTTGTCGAAACAACTAGCGAAGGTACAAGAATGATCTCAACTAATCGTTTTATCTATTCGTCCGTTATTAATATTTTATTACCCAATTGTAATATCTACGAAACTGCTAATTTGTTGAACATATGGAACGATTGATATTAATTATAATAAATAGAAAATAAATATATTATAACTCTGATATTTGTAATTTATTGTTGAATTTTGACTATTCACCAACTGTAGCAAGTACGGAAGTAGAAGGGAAAACTACCGAGGAAGACACTACTTCAGCGAAGTCTTCTACTACTGCATCATTGGATACTACTACTCTCGAGATAGAAAGTACGACTGCTTCAGGTAACACCGACCGAATGTTTACAAATGCAGTTATATGTATCCCTTTCCAGTTGTCATTTTGGAAATATAGAAATGATATAGCTCTATCTTTGATACCACACGAAGAAAACAGAAGGAGTGCTTTGCAGCTATTTTAAAATATAAAGGTGTACTGAAAATATCAATCGCATTCGTTTTTTCATATTTTAAAATGAATACATGAGGTTTGATAATGCAAAAGCGAAAATTGTAGCTTGGAAACAAATCACATAAAATTGATAAATCAGCATAATGTTCAATGTTATTCCATTTATATATATGGATGTTCAATGTGATGTTAAAAAAAGTCTTCGTTCAAACCAATGAATGCATTTGACATGATGTTCTTCTGGCAGGATCCACCACAGCTCCTGTGGGAACCACGGAATCGACGGATAGCTTGTCGTCGGCAGCGACTACAGATTCAGTTGTAACAAGTACAATCGAAGGAACGACGCAATCCGTTGAGACAACGAGCGAAGGTAAATGACTGTCATTTCTGTTTAAACAATCAGTGTAATTTTGATGGGTAGGCAATGTGACTTGTTTACCAATATAACTGTCATTACAGAAAATAATTTAATTCCGGCGTCTACTAAATGCTTAGCTCTATTTTAAGTATTTTTTTTCAGCAACAACCACAGCTGCGGATGTTACCACGGGGTCAACCGAAACAATAATTTCGACAGAGACCACTGGAACAGCTGCACAAACAACAGTCGAAGGAACAACATCTTTCGTCGAAACAACTAGCGAAGGTATAAGTTTGATCTCAAATAATCGTTTTATCTATTCGTCCGTTATTAATATTTTATTACCTAATTGAAACACCTACGAAACTGCTAATTTGTTGTACATATGGAACGATTGATATTAATTATAACAAATAGAAAATAAATATAATATTACTATGATATTTGTAATTTATTTTTTAATTTTGATTATTCAGCAATTGTAGCAAGTACGGTAGTAGTAGGGAAAACTACGGTGGAAGACACTACTTCAGCGACGTCTTCTACTACTGCATCATTGGATACTACTACTCTCGTGATAGAAAGTACGACTGCTTCAGGTAACACCGACCGAATGTTTACAAATACAATTATGTGTATCCCTTTCCAGATTTCATTTTGAAATATAGAAACGATATAGCTCTATCTTTGATACCACACGAAGAAAAGAGAAGGAGTGCTATGCAACTATTTTAAAATATTAAGTTGTATTGAAAATATCAATCATATTCGATGTTTCATATATCAAAATTAATACATGAGGTTTGATAATGCAAAAGCGCAACTTGTAGCTTGGAAGCAAATCACATAACATTTATGAATCAGCATAATGTTCAATGTTATTCCATTTATATATATGGATGTTCAATGTTTTGTTAAAACAATGTCTTGTTCAAACCAATGAATGCATTTGACATGATATTCTTTTGGCAGGATCCACCACAGCCCCTGTGGAAACCACGGAATCGACGGATAGCTTGTCGTCGGCAGCGACTACAGTGTCTGTTGAAACAAGTACAATTGAAGGAACGACGCCATCCGTTGAGACAACGAGCGAAGGTAAATGACTGTAATTTCTGTTTAAACAATAAGTGTAATTTTGATGGGTAGACAATGTGACTTGTTAACCAATATAACTGTCATTACAGAAAATAATTTAATTCCTGCATCTACTAAATGCTTAGCTCTATTTCAAGTATTTTTTTTCAGCAACAACCACAGCTGCGGATGTTACCACGGGGTCAACCGAAACAATAACTTCGACAGAGACCACTGGAAGAGCTGCACAAACAACAATTGAAGGAACAACATCTTTCGTCGAAACAACTAGCGAAGGTTCAATTTGATCTCAAATAATCGTTTTATCTATTCGTCCGTTATTAATATTTTATTACCCAATTGAAATATCTACGAAACTGCTAATTTTTTGAACAGATGGAACGATTGATATTAATTATAATAAATAGAAAATAAATATAATATAACTATGATATTTGTAATTTATTTTTTCATTTTGATTATTCAGCAACTGTAGCAAGTACGGTAGTAGAAGGGAAAACTACCGTGGAAGACAATACTTCTGCGACGTCTTCTACTACTGCATCATTGGATACTACAATTCTCGAGATAGAAAGTACGACTGCTTCAGGTAACACCGACCGAATGTTTACAAATGCAGTGAAGTGTATCCCTTTCCAGTTGTCATTTTGGAAATATAGAAATGATATAGCTCTATCTTTGATACCACACGAAGAAAAGAGAAGGAGTGCTTTGCAGCTATATTAAAATATAAAGTTGTATTGAAAATATCAATCGTATTCGTTGTTTCATATTTCAAAATGAATACATGAGGTTTGATAATGCATAAACGAAAATTGTAGCTTGGAAACAAATCACATAACATTGATAAATCAGCATAATGTTCAATGTTATTCCATTTATATATATGGATGTTCAATGTGTTGTTAAAAAAGTCTTCGTTCAAACCAATGAATGCATTTGACATGATGTTCTTCTGGCAGTATCCACCACAGCCCCTGTGGAAACCACGGAATCGACGGATAGCTTGTCGTCGGCAGCGACTACAGAGTCAGTTGAAACAAGTACAATCGAAGGAACGACGCAATCCTTTGAGACAACGAGCGAAGGTAAATGACTGTCATTTCTGTTTAAACAATAAGTGTAATTTTGATGGGTAGGCAATGTGACTTGTTTACCAATATAACTGTCATTACAGAAAATAATTTAATTCCTACATCTACTAAATGCTTAGCTCTATTTCAAGTATTTTTTATCCAGCAACAACCACAGCTGCGGATGTTACCACGGGGTCAACCGAAACAATAACTTCGAAAGAGACCACTGGAACAGCTGCACAAACAACAATCGAAGGAACAACATCTTTCGTCGAAACAACTAGCGAAGGTACAAGAATGATCACAACTAATCGTTTTATCTATTCGTCCGTTTTTAATATTTTAAATATTTTATTACCCAATTGAAATATCTACGAAACTGCTAATTTGTTGAACATATGGAACGATTGATATTAATTATAATAAATAGAAAATAAATATATTATAACTCTGATATTTGTAATTTATTATTGAATTTTTACTATTCACCAACTGTAGCAAGTACGGTAGTAGAAGGGAAAACTACCGAGGAAGACACTACTTCAGCGACGTCTTCTACTACTGCATCATTGGATACTACTACTCTCGAGATAGAAAGTACGACTGCTTCAGGTAACACCGACCGAATATTTACAAATGCAGTTATGTGTATCCCTTTCCAGTTGTCATTTTGGAAGTATAGAAATGATATAGCTCTATCTTTGATACCACACGAAGAAAAGAGAAGGAGTGCTTTGCAGGTATTTTAAAATATAAAGTTGTATTGAAAATATCAATCGTATTCGTTGTTTCATATTTCAAAATGAATACATGAGGTTTGATAATGCATAAGCGAAAATTGTAGCTTGGAAACAAATCACATAACATTGATGAATCAGCATAATGTTCAGTGTTATTCCATTTATATATATGGATGTTCAATGTGTTGTTAAAAAAGTCTTCGTTCAAACCAATGAATGCATTTGACATGATGTTCTTCTGGCAGTATCCACCACAGCCCCTGTGGAAAACACGGAATCGACGGATAGCTTGTCGTTGGCAGCGACTACAGAGTCAGTTGAAACAAGTACAATCGAAGGAACGACGCAATCCTTTGAGACAACGAGCGAAGGTAAATGACTGTCATTTCTGTTTAAACAATAAGTGTAATTTTGATGGGTAGGCAATGTGACTTGTTTACCAATATAACTGTCATTACAGAAAATAATTTAATTCCTACATCTACTAAATGCTTAGCTCTATTTCAAGTATTTTTTTTCCAGCAACAACCACAGCTGCGGATGTTACCACGGGGTCAACCGAAACAATAACTTCGAAAGAGACCACTGGAACAGCTGCACAAACAACAATCGAAGGAACAACATCTTTCGTCGAAACAACTAGCGAAGGTACAAGAATGATCTCAACTAATCGTTTTATCTATTCGTCCGTTTTTAATATTTTTAATATTTTATTACCCAATTGAAATATCTACGAAACTGCTAATTTTGTTGAACATATGGAACGATTGATATTAATTATAATAAATAGAAAATAAATATATTATAACTCTGATATTTGTAATTTATTATTTAATTTTGACTATTCACCAACTGTAGTAAGTACGAAAGTAGAAGGGAAAACTACAGAGGAAGACACTACTTCAGCGAATTCTTCTACTACTGCATCATTGGATACTACTACTCTCGAGATAGAAAGTACGACTGCTTCAGGTAACACCGACCGAATGTTTACAAATGCAGTTATGTGTATCCCTTTCCAGTTGTCATTTTGGAAGTATAGAAATGATATAGCTCTATCTTTGATACCACACGAAGAAAAGAGAAGGAGTGCTTTGCAGCTATTTTAAAATATAAAGTTGTATTGAAAATATCAATCGTATTCGTAGTTTCATATTTCAAAATGAATACATGAGGTTTGATAAAGCATAAGCGAAAATTGTAGCTTGGAAACAAATCACATAACATTGATGAATCAGCATAATGTTCAATGTTATTCCATTTATATATATGGATGTTCAATGTGTTGTTAAAAAAAGTCTTCGTTCAAACCAATGAATGCATTTGACATGATATTCTTCTGGCAGGATCCACCACAGCCCCTGTGGAAACAACGGAATCGACGGATAGCTTGTCGTCGGCAGCGACTACAGAGTCAGTTGAAACAAGTACAATCGAAGGAACGACGCAATCCTTTGAGACAACGAGCGAAGGTAAATGACTGTCATTTCTGTTTAAACAATAAGTGTAATTTTGATGGGTAGGCAATGTGACTTGTTTACCAATATAACTGTCATTACAGAAAATAATTTAATTCCTACATCTACTAAATGCTTAGCTCTATTTCAAGTATTTTGTTTCCAGCAACAACCACAGCTGCGGATGTTACCACGGGGTCAACCGAAACAATAACTTCGAAAGAGACCACTGGAACAGCTGCACAAACAACAATCGAAGGAACAACATCTTTCGTCGAAACAACTAGCGAAGGTACAAGAATGATCACAACTAATCGTTTTATCTATTCGTCCGTTTTTAATATTTTTAATATTTTATTACCCAATTGAAATATCTACGAAACTGCTAATTTGTTGAACATATGGAAAGATTGATATTAATTATAATAAATAGAAAATAAATATATTATAACTCTGATATTTGTAATTTATTATTGAATTTTGACTATTCACTAACTGTAGCAAGTACGGTAGAAGAAGGGAAAACTACCGAGGAAGATACTACTTCAGCGACGTCTTCTACTACTGCATCATTGGATACTACTACTCTCGAGATAGAAAGTACGACTGCTTCAGGTAACACCGACCGAATGTTTACAAATGCAGTTATGTGTATCCCTTTCCAGTTGTCATTTTGGAAGTATAGAAATGATATAGCTCTATCTTTTATACCACACGAAGAAAAGAGAAGGAGTGCTTTGAAGCTATTTTAAAATATAAAGTTGTATTGAAAATATCAATCGTATTCGTTGTTTCATATTTCAAAATGAATACATGAGGTTTGATAATGCATAAGCGAAAATTGTAGCTTGGAAACAAATCACATAACATTGATGAATCAGCATAATGTTCAATGTTATTCCATTTATATATATGGATGTTCAATGTGTTGTTAAAAAAGTCTTCGTTCAAACCAATGAATGCATTTGACATGATGTTCTTCTGGCAGTATCCACCACAGCCCCTGTGGAAACCACGGAATCGACGGATAGCTTGTCGTCGGCAGCGACTACAGAGTCAGTTGAAACAAGTACAATCGAAGGAACGACGCAATCCTTTGAGACAACGAGCGAAGGTAAATGACTGTCATTTCTGTTTAAACAATAAGTGTAATTTTGATGGGTAGGCAATGTGACTTGTTTACCAATATAACTGTCATTACAGAAAATAATTTAATTCCTACATCTACTAAATGCTTAGCTCTATTTCAAGTATTTTTTTTCCAGCAACAACCACAGCTGCGGATGTTACCACGTGGTCAACCGAAACAATAACTTCGAAAGAGACCACTGGAACAGCTGCACAAACAACAATCGAAGGAACAACATCTTTCGTCGAAACAACTAGCGAAGGTACAAGAATGATCACAACTAATCGTTTTATCTATTCGTCCGTTTTTAATATTTTAAATATTTTATTACCCAATTGAAATATCTACGAAACTGCTAATTTGTTGAACATATGGAACGATTGATATTAATTATAATAAATAGAAAATAAATATATTATAACTCTGATATTTGTAATTTATTATTGAATTTTTACTATTCACCAACTGTAGCAAGTACGGTAGTAGAAGGGAAAACTACCGAGGAAGACACTACTTCAGCGACGTCTTCTACTACTGCATCATTGGATACTACTACTCTCGAGATAGAAAGTACGACTGCTTCAGGTAACACCGACCGAATGTTTACAAATGCAGTTATGTGTATCCCTTTCCAGTTGTCATTTTGGAAGTATAGAAATGATATAGCTCTATCTTTGATACCACACGAAGAAAAGAGAAGGAGTGCTTTGCAGCTATTTTAAAATATAAAGTTGTATTGAAAATATCAATCGTATTCGTTGTTTCATATTTCAAAATGAATACATGAGGTTTGATAATGCATAAGCGAAAATTGTAGCTTGGAAACAAATCACATAACATTGATGAATCAGCATAATGTTCAGTGTTATTCCATTTATATATATGGATGTTCAATGTGTTGTTAAAAAAGTCTTCGTTCAAACCAATGAATGCATTTGACATGATGTTCTTCTGGCAGTATCCACCACAGCCCCTGTGGAAAACACGGAATCGACGGATAGCTTGTCGTTGGCAGCGACTACAGAGTCAGTTGAAACAAGTACAATCGAAGGAACGACGCAATCCTTTGAGACAACGAGCGAAGGTAAATGACTGTCATTTCTGTTTAAACAATAAGTGTAATTTTGATGGGTAGGCAATGTGACTTGTTTACCAATATAACTGTCATTACAGAAAATAATTTAATTCCTACATCTACTAAATGCTTAGCTCTATTTCAAGTATTTTTTTTCCAGCAACAACCACAGCTGCGGATGTTACCACGGGGTCAACCGAAACAATAACTTCGAAAGAGACCACTGGAACAGCTGCACAAACAACAATCGAAGGAACAACATCTTTCGTCGAAACAACTAGCGAAGGTACAAGAATGATCTCAACTAATCGTTTTATCTATTCGTCCGTTTTTAATATTTTTAATATTTTATTACCCAATTGAAATATCTACGAAACTGCTAATTTTGTTGAACATATGGAACGATTGATATTAATTATAATAAATAGAAAATAAATATATTATAACTCTGATATTTGTAATTTATTATTTAATTTTGACTATTCACCAACTGTAGTAAGTACGAAAGTAGAAGGGAAAACTACAGAGGAAGACACTACTTCAGCGAATTCTTCTACTACTGCATCATTGGATACTACTACTCTCGAGATAGAAAGTACGACTGCTTCAGGTAACACCGACCGAATGTTTACAAATGCAGTTATGTGTATCCCTTTCCAGTTGTCATTTTGGAAGTATAGAAATGATATAGCTCTATCTTTGATACCACACGAAGAAAAGAGAAGGAGTGCTTTGCAGCTATTTTAAAATATAAAGTTGTATTGAAAATATCAATCGTATTCGTTGTTTCATATTTCAAAATGAATACATGAGGTTTGATAAAGCATAAGCGAAAATTGTAGCTTGGAAACAAATCACATAACATTGATGAATCAGCATAATGTTCAATGTTATTCCATTTATATATATGGATGTTCAATGTGTTGTTAAAAAAAGTCTTCGTTCAAACCAATGAATGCATTTGACATGATATTCTTCTGGCAGGATCCACCACAGCCCCTGTGGAAACAACGGAATCGACGGATAGCTTGTCGTCGGCAGCGACTACAGAGTCAGTTGAAACAAGTACAATCGAAGGAACGACGCAATCCTTTGAGACAACGAGCGAAGGTAAATGACTGTCATTTCTGTTTAAACAATAAGTGTAATTTTGATGGGTAGGCAATGTGACTTGTTTACCAATATAACTGTCATTACAGAAAATAATTTAATTCCTACATCTACTAAATGCTTAGCTCTATTTCAAGTATTTTTTTTCCAGCAACAACCACAGCTGCGGATGTTACCACGGGGTCAACCGAAACAATAACTTCGAAAGAGACCACTGGAACAGCTGCACAAACAACAATCGAAGGAACAACATCTTTCGTCGAAACAACTAGCGAAGGTACAAGAATGATCACAACTAATCGTTTTATCTATTCGTCCGTTTTTAATATTTTTAATATTTTATTACGAAATTGAAATATCTACGAAACTGCTAATTTGTTGAACATATGGAACGATTGATATTAATTATAATAAATAGAAAATAAATATATTATAACTCTGATATTTGTAATTTATTATTGAATTTTGACTATTCACCAACTGTAGCAAGTACGGTAGAAGAAGGGAAAACTACCGAGGAAGACACTACTTCAGCGACGTCTTCTACTACTGCATCATTGGATACTACTACTCTCGAGATAGAAAGTACGACTGCTTCAGGTAACACCGACCGAATGTTTACAAATGCAGTTATGTGTATCCCTTTCCAGTTGTCATTTTGGAAGTATAGAAATGATATAGCTCTATCTTTGATACCACACGAAGAAAAGAGAAGGAGTGCTTTGCAGCTATTTTAAAATATAAAGTTGTATTGAAAATATCAATCGTATTCGTTGTTTCATATTTCAAAATGAATACATGAGGTTTGATAATGCATAAGCGAAAATTGTAGCTTGGAAACAAATCACATAACATTGATGAATCAGCATAATGTTCAATGTTATTCCATTTATATATATGGATGTTCAATGTGTTGTTAAAAAAGTCTTCGTTCAAACCAATGAATGCATTTGACATGATGTTCTTCTGGCAGTATCCACCACAGCCCCTGTGGAAACCACGGAATCGACGGATAGCTTGTCGTCGGCAGCGACTACAGAGTCAGTTGAAACAAGTACAATCGAAGGAACGACGCAATCCTTTGAGACAACGAGCGAAGGTAAATGACTGTCATTTCTGTTTAAACAATAAGTGTAATTTTGATGGGTAGGCAATGTGACTTGTTTACCAATATAACTGTCATTACAGAAAATAATTTAATTCCTACATCTACTAAATGCTTAGCTCTATTTCAAGTATTTTTTTTCCAGCAACAACCACAGCTGCGGATGTTACCACGGGGTCAACCGAAACAATAACTTCGAAAGAGACCACTGGAACAGCTGCACAAACAACAATCGAAGGAACAAAATCTTTCGTCGAAACAACTAGCGAAGGTACAAGAATGATCTCAACTAATCGTTTTATCTATTCGTCCGTTTTTAATATTTTTAATATTTTATTACCCAATTGAAATATCTACGAAACTGCTAATTTTGTTGAACATATGGAACGATTGATATTAATTATAATAAATAGAAAATAAATATATTATAACTCTGATATTTGTAATTTATTATTGAATTTTGACTATTCACCAACTGTAGCAAGTACGAAAGTAGAAGGGAAAACTACAGAGGAAGACACTACTTCAGCGACTTCTTCTACTACTGCATCATTGGATACTACTACTCTCGAGATAGAAAGTACGACTGCTTCAGGTAACACCGACCGAATGTTTACAAATGCAGTTATGTGTATCCCTTTCCAGTTGTCATTTTGGAAGTATAGAAATGATATAGCTCTATCTTTGATACCACACGAAGAAAAGAGAAGGAGTGCTTTGCAGCTATTTTAAAATATAAAGTTGTATTGAAAATATTAATCGTATTCGTTGTTTCATATTTCAAAATAAATACATGAGGTTTGATAAAGTATAAGCGAAAATTGTAGCTTGGAAACAAATCACATAACATTGATGAATCAGCATAATGTTCAATGTTATTCCATTTATATATATGGATGTTCAATGTGTTGTTAAAAAAAGTCTTCGTTCAAACCAATGAAAGCATTTGACATGATATTCTTCTGGCAGGATCCACCACTGCCCCTGTGGAAACAACGGAATCGACGGATAGCTTGTCGTCGGCAGCGACTACAGAGTCAGTTGAAACAAGTACAATCGAAGGAACGAAGCAATCTGTTGAGACAACGAGCGAAGGTAAATAACTGTTATTTCTGTTTAAAAAATAAGTGTAATTTTGATGGGTAGGCAATGTGACTTGTTTACCAATATAACTGTCATTACAGAAAATAATTTAATTCCTACATCTACTAAATGCTTAGCTCTATTTCATGTATTTTTTTTCCAGCAACAACCACAGCTGCGGATGTTACCACGGTGTCAACCGAAACAATAAATTCGACAGAGACCACTGGAACAGCTGCACAAACAACAATCGAAGGACAAACATCTTTCGTCGAAACAACTAGCGAAGGTACAAGAATGATCTCAACTAATCGTTTTATCTATTCGTCCGTTATTAATATTTTATTACCCAATTGAAATATCTACGAAACTGCTAATTTGTTGAACATATGGAACGATTGATATTAATTATAATAAATAGAAAATAAATATATTATAACTCTGATATTTGTAATTTATTGTTGAATTTTGACTATTCACCAACTGTAGCAAGTACGGAAGTAGAAGGGAAAACTACCGAGGAAGACACTACTTCAGCGACGTCTTCTACTACTGCATCATTGGATACTACTACTCTCGAGATAGAAAGTACGACTGCTTCAGGTAACACCGACCGAATGTTTACAAATGCAGCTATGTTTATCCCTTTCCAGTTGTCATTTTGGAAATATAGAAATGATATAGCTATATCTTTGATACCACACGAAGAAAACAGAAGGAGTGCTTTGCAGCTATTTTAAAATATAAAGGTGTACTGAAAATATCAATCGCATTCGTTTTTTCATATTTTAAAATGAATACATGAGGTTTGATAATGCAAAAGCGAAAATTGTAGCTTGGAAACAAATCACATAAAATTGATGAATCAGCATAATGTTCAATGTTATTCCATTTATATATATGGATGTTCAATGTGTTGTTAAAAAAGTCTTCGTTCAAACCAATGAATGCATTTGACATGATGTTCTTCTGGCAGGATCCACCACAGCTCCTGTGGAAACCACGGAATCGACGGATAGCTTGTCGTCGGCAGCGACTACAGATTCAGTTGTAACAAGTACAATCGAAGGAACGACGCAATCCGTTGAGACAACGAGCGAAGGTAAATGACTGTCATTTCTGTTTAAACAATCAGTGTAATTTTGATGGGTAGGCAATGTGACTTGTTTACCAATATAACTGTCATTACAGAAAATAATTTAATTCCGGCATCTACTAAATGCTTAGCTCTATTTTAAGTATTTTTTTTCAGCAACAACCACAGCTGCGGATGTTACCACGGGGTCAACCGAAACAATAATTTCGACAGAGACCACTGGAACAGCTGCACAAACAACAGTCGAAGGAACAACATCTTTCGTCGAAACAACTAGCGAAGGTACAAGAATGATCTCAACTAATCGTTTTATCTATTCGCCCGTTACTAATATTTTATTGCCCAATTGAAATATCTACGAAACTGGTAATTTGTTGAACATATGGAACGATTGATATTAATTATAATAAATAGAAAATAAATATATTATAACTCGGATATTTGTAATTTATTATTGAATTTTGACTATTCACCAACTGTAGCAAGTACGGTAGTAGAAGGGAAAATTACCGAGGAAGACACTACTTCAGCGACGTCTTCTACTACTGCATCATTGGATACTACTATTCTCGAGATAGAAAGTTCGACTGCTTCAGGTAACACCGACCGAATGTTTACAAATGCAGTTATGTGTATCCCTTTCCAGTTGTCATTTTGGAAATATAGAAATGATATAGCTCTATCTTTGATACCACACGAAGAAAACAGAAGGAGTGCTTTGCAGCTATTTTAAAATATAAAGTTGTATTGAAAATATCAATCGTATTCGTTGTTTCATATTTCAAAATGAATACATGAGGTTTGATGAAGCATAAGCGAAAATTGTAGCTTGGAAACAAATCACATAACATTGATGAATCAGCATAATGTCCAATGTTATTCCATTTATATATATGGATGTTCAATGTGTTGTTAAAAAAAGTCTTCGTTCAAACCAATGAATGCATTTGACATGATATTCTTCTGGCAGGATCCACCACAGCCTCTGTGGAAACAACGGAATCGACGGATAGCTTGTCGTCGGCAGCGACTACAGAGTCAGTTGAGACAAGTACAATCGAAGGAACGACGCAATCTGTTGAGACAACGAGCGAAGGTAAATGACTGTAATTTCTGTTTAAAAAATAAGTGTAATTTTGATGGGTAGGCAATGAGACTTCTTTACCAATATAAATGTCATTACAGAAAATAATTTAATTCCTGCATCTACTAAATGCTTAGTTCTATTTCAAATATTTTTTTTTCAGCAACAACCACAGCTGCGGATGTTACCACGGGGTCAACCGAAACAATAATTTGGACAGAGACCACTGGAATAGCTGCACAAACAACAATCGAAGGAACAACATATTTCGTCGAAACAACTAGCGAAGGTACAAGAATGATCTCAACTAATCGTTTTATCTATTCGCCCGTTACTAATATTTTATTGCCCAATTGAAATATCTACGAAACTGGTAATTTGTTGAACATATGGAACGATTGATATTAATTATAATAAATAGAAAATAAATATATTATAACTCGGATATTTGTAATTTATTATTGAATTTTGACTATTCACCAACTGTAGCAAGTACGGTAGTAGAAGGGAAAATTACCGAGGAAGACACTACTTCAGCGACGTCTTCTACTACTGCATCATTGGATACTACTATTCTCGAGATAGAAAGTTCGACTGCTTCAGGTAACACCGACCGAATGTTTACAAATGCAGTTATGTGTATCCCTTTCCAGTTGTCATTTTGGAAATATAGAAATGATATAGCTCTATCTTTGATACCACACGAAGAAAACAGAAGGAGTGCTTTGCAGCTATTTTAAAATATAAAGTTGTATTGAAAATATCAATCGTATTCGTTGTTTCATATTTCAAAATGAATACATGAGGTTTGATGAAGCATAAGCGAAAATTGTAGCTTGGAAACAAATCACATAACATTGATGAATCAGCATAATGTCCAATGTTATTCCATTTATATATATGGATGTTCAATGTGTTGTTAAACAAAGTCTTCGTTCAAACCAATGAATGCATTTGACATGATATTCTTCTGGCAGGATCCACCACAGCCCCTGTGGAAACAACGGAATCGACGGATAGCTTGTCGTCGGCAGCGACTACAGAGTCAGTTGAAACAAGTACAATCGAAGGAACGACGCAATCTGTTGAGACAACGAGCGAAGGTAAATGACTGTCATTTCTGTTTAAAAAATAAGTGTAATTTTGATGGGTAGGCAATGAGACTTCTTTACCAATATAACTGTCATTACAGAAAATAATTTAATTCCGGCATCTACTAAATGCTTAGCTCTATTTTAAGTATTTTTTTTCAGCAACAACCACAGCTGCGGATGTTACCACGGGGTCAACCGAAACAATAACTTCGACAGAGACCACTGGAATAGCTGCACAAACAACAATCGAAGGAACAACATCTTTCGTCGAAACAACTAGCGAAGGTACAAGAATGATCTCAACTAATCGTTTTATCTATTCGCCCGTTACTAATATTTTATTACCCAATAGAAATATCTACGAAACTGGTAATTTGTTGAACATATGGAACGATTGATATTAATTATAATAAATAGAAAATAAATATATTATAACTCGGATATTTGTAATTTATTATTGAATTTTGACTATTCACCAACTGTAGCAAGTACGGTAGTAGAAGGGAAAATTACCGAGGAAGACACTACTTCAGCGACGTCTTCTACTACTGCATCATTGGATACTACTACTCTCGAGATAGAAAGTACGACTGCTTCAGGTAACACCGACCGAATGTTTACAAATGCAGTTATGTGTATCCCTTTCCAGTTGTCATTTTGGAAATATAGAAATGATATAGCTCTATCTTTGATACCACACGAAGAAAACAGAAGGAGTGCTTTGCAGCTATTTTAAAATATATAGTTGTATTGAAAATATCAATCGTATTCGTTGTTTCATATTTCAAAATGAATACATGAGGTTTGATGAAGCATAAGCGAAAATTGTAGCTTGGAAACAAATCACATAACATTGATGAATCAGCATAATGTTCAATGTTATTCCATTTATATATATGGATGTTCAATGTGTTGTTAAAAAAAGTCTTCGTTCAAACCAATGAATGCATTTGACATGATATTCTTCTGGCAGGATCCACCACAGCCCCTGTGGAAACAACGGAATCGACGGATAGCTTGTCGTCGGCAGCGACTACCGAGTCATTTGAAACAAGTACAATCGAAGGAACGACGCAATCTGTTGAGACAACGAGCGAAGGTAAATGACTGTCATTTCTGTTTAAAAAATAAGTGTAATTTTGATGGGTAGGCAATGAGACTTCTTTACCAATATAACTGTCATTACAGAAAATAATTTAATTCCGGCATCTACTAAATGCTTAGCTCTATTTAAATTTTTTTTTTTCAGCAACAACCACAGCTGTGGATGTTACCACGGGGTCAACCGAAACAATAACTTCGACAGAGACCACTGGAACAGCTGCACAAACAACAGTCGAAGGAACAACATCTTTCGTCGAAACACCTAGCGAAGGTATAAGTTTGATCTCAAATAATCGTTTTATCTATTCGTCCGATATTAATATTTTATTACCTAATTGAAAAAACTACGAAACTGCTAATTTGTTGTACATATGGAACGATTGATATTAATTATAACAAATAGAAAATAAATATAATATAACTATGATATTTGTAATTTATATTTTAATTTTGATTATTCAGCAACTGTAGCAAGTACGGTAGTAGAAGGGAAAACTACCGTGGAAGACACTACTTCAGCGACGTCTTCTACTACTGCATCATTGGATACTACTACTCTCGAGATAGAAAGTACGACTGCTTCAGGTAACACCGACCGAATGTTTACAAATGCAATTATATGTATCCCTTTCCAGTTGTCATTTTGGAAATATAGAAATGATATAGCTCTATCTTTGATACCACACGAAGAAAACAGAAGGAGTGCTTTTCAGCTATTTTAAAATATAAAGGTGTACTGAAAATATCAATCGCATTCGTTGTTTCATATTTAAAAATGAATACATGAGGTTTGATAATGCAAAAGCGAAAATTGTAGCTTGGAAACAAATCACATAACATTGATGAATCAGCATAATGTTCAATGTTATTCCATTTATATATATGGATGTTCAATGTGTTGTTAAAAAAATTCTTCGTTCAAACCAATGAAAGCATTTGACATGATATTCTTCTGGCAGGATCCACCACTGCCCCTGTGGAAACAACGGAATCGACGGATAGCTTGTCGTCGGCAGCGACTACAGAGTCAGTTGAAACAAGTACAATCGAAGGATCGACGCAATCTGTTGAGACAACGAGCGAAGGTAAATGACTGTCATTTCTGTTTAAAAAATAAGTGTAATTTTGATGGTTAGGCAATGAGACTTCTTTACCAATATAAATGTCATTACAGAAAATAATTTAATTCCTGCATCTACTAAATGCTTAGTTCTATTTCAAATAATTTTTTATCAGCAACAACCACAGCTGCGGATGTTACCACGGGGTCAACCGAAACAATAACTTCGACAGAGACCACTGGAATAGCTGCACAAACAACAATCGAAGGAACAACATCTTTCGTCGAAACAACTAGCGAAGGTACAAGAATGATCTCAACTAATCGTTTCATCTATTCGCCCGTTACTAATATTTTATTACCCAATTGAAATATCTACGAAACTGGTAATTTGTTGAACATATGGAACGATTGATATTAATTATAATAAATAGAAAATAAATATATTATAACTCTGATATTTGTAATTTATTATTGAATTTTGACTATTCACCAACTGTAGCAAGTACGGTAGTAGAAGGGAAAATTACCGAGGAAGACACTACTTCAGCGACGTCTTCTACTACTGCATCATTGGATACTACTACTCTAGAGATAGAAAGTACGACTGCTTCAGGTAACACCGACCGAATGTTTACAAATGCAGTTATGTGTATCCCTTTCCAGTTGTCATTTTGGAAATATAGAAATGATATAGCTCTATCTTTGATACCACACGAAGAAAACAGAAGGAGTGCTTTGCAGCTATTTTAAAATATAAAGGTGTACTGAAAATATCAATCGCATTCGTTGTTTCATATTTTAAAATGAATACATGAGGTTTGATAATGCAAAAGCGAAAATTGTAGCTTGGAAACAAATCACATAACATTGATGAATCAGCATAATGTTCAATGTTATTCCATTTATATATATGGATGTTCAATGTGTTGTTAAAAAAAGTCTTCCTTCAAACCAATGAATGCATTTGACATGATATTCTTCTGGCAGGATCCACCACAGCCCCTGTGGAAACAACGGAATCGACGGATAGCTTGTCGTCGGCAGCGACTACAGAGTCAGTTGAGACAAGTACAATCGAAGGAACGACGCAATCTGTTGAGACAACGAGCGAAGGTAAATGACTGTAATTTCTGTTTAAAAAATAAGTGTAATTTTGATGGGTAGGCAATGAGACTTCTTTACCAATATAAATGTCATTACAGAAAATAATTTAATTCCTGCATCTACTAAATGCTTAGTTCTATTTCAAATAATTTATTTTCAGCAACAACCACAGCTGCGGATGTTACCACGGGGTCAACCGAAACAATAACTTCGACAGAGACCACTGGAATAGCTGCACAAACAACAATCGAAGGAACAACATCTTTCTTCGAAACAACTAGCGAAGGTACAAGAATGATCTCAACTAATCGTTTTATCTATTCGCCCGTTACTAATATTTTATTACCCAATTGAAATATCTACGAAACTGGTAATTTGTTGAACATATGGAACGATTGATATTAATTATAATAAATAGAAAATAAATATATTATAACTCTGATATTTGTAATTTATTATTGAATTTTGACTATTCACCAACTGTAGCAAGTACGGTAGTAGAAGGGAAAATTACCGAGGAAGACACTACTTCAGCGACGTCTTCTACTACTGCATCATTGGATACTACTACTCTCGAGATAGAAAGTACGACTGCTTCAGGTAACACCGACCGAATGTTTACAAATGCAGTTATGTGTATCCCTTTCCAGTTGTCATTTTGGAAATATAGAAATGATATAGCTCTATCTTTGATACCACACGAAGAAAACAGAAGGAGTGCTTTGCAGCTATTTTAAAATATAAAGGTGTACTGAAAATATCAATCGCATTCGTTTTTTCATATTTTAAAATGAATACATGAGGTTTGATAATGCAAAAGCGAAAATTGTAGCTTGGAAACAAATCACATAAAATTGATGAATCAGCATAATGTTCAATGTTATTCCATTTATATATATGGATGTTCAATGTGTTGTTAAAAAAGTCTTCGTTCAAACCAATGAATGCATTTGACATGATGTTCTTCTGGCAGGATCCACCACAGCTCCTGTGGAAACCACGGAATCGACGGATAGCTTGTCGTCGGCAGCGACTACAGATTCAGTTGTAACAAGTACAATCGAAGGAACGACGCAATCCGTTGAGACAACGAGCGAAGGTAAATGACTGTCATTTCTGTTTAAACAATCAGTGTAATTTTGATGGGTAGGCAATGTGACTTGTTTACCAATATAACTGTCATTACAGAAAATAATTTAATTCCGGCATCTACTAAATGCTTAGCTCTATTTTAAGTATTTTTTTTCAGCAACAACCACAGCTGCGGATGTTACCACGGGGTCAACCGAAACAATAATTTCGACAGAGACCACTGGAACAGCTGCACAAACAACAGTCGAAGGAACAACATCTTTCGTCGAAACAACTAGCGAAGGTATAAGTTTGATCTCAAATAATAGTTTTATCTATTCGTCCGTTATTAATATTTTATTACCTAATTGAAAAAACTACGAAACTGCTAATTTGTTGTACATATGGAACGATTGATATTAATTATAACAAATACAAAAAAATATATAATATAACTATGATATTTGTAATTTATTTTTTAATTTTGATTATTCAGCAACTGTAGCAAGTACGGTAGTAGAAGGGAAAACTACCGTGGAAGACACTACTTCAGCGACGTCTTCTGCTACTGCGTCATTGGATACTACTACTCTCGAGATAGAAAGTACGACTGCTTCAGGTAACACCGACCGAATGTTTACAAATGCAGTTATGTGTATCCCTTTCCAGTTGTCATTTTGGAAATATAGAAATGATATAGCTCTATCTTTGATACCACACGAAGAAAACAGAAGGAGTGCTTTGCAGCTATTTTAAAATATAAAGGTGTACTGAAAATATCAATCGCATTCGTTGTTTCATATTTTAAAATGAATACATGAGGTTTGATAATGCAAAAGCGAAAATTGTAGCTTGGAAACAAATCACATAACATTGATGAATCAGCATAATGTTCAATGTTATTCCATTTATATATATGGATGTTCAATGTGTTGTTAAAAAAAGTCTTCGTTCAAACCAATGAATGCATTTGACATGATATTCTTCTGGCAGGATCCACCACAGCCTCTGTGGAAACAACGGAATCGACGGATAGCTTGTCGTCGGCAGCGACTACAGAGTCAGTTGAGACAAGTACAATCGAAGGAACGACGCAATCTGTTGAGACAACGAGCGAAGGTAAATGACTGTAATTTCTGTTTAAAAAATAAGTGTAATTTTGATGGGTAGGCAATGAGACTTCTTTATCAATATAAATGTCATTACAGAAAATAATTTAATTCCTGCATCTACTAAATGCTTAGTTCTATTTCAAATAATTTTTTTTCAGCAACAACCACAGCTGCGGATGTTACCACGGGGTCAACCGAAACAATAATTTGGACAGAGACCACTGGAATAGCTGCACAAACAACAATCGAAGGAACAACATCTTTCGTCGAAACAACTAGCGAAGGTACAAGAATGATCTCAACTAATCGTTTTATCTATTCGCCCGTTACTAATATTTTATTGCCCAATTGAAATATCTACGAAACTGGTAATTTGTTGAACATATGGAACGATTGATATTAATTATAATAAATAGAAAATAAATATATTATAACTCGGATATTTGTAATTTATTATTGAATTTTGACTATTCACCAACTGTAGCAAGTACGGTAGTAGAAGGGAAAATTACCGAGGAAGACACTACTTCAGCGACGTCTTCTACTACTGCATCATTGGATACTACTATTCTCGAGATAGAAAGTTCGACTGCTTCAGGTAACACCGACCGAATGTTTACAAATGCAGTTATGTGTATCCCTTTCCAGTTGTCATTTTGGAAATATAGAAATGATATAGCTCTATCTTTGATACCACACGAAGAAAACAGAAGGAGTGCTTTGCAGCTATTTTAAAATATAAAGTTGTATTGAAAATATCAATCGTATTCGTTGTTTCATATTTCAAAATGAATACATGAGGTTTGATGAAGCATAAGCGAAAATTGTAGCTTGGAAACAAATCACATAACATTGATGAATCAGCATAATGTCCAATGTTATTCCATTTATATATATGGATGTTCAATGTGTTGTTAAAAAAAGTCTTCGTTCAAACCAATGAATGCATTTGACATGATATTCTTCTGGCAGGATCCACCACAGCCTCTGTGGAAACAACGGAATCGACGGATAGCTTGTCGTCGGCAGCGACTACAGAGTCAGTTGAGACAAGTACAATCGAAGGAACGACGCAATCTGTTGAGACAACGAGCGAAGGTAAATGACTGTAATTTCTGTTTAAAAAATAAGTGTAATTTTGATGGGTAGGCAATGAGACTTCTTTACCAATATAAATGTCATTACAGAAAATAATTTAATTCCTGCATCTACTAAATGCTTAGTTCTATTTCAAATATTTTTTTTTCAGCAACAACCACAGCTGCGGATGTTACCACGGGGTCAACCGAAACAATAATTTGGACAGAGACCACTGGAATAGCTGCACAAACAACAATCGAAGGAACAACATATTTCGTCGAAACAACTAGCGAAGGTACAAGAATGATCTCAACTAATCGTTTTATCTATTCGCCCGTTACTAATATTTTATTGCCCAATTGAAATATCTACGAAACTGGTAATTTGTTGAACATATGGAACGATTGATATTAATTATAATAAATAGAAAATAAATATATTATAACTCGGATATTTGTAATTTATTATTGAATTTTGACTATTCACCAACTGTAGCAAGTACGGTAGTAGAAGGGAAAATTACCGAGGAAGACACTACTTCAGCGACGTCTTCTACTACTGCATCATTGGATACTACTATTCTCGAGATAGAAAGTTCGACTGCTTCAGGTAACACCGACCGAATGTTTACAAATGCAGTTATGTGTATCCCTTTCCAGTTGTCATTTTGGAAATATAGAAATGATATAGCTCTATCTTTGATACCACACGAAGAAAACAGAAGGAGTGCTTTGCAGCTATTTTAAAATATAAAGTTGTATTGAAAATATCAATCGTATTCGTTGTTTCATATTTCAAAATGAATACATGAGGTTTGATGAAGCATAAGCGAAAATTGTAGCTTGGAAACAAATCACATAACATTGATGAATCAGCATAATGTCCAATGTTATTCCATTTATATATATGGATGTTCAATGTGTTGTTAAACAAAGTCTTCGTTCAAACCAATGAATGCATTTGACATGATATTCTTCTGGCAGGATCCACCACAGCCCCTGTGGAAACAACGGAATCGACGGATAGCTTGTCGTCGGCAGCGACTACAGAGTCAGTTGAAACAAGTACAATCGAAGGAACGACGCAATCTGTTGAGACAACGAGCGAAGGTAAATGACTGTCATTTCTGTTTAAAAAATAAGTGTAATTTTGATGGGTAGGCAATGAGACTTCTTTACCAATATAACTGTCATTACAGAAAATAATTTAATTCCGGCATCTACTAAATGCTTAGCTCTATTTTAAGTATTTTTTTTCAGCAACAACCACAGCTGCGGATGTTACCACGGGGTCAACCGAAACAATAACTTCGACAGAGACCACTGGAATAGCTGCACAAACAACAATCGAAGGAACAACATCTTTCGTCGAAACAACTAGCGAAGGTACAAGAATGATCTCAACTAATCGTTTTATCTATTCGCCCGTTACTAATATTTTATTACCCAATAGAAATATCTACGAAACTGGTAATTTGTTGAACATATGGAACGATTGATATTAATTATAATAAATAGAAAATAAATATATTATAACTCGGATATTTGTAATTTATTATTGAATTTTGACTATTCACCAACTGTAGCAAGTACGGTAGTAGAAGGGAAAATTACCGAGGAAGACACTACTTCAGCGACGTCTTCTACTACTGCATCATTGGATACTACTACTCTCGAGATAGAAAGTACGACTGCTTCAGGTAACACCGACCGAATGTTTACAAATGCAGTTATGTGTATCCCTTTCCAGTTGTCATTTTGGAAATATAGAAATGATATAGCTCTATCTTTGATACCACACGAAGAAAACAGAAGGAGTGCTTTGCAGCTATTTTAAAATATATAGTTGTATTGAAAATATCAATCGTATTCGTTGTTTCATATTTCAAAATGAATACATGAGGTTTGATGAAGCATAAGCGAAAATTGTAGCTTGGAAACAAATCACATAACATTGATGAATCAGCATAATGTTCAATGTTATTCCATTTATATATATGGATGTTCAATGTGTTGTTAAAAAAAGTCTTCGTTCAAACCAATGAATGCATTTGACATGATATTCTTCTGGCAGGATCCACCACAGCCCCTGTGGAAACAACGGAATCGACGGATAGCTTGTCGTCGGCAGCGACTACCGAGTCATTTGAAACAAGTACAATCGAAGGAACGACGCAATCTGTTGAGACAACGAGCGAAGGTAAATGACTGTCATTTCTGTTTAAAAAATAAGTGTAATTTTGATGGGTAGGCAATGAGACTTCTTTACCAATATAACTGTCATTACAGAAAATAATTTAATTCCGGCATCTACTAAATGCTTAGCTCTATTTCAATTTTTTTTTTTCAGCAACAACCACAGCTGTGGATGTTACCACGGGGTCAACCGAAACAATAACTTCGACAGAGACCACTGGAACAGCTGCACAAACAACAGTCGAAGGAACAACATCTTTCGTCGAAACACCTAGCGAAGGTATAAGTTTGATCTCAAATAATCGTTTTATCTATTCGTCCGATATTAATATTTTATTACCTAATTGAAAAAACTACGAAACTGCTAATTTGTTGTACATATGGAACGATTGATATTAATTATAACAAATAGAAAATAAATATAATATAACTATGATATTTGTAATTTATATTTTAATTTTGATTATTCAGCAACTGTAGCAAGTACGGTAGTAGAAGGGAAAACTACCGTGGAAGACACTACTTCAGCGACGTCTTCTACTACTGCATCATTGGATACTACTACTCTCGAGATAGAAAGTACGACTGCTTCAGGTAACACCGACCGAATGTTTACAAATGCAATTATATGTATCCCTTTCCAGTTGTCATTTTGGAAATATAGAAATGATATAGCTCTATCTTTGATACCACACGAAGAAAACAGAAGGAGTGCTTTTCAGCTATTTTAAAATATAAAGGTGTACTGAAAATATCAATCGCATTCGTTGTTTCATATTTAAAAATGAATACATGAGGTTTGATAATGCAAAAGCGAAAATTGTAGCTTGGAAACAAATCACATAACATTGATGAATCAGCATAATGTTCAATGTTATTCCATTTATATATATGGATGTTCAATGTGTTGTTAAAAAAAGTCTTCGTTCAAACCAATGAAAGCATTTGACATGATATTCTTCTGGCAGGATCCACCACTGCCCCTGTGGAAACAACGGAATCGACGGATAGCTTGTCGTCGGCAGCGACTACAGAGTCAGTTGAAACAAGTACAATCGAAGGATCGACGCAATCTGTTGAGACAACGAGCGAAGGTAAATGACTGTCATTTCTGTTTAAAAAATAAGTGTAATTTTGATGGTTAGGCAATGAGACTTCTTTACCAATATAAATGTCATTACAGAAAATAATTTAATTCCTGCATCTACTAAATGCTTAGTTCTATTTCAAATAATTTTTTATCAGCAACAACCACAGCTGCGGGTGTTACCACGGGGTCAACCGAAACAATAACTTCGACAGAGACCACTGGAATAGCTGCACAAACAACAATCGAAGGAACAACATCTTTCGTCGAAACAACTAGCGAAGGTACAAGAATGATCTCAACTAATCGTTTCATCTATTCGCCCGTTACTAATATTTTATTACCCAATTGAAATATCTACGAAACTGGTAATTTGTTGAACATATGGAACGATTGATATTAATTATAATAAATAGAAAATAAATATATTATAACTCTGATATTTGTAATTTATTATTGAATTTTGACTATTCACCAACTGTAGCAAGTACGGTAGTAGAAGGGAAAATTACCGAGGAAGACACTACTTCAGCGACGTCTTCTACTACTGCATCATTGGATACTACTACTCTAGAGATAGAAAGTACGACTGCTTCAGGTAACACCGACCGAATGTTTACAAATGCAGTTATGTGTATCCCTTTCCAGTTGTCATTTTGGAAATATAGAAATGATATAGCTCTATCTTTGATACCACACGAAGAAAACAGAAGGAGTGCTTTGCAGCTATTTTAAAATATAAAGGTGTACTGAAAATATCAATCGCATTCGTTGTTTCATATTTTAAAATGAATACATGAGGTTTGATAATGCAAAAGCGAAAATTGTAGCTTGGAAACAAATCACATAACATTGATGAATCAGCATAATGTTCAATGTTATTCCATTTATATATATGGATGTTCAATGTGTTGTTAAAAAAAGTCTTCCTTCAAACCAATGAATGCATTTGACATGATATTCTTCTGGCAGGATCCACCACAGCCCCTGTGGAAACAACGGAATCGACGGATAGCTTGTCGTCGGCAGCGACTACAGAGTCAGTTGAGACAAGTACAATCGAAGGAACGACGCAATCTGTTGAGACAACGAGCGAAGGTAAATGACTGTAATTTCTGTTTAAAAAATAAGTGTAATTTTGATGGGTAGGCAATGAGACTTCTTTACCAATATAAATGTCATTACAGAAAATAATTTAATTCCTGCATCTACTAAATGCTTAGTTCTATTTCAAATAATTTATTTTCAGCAACAACCACAGCTGCGGATGTTACCACGGGGTCAACCGAAACAATAACTTCGACAGAGACCACTGGAATAGCTGCACAAACAACAATCGAAGGAACAACATCTTTCTTCGAAACAACTAGCGAAGGTACAAGAATGATCTCAACTAATCGTTTTATCTATTCGCCCGTTACTAATATTTTATTACCCAATTGAAATATCTACGAAACTGGTAATTTGTTGAACATATGGAACGATTGATATTAATTATAATAAATAGAAAATAAATATATTATAACTCTGATATTTGTAATTTATTATTGAATTTTGACTATTCACCAACTGTAGCAAGTACGGTAGTAGAAGGGAAAATTACCGAGGAAGACACTACTTCAGCGACGTCTTCTACTACTGCATCATTGGATACTACTACTCTCGAGATAGAAAGTACGACTGCTTCAGGTAACACCGACCGAATGTTTACAAATGCAGTTATGTGTATCCCTTTCCAGTTGTCATTTTGGAAATATAGAAATGATATAGCTCTATCTTTGATACCACACGAAGAAAACAGAAGGAGTGCTTTGCAGCTATTTTAAAATATAAAGTTGTATTGAAAATATCAATCGTATTCGTTGTTTCATATTTCAAAATGAATACATGAGGTTTGATGAAGCATAAGCGAAAATTGTAGCTTGGAAACAAATCACATAACATTGATGAATCAGCATAATGTTCAATGTTATTCCATTTATATATATGGATGTTCAATGTGTTGTTAAAAAAAGTCTTCGTTCAAACCAATGAATGCATTTGACATGATATTCTTCTGGCAGGATCCACCACAGCCCCTGTGGAAACAACGGAATCGACGGATAGCTTGTCGTCGGCAGCGACTACAGAGTCAGTTGAAACAAGTACAATCGAAGGAACGACGCAATCTGTTGAGACAACGAGCGAAGGTAAATGACTGTCATTTCTGTTTAAAAAATAAGTGTAATTTTGATGGGTAGGCAATGAGACTTCTTTACCAATATAACTGTCATTACAGAAAATAATTTAATTCCGGCATCTACTAAATGCTTAGCTCTATTTTAAGTATTTTTTTTCAGCAACAACCACAGCTGCGGATGTTACCACGGGGTCAACCGAAACAATAATTTCGACAGAGACCACTGGAACAGCTGCACAAACAACAGTCGAAGGAACAACATCTTTCGTCGAAACAACTAGCGAAGGTATAAGTTTGATCTCAAATAATCGTTTTATCTATTCGTCCGTTATTAATATTTTATTACCTAATTGAAAAAACTACGAAACTGCTAATTTGTTGTACATATGGAACGATTGATATTAATTATAACAAATAGAAAATAAATATAATATAACTATGATATTTGTAATTTATTTTTTAATTTTGATTATTCAGCAACTGTAGCAAGTACGGTAGTAGAAGGGAAAACTACCGTGGAAGACACTACTTCAGCGACGTCTTCTACTACTGCATCATTGGATACTACTACACTCGAGATAGAAACTACGACTGCTCCAGGTAACACCGACCGAATGTTTACAAATGCAATTATGTGTATCCCTTTCCAGATTTCATTTTGAAATATTGAAATGATATAGCTCTATCTTTGATACCACACGATGAAAACAGAAGAAGTGCTATGCAACTATTTTAAAATATAAAGTTGTATTGAAAATATCAATCATATTCGATGTTTCATATATCAAAATTAATACATGAGGTTTGATAATGCAAAAGCGCAACTTGTAGCTTGGAAGCAAATCCCATAACATTTATGAATCAGCATAATGTTCAATGTTATTCCATTTATATATATGGATGTTAAATGTTTTGTTAAAACAATGTCTTGTTCAAACCAATGAATGCATTTGACATGATATTCTTTTGGCAGGATCCACCACAGCCCTTGTGGAAACCACGGAATCGACGGATAGCTTGTCGTCGGCAGCGACTACAGAGTCTGTTGAAACAAGTACAATTGAAGGAACGACGCCATCCGTTGAGACAACGAGCGAAGGTAAATGACTGTCTTTTCTGTTTAAACAATGAGTGTAATTTTGAAGGGTAGGCAATGTGACTTGTTTTCCAATATAACTGTCATTAGAGAAAATAATTTAATTCCTGCATCTACTAAATGCTTAGCTCTATTTCAATTTTTTTTTTCAGCAACAACCACAGTTGTGGATGTTACCACGGAGTCTACCGAAACAATAACTTCGACAGAGACCACTGGAACAGCTGCACAAACAACAATCGAAGGAACAACATCTTTCGTCGAAACAACTAGCGAAGGTACAAGAATGATCTCAACTAATCGTTTTATCTATTCGTCCGTTATTAATATTTTATTACCCAATTGAAATATCTACGAAACTGCTAATTTGTTGAACATATGGAACGATTGATATTAATTATAATAAATAGAAAATAAATATAATATAACTCTGTTATTTGTAATTTATTGTTGAATTTTGACTATTCACCAACTGTAGCGAATACGAAAGTAGAAGGGAAAACTACCGAGGAAGACACTACTTCAGCGACGTCTTCTACTACTGCATCATTGGATACTACTACTCTCGAGATAGAAAGTACGACTGCTTCAGGTAACACCGACCGAATGTTTACAAATGCAGTTATGTGTATCCCTTTCCAGTTGTCATTTTGGAAATATAGAAATGATATAGCTCTATCTTTGATACCACACGAAGAAAACAGAAAGAGTGCTTTTCAGCTATTTTAAAATATAAAGGTGTACTGAAAATATCAATCGCATTCGTTGTTTCATATTTAAAAATGAATACATGAGGTTTGATAATGCAAAAGCGAAAATTGTAGCTTGGAAACAAATCACATAACATTGATGAATCAGCATAATGTTCAATGTTATTCCATTTATATATATGGATGTTCAATGTGTTGTTAAAAAAAGTCTTCGTTCAAACCAATGAAAGCATTTGACATGATATTCTTCTGGCAGGATCCACCACTGCCCCTGTGGAAACAACGGAATCGACGGATAGCTTGTCGTCGGCAGTGACTACAGAGTCAGATGAAACAAGTACAATCGAAGGATCGACGCAATCTGTTGAGACAACGAGCGAAGGTAAATGACTGTCATTTCTGTTTAAAAAATAAGTGTAATTTTGATGGTTAGGCAATGAGACTTCTTTACCAATATAAATGTCATTACAGAAAATAATTTAATTCCTGCATCTACTAAATGCTTAGTTCTATTTCAAATAATTTTTTATCAGCAACAACCACAGCTGCGGATGTTACCACGGGGTCAACCGAAACAATAACTTCGACAGAGACCACTGGAATAGCTGCACAAACAACAATCGAAGGAACAACATCTTTCGTCGAAACAACTAGCGAAGGTACAAGAATGATCTCAACTAATCGTTTTATCTATTCGCCCGTTACTAATATTTTATTACCCAATTGAAATATCTACGAAACTGGTAATTTGTTGAACATATGGAACGATTGATATTAATTATAATAAATAGAAAATAAATATATTATAACTCTGATATTTGTAATTTATTATTGAATTTTGACTATTCACCAACTGTAGCAAGTACGGTAGTAGAAGGGAAAATTACCGAGGAAGACACTACATCAGCGAAGTCTTCTACTACTGCATCATTGGATACTACTACTCTCGAGATAGAAAGTACGACTGCTTCAGGTAACACCGACCGAATGTTTACAAATGCAGTTATGTGTATCCCTTTCCAGTTGTCATTTTGGAAATATAGAAATGATATAGCTCTATATTTGATACCACACGAAGAAAACAGAAGGAGTGCTTTGCAGCTATTTTAAAATATATAGTTGTATTGAAAATATCAATCGTATTCGTTGTTTCATATTTAAAAATGAATACATGAGGTTTGATAAAGCATAAGCGAAAATTGTAGCTTGGAAACAAATCACATAACATTGATGAATCAGCATAATGTTCAATGTTATTCCATTTATATATATGGATGTTCAATGTGTTGTTAAAAAAAGTCTTCGTTCAAACCAATGAATGCATTTGACATGATACTCTTCTGGCAGGATCCACCACAGCCCCTGTGGAAACAACGGAATCGACGGATAGCTTGTCGTCGGCAGCGACTACAGAGTCAGTTGAAACAAGTACATTCGAAGGAACGACGCAATCTGTTGAGACAACGAGCGAAGGTAAATGACTGTCATTTCTGTTTAAAAAATAAGTGTAATTTTGATGGGTAGGCAATGAGACTTCTTTACCAATATAACTGTCATTACAGAAAATAATTTAATTCCGGCATCTACTAAATGCTTAGCTCTATTTCAATTTTTTTTTTCAGCAACAACCACAGCTGTGGATGTTACCACGGGGTCAACCGAAACAATAACTTCGACAGAGACCACTGGAACAGCTGCACAAACAACAGTCGAAGGAACAACATCTTTCGTCGAAACAACTAGCGAAGGTATAAGTTTGATCTCAAATAATCGTTTTATCTATTCGTCCGTTATTAATATTTTATTACCTAATTGAAAAAACTACGAAACTGCTAATTTGTTGTACATATGGAACGATTGATATTAATTATAACAAATAGAAAATAAATATAATATAACTATGATATTTGTAATTTATATTTTAATTTTGATTATTCAGCAACTGTAGCAAGTACGGTAGTAGAAGGGAAAACTACCGTGGAAGACACTACTTCAGCGACGTCTTCTACTACTGCATCATTGGATACTACTACTCTCGAGATAGAAAGTACGACTGCTTCAGGTAACACCGACCGAATGTTTACAAATGCAATTATGTGTATCCCTTTCCAGTTGTCATTTTGGAAATATAGAAATGATATAGCTCTATCTTTGATACCACACGAAGAAAACAGAAGGAGTGCTTTTCAGCTATTTTAAAATATAAAGGTGTATTGAAAATATCAATCGCATTCGTTGTTTCATATTTAAAAATGAATACATGAGGTTTGATAATGCAAAAGCGAAAATTGTAGCTTGGAAACAAATCACATAACATTGATGAATCAGCATAATGTTCAATGTTATTCCATTTATATATATGGATGTTCAATGTGTTGTTAAAAAAAGTCTTCGTTCAAACCAATGAAAGCATT
The DNA here is from genome assembly GCA_963662155.1 of Lamellibrachia columna. NCBI lineage: Eukaryota > Metazoa > Annelida > Polychaeta > Sabellida > Siboglinidae > Lamellibrachia > Lamellibrachia columna. Next base: position 28,382,211 of record OY759263.1, on the reverse strand, counting down.
TGACATGATATTCTTCTGGCAGGATCCACCACTGCCCCTGTGGAAACAACGGAATCGACGGATAGCTTGTCGTCGGCAGCGACTACAGAGTCAGTTGAAACAAGTACAATCGAAGGATCGACGCAATCTGTTGAGACAACGAGCGAAGGTAAATGACTGTCATTTCTGTTTAAAAAATAAGTGTAATTTTGATGGTTAGGCAATGAGACTTCTTTACCAATATAAATGTCATTACAGAAAATAATTTAATTCCTGCATCTACTAAATGCTTAGTTCTATTTCAAATAATTTTTTATCAGCAACAACCACAGCTGCGGATGTTACCACGGGGTCAACCGAAACAATAATTTCGACAGAGACCACTGGAATAGCTGCACAAACAACAATCGAAGGAACAACATCTTTCGTCGAAACAACTAGCGAAGGTACAAGAATGATCTCAACTAATCGTTTTATCTATTCGCCCGTTACTAATATTTTATTACCCAATTGAAATATCTACGAAACTGGTAATTTGTTGAACATATGGAACGATTGATATTAATTATAATAAATAGAAAATAAATATATTATAACTCTGATATTTGTAATTTATTATTGAATTTTGACTATTCACCAACTGTAGCAAGTACGGTAGTAGAAGGGAAAATTACCGAGGAAGACACTACTTCAGCGACGTCTTCTACTACTGCATCATTGGATACTACTACTCTCGAGATAGAAAGTACGACTGCTTCAGGTAACACCGACCGAATGTTTACAAATGCAGTTATGTGTATCCCTTTCCAGTTGTCATTTTGGAAATATAGAAATGATATAGCTCTATATTTGATACCACACGAAGAAAACAGAAGGAGTGCTTTGCAGCTATTTTAAAATATATAGTTGTATTGAAAATATCAATCGTATTCGTTGTTTCATATTTCAAAATGAATACATGAGGTTTGATAAAGCATAAGCGAAAATTGTAGCTTGGAAACAAATCACATAACATTGATGAATCAGCATAATGTTCAATGTTATTCCATTTATATATATGGATGTTCAATGTGTTGTTAAAAAAAGTCTTCGTTCAAACCAATGAATGCATTTGACATGATATTCTTCTGGCAGGATCCACCACAGCCCCTGTGGAAACAACGGAATCGACGGATAGCTTGTCGTCGGCAGCGACTACAGAGTCAGTTGAAACAAGTACAATCGAAGGAACGACGCAATCTGTTGAGACAACGAGCGAAGGTAAATGACTGTCATTTCTGTTTAAAAAATAAGTGTAATTTTGATGGGTAGGCAATGAGACTTCTTTACCAATATAAATGTCATTACAGAAAATAATTTAATTCCTGCATCTACTAAATGCTTAGTTCTATTTCAAATAATTTTTTTTCAGCAACAACAACAGCTGCGGATGTTACCACGGGGTCATCCGAAACAATAATTTCGAAAGAGACCACTGGAACAGCTGCACAAACAACAATCGAAGGAACAACATCTTTCGTCGAAACAACTAGCGAAGGTACAAGAATGATCTCAACTAATCGTTTTATCTATTCGTCCGTTATTAATATTTTATTACCCAATTGAAATATCTACGAAACTGCTAATTTGTTGAACATATGGAACGATTGATATTAATTATAATAAATAGAAAATAAATATAATATAACTCTGATATTTGTAATTTATTGTTCAATTTTGACTATTCACCAACTGTAGCAAGTACGAAAGTAGAAGGGAAAACTACCGAGGAAGACACTACTTCAGCGACGTCTTCTACTACTGCATCATTGGATACTACTACTCTCGAGATAGAAAGTACGACTGCTTCAGGTAACACCGACCGAATGTTTACAAATGCAGTTATGTGTATCCCTTTCCAGTTGTCATTTTGGAAATATAGAAATGATATAGCTCTATCTTTGATACCACACGAAGAAAACAGAAGGAGTGCTTTGCAGCTATTTTAAAATATAAAGGTGTACTGAAAATATCAATCGCATTCGTTGTTTCAAATTTTAAAATGAATACATGAGGTTTGATAATGCAAAAGCGAAAATTGTAGCTTGGAAACAAATCACATAACATTGATGAATCAGCATAATGTTCAATGTTATTCCATTTATATATATGGATGTTCAATGTGTTGTTAAAAAAAGTCTTCCTTCAAACCAATGAATGCATTTGACATGATATTCTTCTGGCAGGATCCACCACAGCCCCTGTGGAAACCACGGAATCGACGGATAGCTTGTCGTCGGCAGCGACTACAGAGTCTGTTGAAACAAGTACAATTGAAGGAACGACGCCATCCGTTGAGACAACGAGCGAAGGTAAATGACTGTCTTTTCTGTTTAAACAATGAGTGTAATTTTGAAGGGTAGGCAATGTGACTTGTTTTCCAATATAACTGTCATTAGAGAAAATAATTTAATTCCTGCATCTACTAAATGCTTAGCTCTATTTCAATTATTTTTTTTCCAGCAACAACCACAGCTGTGGATGTTACCACGGAGTCTACCGAAACAATAACTTCGACAGAGACCACTGGAACAGCTGCACAAACAACAATCGAAGGAACAACATCTTTCGTCGAAACAACTAGCGAAGGTACAAGAATGATCTCAACTAATCGTTTTATCTATTCGTCCGTTATTAATATTTTATTACCCAATTGAAATATCTACGAAACTGCTAATTTGTTGAACATATGGAACGATTGATATTAATTATAATAAATAGAAAATAAATATAATATAACTCTGATATTTGTAATTTATTGTTGAATTTTGACTATTCACCAACTGTAGCGAGTACGAAAGTAGAAGGGAAAACTACCGAGGAAGACACTACTTCAGCGACGTCTTCTACTACTGCATCATTGGATACTACTACTCTCGAGATAGAAAGTACGACTGCTTCAGGTAACACCGACCGAATGTTTACAAATGCAGTTATGTGTATCCCTTTCCAGTTGTCATTTTGGAAATATAGAAATGATATAGCTCTATCTTTGATACCACACGAAGAAAACAGAAGGAGTGCTTTTCAGCTATTTTAAAATATAAAGGTGTACTGAAAATATCAATCGCATTCGTTGTTTCATATTTAAAAATGAATACATGAGGTTTGATAATGCAAAAGCGAAAATTGTAGCTTGGAAACAAATCACATAACATTGATGAATCAGCATAATGTTCAATGTTATTCCATTTATATATATGGATGTTCAATGTGTTGTTAAAAAAAGTCTTCGTTCAAACCAATGAAAGCATTTGACATGATATTCTTCTGGCAGGATCCACCACTGCTCCTGTGGAAACAACGGAATCGACGGATAGCTTGTCGTCGGCAGCGACTACAGAGTCAGTTGAAACAAGTACAATCGAAGGATCGACGCAATCTGTTGAGACAACGAGCGAAGGTAAATGACTGTCATTTCTGTTTAAAAAATAAGTGTAATTTTGATGGTTAGGCAATGAGACTTCTTTACCAATATAAATGTCATTACAGAAAATAATTTAATTCCTGCATCTACTAAATGCTTAGTTCTATTTCAAATAATTTTTTATCAGCAACAACCACAGCTGCGGATGTTACCACCGTGTCAACCGAAACAATAACTTCGACAGAGACCACTGGAATAGCTGCACAAACAACAATCGAAGGAACAACATCTTTCGTCGAAACAACTAGCGAAGGTACAAGAATGATCTCAACTAATCGTTTTATCTATTCGCCCGTTACTAATATTTTATTACCCAATTGAAATATCTACGAAACTGGTAATTTGTTGAACATATGGAACGATTGATATTAATTATAATAAATAGAAAATAAATATATTATAACTCTGATATTTGTAATTTATTATTGAATTTTGACTATTCACCAACTGTAGCAAGTACGGTAGTAGAAGGGAAAATTACCGAGGAAGACACTACTTCAGCGACGTCTTCTACTACTGCATCATTAGATACTACTACTCTCGAGATTGAAAGTACGACTGCTTCAGGTAACACCGACCGAATGTTTACAAATGCAGTTATGTGTATCCCTTTCCAGTTGTCATTTTGGAAATATAGAAATGATATAGCTCTATATTTGATACCACACGAAGAAAACAGAAGGAGTGCTTTGCATCTATTTTAAAATATATAGTTGTATTGAAAATATCAATCGTATTCGTTGTTTCATATTTCAAAATGAATACATGAGGTTTGATAAAGCATAAGCGAAAATTGTAGCTTGGAAACAAATCACATAACATTGATGAATCAGCATAATGTTCAATGTTATTCCATTTATATATATGGATGTTCAATGTGTTGTTAAAAAAAGTCTTCGTTCAAACCAATGAATGCATTTGACATGATATTCTTCTGGCAGGATCCACCACAGCCCCTGTGGAAACAACGGAATCGACGGATAGCTTGTCGTCGGCAGCGACTACAGAGTCAGTTGAAACAAGTACAATCGAAGGAACGACGCAATCTGTTGAGACAACGAGCGAAGGTAAATGACTGTCATTTCTGTTTAAAAAATAAGTGTAATTTTGATGGGTAGGCAATGAGACTTCTTTACCAATATAACTGTCATTACAGAAAATAATTTAATTCCGGCATCTACTAAATGCTTAGCTCTATTTTAAGTATTTTTTTTCAGCAACAACCACAGCTGCGGATGTTACCACGGGGTCAACCGAAACAATAATTTCGACAGAGACCACTGGAACAGCTGCACAAACAACAGTCGAAGGAACAACATCTTTCGTCGAAACAACTAGCGAAGGTATAAGTTTGATCTCAAATAATCGTTTTATCTATTCGTCCGTTATTAATATTTTATTACCTAATTGAAAAAACTACGAAACTGCTAATTTGTTGTACATATGGAAAGATTGATATTAATTATAACAAATAGAAAATAAATATAATATAACTATGATATTTGAAATTTATTTTTTAATTTTGATTATTCAGCAACTGTAGCAAGTACGGTAGTAGAAGGGAAAACTACCGTGGAAGAAACTACTTCAGCGACGTCTTCTACTACTGCATCATTGGATACTACTACTCTCGAGATAGAAAGTACGACTGCTCCAGGTAACACCGACCGAATGTTTACAAATGCAATTATGTGTATCCCTTTCCAGATTTCATTTTGAAATATTGAAATGATATAGCTCTATCTTTGATACCACACGATGAAAACAGAAGGAGTGCTATGCAACTATTTTAAAATATAAAGTTGTATTGAAAATATCAATCATATTCGATGTTTCATATATCAAAATTAATACATGAGGTTTGATAATGCAAAAGCGCAACTTGTAGCTTGGAAGCAAATCACATAACATTTATGAATCAGCATAATGTTCAATGTTATTCCATTTATATATATGGATGTTAAATGTTTTGTTAAAACAATGTCTTGTTCAAACCAATGAATGCATTTGACATGATATTCTTTTGGCAGGATCCACCACAGCCCCTGTGGAAACCACGGAATCGACGGATAGCTTGTCGTCGGCAGCGACTACAGAGTCTGTTGAAACAAGTACAATTGAAGGAACGACGCCATCCGTTGAGACAACGAGCGAAGGTAAATGACTGTCTTTTCTGTTTAAACAATGAGTGTAATTTTGAAGGGTAGGCAATGTGACTTGTTTTCCAATATAACTGTCATTAGAGAAAATAATTTAATTCCTGCATCTACTAAATGCTTAGCTCTATTTCAATTATTTTTTTTCCAGCAACAACCACAGCTGTGGATGTTACCACGGAGTCTACCGAAACAATAACTTCGACAGAGACCACTGGAACAGCTGCACAAACAACAATCGAAGGAACAACATCTTTCGTCGAAACAACTAGCGAAGGTACAAGAATGATCTCAACTAATCGTTTTATCTATTCGTCCGTTATTAATATTTTATTACCCAATTGAAATATCTACGAAACTGCTAATTTGTTGAACATATGGAACGATTGATATTAATTATAATAAATAGAAAATAAATATAATATAACTCTGATATTTGTAATTTATTGTTGAATTTTGACTATTCACCAACTGTAGCGAGTACGAAAGTAGAAGGGAAAACTACCGAGGAAGACACTACTTCAGCGACGTCTTCTACTACTGCATCATTGGATACTACTACTCTCGAGATAGAAAGTACGACTGCTTCAGGTAACACCGACCGAATGTTTACAAATGCAGTTATGTGTATCCCTTTCCAGTTGTCATTTTGGAAATATAGAAATGATATAGCTCTATCTTTGATACCACACGAAGAAAACAGAAGGAGTGCTTTTCAGCTATTTTAAAATATAAAGGTGTACTGAAAATATCAATCGCATTCGTTGTTTCATATTTAAAAATGAATACATGAGGTTTGATAATGCAAAAGCGAAAATTGCAGCTTGGAAACAAATCACATAACATTGATGAATCAGCATAATGTTCAATGTTATTCCATTTATATATATGGATGTTCAATGTGTTGTTAAAAAAAGTCTTCGTTCAAACCAATGAAAGCATTTGACATGATATTCTTCTGGCAGGATCCACCACTGCTCCTGTGGAAACAACGGAATCGACGGATAGCTTGTCGTCGGCAGCGACTACAGAGTCAGTTGAAACAAGTACAATCGAAGGATCGACGCAATCTGTTGAGACAACGAGCGAAGGTAAATGACTGTCATTTCTGTTTAAAAAATAAGTGTAATTTTGATGGTTAGGCAATGAGACTTCTTTACCAATATAAATGTCATTACAGAAAATAATTTAATTCCTGCATCTACTAAATGCTTAGTTCTATTTCAAATAATTTTTTATCAGCAACAACCACAGCTGCGGATGTTACCACCGTGTCAACCGAAACAATAACTTCGACAGAGACCACTGGAATAGCTGCACAAACAACAATCGAAGGAACAACATCTTTCGTCGAAACAACTAGCGAAGGTACAAGAATGATCTCAACTAATCGTTTTATCTATTCGCCCGTTACTAATATTTTATTACCCAATTGAAATATCTACGAAACTGGTAATTTGTTGAACATATGGAACGATTGATATTAATTATAATAAATAGAAAATAAATATATTATAACTCTGATATTTGTAATTTATTATTGAATTTTGACTATTCACCAACTGTAGCAAGTACGGTAGTAGAAGGGAAAATTACCGAGGAAGACACTACTTCAGCGACGTCTTCTACTACTGCATCATTAGATACTACTACTCTCGAGATTGAAAGTACGACTGCTTCAGGTAACACCGACCGAATGTTTACAAATGCAGTTATGTGTATCCCTTTCCAGTTGTCATTTTGGAAATATAGAAATGATATAGCTCTATATTTGATACCACACGAAGAAAACAGAAGGAGTGCTTTGCAGCTATTTTAAAATATATAGTTGTATTGAAAATATCAATCGTATTCGTTGTTTCATATTTCAAAATGAATACATAAGGTTTGATAAAGCATAAGCGAAAATTGTAGCTTGGAACAAATCACATAACATTGATGAATCAGCATAATGTTCAATGTTATTCCATTTATATATATGGATGTTCAATGTGTTGTTAAAAAAAGTCTTCGTTCAAACCAATGAATGCATTTGACATGATATTCTTCTGGCAGGATCCACCACAGCCCCTGTGGAAACAACGGAATCGACGGATAGCTTGTCGTCGGCAGCGACTACAGAGTCAGTTGAAACAAGTACAATCGAAGGAACGACGCAATCTGTTGAGACAACGAGCGAAGGTAAATGACTGTCATTTCTGTTTAAAAAATAAGTGTAATTTTGATGGGTAGGCAATGAGACTTCTTTACCAATATAAATGTCATTACAGAAAATAATTTAATTCCTGCATCTACTAAATGCTTAGTTTTATTTCAAATAATTTTTTTTCAGCAACAACCACAGCTGCGGATGTTACCACGGGGTCATCCGAAACAATAATTTCGAAAGAGACCACTGGAACAGCTGCACAAACAACAATCGAAGGAACAACATCTTTCGTCGAAACAACTAGCGAAGGTACAAGAATGATCTCAACTAATCGTTTTATCTATTCGTCCGTTATTAATATTTTATTACCTAATTGAAAAAACTACGAAACTGCTAATTTGTTGTACATATGGAACGATTGATATTAATTATAACAAATAGAAAATAAATATAATATAACTATGATATTTGTAATTTATTTTTTAATTTTGATTATTCAGCAACTGTAGCAAGTACGGTAGTAGAAGGGAAAACTACCGTGGAAGGCACTACTTCAGCGACGTCTTCTACTACTGCATCATTGGATACTACTACTCTCGAGATAGAAAGTACGACTGCTTCAGGTAACACCGACCGAATGTTTACAAATGCAGTTATGTGTATCCCTTTCCAGTTGTCATTTTGGAAATATAGAAATGATATAGCTCTATCTTTGATACCACACGAAGAAAACAGAAGGAGTGCTTTGCAGCTATTTTAAAATATAAAGTTGTATTGAAAATATCAATCGTATTCGTTGTTTCATATTTCAAAATGAATACATGAGGTTTGATGAAGCATAAGCGAAAATTGTAGCTTGGAAACAAATCACATAACATTGATGAATCAGCATATAGTTCAATGTTATTCCATTTATATATATGGATGTTCAATGTGTTGTTAAAAAAAGTCTTCGTTCAAACCAATGAATGCATTTGACATGATATTCTTCTGGCAGGATCCACCACAGCCCCTGTGGAAACAACGGAATCGACGGATAGCTTGTCGTCGGCAGCGACTACAGAGTCAGTTGAAACAAGTACAATCGAAGGAACGACGCAATCTGTTGAGACAACGAACGAAGGTAAATGACTGTCATTTCTGTTTAAAAAATAAGTGTAATTTTGATGGGTAGGCAATGAGACTTCTTTACCAATATAACTGTCATTACAGAAAATAATTTAATTCCGGCATCTACTAATTGCTTAGCTCTATTTTAAGTATTTTTTTTCAGCAACAACCACAGCTGCGGATGTTACCACGGGGTCAACCGAAACAATAATTTCGACAGAGACCACTGGAACAGCTGCACAAACAACAGTCGAAGGAACAACATCTTTCGTCGAAACAACTAGCGAAGGTATAAGTTTGATCTCAAATAATCGTTTTATCTATTCGTCCGTTATTAATATTTTATTACCTAATTGAAAAAACTACGAAACTGCTAATTTGTTGTACATATGGAACCATTGATATTAATTATAACAAATAGAAAATAAATATAATATAACTATGATATTTGAAATTTATTTTTTAATTTTGATTATTCAGCAACTGTAGCAAGTGCGGTAGTAGAAGGGAAAACTACCGTGGAAGACACTACTTCAGCGACGTCTTCTACTACTGCATCATTGGATACTACTACTCTCGAGATAGAAAGTACGACTGCTCCAGGTAACACCGACCGAATGTTTACAAATGCAATTATGTGTATCCCTTTCCAGATTTCATTTTGAAATATTGAAATGATATAGCTCTATCTTTGATACCACACGATGAAAACAGAAGGAGTGCTATGCAACTATTTTAAAATATAAAGTTGTATTGAAAATATCAATCATATTCGATGTTTCATATATCAAAATTAATACATGAGGTTTGATAATGCAAAAGCGCAACTTGTAGCTTGGAAGCAAATCACATAACATTTATGAATCAGCATAATGTTCAATGTTATTCCATTTATATATATGGATGTTAAATGTTTTGTTAAAACAATGTCTTGTTCAAACCAATGAATGCATTTGACATGATATTCTTTTGGCAGGATCCACCACAGCCCCTGTGGAAACCACGGAATCGACGGATAGCTTGTCGTCGGCAGCGACTACAGAGTCTGTTGAAACAAGTACAATTGAAGGAACGACGCCATCCGTTGAGACAACGAGCGAAGGTAAATGACTGTCTTTTCTGTTTAAACAATGAGTGTAATTTTGAAGGGTAGGCAATGTGACTTGTTTTCCAATATAACTGTCATTAGAGAAAATAATTTAATTCCTGCATCTACTAAATGCTTAGCTCTATTTCAATTATTTTTTTTTCAGCAACAACCACAGCTGTGGATGTTACCACGGAGTCTACCGAAACAATAACTTCGACAGAGACCACTGGAACAGCTGCACAAACAACAATCGAAGGAACAACATCTTTCGTTGAAACAACTAGCGAAGGTACAAGAATGATCTCAACTAATCGTTTTATCTATTCGTCCGTTATTAATATTTTATTACCCAATTGAAATATCTACGAAACTGCTAATTTGTTGAACATATGGAACGATTGATATTAATTATAATAAATAGAAAATAAATATAATATAACTCTGATATTTGTAATTTATTGTTGAATTTTGACTATTCACCAACTGTAGCGAGTACGAAAGTAGAAGGGAAAACTACCGAGGAAGACACTACTTCAGCGACGTCTTCTACTACTGCATCATTGGATACTACTACTCTCGAGATAGAAAGTACGACTGCTTCAGGTAACACCGACCGAATGTTTACAAATGCAGTTATGTGTATCCCTTTCCAGTTGTCATTTTGGAAATATAGAAATGATATAGCTCTATATTTGATACCACACGAAGAAAACAGAAGGAGTGCTTTGCAGCTATTTTAAAATATATAGTTGTATTGAAAATATCAATCGTATTCGTTGTTTCATATTTCAAAATGAATACATAAGGTTTGATAAAGCATAAGCGAAAATTGTAGCTTGGAAACAAATCACATAACATTGATGAATCAGCATAATGTTCAATGTTATTCCATTTATATATATGGATGTTCAATGTGTTGTTAAAAAAAGTCTTCGTTCAAACCAATGAATGCATTTGACATGATATTCTTCTGGCAGGATCCACCACAGCCCCTGTGGAAACAACGGAATCGACGGATAGCTTGTCGTCGGCAGCGACTACAGATTCAGTTGAAACAAGTACAATCGAAGGAACGACGCAATCTGTTGAGACAACGAGCGAAGGTAAATGACTGTCATTTCTGTTTAAAAAATAAGTGTAATTTTGATGGGTAGGCAATGAGACTTCTTTACCAATATAAATGTCATTACAGAAAATAATTTAATTCCTGCATCTACTAAATGCTTAGTTCTATTTCAAATAATTTTTTTTCAGCAACAACCATAGCTGCGGATGTTACCACGGGGTCATCCGAAACAATAATTTCGAAAGAGACCACTGGAACAGCTGCACAAACAACAATCGAAGGAACAACATCTTTCGTCGAAACAACTAGCGAAGGTACAAGAATGATCTCAACTAATCGTTTTATTTATTCGTCCGTTATTAATATTTTATTACCCAATTGAAATATCTACGAAACTGCTAATTTGTTGAACATATGGAACGATTGATATTAATTATAATAAATAGAAAATAAATATAATATAACTCTGATATTTGTAATTTATTGTTGAATTTTAACTATTCACCAACGGTAGCAAGTACGAAAGTAGAAGAGAAAACTACCGAGGAAGACACTACTTCAGCGACGTCTTCTACTACTGCATCATTGGATACTACTACTCTCGAGATAGAAAGTACGACTGCTTCAGGTAACACCGACCGAATGTTTACAAATGCAGTTATGTGTATCCCTTTCCAGTTGTCATTTTGGAAATATAGAAATGATATAGCTCTATCTTTGATACCACACGAAGAAAACAGAAGGAGTGCTTTGCAGCTATTTTAAAATATAAAGTTGTATTGAAAATATCAATCGTATTCGTTGTTTCATATTTCAAAATGAATACATGAGGTTTGATGAAGCATAAGCGAAAATTGTAGCTTGGAAACAAATCACATAACATTGATGAATCAGCATAATGTTCAATGTTATTCCATTTATATATATGGATGTTCAATGTGTTGTTAAAAAAAGTCTTCGTTCAAACCAATGAATGCATTTGACATGATATTCTTCTGGCAGAATCCACCACAGCCCCTGTGGAAACAACGGAATCGACGGATAGCTTGTCGTCGGCAGCGACTACAGAGTCAGTTGAAACAAGTACAATCGAAGGAACGACGCAATCTGTTGAGACAACGAGCGAAGGTAAATGACTGTCATTTCTGTTTAAAAAATAAGTGTAATTTTGATGGGTAGGCAATGAGATTTCTTTACCAATATAACTGTCATTACAGAAAATAATTTAATTCCGGCATCTACTAAATGCTTAGCTCTATTTTAAATATTTTTTTCAGCAACAACCACAGCTGCGGATGTTACCACGGGGTCAACCGAAACAATAATTTCGACAGAGACCACTGGAACAGCTGCACAAACAACAGTCGAAGGAACAACATCTTTCGTCGAAACAACTAGCGAAGGTATAAGTTTGATCTCAAATAATCGTTTTATCTATTCGTCCGTTATTAATATTTTATTACCTAATTGAAAAAACTACGAAACTGCTAATTTGTTGTACATATGGAACGATTGATATTAATTATAACAAATAGAAAATAAATATAATATAACTATGATATTTGTAATTTATTTTTTAATTTTGATTATTCAGCAACTGTAGAAAGTACGGTAGTAGAAGGGAAAACTACCGTGGAAGACACTACTTCAGCGACGTCTTCTACTACTGCATCATTGGATACTACTACTCTCGAGATAGAAAGTACGACTGCTTCAGGTAACACCGACCGAATGTTTACAAATGCAATTATGTGTATCCCTTTCCAGATTTCATTTTGAAATATTGAAATGATATAGCTCTATCTTTGATACCACACGATGAAAACAGAAGGAGTGCTATGCAACTATTTTAAAATATAAAGTTGTATTGAAAATATCAATCATATTCGATGTTTCATATATCAAAATTAATACATGAGGTTTGATAATGCAAAAGCGCAACTTGTAGCTTGGAAGCAAATCACATAACATTTATGAATCAGCATAATGTTCAATGTTATTCCATTTATATATATGGATGTTAAATGTTTTGTTAAAACAATGTCTTGTTCAAACCAATGAATGCATTTGACATGATATTCTTTTGGCAGGATCCACCACAGCCCCTGTGGAAACCACGGAATCGACGGATAGCTTGTCGTCGGCAGCGACTACAGAGTCTGTTGAAACAAGTACAATTGAAGGAACGACGCCATCCATTGAGACAACGAGCGAAGGTAAATGACTGTCTTTTCTGTTTAAACAATGAGTGTAATTTTGAAGGGTAGGCAATGTGACTTGTTTTGCAATATAACTGTCATTAAAGAAAATAATTTAATTCCTTCATCTACTAAATGCTTAGCTCTATTTCAATTATTTTTTTTTCAGCAAAAACCACAGCTGTGGATGTTACCACGGAGTCTACAGAAACAATAACTTCGACAGAGACCACTGGAACAGCTGCACAAACAACAATCGAAGGAACAACATCTTTCGTCGAAACAACTAGCGAAGGTACAAGAATGATCTCAACTAATCGTTTTATCTATTCGTCCGTTATTAATATTTTATTACCCAATTGAAATATCTACGAAACTGCTAATTTGTTGAACATATGGAACGATTGATATTAATTATAATAAATAGAAAATAAATATAATATAACTCTGATATTTGTAATTTATTGTTGAATTTTGACTATTCACCAACTGTAGCGAGTACGAAAGTAGAAGGGAAAACTACCGAGGAAGACACTACTTCAGCGACGTCTTCTACTACTGCATCATTGGATACTACTACTCTCGAGATAGAAAGTACGACTGCTTCAGGTAACACCGACCGAATGTTTACAAATGCAGTTATGTGTATCCCTTTCCAGTTGTCATTTTGGAAATATAGAAATGATATAGCTCTATCTTTGATACCACACGAAGAAAACAGAAGGAGTGCTTTGCAGCTATTTTAAAATATAAAGGTGTACTGAAAATATCAATCGCATTCGTTGTTTCATATTTTAAAATGAATACATGAGGTTTGATAATGCAAAAGCGAAAATTGTAGCTTGGAAACAAATCACATAACATTGATGAATCAGCAGAATGTTCAATGTTATTCCATTTATATATATGGATGTTCAATGTGTTGTTAAAAAAAGTCTTCGTTCAAACCAATGAAAGCATTTGACATGATATTCTTCTGGCAGGATCCACCACTGCCCCTGTGGAAACAACGGAATCGACGGATAGCTTGTCGTCGGCAGCGACTACAGAGTCAGTTGAAACAAGTACAATCGAAGGATCGACGCAATCTGTTGAGACAACGAGCGAAGGTAAATGACTGTCATTTCTGTTTAAAAAATAAGTGTAATTTTGATGGTTAGGCAATGAGACTTCTTTACCAATATAAATGTCATTACAGAAAATAATTTAATTCCTGCATCTACTAAATGCTTAGTTCTATTTCAAATAATTTTTTATCAGCAACAACCACAGCTGCGGATGTTACCACGGGGTCAACCGAAACAATAACTTCGACAGAGACCACTGGAATAGCTGCACAAACAACAATCGAAGGAACAACATCTTTCGTCGAAACAACTAGCGAAGTTACAAGAATGATCTCAACTAATCGTTTTATCTATTCGCCCGTTACTAATATTTTATTACCCAATTGAAATATCTACGAAACTGGTAATTTGTTGAACATATGGAACGATTGATATTAATTATAATGAATAGAAAATAAATATATTATAACTCGGATATTTGTAATTTATTATTGAATTTTGACTATTCACCAACTGTAGCAAGTACGGTAGTAGAAGGGAAAATTACCGAGGAAGACACTACTTCAGCGACGTCTTCTACTACTGCATCATTGGATACTACTACTCTCGAGATAGAAAGTACGACTGCTTCAGGTAACACCGACCGAATGTTTACAAATGCAGTTATGTGTATCCCTTTCCAGTTGTCATTTTGGAAATATAGAAATGATATAGCTCTATCTTTGATACCACACGAAGAAAACAGAAGGAGTGCTTTGCAGCTATTTTAAAATATAAAGTTGTATTGAAAATATCAATCGTATTCGTTGTTTCATATTTCAAAATGAATACATGAGGTTTGATGAAGCATAAGCGAAAATTGTAGCTTGGAAACAAATCACATAACATTGATGAATCAGCATAATGTTCAATGTTATTCCATTTATATATATGGATGTTCAATGTGTTGTTAAAAAAGTCTTCGTTCAAACCAATGAATGCATTTGACATGATATTCTTCTGGCAGGATCCACCACAGCCCCTGTGGAAACAACGGAATCGACGGATAGCTTGTCGTCGGCAGCGACTACAGAATCAGTTGAAACAAGTACAATCGAAGGAACGACGCAATCTGTTGAGACAACGAGCGAAGGTAAATGACTGTCATTTCTGTTTAAAAAATAAGTGTAATTTTGATGGGTAGGCAATGAGACTTCTTTACCAATATAACTGTCATTACAGAAAATAATTTAATTCCGGCATCTACTAAATGCTTAGCTCTATTTTAAGTATTTTTTTTCAGCAACAACCACAGCTGCGGATGTTACCACGGGGTCAACCGAAACAATAATTTCGACAGAGACCACTGGAACAGCTGCACAAACAACAGTCGAAGGAACAACATCTTTCGTCGAAACAACTGGCGAAGGTATAAGTTTGATCTCAAATAATCGTTTTATCTATTCGTCCGTTATTAATATTTTATTACCTAATTGAAAAAACTACGAAACTGCTAATTTGTTGTACATATGGAACGATTGATATTAATTATAACAAATAGAAAATAAATATAATATAACTATGATATTTGTAATTTATTTTTTAATTTTGATTATTCAGCAACTGTAGCAAGTACGGTAGTAGAAGGGAAAACTACCGTGGAAGACACTACTTCAGCGACGTCTTCTACTACCGCATCATTGGATACTACTACTCTCGAGATAGAAAGTACGACTGCTTCAGGTAACACCGACCGAATGTTTACAAATGCAATTATGTGTATCCCTTTCCAGATTTCATTTTGAAATATTGAAATGATATAGCTCTATCTTTGATACCACACGATGAAAACAGAAGGAGTGCTATGCAACTATTTTAAAATATAAAGTTGTATTGAAAATATCAATCATATTCGATGTTTCATATATCAAAATTAATACATGAGGTTTGATAATGCAAAAGCGCAACTTGTAGCTTGGAAGCAAATCACATAACATTTATGAATCAGCATAATGTTCAATGTTATTCCATTTATATATATGGATGTTAAATGTTTTGTTAAAACAATGTCTTGTTCAAACCAATGAATGCATTTGACATGATATTCTTTTGGCAGGATCCACCACAGCCCCTGTGGAAACCACGGAATCGACGGATAGCTTGTCGTCGGCAGCGACTACAGAGTCTGTTGAAACAAGTACAATTGAAGGAACGACGCCATCCGTTGAGACAACGAGCGAAGGTAAATGACTGTCTTTTCTGTTTAAACAATGAGTGTAATTTTGAAGGGTAGGCAATGTGACTTGTTTTGCAATATAACTGTCATTAGAGAAAATAATTTAATTCCTTCATCTACTAAATGCTTAGCTCTATTTCAATTATTTTTTTTTCAGCAACAACCACAGCTGTGGATGTTACCACGGAGTCTACCGAAACAATAACTTCGACAGAGACCACTGGAACAGCTGCACAAACAACAATCGAAGGAACAACATCTTTCGTCGAAACAACTAGCGAAGGTACAAGAATGATCTCAACTAATCGTTTTATCTATTCGTCCGTTATTAATATTTTATTACCCAATTGAAATATCTACGAAACTGCTAATTTGTTGAACATATGGAACGATTGATATTAAATATAATAAATAGAAAATAAATATAATATAACTCTGATATTTGTAATTTATTGTTGAATTTTGACTATTCACCAACTGTAGCGAGTACGAAAGTAGAAGGGAAAACTACCGAGGAAGACACTACTTCAGCGACGTCTTCTACTACTGCATCATTGGATACTACTACTCTCGAGATAGAAAGTACGACTGCTTCAGGTAACACCGACCGAATGTTTACAAATGCAGTTATGTGTATCCCTTTCCAGTTGTCATTTTGGAAATATAGAAATGATATAGCTCTATCTTTGATACCACACGAAGAAAACAGAAGGAGTGCTTTTCAGCTATTTTAAAATATAAAGGTGTACTGAAAATATCAATCGCATTCGTTGTTTCATATTTAAAAATAAATACATGAGGTTTGATAATGCAAAAGCGAAAATTGTAGCTTGGAAACAAATCACATAACATTGATGAATCAGCATAATGTTCAATGTTATTCCATTTATATATATGGATGTTCAATGTGTTGTTAAAAAAAGTCTTCGTTCAAACCAATGAAAGCATTTGACATGATATTCTTCTGGCAGGATCCACCACTGCCCCTGTGGAAACAACGGAATCGACGGATAGCTTGTCGTCGGCAGCGACTACAGAGTCAGTTGAAACAAGTACAATCGAAGGAACGACGCAATCTGTTGAGACAACGAGCGAAGGTAAATGACTGTCATTTCTGTTTAAAAAATAAGTGTAATTTTGATGGGTAGGCAATGAGACTTCTTTACCAATATAAATGTCATTACAGAAAATAATTTAATTCCTGCTTCTACTAAATGCTTAGTTTTATTTCAAATAATTTTTTTTCAGCAACAACCACAGCTGCGGATGTTACCACGGGGTCATCCGAAACAATAATTTCGAAAGAGACCACTGGAACAGCTGCACAAACAACAATCGAAGGAACAACATCTTTCGTCGAAACAACTAGCGAAGGTACAAGAATGATCTCAACTAATCGTTTTATCTATTCGTCCGTTATTAATATTTTATTACCTAATTGAAAAAACTACGAAACTGCTAATTTGTTGTACATATGGAACGATTGATATTAATTATAACAAATAGAAAATAAATATAATATAACTATGATATTTGTAATTTATTTTTTAATTTTGATTATTCAGCAACTGTAGCAAGTACGGTAGTAGAAGGGAAAACTACCGTGGAAGGCACTACTTCAGCGACGTCTTCTACTACTGCATCATTGGATACTACTACTCTCGAGATAGAAAGTACGACTGCTTCAGGTAACACCGACCGAATGTTTACAAATGCAGTTATGTGTATCCCTTTCCAGTTGTCATTTTGGAAATATAGAAATGATATAGCTCTATCTTTGATACCACACGAAGAAAACAGAAGGAGTGCTTTGCAGCTATTTTAAAATATAAAGTTGTATTGAAAATATCAATCGTATTCGTTGTTTCATATTTCAAAATGAATACATGAGGTTTGATGAAGCATAAGCGAAAATTGTAGCTTGGAAACAAATCACATAACATTGATGAATCAGCATATAGTTCAATGTTATTCCATTTATATATATGGATGTTCAATGTGTTGTTAAAAAAAGTTTTCGTTCAAACCAATGAATGCATTTGACATGATATTCTTCTGGCAGGATCCACCACAGCCCCTGTGGAAACAACGGAATCGACGGATAGCTTGTCGTCGGCAGCGACTACAGAGTCAGTTGAAACAAGTACAATCGAAGGAACGACGCAATCTGTTGAGACAACGAACGAAGGTAAATGACTGTCATTTCTGTTTAAAAAATAAGTGTAATTTTGATGGGTAGGCAATGAGACTTCTTTACCAATATAACTGTCATTACAGAAAATAATTTAATTCCGGCATCTACTAATTGCTTAGCTCTATTTTAAGTATTTTTTTTCAGCAACAACCACAGCTGCGGATGTTACCACGGGGTCAACCGAAACAATAATTTCGACAGAGACCACTGGAACAGCTGCACAAACAACAGTCGAAGGAACAACATCTTTCGTCGAAACAACTAGCGAAGGTATAAGTTTGATCTCAAATAATCGTTTTATCTATTCGTCCGTTATTAATATTTTATTACCTAATTGAAAAAACTACGAAACTGCTAATTTGTTGTACATATGGAACCATTGATATTAATTATAACAAATAGAAAATAAATATAATATAACTATGATATTTGAAATTTATTTTTTAATTTTGATTATTCAGCAACTGTAGCAAGTGCGGTAGTAGAAGGGAAAACTACCGTGGAAGACACTACTTCAGCGACGTCTTCTACTACTGCATCATTGGATACTACTACTCTCGAGATAGAAAGTACGACTGCTCCAGGTAACACCGACCGAATGTTTACAAATGCAATTATGTGTATCCCTTTCCAGATTTCATTTTGAAATATTGAAATGATATAGCTCTATCTTTGATACCACACGATGAAAACAGAAGGAGTGCTATGCAACTATTTTAAAATATAAAGTTGTATTGAAAATATCAATCATATTCGATGTTTCATATATCAAAATTAATACATGAGGTTTGATAATGCAAAAGCGCAACTTGTAGCTTGGAAGCAAATCACATAACATTTATGAATCAGCATAATGTTCAATGTTATTCCATTTATATATATGGATGTTAAATGTTTTGTTAAAACAATGTCTTGTTCAAACCAATGAATGCATTTGACATGATATTCTTTTGGCAGGATCCACCACAGCCCCTGTGGAAACCACGGAATCGACGGATAGCTTGTCGTCGGCAGCGACTACAGAGTCTGTTGAAACAAGTACAATTGAAGGAACGACGCCATCCGTTGAGACAACGAGCGAAGGTAAATGACTGTCTTTTCTGTTTAAACAATGAGTGTAATTTTGAAGGGTAGGCAATGTGACTTGTTTTCCAATATAACTGTCATTAGAGAAAATAATTTAATTCCTGCATCTACTAAATGCTTAGCTCTATTTCAATTATTTTTTTTTCAGCAACAACCACAGCTGTGGATGTTACCACGGAGTCTACCGAAACAATAACTTCGACAGAGACCACTGGAACAGCTGCACAAACAACAATCGAAGGAACAACATCTTTCGTTGAAACAACTAGCGAAGGTACAAGAATGATCTCAACTAATCGTTTTATCTATTCGTCCGTTATTAATATTTTATTACCCAATTGAAATATCTACGAAACTGCTAATTTGTTGAACATATGGAACGATTGATATTAATTATAATAAATAGAAAATAAATATAATATAACTCTGATATTTGTAATTTATTGTTGAATTTTGACTATTCACCAACTGTAGCGAGTACGAAAGTAGAAGGGAAAACTACCGAGGAAGACACTACTTCAGCGACGTCTTCTACTACTGCATCATTGGATACTACTACTCTCGAGATAGAAAGTACGACTGCTTCAGGTAACACCGACCGAATGTTTACAAATGCAGTTATGTGTATCCCTTTCCAGTTGTCATTTTGGAAATATAGAAATGATATAGCTCTATATTTGATACCACACGAAGAAAACAGAAGGAGTGCTTTGCAGCTATTTTAAAATATATAGTTGTATTGAAAATATCAATCGTATTCGTTGTTTCATATTTCAAAATGAATACATAAGGTTTGATAAAGCATAAGCGAAAATTGTAGCTTGGAAACAAATCACATAACATTGATGAATCAGCATAATGTTCAATGTTATTCCATTTATATATATGGATGTTCAATGTGTTGTTAAAAAAAGTCTTCGTTCAAACCAATGAATGCATTTGACATGATATTCTTCTGGCAGGATCCACCACAGCCCCTGTGGAAACAACGGAATCGACGGATAGCTTGTCGTCGGCAGCGACTACAGATTCAGTTGAAACAAGTACAATCGAAGGAACGACGCAATCTGTTGAGACAACGAGCGAAGGTAAATGACTGTCATTTCTGTTTAAAAAATAAGTGTAATTTTGATGGGTAGGCAATGAGACTTCTTTACCAATATAAATGTCATTACAGAAAATAATTTAATTCCTGCATCTACTAAATGCTTAGTTCTATTTCAAATAATTTTTTTTCAGCAACAACCATAGCTGCGGATGTTACCACGGGGTCATCCGAAACAATAATTTCGAAAGAGACCACTGGAACAGCTGCACAAACAACAATCGAAGGAACAACATCTTTCGTCGAAACAACTAGCGAAGGTACAAGAATGATCTCAACTAATCGTTTTATTTATTCGTCCGTTATTAATATTTTATTACCCAATTGAAATATCTACGAAACTGCTAATTTGTTGAACATATGGAACGATTGATATTAATTATAATAAATAGAAAATAAATATAATATAACTCTGATATTTGTAATTTATTGTTGAATTTTAACTATTCACCAACGGTAGCAAGTACGAAAGTAGAAGAGAAAACTACCGAGGAAGACACTACTTCAGCGACGTCTTCTACTACTGCATCATTGGATACTACTACTCTCGAGATAGAAAGTACGACTGCTTCAGGTAACACCGACCGAATGTTTACAAATGCAGTTATGTGTATCCCTTTCCAGTTGTCATTTTGGAAATATAGAAATGATATAGCTCTATCTTTGATACCACACGAAGAAAACAGAAGGAGTGCTTTGCAGCTATTTTAAAATATAAAGTTGTATTGAAAATATCAATCGTATTCGTTGTTTCATATTTCAAAATGAATACATGAGGTTTGATGAAGCATAAGCGAAAATTGTAGCTTGGAAACAAATCACATAACATTGATGAATCAGCATAATGTTCAATGTTATTCCATTTATATATATGGATGTTCAATGTGTTGTTAAAAAAAGTCTTCGTTCAAACCAATGAATGCATTTGACATGATATTCTTCTGGCAGAATCCACCACAGCCCCTGTGGAAACAACGGAATCGACGGATAGCTTGTCGTCGGCAGCGACTACAGAGTCAGTTGAAACAAGTACAATCGAAGGAACGACGCAATCTGTTGAGACAACGAGCGAAGGTAAATGACTGTCATTTCTGTTTAAAAAATAAGTGTAATTTTGATGGGTAGGCAATGAGATTTCTTTACCAATATAACTGTCATTACAGAAAATAATTTAATTCCGGCATCTACTAAATGCTTAGCTCTATTTTAAATATTTTTTTCAGCAACAACCACAGCTGCGGATGTTACCACGGGGTCAACCGAAACAATAATTTCGACAGAGACCACTGGAACAGCTGCACAAACAACAGTCGAAGGAACAACATCTTTCGTCGAAACAACTAGCGAAGGTATAAGTTTGATCTCAAATAATCGTTTTATCTATTCGTCCGTTATTAATATTTTATTACCTAATTGAAAAAACTACGAAACTGCTAATTTGTTGTACATATGGAACGATTGATATTAATTATAACAAATAGAAAATAAATATAATATAACTATGATATTTGTAATTTATTTTTTAATTTTGATTATTCAGCAACTGTAGAAAGTACGGTAGTAGAAGGGAAAACTACCGTGGAAGACACTACTTCAGCGACGTCTTCTACTACTGCATCATTGGATACTACTACTCTCGAGATAGAAAGTACGACTGCTTCAGGTAACACCGACCGAATGTTTACAAATGCAATTATGTGTATCCCTTTCCAGATTTCATTTTGAAATATTGAAATGATATAGCTCTATCTTTGATACCACACGATGAAAACAGAAGGAGTGCTATGCAACTATTTTAAAATATAAAGTTGTATTGAAAATATCAATCATATTCGATGTTTCATATATCAAAATTAATACATGAGGTTTGATAATGCAAAAGCGCAACTTGTAGCTTGGAAGCAAATCACATAACATTTATGAATCAGCATAATGTTCAATGTTATTCCATTTATATATATGGATGTTAAATGTTTTGTTAAAACAATGTCTTGTTCAAACCAATGAATGCATTTGACATGATATTCTTTTGGCAGGATCCACCACAGCCCCTGTGGAAACCACGGAATCGACGGATAGCTTGTCGTCGGCAGCGACTACAGAGTCTGTTGAAACAAGTACAATTGAAGGAACGACGCCATCCATTGAGACAACGAGCGAAGGTAAATGACTGTCTTTTCTGTTTAAACAATGAGTGTAATTTTGAAGGGTAGGCAATGTGACTTGTTTTGCAATATAACTGTCATTAAAGAAAATAATTTAATTCCTTCATCTACTAAATGCTTAGCTCTATTTCAATTATTTTTTTTTCAGCAAAAACCACAGCTGTGGATGTTACCACGGAGTCTACAGAAACAATAACTTCGACAGAGACCACTGGAACAGCTGCACAAACAACAATCGAAGGAACAACATCTTTCGTCGAAACAACTAGCGAAGGTACAAGAATGATCTCAACTAATCGTTTTATCTATTCGTCCGTTATTAATATTTTATTACCCAATTGAAATATCTACGAAACTGCTAATTTGTTGAACATATGGAACGATTGATATTAATTATAATAAATAGAAAATAAATATAATATAACTCTGATATTTGTAATTTATTGTTGAATTTTGACTATTCACCAACTGTAGCGAGTACGAAAGTAGAAGGGAAAACTACCGAGGAAGACACTACTTCAGCGACGTCTTCTACTACTGCATCATTGGATACTACTACTCTCGAGATAGAAAGTACGACTGCTTCAGGTAACACCGACCGAATGTTTACAAATGCAGTTATGTGTATCCCTTTCCAGTTGTCATTTTGGAAATATAGAAATGATATAGCTCTATCTTTGATACCACACGAAGAAAACAGAAGGAGTGCTTTGCAGCTATTTTAAAATATAAAGGTGTACTGAAAATATCAATCGCATTCGTTGTTTCATATTTTAAAATGAATACATGAGGTTTGATAATGCAAAAGCGAAAATTGTAGCTTGGAAACAAATCACATAACATTGATGAATCAGCAGAATGTTCAATGTTATTCCATTTATATATATGGATGTTCAATGTGTTGTTAAAAAAAGTCTTCGTTCAAACCAATGAAAGCATTTGACATGATATTCTTCTGGCAGGATCCACCACTGCCCCTGTGGAAACAACGGAATCGACGGATAGCTTGTCGTCGGCAGCGACTACAGAGTCAGTTGAAACAAGTACAATCGAAGGATCGACGCAATCTGTTGAGACAACGAGCGAAGGTAAATGACTGTCATTTCTGTTTAAAAAATAAGTGTAATTTTGATGGTTAGGCAATGAGACTTCTTTACCAATATAAATGTCATTACAGAAAATAATTTAATTCCTGCATCTACTAAATGCTTAGTTCTATTTCAAATAATTTTTTATCAGCAACAACCACAGCTGCGGATGTTACCACGGGGTCAACCGAAACAATAACTTCGACAGAGACCACTGGAATAGCTGCACAAACAACAATCGAAGGAACAACATCTTTCGTCGAAACAACTAGCGAAGTTACAAGAATGATCTCAACTAATCGTTTTATCTATTCGCCCGTTACTAATATTTTATTACCCAATTGAAATATCTACGAAACTGGTAATTTGTTGAACATATGGAACGATTGATATTAATTATAATGAATAGAAAATAAATATATTATAACTCGGATATTTGTAATTTATTATTGAATTTTGACTATTCACCAACTGTAGCAAGTACGGTAGTAGAAGGGAAAATTACCGAGGAAGACACTACTTCAGCGACGTCTTCTACTACTGCATCATTGGATACTACTACTCTCGAGATAGAAAGTACGACTGCTTCAGGTAACACCGACCGAATGTTTACAAATGCAGTTATGTGTATCCCTTTCCAGTTGTCATTTTGGAAATATAGAAATGATATAGCTCTATCTTTGATACCACACGAAGAAAACAGAAGGAGTGCTTTGCAGCTATTTTAAAATATAAAGTTGTATTGAAAATATCAATCGTATTCGTTGTTTCATATTTCAAAATGAATACATGAGGTTTGATGAAGCATAAGCGAAAATTGTAGCTTGGAAACAAATCACATAACATTGATGAATCAGCATAATGTTCAATGTTATTCCATTTATATATATGGATGTTCAATGTGTTGTTAAAAAAGTCTTCGTTCAAACCAATGAATGCATTTGACATGATATTCTTCTGGCAGGATCCACCACAGCCCCTGTGGAAACAACGGAATCGACGGATAGCTTGTCGTCGGCAGCGACTACAGAATCAGTTGAAACAAGTACAATCGAAGGAACGACGCAATCTGTTGAGACAACGAGCGAAGGTAAATGACTGTCATTTCTGTTTAAAAAATAAGTGTAATTTTGATGGGTAGGCAATGAGACTTCTTTACCAATATAACTGTCATTACAGAAAATAATTTAATTCCGGCATCTACTAAATGCTTAGCTCTATTTTAAGTATTTTTTTTCAGCAACAACCACAGCTGCGGATGTTACCACGGGGTCAACCGAAACAATAATTTCGACAGAGACCACTGGAACAGCTGCACAAACAACAGTCGAAGGAACAACATCTTTCGTCGAAACAACTGGCGAAGGTATAAGTTTGATCTCAAATAATCGTTTTATCTATTCGTCCGTTATTAATATTTTATTACCTAATTGAAAAAACTACGAAACTGCTAATTTGTTTTACATATGGAACGATTGATATTAATTATAACAAATAGAAAATAAATATAATATAACTATGATATTTGTAATTTATTTTTTAATTTTGATTATTCAGCAACTGTAGCAAGTACGGTAGTAGAAGGGAAAACTACCGTGGAAGACACTACTTCAGCGACGTCTTCTACTACCGCATCATTGGATACTACTACTCTCGAGATAGAAAGTACGACTGCTTCAGGTAACACCGACCGAATGTTTACAAATGCAATTATGTGTATCCCTTTCCAGATTTCATTTTGAAATATTGAAATGATATAGCTCTATCTTTGATACCACACGATGAAAACAGAAGGAGTGCTATGCAACTATTTTAAAATATAAAGTTGTATTGAAAATATCAATCATATTCGATGTTTCATATATCAAAATTAATACATGAGGTTTGATAATGCAAAAGCGCAACTTGTAGCTTGGAAGCAAATCACATAACATTTATGAATCAGCATAATGTTCAATGTTATTCCATTTATATATATGGATGTTAAATGTTTTGTTAAAACAATGTCTTGTTCAAACCAATGAATGCATTTGACATGATATTCTTTTGGCAGGATCCACCACAGCCCCTGTGGAAACCACGGAATCGACGGATAGCTTGTCGTCGGCAGCGACTACAGAGTCTGTTGAAACAAGTACAATTGAAGGAACGACGCCATCCGTTGAGACAACGAGCGAAGGTAAATGACTGTCTTTTCTGTTTAAACAATGAGTGTAATTTTGAAGGGTAGGCAATGTGACTTGTTTTGCAATATAACTGTCATTAGAGAAAATAATTTAATTCCTTCATCTACTAAATGCTTAGCTCTATTTCAATTATTTTTTTTTCAGCAACAACCACAGCTGTGGATGTTACCACGGAGTCTACCGAAACAATAACTTCGACAGAGACCACTGGAACAGCTGCACAAACAACAATCGAAGGAACAACATCTTTCGTCGAAACAACTAGCGAAGGTACAAGAATGATCTCAACTAATCGTTTTATCTATTCGTCCGTTATTAATATTTTATTACCCAATTGAAATATCTACGAAACTGCTAATTTGTTGAACATATGGAACGATTGATATTAAATATAATAAATAGAAAATAAATATAATATAACTCTGATATTTGTAATTTATTGTTGAATTTTGACTATTCACCAACTGTAGCGAGTACGAAAGTAGAAGGGAAAACTACCGAGGAAGACACTACTTCAGCGACGTCTTCTACTACTGCATCATTGGATACTACTACTCTCGAGATAGAAAGTACGACTGCTTCAGGTAACACCGACCGAATGTTTACAAATGCAGTTATGTGTATCCCTTTCCAGTTGTCATTTTGGAAATATAGAAATGATATAGCTCTATCTTTGATACCACACGAAGAAAACAGAAGGAGTGCTTTTCAGCTATTTTAAAATATAAAGGTGTACTGAAAATATCAATCGCATTCGTTGTTTCATATTTAAAAATAAATACATGAGGTTTGATAATGCAAAAGCGAAAATTGTAGCTTGGAAACAAATCACATAACATTGATGAATCAGCATAATGTTCAATGTTATTCCATTTATATATATGGATGTTCAATGTGTTGTTAAAAAAAGTCTTCGTTCAAACCAATGAAAGCATTTGACATGATATTCTTCTGGCAGGATCCACCACTGCCCCTGTGGAAACAACGGAATCGACGGATAGCTTGTCGTCGGCAGCGACTACAGAGTCAGTTGAAACAAGTACAATCGAAGGATCGACGCAATCTGTTGAGACAACGAGCGAAGGTAAATGACTGTCATTTCTGTTTAAAAAATAAGTGTAATTTTGATGGTTAGGCAATGAGACTTCTTTACCAATATAAATGTCATTACAGAAAATAATTTAATTCCTGCATCTACTAAATGCTTAGTTTTATTTCAAATAATTTTTTATCAGCAACAACCACAGCTGCGGATGTTACCACGGGGTCAACCGAAACAATAACTTCGACAGAGACCACTGGAATAGCTGCACAAACAACAATCGAAGGAACAACATCTTTCGTCGAAACAACTAGCGAAGGTACAAGAATGATCTCAACTAATCGTTTTATCTATTCGCCCGTTACTAATATTTTATTACCCAATTGAAATATCTACGAAACTGGTAATTTGTTGAACATATGGAACGATTGATATTAATTATAATAAATAGAAAATAAATATATTATAACTGTGATATTTGTAATTTATTATTGAATTTTGACTATTCACCAACTGTAGCAAGTACGGTAGTAGAAGGGAAAATTACCGAGGAAGACACTACTTCAGCGACGTCTTCTACTACTGCATCATTGGATACTACTACTCTCGAGATAGAAAGTACGACTGCTTCAGGTAACACCGACCGAATGTTTACAAATGCAGTTATGTGTATCCCTTTCCAGTTGTCATTTTGGAAATATAGAAATGATATAGCTCTATCTTTGATACCACACGAAGAAAACAGAAGGAGTGCTTTGCAGCTATTTTAAAATATAAAGGTGTACTGAAAATATCAATCGCATTCGTTGTTTCATATTTTAAAATGAATACATGAGGTTTGATAATGCAAAAGCGAAAATTGTAGCTTGGAAACAAATCACATAACATTGATGAATCAGCATAATGTTCAATGTTATTCCATTTATATATATGGATGTTCAATGTGTTGTTAAAAAAAGTCTTCGTTCAAACCAATGAATGCATTTGACATGATATTCTTCTGGCAGGATCCACCACAGCCCCTGTGGAAACAACGGAATCGACGGATACCTTGTCGTCGGCAGCGACTACAGAGTCAGTTGAGACAAGTACAATCGAAGGAACGACGCAATCTGTTGAGACAACGAGCGAAGGTAAATGACTGTAATTTCTGTTTAAAAAATAAGTGTAATTTTGATGGGTAGGCAATGAGACTTCTTTACCAATATAAATGTCATTACAGAAAATAATTTAATTCCTGCATCTACTAAATGCTTAGTTCTATTTCAAATAATTTTTTTTCAGCAACAACCACAGCTGCGGATGTTACCACGGGGTCAACCGAAACAATAACTTCGACAGAGACCACTGGAATAGCTGCACAAACAACAATCGAAGGAACAACATCTTTCGTCGAAACAACTAGCGAAGGTACAAGAATGATCTCAACTAATCGTTTTATCTATTCGTCCGTTATTAATATTTTATTACCCAATTGAAATATCTACGAAACTGCTAATTTGTTGAACATATGGAACGATTGATATTAATTATAATAAATAGAAAATAAATATAATATAAATCAGATATTTGTAATTTATTGTTCAATTTTGACTATTCACCAACTGTAGCAAGTACGAAAGTAGAAGGGAAAACTACCGAGGAAGACACTACTTCAGCGACGTCTTCTACTACTTCATCATTGGATACTACTACTCTCGAGATAGAAAGTACGACTGCTTCAGGTAACACCGACCGAATGTTTACAAATGCAGTTATGTGTATCCCTTTCCAGTTGTCATTTTGGAAATATAGAAATGATATAGCTCTATCTTTGATACCACACGAAGAAAACAGAAGGAGTGCTTTGCAGCTATTTTAAAATATAAAGGTGTACTGAAAATATCAATCGCATTCGTTGTTTCATATTTTAAAATGAATACATGAGGTTTGATAATGCAAAAGCGAAAATTGTAGCTTGGAAACAAATCACATAACATTGATGAATCAGCATAATGTTCAATGTTATTCCATTTATATATATGGATGTTCAATGTGTTGTTAAAAAAAGTCTTCCTTCAAACCAATGAATGCATTTGACATGATATTCTTCTGGCAGGATCCACCACAGCCCCTGTGGAAACAACGGAATCGAAGGATAGCTTGTCGTCGGCAGCGACTACAGAGTCAGTTGAAACAAGTACAATCGAAGGATCGACGCAATCTGTTGAGACAACGAGCGAAGGTAAATGACTGTCATTTCTGTTTAAAAAATAAGTGTAATTTTGATGGTTAGGCAATGAGACTTCTTTACCAATATAAATGTCATTACAGAAAATAATTTAATTCCTGCATCTACTAAATGCTTAGTTTTATTTCAAATAATTTTTTATCAGCAACAACCACAGCTGCGGATGTTACCACGGGGTCAACCGAAACAATAACTTCGACAGAGACCACTGGAATAGCTGCACAAACAACAATCGAAGGAACAACATCTTTCGTCGAAACAACTAGCGAAGGTACAAGAATGATCTCAACTAATCGTTTTATCTATTCGCCCGTTACTAATATTTTATTACCCAATTGAAATATCTACGAAACTGGTAATTTGTTGAACATATGGAACGATTGATATTAATTATAATAAATAGAAAATAAATATATTATAACTGTGATATTTGTAATTTATTATTGAATTTTGACTATTCACCAACTGTAGCAAGTACGGTAGTAGAAGGGAAAATTACCGAGGAAGACACTACTTCAGCGACGTCTTCTACTACTGCATCATTGGATACTACTACTCTCGAGATAGAAAGTACGACTGCTTCAGGTAACACCGACCGAATGTTTACAAATGCAGTTATGTGTATCCCTTTCCAGTTGTCATTTTGGAAATATAGAAATGATATAGCTCTATCTTTGATACCACACGAAGAAAACAGAAGGAGTGCTTTGCAGCTATTTTAAAATATAAAGGTGTACTGAAAATATCAATCGCATTCGTTGTTTCATATTTTAAAATGAATACATGAGGTTTGATAATGCAAAAGCGAAAATTGTAGCTTGGAAACAAATCACATAACATTGATGAATCAGCATAATGTTCAATGTTATTCCATTTATATATATGGATGTTCAATGTGTTGTTAAAAAAAGTCTTCGTTCAAACCAATGAATGCATTTGACATGATATTCTTCTGGCAGGATCCACCACAGCCCCTGTGGAAACAACGGAATCGACGGATACCTTGTCGTCGGCAGCGACTACAGAGTCAGTTGAGACAAGTACAATCGAAGGAACGACGCAATCTGTTGAGACAACGAGCGAAGGTAAATGACTGTAATTTCTGTTTAAAAAATAAGTGTAATTTTGATGGGTAGGCAATGAGACTTCTTTACCAATATAAATGTCATTACAGAAAATAATTTAATTCCTGCATCTACTAAATGCTTAGTTCTATTTCAAATAATTTTTTTTCAGCAACAACCACAGCTGCGGATGTTACCACGGGGTCAACCGAAACAATAACTTCGACAGAGACCACTGGAATAGCTGCACAAACAACAATCGAAGGAACAACATCTTTCGTCGAAACAACTAGCGAAGGTACAAGAATGATCTCAACTAATCGTTTTATCTATTCGCCCGTTACTAATATTTTATTACCCAATTGAAATATCTACGAAACTGCTAATTTGTTGAACATATGGAACGATTGATATTAATTATAATAAATAGAAAATAAATATATTATAACTCTGATATTTGTAATTTATTATTGAATTTTGACTATTCACCAACTGTAGCAAGCACGGTAGTAGAAGGGAAAATTACCGAGGAAGACACTACTTCAGAGACGTCTTCTACTACTGCATCATTGGATACTACTACTCTCGAGATAGAAAGTACGACTGCTTCAGGTAACACCGACCGAATGTTTACAAATGCAGTTATGTGTATCCCTTTCCAGTTGTCATTTTGGAAATATAGAAATGATATAGCTCTATATTTGATACCACACGAAGAAAACAGAAGGAGTGCTTTGCAGCTATTTTAAAATATATAGTTGTATTGAAAATATCAATCGTATTCGTTGTTTCATATTTCAAAATGAATACATGAGGTTTGATAAAGCATAAGCGAAAATTGTAGCTTGGAAACAAATCACATAACATTGATGAATCAGCATAATGTTCAATGTTATTCCATTTATATATATGGATGTTCAATGTGTTGTTAAAAAAAGTCTTCGTTCAAACCAATGAATGCATTTGACATGATATTCTTCTGGCAGGATCCACCACAGCCCCTGTGGAAACAACGGAATCGACGGATAGCTTGTCGTCGGCAGCGACTACAGAGTCAGTTGAAACAAGTACAATCGAAGGAACGACGCATTCTGTTGAGACAACGAGCGAAGGTAAATGACTGTCATTTCTGTTTAAAAAATAAGTGTAATTTTGATGGGTAGGCAATGAGACTTCTTTACCAATATAAATGTCATTACAGAAAATAATTTAATTCCTGCATCTACTAAATGCTTAGTTCTATTTCAAATAATTTTTTTTCAGCAACAACCACAGCTGCGGATGTTATCACGGGGTCATCCGAAACAATAATTTCGAAAGAGACCACTGGAACAGCTGCACAAACAACAATCGAAGGAACAACATCTTTCGTCGAAACAGCTAGCGAAGGTACAAGAATGATCTCAACTAATCGTTTTATCTATTCGTCCGTTATTAATATTTTATTACCCAATTGAAATATCTATGAAACTGCTAATTTTTTGAACATATGGAACGATTGATATTAATTATAATAAATAGAAAATAAATATAATATAACTCTGATATTTGTAATTTATTGTTGAATTTTGACTATTCACCAACTGTAGCAAGTACGAAAGTAGAAGGGAAAACTACCGAGGAAGACACTACTTCAGCGACGTCTTCTACTACTGCATCATTGGATACTACTACTCTCGAGATAGAAAGTACGAATGCTTCAGGTAACACCGACCGAATGTTTACAAATGCAGTTATGTGTATCCCTTTCCAGTTGTCATTTTGGAAATATAGAAATGATATAGCTCTATATTTGATACCACACGAAGAAAACAGAAGGAGTGCTTTGCAGCTATTTTAAAATATATAGTTGTATTGAAAATATCAATCGTATTCGTTGTTTCATATTTCAAAATGAATACATAAGGTTTGATAAAGCATAAGCGAAAATTGTAGCTTGGAAACAAATCACATAACATTGATGTATCAGCATAATGTTCAATGTTATTCCATTTATATATATGGATGTTCAATGTGTTGTTAAAAAAAGTCTTCGTTCAAACCAATGAATGCATTTGACATGATATTCTTCTGGCAGGATCCACCACCGCCCCTGTGGAAACAACGGAATCGACGGATAGCTTGTCGTCGGCAGCGACTACAGAGTCAGTTGAAACAAGTACAATCGAAGGAACGACGCAATCTGTTGAGACAACGAGCGAAGGTAAATGACTGTCATTTCTGTTTAAAAAATAAGTGTAATTTTGATGGGTAGGCAATGAGACTTCTTTACCAATATAAATGTCATTACAGAAAATAATTTAATTCCTGCATCTACTAAATGCTTAGTTCTATTTCAAATAATTTTTTTTCAGCAACAACCACAGCTGCGGATGTTACCACGGGGTCATCCGAAACAATAATTTCGAAAGAGACCACTGGAACAGCTGCACAAACAACAATCGAAGGAACAACATCTTTCGTCGAAACAACTAGCGAAGGTACAAGAATGATCTCAACTAATCGTTTTATCTATTCGTCCGTTATTAATATTTTATTACCCAATTGAAATATCTACGAAACTGCTAATTTGTTGAACATATGGAACGATTGATATTAATTATAATAAATAGAAAATAAATATAATATAAATCAGATATTTGTAATTTATTGTTCAATTTTGACTATTCACCAACTGTAGCAAGTACGAAAGTAGAAGGGAAAACTACCGAGGAAGACACTACTTCAGCGACGTCTTCTACTACTTCATCATTGGATACTACTACTCTCGAGATAGAAAGTACGACTGCTTCAGGTAACACCGACCGAATGTTTACAAATGCAGTTATGTGTATCCCTTTCCAGTTGTCATTTTGGAAATATAGAAATGATATAGCTCTATCTTTGATACCACACGAAGAAAACAGAAGGAGTGCTTTGCAGCTATTTTAAAATATAAAGGTGTACTGAAAATATCAATCGCATTCGTTGTTTCATATTTTAAAATGAATACATGAGGTTTGATAATGCAAAAGCGAAAATTGTAGCTTGGAAACAAATCACATAACATTGATGAATCAGCATAATGTTCAATGTTATTCCATTTATATATATGGATGTTCAATGTGTTGTTAAAAAAAGTCTTCCTTCAAACCAATGAATGCATTTGACATGATATTCTTCTGGCAGGATCCACCACAGCCCCTGTGGAAACAACGGAATCGAAGGATAGCTTGTCGTCGGCAGCGACTACAGAGTCAGTTGAAACAAGTACAATCGAAGGATCGACGCAATCTGTTGAGACAACGAGCGAAGGTAAATGACTGTCATTTCTGTTTAAAAAATAAGTGTAATTTTGATGGTTAGGCAATGAGACTTCTTTACCAATATAAATGTCATTACAGAAAATAATTTAATTCCTGCATCTACTAAATGCTTAGTTTTATTTCAAATAATTTTTTATCAGCAACAACCACAGCTGCGGATGTTACCACGGGGTCAACCGAAACAATAACTTCGACAGAGACCACTGGAATAGCTGCACAAACAACAATCGAAGGAACAACATCTTTCGTCGAAACAACTAGCGAAGGTACAAGAATGATCTCAACTAATCGTTTTATCTATTCGCCCGTTACTAATATTTTATTACCCAATTGAAATATCTACGAAACTGGTAATTTGTTGAACATATGGAACGATTGATATTAATTATAATAAATAGAAAATAAATATATTATAACTGTGATATTTGTAATTTATTATTGAATTTTGACTATTCACCAACTGTAGCAAGTACGGTAGTAGAAGGGAAAATTACCGAGGAAGACACTACTTCAGCGACGTCTTCTACTACTGCATCATTGGATACTACTACTCTCGAGATAGAAAGTACGACTGCTTCAGGTAACACCGACCGAATGTTTACAAATGCAGTTATGTGTATCCCTTTCCAGTTGTCATTTTGGAAATATAGAAATGATATAGCTCTATCTTTGATACCACACGAAGAAAACAGAAGGAGTGCTTTGCAGCTATTTTAAAATATAAAGGTGTACTGAAAATATCAATCGCATTCGTTGTTTCATATTTTAAAATGAATACATGAGGTTTGATAATGCAAAAGCGAAAATTGTAGCTTGGAAACAAATCACATAACATTGATGAATCAGCATAATGTTCAATGTTATTCCATTTATATATATGGATGTTCAATGTGTTGTTAAAAAAAGTCTTCGTTCAAACCAATGAATGCATTTGACATGATATTCTTCTGGCAGGATCCACCACAGCCCCTGTGGAAACAACGGAATCGACGGATACCTTGTCGTCGGCAGCGACTACAGAGTCAGTTGAGACAAGTACAATCGAAGGAACGACGCAATCTGTTGAGACAACGAGCGAAGGTAAATGACTGTAATTTCTGTTTAAAAAATAAGTGTAATTTTGATGGGTAGGCAATGAGACTTCTTTACCAATATAAATGTCATTACAGAAAATAATTTAATTCCTGCATCTACTAAATGCTTAGTTCTATTTCAAATAATTTTTTTTCAGCAACAACCACAGCTGCGGATGTTACCACGGGGTCAACCGAAACAATAACTTCGACAGAGACCACTGGAATAGCTGCACAAACAACAATCGAAGGAACAACATCTTTCGTCGAAACAACTAGCGAAGGTACAAGAATGATCTCAACTAATCGTTTTATCTATTCGCCCGTTACTAATATTTTATTACCCAATTGAAATATCTACGAAACTGCTAATTTGTTGAACATATGGAACGATTGATATTAATTATAATAAATAGAAAATAAATATATTATAACTCTGATATTTGTAATTTATTATTGAATTTTGACTATTCACCAACTGTAGCAAGCACGGTAGTAGAAGGGAAAATTACCGAGGAAGACACTACTTCAGAGACGTCTTCTACTACTGCATCATTGGATACTACTACTCTCGAGATAGAAAGTACGACTGCTTCAGGTAACACCGACCGAATGTTTACAAATGCAGTTATGTGTATCCCTTTCCAGTTGTCATTTTGGAAATATAGAAATGATATAGCTCTATATTTGATACCACACGAAGAAAACAGAAGGAGTGCTTTGCAGCTATTTTAAAATATATAGTTGTATTGAAAATATCAATCGTATTCGTTGTTTCATATTTCAAAATGAATACATGAGGTTTGATAAAGCATAAGCGAAAATTGTAGCTTGGAAACAAATCACATAACATTGATGAATCAGCATAATGTTCAATGTTATTCCATTTATATATATGGATGTTCAATGTGTTGTTAAAAAAAGTCTTCGTTCAAACCAATGAATGCATTTGACATGATATTCTTCTGGCAGGATCCACCACAGCCCCTGTGGAAACAACGGAATCGACGGATAGCTTGTCGTCGGCAGCGACTACAGAGTCAGTTGAAACAAGTACAATCGAAGGAACGACGCATTCTGTTGAGACAACGAGCGAAGGTAAATGACTGTCATTTCTGTTTAAAAAATAAGTGTAATTTTGATGGGTAGGCAATGAGACTTCTTTACCAATATAAATGTCATTACAGAAAATAATTTAATTCCTGCATCTACTAAATGCTTAGTTCTATTTCAAATAATTTTTTTTCAGCAACAACCACAGCTGCGGATGTTATCACGGGGTCATCCGAAACAATAATTTCGAAAGAGACCACTGGAACAGCTGCACAAACAACAATCGAAGGAACAACATCTTTCGTCGAAACAGCTAGCGAAGGTACAAGAATGATCTCAACTAATCGTTTTATCTATTCGTCCGTTATTAATATTTTATTACCCAATTGAAATATCTATGAAACTGCTAATTTTTTGAACATATGGAACGATTGATATTAATTATAATAAATAGAAAATAAATATAATATAACTCTGATATTTGTAATTTATTGTTGAATTTTGACTATTCACCAACTGTAGCAAGTACGAAAGTAGAAGGGAAAACTACCGAGGAAGACACTACTTCAGCGACGTCTTCTACTACTGCATCATTGGATACTACTACTCTCGAGATAGAAAGTACGAATGCTTCAGGTAACACCGACCGAATGTTTACAAATGCAGTTATGTGTATCCCTTTCCAGTTGTCATTTTGGAAATATAGAAATGATATAGCTCTATATTTGATACCACACGAAGAAAACAGAAGGAGTGCTTTGCAGCTATTTTAAAATATATAGTTGTATTGAAAATATCAATCGTATTCGTTGTTTCATATTTCAAAATGAATACATAAGGTTTGATAAAGCATAAGCGAAAATTGTAGCTTGGAAACAAATCACATAACATTGATGTATCAGCATAATGTTCAATGTTATTCCATTTATATATATGGATGTTCAATGTGTTGTTAAAAAAAGTCTTCGTTCAAACCAATGAATGCATTTGACATGATATTCTTCTGGCAGGATCCACCACCGCCCCTGTGGAAACAACGGAATCGACGGATAGCTTGTCGTCGGCAGCGACTACAGAGTCAGTTGAAACAAGTACAATCGAAGGAACGACGCAATCTGTTGAGACAACGAGCGAAGGTAAATGACTGTCATTTCTGTTTAAAAAATAAGTGTAATTTTGATGGGTAGGCAATGAGACTTCTTTACCAATATAAATGTCATTACAGAAAATAATTTAATTCCTGCATCTACTAAATGCTTAGTTCTATTTCAAATAATTTTTTTTCAGCAACAACCACAGCTGCGGATGTTACCACGGGGTCATCCGAAACAATAATTTCGAAAGAGACCACTGGAACAGCTGCACAAACAACAATCGAAGGAACAACATCTTTCGTCGAAACAACTAGCGAAGGTACAAGAATGATCTCAACTAATCGTTTTATCTATTCGTCCGTTATTAATATTTTATTACCCAATTGAAATATCTACGAAACTGCTAATTTGTTGAACATATGGAACGATTGATATTAATTATAATAAATAGAAAATAAATATAATATAAATCAGATATTTGTAATTTATTGTTCAATTTTGACTATTCACCAACTGTAGCAAGTACGAAAGTAGAAGGGAAAACTACCGAGGAAGACACTACTTCAGCGACGTCTTCTACTACTTCATCATTGGATACTACTACTCTCGAGATAGAAAGTACGACTGCTTCAGGTAACACCGACCGAATGTTTACAAATGCAGTTATGTGTATCCCTTTCCAGTTGTCATTTTGGAAATATAGAAATGATATAGCTCTATCTTTGATACCACACGAAGAAAACAGAAGGAGTGCTTTGCAGCTATTTTAAAATATAAAGGTGTACTGAAAATATCAATCGCATTCGTTGTTTCATATTTTAAAATGAATACATGAGGTTTGATAATGCAAAAGCGAAAATTGTAGCTTGGAAACAAATCACATAACATTGATGAATCAGCATAATGTTCAATGTTATTCCATTTATATATATGGATGTTCAATGTGTTGTTAAAAAAAGTCTTCCTTCAAACCAATGAATGCATTTGACATGATATTCTTCTGGCAGGATCCACCACAGCCCCTGTGGAAACAACGGAATCGAAGGATAGCTTGTCGTCGGCAGCGACTACAGAGTCAGTTGAAACAAGTACAATCGAAGGATCGACGCAATCTGTTGAGACAACGAGCGAAGGTAAATGACTGTCATTTCTGTTTAAAAAATAAGTGTAATTTTGATGGTTAGGCAATGAGACTTCTTTACCAATATAAATGTCATTACAGAAAATAATTTAATTCCTGCATCTACTAAATGCTTAGTTTTATTTCAAATAATTTTTTATCAGCAACAACCACAGCTGCGGATGTTACCACGGGGTCAACCGAAACAATAACTTCGACAGAGACCACTGGAATAGCTGCACAAACAACAATCGAAGGAACAACATCTTTCGTCGAAACAACTAGCGAAGGTACAAGAATGATCTCAACTAATCGTTTTATCTATTCGCCCGTTACTAATATTTTATTACCCAATTGAAATATCTACGAAACTGGTAATTTGTTGAACATATGGAACGATTGATATTAATTATAATAAATAGAAAATAAATATATTATAACTCTGATATTTGTAATTTATTATTGAATTTTGACTATTCACCAACTGTAGCAAGTACGGTAGTAGAAGGGAAAATTACCGAGGAAGACACTACTTCAGCGACGTCTTCTACTACTGCATCATTGGATACTACTACTCTCGAAATAGAAAGTACGACTGCTTCAGGTAACACCGACCGAATGTTTACAAATGCAGTTATGTGTATCCCTTTCCAGTTGTCATTTTGGAAATATAGAAATGATATAGCTCTATCTTTGATACCACACGAAGAAAACAGAAGGAGTGCTTTGCAGCTATTTTAAAATATAAAGGTGTACTGAAAATATCAATCGCATTCGTTGTTTCATATTTTAAAATGAATACATGAGGTTTGATAATGCAAAAGCGAAAATTGTAGCTTGGAAACAAATCACATAACATTGATGAATCAGCATAATGTTCAATGTTATTCCATTTATATATATGGATGTTCAATGTGTTGTTAAAAAAAGTCTTCGTTCAAACCAATGAATGCATTTGACATGATATTCTTCTGGCAGGATCCACCACAGCCCCTGTGGAAACAACGGAATCGACGGATACCTTGTCGTCGGCAGCGACTACAGAGTCAGTTGAGATAAGTACAATCGAAGGAACGACGCAATCTGTTGAGACAACGAGCGAAGGTAAATGAATGTAATTTCTGTTTAAAAAATAAGTGTAAATTTGATGGGTAGGCAATGAGAATTCTTTACCAATATAAATGTCATTACAGAAAATAATTTAATTCCTGCATCTACTAAATGCTT
The DNA here is from genome assembly GCA_963662155.1 of Lamellibrachia columna. Lineage (NCBI taxonomy): Eukaryota > Metazoa > Annelida > Polychaeta > Sabellida > Siboglinidae > Lamellibrachia > Lamellibrachia columna. The sequence continues at coordinate 28,342,683 of OY759263.1, read as the reverse complement.
AGTTCTATTTCAAATAATTTTTTTTCAGCAACAACCACAGCTGCGGATGTTACCACGGGGTCAACCGAAACAATAACTTCGACAGAGACCACTGGAATAGCTGCACAAACAACAATCGAAGGAACAACATCTTTCGTCGAAACAACTAGCGAAGGTACAAGAATGATCTCAACTAATCGTTTTATCTATTCGCCCGTTACTAATATTTTATTACCCAATTGAAATATCTACGAAACTGGTAATTTGTTGAACATATGGAACGATTGATATTAATTATAATAAATAGAAAGTAAATATATTATAACTCGGATATTTGTAATTTATTATTGAATTTTGACTATTCACCAACTGTAGCAAGTACGGTAGTAGAAGGGAAAATTACCGAGGAAGACACTACTTCAGCGACGTCTTCTACTACTGCATCATTGGATACTACTACTCTCGAGATAGAAAGTACGACTGCTTCAGGTAACACCGACCGAATGTTTACAAATGCAGATATGTGTATCCCTTTCCAGTTGTCATTTTGGAAATATAGAAATGATATAGCTCTATCTTTGATACCACACGAAGAAAACAGAAGGAGTGCTTTGCAGCTATTTTAAAATATAAAGTTGTATTGAAAATATCAATCGTATTCGTTGTTTCATATTTCAAAATGAATACATGAGGTTTGATGAAGCATAAGCGAAAATTGTAGCTTGGAAACAAATCACATAACATTGATGAATCAGCATAATGTTCAATGTTATTCCATTTATATATATGGATGTTCAATGTGTTGTTAAAAAAGTCTTCGTTCAAACCAATGAATGCATTTGACATGATATTCTTCTGGCAGGATCCACCACAGCCCCTGTGGAAACAACGGAATCGACGGATAGCTTGTCGTCGGCAGCGACTACAGAGTCAGTTGAAACAAGTACAATCGAAGGAACGACGCAATCTGTTGAGACAACGAGCGAAGGTAAATGACTGTCATTTCTGTTTAAAAAATAAGTGTAATTTTGATGGGTAGGCAATGAGACTTCTTTACCAATATAACTGTCATTACAGAAAATAATTTAATTCAGGCATCTACTAAATGCTTAGCTCTATTTTAAGTATTTTTTTTCAGCAACAACCACAGCTGCGGATGTTAACACGGGGTCAACCGAAACAATAATTTCGACAGAGACCACTGGAACAGCTGCACAAACAAAAGTCGAAGGAACAACATCTTTCGTCGAAACAACTAGCGAAGGTATAAGTTTGATCTCAAATAATCGTTTTATCTATTCGTCCGTTATTAATATTTTATTACCTAATTGAAAAAACTACGAAACTGCTAATTTGTTGTACATATGGAACGATTGATATTAATTATAACAAATAGAAAATAAATATAATATAACTATGATATTTGTAATTAATTTTTTTATTTTGATTATTCAGCAACTGTAGCAAGTACGGTAGTAGAAGGGAAAACTACCGTGGAAGACACTACTTCAGCGACGTCTTCTACTACTGCATCATTGGATACTACTACTCTCGAGATAGAAAGTACGACTGCTTCAGGTAACACCGACCGAATGTTTACAAATGCAATTATGTGTATCCCTTTCCAGATTTCATTTTGAAATATTGAAATGATATAGCTCTATCTTTGATACCACACGATGAAAACAGAAGGAGTGCTATGCAACTATTTTAAAATATAAAGTTGTATTGAAAATATCAATCATATTCGATGTTTCATATATCAAAATTAATACATGAGGTTTGATAATGCAAAAGCGCAACTTGTAGCTTGGAAGCAAATCACATAACATTTATGAATCAGCATAATGTTCAATGTTATTCCATTTATATATATGGATGTTAAATGTTTTGTTAAAACAATGTCTTGTTCAAACCAATGAATGCATTTGACATGATATTCTTTTGGCAGGATCCACCACAGCCCCTGTGGAAACCACGGAATCGACGGATAGCTTGTCGTCGGCAGCGACTACAGAGTCTGTTGAAACAAGTACAATTGAAGGAACGACGCCATCCGTTGAGACAACGAGCGAAGGTAAATGACTGTCTTTTCTGTTTAAACAATGAGTGTAATTTTGAAGGGTAGGCAATGTGACTTGTTTTGCAATATAACTGTCATTAGAGAAAATAATTTAATTCCTTCATCTACTAAATGCTTAGCTCTATTTCAATTATTTTTTTTTCAGCAACAACCACAGCTGTGGATGTTACCACGGAGTCTACCGAAACAATAACTTCGACAGAGACCACTGGAACAGCTGCACAAACAACAATCGAAGGAACAACATCTTTCGTCGAAACAACTAGCGAAGGTACAAGAATGATCTCAACTAATCGTTTTATCTATTCGTCCGTTATTAATATTTTATTACCCAATTGAAATATCTACGAAACTGCTAATTTGTTGAACATATGGAACGATTGATATTAAATATAATAAATAGAAAATAAATATAATATAACTCTGATATTTGTAATTTATTGTTGAATTTTGACTATTCACCAACTGTAGCGAGTACGAAAGTAGAAGGGAAAACTACCGAGGAAGACACTACTTCAGCGACGTCTTCTACTACTGCATCATTGGATACTACTACTCTCGAGATAGAAAGTACGACTGCTTCAGGTAACACCGACCGAATGTTTACAAATGCAGTTATGTGTATCCCTTTCCAGTTGTCATTTTGGAAATATAGAAATGATATAGCTCTATCTTTGATACCACACGAAGAAAACAGAAGGAGTGCTTTTCAGCTATTTTAAAATATAAAGGTGTACTGAAAATATCAATCGCATTCGTTGTTTCATATTTAAAAATAAATACATGAGGTTTGATAATGCAAAAGCGAAAATTGTAGCTTGGAAACAAATCACATAACATTGATGAATCAGCATAATGTTCAATGTTATTCCATTTATATATATGGATGTTCAATGTGTTGTTAAAAAAAGTCTTCGTTCAAACCAATGAAAGCATTTGACATGATATTCTTCTGGCAGGATCCACCACTGCCCCTGTGGAAACAACGGAATCGACGGATACCTTGTCGTCGGCAGCGACTACAGAGTCAGTTGAAACAAGTACAATCGAAGGATCGACGCAATCTGTTGAGACAACGAGCGAAGGTAAATGACTGTCATTTCTGTTTAAAAAATAAGTGTAATTTTGATGGTTAGGCAATGAGACTTCTTTACCAATATAAATGTCATTACAGAAAATAATTTAATTCCTGCATCTACTAAATGCTTAGTTTTATTTCAAATAATTTTTTATCAGCAACAACCACAGCTGCGGATGTTACCACGGGGTCAACCGAAACAATAACTTCGACAGAGACCACTGGAATAGCTGCACAAACAACAATCGAAGGAACAACATCTTTCGTCGAAACAACTAGCGAAGGTACAAGAATGATCTCAACTAATCGTTTTATCTATTCGCCCGTTACTAATATTTTATTACCCAATTGAAATATCTACGAAACTGGTAATTTGTTGAACATATGGAACGATTGATATTAATTATAATAAATAGAAAATAAATATATTATAACTGTGATATTTGTAATTTATTATTGAATTTTGACTATTCACCAACTGTAGCAAGTACGGTAGTAGAAGGGAAAATTACCGAGGAAGACACTACTTCAGCGACGTCTTCTACTACTGCATCATTGGATACTACTACTCTCGAGATAGAAAGTACGACTGCTTCAGGTAACACCGACCGAATGTTTACAAATGCAGTTATGTGTATCCCTTTCCAGTTGTCATTTTGGAAATATAGAAATGATATAGCTCTATCTTTGATACCACACGAAGAAAACAGAAGGAGTGCTTTGCAGCTATTTTAAAATATAAAGGTGTACTGAAAATATCAATCGCATTCGTTGTTTCATATTTTAAAATGAATACATGAGGTTTGATAATGCAAAAGCGAAAATTGTAGCTTGGAAACAAATCACATAACATTGATGAATCAGCATAATGTTCAATGTTATTCCATTTATATATATGGATGTTCAATGTGTTGTTAAAAAAAGTCTTCGTTCAAACCAATGAATGCATTTGACATGATATTCTTCTGGCAGGATCCACCACAGCCCCTGTGGAAACAACGGAATCGACGGATACCTTGTCGTCGGCAGCGACTACAGAGTCAGTTGAGACAAGTACAATCGAAGGAACGACGCAATCTGTTGAGACAACGAGCGAAGGTAAATGACTGTAATTTCTGTTTAAAAAATAAGTGTAATTTTGATGGGTAGGCAATGAGACTTCTTTACCAATATAAATGTCATTACAGAAAATAATTTAATTCCTGCATCTACTAAATGCTTAGTTCTATTTCAAATAATTTTTTTTCAGCAACAACCACAGCTGCGGATGTTACCACGGGGTCAACCGAAACAATAACTTCGACAGAGACCACTGGAATAGCTGCACAAACAACAATCGAAGGAACAACATCTTTCGTCGAAACAACTAGCGAAGGTACAAGAATGATCTCAACTAATCGTTTTATCTATTCGCCCGTTACTAATATTTTATTACCCAATTGAAATATCTACGAAACTGCTAATTTGTTGAACATATGGAACGATTGATATTAATTATAATAAATAGAAAATAAATATATTATAACTCTGATATTTGTAATTTATTATTGAATTTTGACTATTCACCAACTGTAGCAAGCACGGTAGTAGAAGGGAAAATTACCGAGGAAGACACTACTTCAGAGACGTCTTCTACTACTGCATCATTGGATACTACTACTCTCGAGATAGAAAGTACGACTGCTTCAGGTAACACCGACCGAATGTTTACAAATGCAGTTATGTGTATCCCTTTCCAGTTGTCATTTTGGAAATATAGAAATGATATAGCTCTATATTTGATACCACACGAAGAAAACAGAAGGAGTGCTTTGCAGCTATTTTAAAATATATAGTTGTATTGAAAATATCAATCGTATTCGTTGTTTCATATTTCAAAATGAATACATGAGGTTTGATAAAGCATAAGCGAAAATTGTAGCTTGGAAACAAATCACATAACATTGATGAATCAGCATAATGTTCAATGTTATTCCATTTATATATATGGATGTTCAATGTGTTGTTAAAAAAAGTCTTCGTTCAAACCAATGAATGCATTTGACATGATATTCTTCTGGCAGGATCCACCACAGCCCCTGTGGAAACAACGGAATCGACGGATAGCTTGTCGTCGGCAGCGACTACAGAGTCAGTTGAAACAAGTACAATCGAAGGAACGACGCATTCTGTTGAGACAACGAGCGAAGGTAAATGACTGTCATTTCTGTTTAAAAAATAAGTGTAATTTTGATGGGTAGGCAATGAGACTTCTTTACCAATATAAATGTCATTACAGAAAATAATTTAATTCCTGCATCTACTAAATGCTTAGTTCTATTTCAAATAATTTTTTTTCAGCAACAACCACAGCTGCGGATGTTATCACGGGGTCATCCGAAACAATAATTTCGAAAGAGACCACTGGAACAGCTGCACAAACAACAATCGAAGGAACAACATCTTTCGTCGAAACAGCTAGCGAAGGTACAAGAATGATCTCAACTAATCGTTTTATCTATTCGTCCGTTATTAATATTTTATTACCCAATTGAAATATCTATGAAACTGCTAATTTTTTGAACATATGGAACGATTGATATTAATTATAATAAATAGAAAATAAATATAATATAACTCTGATATTTGTAATTTATTGTTGAATTTTGACTATTCACCAACTGTAGCAAGTACGAAAGTAGAAGGGAAAACTACCGAGGAAGACACTACTTCAGCGACGTCTTCTACTACTGCATCATTGGATACTACTACTCTCGAGATAGAAAGTACGAATGCTTCAGGTAACACCGACCGAATGTTTACAAATGCAGTTATGTGTATCCCTTTCCAGTTGTCATTTTGGAAATATAGAAATGATATAGCTCTATATTTGATACCACACGAAGAAAACAGAAGGAGTGCTTTGCAGCTATTTTAAAATATATAGTTGTATTGAAAATATCAATCGTATTCGTTGTTTCATATTTCAAAATGAATACATAAGGTTTGATAAAGCATAAGCGAAAATTGTAGCTTGGAAACAAATCACATAACATTGATGTATCAGCATAATGTTCAATGTTATTCCATTTATATATATGGATGTTCAATGTGTTGTTAAAAAAAGTCTTCGTTCAAACCAATGAATGCATTTGACATGATATTCTTCTGGCAGGATCCACCACCGCCCCTGTGGAAACAACGGAATCGACGGATAGCTTGTCGTCGGCAGCGACTACAGAGTCAGTTGAAACAAGTACAATCGAAGGAACGACGCAATCTGTTGAGACAACGAGCGAAGGTAAATGACTGTCATTTCTGTTTAAAAAATAAGTGTAATTTTGATGGGTAGGCAATGAGACTTCTTTACCAATATAAATGTCATTACAGAAAATAATTTAATTCCTGCATCTACTAAATGCTTAGTTCTATTTCAAATAATTTTTTTTCAGCAACAACCACAGCTGCGGATGTTACCACGGGGTCATCCGAAACAATAATTTCGAAAGAGACCACTGGAACAGCTGCACAAACAACAATCGAAGGAACAACATCTTTCGTCGAAACAACTAGCGAAGGTACAAGAATGATCTCAACTAATCGTTTTATCTATTCGTCCGTTATTAATATTTTATTACCCAATTGAAATATCTACGAAACTGCTAATTTGTTGAACATATGGAACGATTGATATTAATTATAATAAATAGAAAATAAATATAATATAAATCAGATATTTGTAATTTATTGTTCAATTTTGACTATTCACCAACTGTAGCAAGTACGAAAGTAGAAGGGAAAACTACCGAGGAAGACACTACTTCAGCGACGTCTTCTACTACTTCATCATTGGATACTACTACTCTCGAGATAGAAAGTACGACTGCTTCAGGTAACACCGACCGAATGTTTACAAATGCAGTTATGTGTATCCCTTTCCAGTTGTCATTTTGGAAATATAGAAATGATATAGCTCTATCTTTGATACCACACGAAGAAAACAGAAGGAGTGCTTTGCAGCTATTTTAAAATATAAAGGTGTACTGAAAATATCAATCGCATTCGTTGTTTCATATTTTAAAATGAATACATGAGGTTTGATAATGCAAAAGCGAAAATTGTAGCTTGGAAACAAATCACATAACATTGATGAATCAGCATAATGTTCAATGTTATTCCATTTATATATATGGATGTTCAATGTGTTGTTAAAAAAAGTCTTCCTTCAAACCAATGAATGCATTTGACATGATATTCTTCTGGCAGGATCCACCACAGCCCCTGTGGAAACAACGGAATCGAAGGATAGCTTGTCGTCGGCAGCGACTACAGAGTCAGTTGAAACAAGTACAATCGAAGGATCGACGCAATCTGTTGAGACAACGAGCGAAGGTAAATGACTGTCATTTCTGTTTAAAAAATAAGTGTAATTTTGATGGTTAGGCAATGAGACTTCTTTACCAATATAAATGTCATTACAGAAAATAATTTAATTCCTGCATCTACTAAATGCTTAGTTTTATTTCAAATAATTTTTTATCAGCAACAACCACAGCTGCGGATGTTACCACGGGGTCAACCGAAACAATAACTTCGACAGAGACCACTGGAATAGCTGCACAAACAACAATCGAAGGAACAACATCTTTCGTCGAAACAACTAGCGAAGGTACAAGAATGATCTCAACTAATCGTTTTATCTATTCGCCCGTTACTAATATTTTATTACCCAATTGAAATATCTACGAAACTGGTAATTTGTTGAACATATGGAACGATTGATATTAATTATAATAAATAGAAAATAAATATATTATAACTCTGATATTTGTAATTTATTATTGAATTTTGACTATTCACCAACTGTAGCAAGTACGGTAGTAGAAGGGAAAATTACCGAGGAAGACACTACTTCAGCGACGTCTTCTACTACTGCATCATTGGATACTACTACTCTCGAAATAGAAAGTACGACTGCTTCAGGTAACACCGACCGAATGTTTACAAATGCAGTTATGTGTATCCCTTTCCAGTTGTCATTTTGGAAATATAGAAATGATATAGCTCTATCTTTGATACCACACGAAGAAAACAGAAGGAGTGCTTTGCAGCTATTTTAAAATATAAAGGTGTACTGAAAATATCAATCGCATTCGTTGTTTCATATTTTAAAATGAATACATGAGGTTTGATAATGCAAAAGCGAAAATTGTAGCTTGGAAACAAATCACATAACATTGATGAATCAGCATAATGTTCAATGTTATTCCATTTATATATATGGATGTTCAATGTGTTGTTAAAAAAAGTCTTCGTTCAAACCAATGAATGCATTTGACATGATATTCTTCTGGCAGGATCCACCACAGCCCCTGTGGAAACAACGGAATCGACGGATACCTTGTCGTCGGCAGCGACTACAGAGTCAGTTGAGATAAGTACAATCGAAGGAACGACGCAATCTGTTGAGACAACGAGCGAAGGTAAATGAATGTAATTTCTGTTTAAAAAATAAGTGTAAATTTGATGGGTAGGCAATGAGAATTCTTTACCAATATAAATGTCATTACAGAAAATAATTTAATTCCTGCATCTACTAAATGCTTAGTTCTATTTCAAATAATTTTTTTTCAGCAACAACCACAGCTGCGGATGTTACCACGGGGTCAACCGAAACAATAACTTCGACAGAGACCACTGGAATAGCTGCACAAACAACAATCGAAGGAACAACATCTTTCGTCGAAACAACTAGCGAAGGTACAAGAATGATCTCAACTAATCGTTTTATCTATTCGCCCGTTACTAATATTTTATTACCCAATTGAAATATCTACGAAACTGGTAATTTGTTGAACATATGGAACGATTGATATTAATTATAATAAATAGAAAGTAAATATATTATAACTCGGATATTTGTAATTTATTATTGAATTTTGACTATTCACCAACTGTAGCAAGTACGGTAGTAGAAGGGAAAATTACCGAGGAAGACACTACTTCAGCGACGTCTTCTACTACTGCATCATTGGATACTACTACTCTCGAGATAGAAAGTACGACTGCTTCAGGTAACACCGACCGAATGTTTACAAATGCAGATATGTGTATCCCTTTCCAGTTGTCATTTTGGAAATATAGAAATGATATAGCTCTATCTTTGATACCACACGAAGAAAACAGAAGGAGTGCTTTGCAGCTATTTTAAAATATAAAGTTGTATTGAAAATATCAATCGTATTCGTTGTTTCATATTTCAAAATGAATACATGAGGTTTGATGAAGCATAAGCGAAAATTGTAGCTTGGAAACAAATCACATAACATTGATGAATCAGCATAATGTTCAATGTTATTCCATTTATATATATGGATGTTCAATGTGTTGTTAAAAAAGTCTTCGTTCAAACCAATGAATGCATTTGACATGATATTCTTCTGGCAGGATCCACCACAGCCCCTGTGGAAACAACGGAATCGACGGATAGCTTGTCGTCGGCAGCGACTACAGAGTCAGTTGAAACAAGTACAATCGAAGGAACGACGCAATCTGTTGAGACAACGAGCGAAGGTAAATGACTGTCATTTCTGTTTAAAAAATAAGTGTAATTTTGATGGGTAGGCAATGAGACTTCTTTACCAATATAACTGTCATTACAGAAAATAATTTAATTCAGGCATCTACTAAATGCTTAGCTCTATTTTAAGTATTTTTTTTCAGCAACAACCACAGCTGCGGATGTTAACACGGGGTCAACCGAAACAATAATTTCGACAGAGACCACTGGAACAGCTGCACAAACAAAAGTCGAAGGAACAACATCTTTCGTCGAAACAACTAGCGAAGGTATAAGTTTGATCTCAAATAATCGTTTTATCTATTCGTCCGTTATTAATATTTTATTACCTAATTGAAAAAACTACGAAACTGCTAATTTGTTGTACATATGGAACGATTGATATTAATTATAACAAATAGAAAATAAATATAATATAACTATGATATTTGTAATTTATTTTTTTATTTTGATTATTCAGCAACTGTAGCAAGTACGGTAGTAGAAGGGAAAACTACCGTGGAAGACACTACTTCAGCGACGTCTTCTACTACTGCATCATTGGATACTACTACTCTCGAGATAGAAAGTACGACTGCTTCAGGTAACACCGACCGAATGTTTACAAATGCAATTATGTGTATCCCTTTCCAGATTTCATTTTGAAATATTGAAATGATATAGCTCTATCTTTGATACCACACGATGAAAACAGAAGGAGTGCTATGCAACTATTTTAAAATATAAAGTTGTATTGAAAATATCAATCATATTCGATGTTTCATATATCAAAATTAATACATGAGGTTTGATAATGCAAAAGCGCAACTTGTAGCTTGGAAGCAAATCACATAACATTTATGAATCAGCATAATGTTCAATGTTATTCCATTTATATATATGGATGTTAAATGTTTTGTTAAAACAATGTCTTGTTCAAACCAATGAATGCATTTGACATGATATTCTTTTGGCAGGATCCACCACAGCCCCTGTGGAAACCACGGAATCGACGGATAGCTTGTCGTCGGCAGCGACTACAGAGTCTGTTGAAACAAGTACAATTGAAGGAACGACGCCATCCGTTGAGACAACGAGCGAAGGTAAATGACTGTCTTTTCTGTTTAAACAATGAGTGTAATTTTGAAGGGTAGGCAATGTGACTTTTTTTCCAATATAACTGTCATTAGAGAAAATAATTTAATTCCTGCATCTACTAAATGCTTAGCTCTATTTCAATTTTTTTTATCAGCAACAACCACAGCTGTGGATGTTACCACGGAGTCTACCGAAACAATAACTTCGACAGAGACCACTGGAACAGCTGCACAAACAACAATCGAAGGAACAACATCTTTCGTCGAAACAACTAGCGAAGGTACAAGAATGATCTCAACTAATCGTTTTATCTATTCGTCCGTTATTAATATTTTATTACCCAATTGAAATATCTACGAAACTGCTAATTTGTTGAACATATGGAACGATTGATATTAATTATAATAAATAGAAAATAAATATAATATAACTCTGATATTTGTAATTTATTGTTGAATTTTGACTATTCACCAACTGTAGCGAGTACGAAAGTAGAAGGGAAAACTACCGAGGAAGACACTACTTCAGCGACGTCTTCTACTACTGCATCATTGGATACTACTACTCTCGAGATAGAAAGTACGACTGCTTCAGGTAACACCGACCGAATGTTTACAAATGCAGTTATGTGTATCCCTTTCCAGTTGTCATTTTGGAAATATAGAAATGATATAGCTCTATCTTTGATACCACACGAAGAAAACAGAAGGAGTGCTTTTCAGCTATTTTAAAATATAAAGGTGTACTGAAAATATCAATCGCATTCGTTGTTTCATATTTAAAAATGAATACATGAGGTTTGATAATGCAAAAGCGAAAATTGTAGTTTGGAAACAAATCACATAACATTGATGAATCAGCATAATGTTCAATGTTATTCCATTTATATATATGGATGTTCAATGTGTTGTTAAAAAAAGTCTTCGTTCAAACCAATGAAAGCATTTGACATGATATTCTTCTGGCAGGATCCACCACTGCCCCTGTGGAAACAACGGAATCGACGGATAGCTTGTCGTCGGCAGCGACTACAGAGTCAGTTGAAACAAGTACAATCGAAGGATCGACGCAATCTGTTGAGACAACGAGCGAAGGTAAATGACTGTCATTTCTGTTTAAAAAATAAGTGTAATTTTGATGGTTAGGCAATGACACTTCTTTACCAATATAAATGTCATTACAGAAAATAATTTAATTCCTGCATCTACTAAATGCTTAGTTCTATTTCAAATAATTTTTTATCAGCAACAACCACATCTGCGGATGTTACCACGGGGTCAACCGAAACAATAACTTCGACAGGGACCACTGGAATAGCTGCACAAACAACAATCGAAGGAACAACATCTTTCGTCGAAACAACTAGCGAAGGTACAAGAATGATCTCAACTAATCGTTTTATCTATTCGCCCATTACTAATATTTTATTACCCAATTGAAATATCTACGAAACTGGTAATATGTTGAACATATGGAACGATTGATATTAATTATAATAAATAGAAAATAAATATATTATAACTCTGATATTTGTAATTTATTATTGAATTTTGACTATTCACCAACTGTAGCAAGTACGGAAGTAGAAGGGAAAACTACCGAGGAAGACACTACTTCAGCGACGTCTTCTAATACTGCATCATTGGATACTACTACTCTCGAGATAGAAAGTACGACTGCTTCAGGTAACACCGACCGAATGTTTACAAATGCAGTTATGTGTATCCCTTTCCAGTTGTCATTTTGGAAATATAGAAATGATATAGCTCTATCTTTGATACCACACGAAGAAAACAGAAGGAGTGCTTTGCAGCTATTTTAAAATATATAGTTGTATTGAAAATATCAATCGTATTCGTTTTTCATATTTCAAAATGAATACATGAGGTTTGATAAAGCATAAGCGAAAATTGTAGCTTGGAAACAAATCACATAACATTGATGAATCAGCATAATGTTCAATGTTATTCCATTTATATATATGGATGTTCAATGTGTTGTTAAAAAAAGTCTTCGTTCAAACCAATGAATGCATTTGACATGATATTCTTCTGGCAGGATCCACCACAGCCCCTGTGGAAACAACGGAATCGACGGATAGCTTGTCGTCGGCAGCGACTACAGAGTCAGTTGAAACAAGTACAATCGAAGGAACGACGCAATCTGTTGAGATAACGAGCGAAGGTAAATGACTGTCATTCCTGTTTAAAAAATAAGTGTAATTTTGATGGGTAGGCAATGAGACTTCTTTACCAATATAAATGTCATTACAGAAAATAATTTAATTCAGGCATCTACTAAATGCTTAGTTCTATTTCAAATAATTTTTTTTCAGCAACAACCACAGCTGCGGATATTACCACGGGGTCATCCGAAACAATAATTTCGAAAGAGACCACTGGAACAGCTGCACAAACAACAATCGAAGGAACAACATCTTTCGTCGAAACAACTAGCGAAGGTACAAGAATGATCTCAACTAATCGTTTTATCTATTCGTCCGTTATTAATATTTTATTACCCAATTGAAATATCTACGAAACTTCTAATTTGTTGAACATATGGAACGATTGATATTAATTATAATAAATAGAAAATAAATATAATATAACTCTGATATTTGTAATTTATTGTTGAATTTTGATTATTCACCAACTGTAGCAAGTACGAAAGTAGAAGGGAAAACTACCGAGGAAGACACTACTTCAGCGACGTCTTCTACTACTGCATCATTGGATACTACTACTCTCGAGATAGAAAGTACGACTGCTTCAGGTAACACCGACCGAATGTTTACAAATGCAGTTATGTGTATCCCTTTCCAGTTTAATTTTGGAAATATAGAAATGATATAGCTCTATCTTTGATACCACACGAAGAAAACAGAAGGAGTGCTTTGCAGCTATTTTAAAATATAAAGGTGTACTGAAAATATCAATCGCATTCGTTGTTTCATATTTAAAAATGAATACATGAGGTTTGATAATGCAAAAGCGAAAATTGTAGCTTGGAAACAAATCACATAACATTGATGAATCAGCATAATGTTCAATGTTATTCCATTTATATATATGGATGTTCAATGTGTTGTTAAAAAAGTCTTCCTTCAAACCAATGAATGCATTTGACATGATATTCTTCTGGCAGGATCCACCACAGGCCCTGTGGAAACAACGGAATCGACGGATAGCTTGTCGTCGGCAGCGACTACAGAGTCAGTTGAGACAAGTACAATCGAAGGAACGACGCAATCTGTTGAGACAACGAGCGAAGGTAAATGACTGTAAATTCTGTTTAAAAAATAAGTGTAATTTTGATGGGTAGGCAATGAGACTTCTTTACCAATATAAATGTCATTACAGAAAATAATTTAATTCCTGCATCTACTAAATGCTTAGTTCTATTTCAAATAATTTTTTTTCAGCAACAACCACAGCTGCGGATGTTACCACGGGGTCAACCGAAACAATAACTTCGACAGAGACCACTGGAATAGCTGCACAAACAACAATCGAAGGAACAACATCTTTCGTCGAAACAACTAGCGAAGGTACAAGAATGATCTCAACTAATCGTTTTATCTATTCGCCCGTTACTAATATTTTATTACCCAATTGAAATATCTACGAAACTGCTAATTTGTTGAACATATGGAACGATTGATATTAATTATAATAAATAGAAAATAAATATATTATAACTCGGATATTTGTAATTTATTATTGAATTTTGACTATTCACCAACTGTAGCAAGTACGGTAGTAGAAGGGAAAATTACCGAGGAAGACACTACTTCAGCGACGTCTTCTACTACTGCATCATTGGATACTACTACTCTCGAGATAGAAAGTACGACTGCTTCAGGTAACACCGACCGAATGTTTACAAATGCAGTTATGTGTATCCCTTTCCAGTTGTCATTTTGGAAATATAGAAATGATATAGCTCTATCTTTGATACCACACGAAGAAAACAGAAGGAGTGCTTTGCAGCTATTTTAAAATATAAAGTTGTATTGAAAATATCAATCGTATTCGTTGTTTCATATTTCAAAATGAATACATGAGGTTTGATGAAGCATAAGCGAAAATTGTAGCTTGGAAACAAATCACATAACATTGATGAATCAGCATAATGTTCAATGTTATTCCATTTATATATATGGATGTTCAATGTGTTGTTAAAAAAAGTCTTCGTTCAAACCAATGAATGCATTTGACATGATATTCTTCTGGCAGGATCCACCACAGCCCCTGTGGAAACCACGGAATCGACGGATAGCTTGTCGTCGGCAGCGACTACAGAGTCAGTTGAAACAAGTACAATCGAAGGAACGACGCAATCTGTTGAGACAACGAGCGAAGGTAAATGACTGTCATTTCTGTTTAAAAAATAAGTGTAATTTTGATGGGTAGGCAATGAGACTTCTTTACCAATATAACTGTCATTACAGAAAATAATTTAATTCCGGCATCTACTAAATGCTTAGCTCTATTTTAAGTATTTTTTTCAGCAACAACCACAGCTGCGGATGTTACCACGGGGTCAACCGAAACAATAATTTCGACAGAGACCACTGGAACAGCTGCACAAACAACAGTCGAAGGAACAACATCTTTCGTCGAAACAACTAGCGAAGGTATAAGTTTGATCTCAAATAATCGTTTTATCTATTCGTCCGTTATTAATATTTTATTACCTAATTGAAAAAACTACGAAACTGCTAATTTGTTGTACATATGGAACGATTGATATTAATTATAACAAATAGAAAATAAATATAATATAACTATGATATTTGTAATTTATTTTTTAATTTTGATTATTCAGCAACTGTAGCAAGTACGGTAGTAGAAGGGAAAACTACCGTGGAAGACACTACTTCAGCGACGTCTTCTACTACTGCATCATTGGATACTACTACTCTCGAGATAGAAAGTACGACTGCTTCAGGTAACACCGACCGAATGTTTACAAATGCAATTATGTGTATCCCTTTCCAGATTTCATTTTGAAATATAGAAATGATATAGCTCTATCTTTGATACCACACGATGAAAACAGAAGGAGTGCTATGCAACTATTTTAAAATATAAAGTTGTATTGAAAATATCAATCATATTCGATGTTTCATATATCAAAATTAATACATGAGGTTTGATAATGCAAAAGCGCAACTTGTAGCTTGGAAGCAAATCACATAACATTTATGAATCAGCATAATGTTCAATGTTATTCCATTTATATATATGGATGTTCAATGTTTTGTTAAAACAATGTCTTGTTCAAACCAATGAATGCATTTGACATGATATTCTTTTGGCAGGATCCACCACAGCCCCTGTGGAAACCACGGAATCGACGGATAGCTTGTCGTCGGCAGCGACTACAGAGTCTGTTGAAACAAATACAATTGAAGGAACGACGCCATCCGTTGAGACAACGAGCGAAGGTAAATGACTGTCATTTCTGTTTAAACAATGAGTGTAATTTTGAAGGGTAGGCAATGTGACTTGTTTTCCAATATAACTGTCATTAGAGAAAATAATTTAATTCCTGCATCTACTAAATGCTTAGCTCTATTTCAATTATTTTTTTTTCAGCAACAACCACAGCTGTGGATGTTACCACGGAGTCTACCGAAACAATAACTTCGACAGAGGCCACTGGAACAGCTGCACAAACAACAATCGAAGGAACAACATCTTTCGTCGAAACAACTAGCGAAGGTACAAGAATGATCTCAACTAATCGTTTTATCTATTCGTCCGTTATTAATATTTTATTACCCAATTGAAATATCTACGAAACTGCTAATTTGTTGAACATATGGAACGATTGATATTAATTATAATAAATAGAAAATAAATATACTATAACTCTGATATTTGTAATTTATTGTTGAATTTTGACTATTCACCAACTGTAGCAAGTACGAAAGTAGAAGGGAAAACTACCGAGGAAGACACTACTTCAGCGACGTCTTCTACTACTGCATCATTGGATACTACTACTCTCGAGATAGAAAGTACGACTGCTTCAGGTAACACCGACCGAATGTTTACAAATGCAGTTATGTGTATCCCTTTCCAGTTGTCATTTTGGAAATATAGAAATGATATAGCTCTATCTTTGATACCACACGAAGAAAACAGAAGGAGTGCTTTTCAGCTATTTTAAAATATAAAGGTGTACTGAAAATATCAATCGCATTCGTTGACTCATATTTCAAAATGAAAACATTAGGTTTGATAATGCAAAAGCGAAAATTGTAGCTTGGAAACAAATCACATAACATTTATGAATCAGCATAATGTTCAATATTATTACATTTATATATATATGGATGTTCAATGTGTTGTTAAAACAATGTCTTCGTTCAAACCAATAAATGCATTGAACATGATATTCTTCTGGCAGGATCCACCACAGCCCCTGTGGAAACCACGGAATCGACGGATAGCTTGTCGTCGGCAGCGACTACAGAGTCAGTTGAAACAAGTACAATCGAAGGAACGACGCAATCCGTTGAGACAACGAGCGAAGGTAAATGACTGTCATTTCTGTTTAAACAATAAGTGTAATTTTGATGGGTAGGCAATGTGACTTGTTTACCAATATAACTGTCGTTACACAAAATAATTTCATTCTTGCATCTAATAAATGCTTAGCTCTATTTCAAGTATTTTTTTTCAGCAACAACCACAGCTGCGGATGTTACCACGGGGTCAACCGAAACAATAACTTCGACAGAGACCACTGGAACAGCTGCACAAACAACAATCGAAGGAACAACATCTTTCGTCGAAACAACTAGCGAAGGTACAATTTGATCTCAACTAATCGTTTTATCTATTCGTCCGTTATTAATATTTTATTACCCAATTGAAATATCTACGAAACTGCTAATTTTTTCAACAGATGGAACGATTGATATTAATTATAATAAATAGAAAATAAATATATTATAACTCTGATATTTGTAATTTATTTTTTCATTTTGATTATTCAGCAACTGTAGCAAGAACGGTAGTAGAAGGGAAAACTACCGTGGAAGAAATTACTTCTGCGACGTCTTCTACTACTGCATCATTGGATACTACTATTCTCGAGATAGAAAGTACGACTGCTTCAGGTAACACCGACAGAATGTTTACAAATGCAGTGATGTGTATGCTTTTCCGGTTGTCATTTTAGAAATATAGAAATGATATAGCTCTATCTTTGATACAACACGACGAAAACAGAAGGAGTGCTATGCAGCTATTTTAAAATATAAAGCAGTATTGAAAATATCAATCATGTTCGATGTTTGATATTTCAAAATGAATACATGAGGTTTGATAATGCAAAAGCGCAATTTGTAGCTTGGAAACAAATCACATAACATTTATGAATCAGCATAATGTTCAATATTATTACATTTATATATATATGGATGTTCAATATATTGTTAAAACAATGTCTTCGTTTAAATCAATGAATGTATTTGACATGATATTCTTCTGGCAGGATCCATCACAGCCCCTGTGGAAACCACGGAATCGACGGATAGCTTGTCGTCGGCAACGACTACAGAGTCAGTTGAAACAAGTACAATCGAAGGAACGACGCAATCCGTTGAGACAACGAGCGAAAGTAAATGACTGTAATTTCTGTTTAAACAATAAGTGTAATTTTGATGGGTAGGCAATGTTACTTGTTTACCAATATAACTTTCATTACACAAAATAATTTCATTCTTGCATCTACTAAATGCTTAGCTCTATTTCAAGTATTTTTTTTTCAGCAACATCCACAGCTGCGGATGTTACCACGGGGTCAACCGAAACAATAACTTCGACAGAGACCACTGGAACTGCTGCACAAACAACAATCGAAGGAACAACATCTTTCGTCGAAACAACTAGCGAAGGTACAATTTGATCTCAACTAATCGTTTTATCTATTCGTCCGTTATTAATATTTTATTACCCAATTGAAATATCTACGAAACTGCTAATTTTTTGAACAGATGGAACGATTGATATTAATTATAATAAATAGAAAATAAATATAATATAACTATGATATTTGTAATTTATTTTTTCATTTTGATTATTCAGCAACTGTAGCAAGTACGGTAGTAGAAGGGAAAACTACCGTGGAAGACATTACTTCTGCGACGTCTTCTACTACTGCATCATTGGATACAACTATTCTCGAGATAGAAAGTACGACTGCTTCAGGTAACACCGACCGAATGTTTACAAATGCAGTGAAGTGTATCCCTTTCCAGTTGTCATTTTGGAAATATAGAAATGATATAGCTCTATCTTTGATACAACACGACGAAAAAAGAAGGAGTGCTATGCAGCTATTTTAAAATTTAAAGCAGTATTGAAAATATCAATCATATTCGATGTTTGATATTTCAAAATGAATACATGAAGTTTGATAATGCAAAAGCGCAACTTGTAGCTTGGAAACAAATCACATAACATTAATGAATCAGCATAATGTTCAATATTATTACATTTATATATATATGGATGTTCAATGTGTTGTTAAAACAATGTCTTCGTTTAAATCAATGAATGTATTTGACATGATATTCTTCTGGCAGGATCCACCACAGCCCCTGTGGAAACCACTGAATCGACGGATAGCTTGTCGTCGGCAGGGACTACAGATTCAGTTGAAACAAGTACAATCGAAGGAACGACGCAATCCGTTGAGACAACGAGCGAAGGTAAATGACTGTCATTTATGTTTAAACAATAAGTTTAATTTTGATGGGTAGGCAGTGTGACTTGTTTACCAATATAACTGTCATTACAGAAAATAATTTAATTCCTGCATCTACTAAATGCTTAGCTCTATTTCAAGTATTTTTTTTTCAGCAACATCCACAGCTGCGGATGTTACCACGGAGTCAACTGAAACAATAATTTCGACAGAGACCACTGGAACAGCTGCACAAACAACAATCGAAGGAACAACATCTTTCGTCGAAACAACTAGGGAAGGTACAAGATTGATCTCAACTAATCATTTTATATATTCGGCCGTTATTAATATTTTATTACCCAATTGAAATATCTACGAAACTGCTAATTTGTTGAACATATGGAACGATTGATATTAATTATAATAAATAGAAAATAAATATAATATAACTATGATATTTGTAATTTATTTTTTTATTTTGATTATTCAGCAACTGTAGCAAGTACGGTAGTAGAAGGGAAAACTACCGTGGAAGACATTACTTCTGCGACGTCTTCTACTACTGCATCATTGGATACTACTATTCTCGAGATAGAAAGTACGACTGCTTCAGGTAACACCGACCGAATGTTTACAAATGCAGTGAAGTGTATCCCTTTCCAGTTGTCATTTTGGAAATATAGAAATGATATAGCTCTATCTTTGATACAACACGACGAAAACAGAAGGAGTGCTATGCAGCTATTTTAAAATATAAAGCAGTATTGAAAATATCAATCATATTCGTTGATTCATATTTCAATATGAAAACATTAGGTTTGATAATGCAAAAGCGAAAATTGTAGCTTGGAAACAAATCACATAACATTGATGAATCAGCATAATGTTCAAAGTTATTCCATTTATATATATATGTGGATGTTCAATGTGTTGTTAAAAAAAAGTCTTCGTTCAAACCAATAAATGCATTGAACATGATATTCTTCTGGCAGGATCCACCACAGCCCCTGTGGAAACCACGGAATCGACGGATAGCTTGTCGTCGGCAGCGACTACAGAGTCAGTTGAAACAAGTACAATCGAAGGAACGACGCAATCCGTTGAGACAACGAGCGAAGGTAAATGACTGTCATTTCTGTTTAAACAATAAGTGTAATTTTGATGGGTAGGCAATGTGACTTGTTTACCAATATAACTGTCATTACACAAAATAATTTCATTCTTGCATCTACTAAATGCTTAGCTCTATTTCAAATATTTTTTTTCAGCAACAACCACAGCTGCGGATGTTACCACGGGGTCAACCGAAACAATAACTTCGACAGAGGCCACTGGAACAGCTGCACAAACAACAATCGAAGGAACAACATCTTTCGTCGAAACAACTAGCGAAGGTACAATTTGATCACAACTAATCGTTTTATCTATTCGTCCGTTATTAATATTTTATTACCCAATTGAAATATCTACGAAACTGCTAATTTTTTGAACAGATAGAACGATTGATATTAATTATAATAAATAGAAAATAAATATATTATAACTCTGATATTTGTAATTTATTTTTTCATTTTGTTTATTAAGCAACTGTAGCAAGAACGGTAGTAGTAGGGAAAACTACCGTGGAAGAAATTACTTCTGCGACGTCTTCTACTACTGCATCATTGGATACTACTATTATCGAGATAGAAAGTACGACTGCTTCAGGTAACACCGACAGAATGTTTACAAATGCAGTGATGTGTATGCTTTTCCGGTTGTCATTTTGGAAATATAGAAATGATATAGCTCTATCTTTGATACAACACGACGAAAACAGAAGGAGTGCTATGCAGCTATTTTAAAATATAAAGCAGTATTGAAAATATCAATCATATTCGATGTTTGATATTTCAAAATGAATACATGAGGTTTGATAATGCAAAAGCGCAACTTGTAGCTTGGAAACAAATCACATAACATTTATGAATCAGCATAATGTTCAATATTATTACATTTATATATATATGGATGTTCAATATATTGTTAAAACAATGTCTTCGTTTAAATCAATGAATGTATTTGACATGATATTCTTCTGGCAGGATCCACCACAGCCCCTGTGGAAACCACGGAATCGACGGATAGCTTGTCGTCGGCAGCGACTACAGAGTCAGTTGAAAAAAGTACAATCGAAGGAACGACGCAATCCGTTGAGACAACGAGCGAAAGTAAATGACTGTAATTTCTGTTTAAACAATAAGTGTAATTTTGATGGGTAGGCAATGTGACTTGTTTACCAATATAACTGTCATTACACAAAATAATTTCATTCTTGCATCTACTAAATGCTTAGCTCTATTTCAAGTATTTTTTTTTCAGCAACATCCACAGCTGCGGATGTTACCACGGGGTCAACCGAAACAATAACTTCGACAGAGACCACTGGAATAGCTGCACAAACAACAATCGAAGGAACAACATCTTTCGTCGAAACAACTAGCGAAGGTACAATTTGATCTCAACTAATCGTTTTATCTATTCGTCCGTTATTAATATTTTATTACCCAATTGAAATATCTACGAAACTGCTAATTTTTTGAACAGATGGAACGATTGATATTAATTATAATAAATAGAAAATAAATATAATATAACTATGATATTTGTAATTTATTTTATCATTTTGATTATTCAGCAACTGTAGCAAGTACGGTAGTAGAAGGGAAAACTACCGTGGAAGACATTACTTCTGCGACGTCTTCTACTACTGCATCATTGGATACTACTATTCTCGAGATAGAAAGTACGACTGCTTCAGGTAACACCGACCGAACGTTTACAAATGCAGTGAAGTGTATCCCTTTCCAGTTGTCATTTTGGAAATATAGAAATGATATAGCTCTATCTTTGATACAACACGACGAAAACAGAAGGAGTGCTATGCAGCTATTTTAAAATTTAAAGCAGTATTGAAAATATCAAACATATTCGATGTTTGATATTTCAAAATGAATACATGAAGTTTGATAATGCAAAAGCGCAACTTGTAGCTTGGAAACAAATCACATAACATTAATGAATCAGCATAATGTTCAATATTATTACATTTTTATATATATGGATGTTCAATGTGTTGTTAAAACAATGTCTTCGTTTAAATCAATGAATGTATTTGACATGATATTCTTCTGGCAGGATCCACCACAGCCCCTGTGGAAACCACTGAATCGACGGATAGATTGTCGTCGGCAGGGACTACAGATTCAGTTGAAACAAGTACAATCGAAGGAACGACGCAATCCGTTGAGACAACGAGCGAAGGTAAATGACTGTCATTTATGTTTAAACAATCAGTGTAATTTTGATGGGTAGGCAGTGTGACTTGTTTACCAATATAACTGTCATTACAGAAAATAATTTAATTCCTGCATCTACTAAATGCTTAGCTCTATTTCAAATATTTTTTTTTCAGCAACATCCACAGCTGCGGATGTTACCACGGGGTCAACTGAAACAATAATTTCGACAGAGACCACTGGAACAGCTGCACAAACAACAATCGAAGGAACAACATCTTTCGTCGAAACAACTAGCGAAGGTACAAGATTGATCTCAACTAATCATTTTATATATTCGGCCGTTATTAATATTTTATTACCCAATTTAAATATCTACGAAACTGCTAATTTGTTGAACATATGGAACGATTGATATTAATTATAATAAATAGAAAATAAATATATTATAACTCTGATATTTGTAATTAATTTTTTCATTTTGATTATTCAGCAACTGTAGCAAGTACGGTAGTAGAAGGGAAAACTACCGTGGAAGACATTACTTCTGCGACGTCTTCTACTACTGCATCATTGGATACTACTATTCTCGAGATAGAAAGTACGACTGCTTCAGGTAACACCGACCGAATGTTTACAAATGCAGTTATGTGTATCCTTTTCCAGTTGTCATTTTGGAAATATAGAAATGATATAGCTCTATCTTTGATACAACACGACGAAAACAGAAGGAGTGCTATGCAGCTATTTTAAAATATAAAGCAGTATTGAAAATATCAATCATATTCGATGTTTGATATTTCAAAATGAATACATGAAGTTTGATAATGCAAAAGCGCAACTTGTAGCTTGGAAACAAATCACATAATATTAATGAATCAGCATAATGTTCAATATTATTACATTTATATATATATGGATGTTCAATGTGTTGTTAAAACAATGTCTTCGTTTAAATCAATGAATGTATTTGACATGATATTCTTCTGGCAGGATCCACCACAGCCCCTGTGGAAACCACTGAATCGACGGATAGCTTGTCGTCGGCAGCGACTACAGAGTCAGTTGAAACAAGTACAATCGAAGGAACGATGCAATCCGTTGAGACAACGAGCGAAGGTAAATGACTGTCATTTACGTTTAAACAATAAGTTTAATTTTGATGGGTAGGCAGTGTGACTTGTTTACCAATATAACTGTCATTACAGAAAATAATTTAATTCCTGCATCTACTAAATGCTTAGCTCTATTTCAAGTATTTTTTTTTCAGCAACATCCACAGCTGCGGATGTTACCACGGGGTCAACTGAAACAATAATTTCGACAGAGACCACTGGAACAGCTGCACAAACAACAATCGAAGGAACAACATCTTTCGTCGAAACAACTAGCGAAGGTACAAGATTGATCTCAACTAATCATTTGATATATTCGGCCGTTATTAATAGTTTATTACCCAATTGAAATATCTACGAAACTGCTAATTTGTTGAACATATGGAACGATTGATATTAATTATAATAAATAGAAAATAAATATAATATAACTATGATATTTGTAATTTATTTTTTTATTTTGTTTATTCAGCAACTGTAGCAAGTACGGTAGTAGAAGGGAAAACTACCGTGGAAGACACTACTTCAGCGACGTCTCCTACTACTCCATCATTGGATACTACTACTCTCGAGATAGAAAGTACGACTGCTTCAGGTAACACCGAACGAATGTTTACAAATGCAGTTATGTGAATCCCTTTCCAGTTGTCATTTTGGAAATATAGAAATGATATAGCTCTATCTTTGATACCACACGAATAAAACAGAAGGAGTGCTATGCAGCTATTTTAAAATATAAAGTTGTATTGAAAATATCAATCATATTCGTTGATTCATATTTCAAAATGAAAACATTAGGTTTGATAATGCAAAAGCGAAAATTGTAGCTTGGAAACAAATCACATAACATTGATGAATCAGCATAATGTTCAAAGTTATTCCATTTATATATATATGTGGATGTTCAATGTGTTGTTAAAAAAAAGTCTTCGTTCAAGCCAATAAATGCATTGAACATGATATTCTTCTGGCAGGATCCACCACAGCCCCTGTGGAAACCACGGAATCGACGGATAGCTTGTCGTCGGCAGCGACTACAGAGTCAGTTGAAACAAGTACAATCGAAGGAACGACGCAATCCGTTGAGACAACGAGCGAAGGTAAATGACTGTAATTTATGTTTAAACAATAAGTGTAATTTTGATGGGTAGGCAATGTGACTTGTTTACCAATATAACTGTCATTAGTCCTGGGCTGAGGTCTTCGTCCGTTATTAATATTTTATTACCTAATTGAAGTACATACGAAACTGCTAATTTGTTGTACATATGGAACGATTGATATTAATTAACGACTTCCGGCTACTTGGACTTGGTGCAGCGACTTGAATTTGGTGTAGATCATTTACAGAAAAACGCGGTATATCAAATAGAATAAGTATTACTATTGAATATATATTATACACAAACGTATTGTAGACATATATTAGAAAACTGGTTTTGTTAATCATTAGTCAGAGGGAGTATTTTAGAGTAAGTTAGTTTCGGATTCTGTCAGGGAATTCAGCGAGCGTTAATAGGGTTGTTTACTATTCGAATATTGAGATAGCATAGTGAATAGTTAGTAACATTGGAATATTGGTTAGAATAAGTGTTAGTATTATACATATATTGTTCACCAACTTCTTGTAGACATATATTAAGAAACCGTTTTTGTTAACAGAGGTAGTATTTTTTCCCGGATTCAAATTCAACGAGCGATAAAAGGGAGTTTGTTTACAGGTCGTAAATTCAACCCGTGTATCGAGCTATCGTTTACATTGGCTAATATATATATAAGATAAAGTGATTTATTTACTTAAATTACATACATAAGGTAATATCTGACATAGTGGTAGTAAACGTTTTCGGTAAAAAGGAATTAACAGCAGGATTTTAGCGTAAATTAGTACACATTGACTTCGTTGTTTTGTTACACAGGGTTCTCCGTATTCGCTAGGTGGCAGGTTTTTTTTTCTCATGCGAGGTTAATAGAAGACACAGTTAGCAAGTATATTAGACTAAAGTGTTCTTTTGATCACAAAAACAGCCTTATTCAAGGCTAACGTAGCAAACTAATTAAAACTAAATTGTATGATGGCGCCGTGCAAACGGCAGTTAAAGGCCACAAGGCACTTAATGTGTGGCAGTTGCAGTAACTGGGTGGACTTCGTCAAGTCTGGGTGCGAGAAGTCCTGGGCTGAGGTCCAGGCAGATAGTTTTAGTTTTGAGTGTAGGGGATGTACGAAGATGAAGGAACTAGAGGTGGAGTTGGAAGAGCTGAGGCTGCTCGTTGTGGCAATGGTGGGAAGGGAACAGGGGGGTTGTGCCAGTAATTCCGGTGGGGGAACAGTAGATGATAAAGTGGGGAAAGACACAAGAGATGCTAGGGAGAGCTCACCGCAGCCTGGGAGGAAGCTGAGAGGAGGGAAGGTGACAGGTCGTAGGGAGAAAGGACGTAAGGAGACGGGAAGGAAAGGAACTGGAGGGAAGACAACCGGAGTGAAGGAGAGGGGAGTATGGGAGACAGGAGGGAAGGAGAAGGGAGTGGGGGAGACGGGAGGGAAAACAACCGGAGTGAAGGAGAGGGGAGTGGGAGAGACAAGAGCAAAGGAGTGGGAAGTGGGGGAGACAGGAGCGAAGGAGACAGGAGGGAAGGGGTCAGGACAGAATGTGATGGAGGGGATCGAACGGAAGAGTTATTCTGCAGCAGTGATAGAGGGGGTGAGGAAGAGAGCGAGGGTGTTTGTGGGGGATTCGATAGTTAGGAAGACCGACAGAGTCTTAAACAAGGGAGATGATGTGGTGGTCTGCTTGCCTTGAGCCAAAATAGAGGCGATAACTGAGAGGGTAAAAAACATCGTAGGCTCGGGTAAGGGTGGATCTGTTTTAGTACACGTAGGGACAAATAACGTAGAGAGGGAGGGTACAACTGCCATAGTTAGGAAATATAGGCAGTTGGTCAGAACACTAAAACAGACGCGGGTTGAGCAGGTAATACTGTCAGGGATTTTACCTGTAATGGGCAGGAGGTGTCACAAATATCGAAATTGTCGGGGGATGGCAATTAACATGTTAGTCCAGAAGCTATGTAGGGAAGAGGAAGTTGGATTTGTGGATTTATGGGGAAGTTTTGTTGGGAGGGCTGATATGTACATGAAGGATGGGCTTCATTTAAGTGGAAAGGGGGCGGCAGTATTCGCGGACAAACTTTCAGCAGCAGTAGATAGTGACTTGGGTACAATGACAAATATTTTTGGAAGTAAACATTCTTTAAACTAGAAGTGCAGGGGGGTTACCTAGAGGTGTCTCAAGCAGAACAAGAGGCCACTAGCACAGATAAACCAATATCAAATCATCCGAAAAACATCTCTGAAAAAGGTTATAGATGCGTATGTTTAAATGCAAGGAGCATAGTAAATAAGAAAAACGAATTAAACATTATGGTAGAAGATATTGACCCTCACATAATTGGTATAACTGAATCATGGGC
Organism: Lamellibrachia columna; assembly: GCA_963662155.1. Classification (NCBI taxonomy): domain Eukaryota; kingdom Metazoa; phylum Annelida; class Polychaeta; order Sabellida; family Siboglinidae; genus Lamellibrachia; species Lamellibrachia columna. The sequence goes on along the minus strand of OY759263.1, from coordinate 28,315,334 downwards.
CAACATAGATATAACAGATGCTGAATTAGGACTGACAGGATATGTAATGTTTAGGAAAGATCGAATAGGAAGAAGGGGCGGGGGAGTTATTTTATATGTTAAAGAATCTATTCAGGCTTATGAAATAAAACTAGAAAGGGAAGCAGATTGCGATGAAGCTGTTTGGTGCAAAATTGTTTCAGGAAATTCAAAATTAACTATTGGATTAGTTTACCGAAGTCCAAACATAAACGAAGAGGACAACACAAAAATAAAAAACGCTATAAAGGAAGTTAGTAAAGGGGAATGTATCATAATGGGAGATTTTAACCATGGACACATACAATGAAATTATCTAGAGAGCACAGGGATTGAGGACCAACAATTTCTATTTTTAATCCAGGATAGCTTTCTTACTCAGCACGTACAAGAACCAACCAGGGGAGAAAATGTATTAGATATAGTTTTGTCATCACAAAAAGAATTAGTGGACAATGTAAAAATATTTGAACCATTGGGTAATAGTGACCATAATCAAATACATTTTGACATCAATGTAAAATCAGAAAGTAAAAATAAGAAAACGTACAAGAGAAACTTCCACAAAGGTAACTACAAAGATATGAGAAAATACTTAGCAAAGCTAGATTGGAATAACATGCTGATGAATAAGACAAGCAATTGAATGTTGGAATATTCTAAAATATGAAATTGAGAGTATCATCGATAAATTTGTTCCTTCCAAAAACAAGGAAAACCGTGTAGAAAGAAACACTTGTCATAAGAGGCTATTAGAAAAATAATGCTAAAACAAACTATGTGGAGGGTTTATAGGCGTACAAGAAAGGAAGAAGACTATGCAAAATACAAAGAGGCACTTAATGCAGCTACAACTGAAATCAGACAATCTAAAAGAAGCTATGAGCAAAAACTAGCATGTAACATAAAAAATGACAGCAAGAGTTTTTATGCATATGTCAGGAGTAAACAAAACGTACAAGACAAGGTTGGACCTCTAGAAGACAGTGCTGGAAATATATTATCACAGGGGTTTTTAATGGCGGAAGACCTAAATGGTTACTTCAGTTCAGTGTTTACCAAAGAAGATATTAGTTCATTACCAGTTGCTGATGCTAAATTTCAGGGGGCTAAATCTGACTATTTAGGTCCGTTAGTTGTAACTCCAGAATTGGTAGCTAAGAAAATAAAGGCAATGAAGGATAACAAATCACCGGGAGTGGATGGGATTCCTCCAAAATTACAAATGGAAACAGTAGAACAAATCAGTATACCACTTGCAAGAGTATTCAACTTGTCATTAAAAGAGGGAGTTGTTCCGTTTGAATGGAAAGAAGCAAACATCATACCATTATTTAAAAAGGGTTCGAGAAATAAGTAAGAGAATTACAGACCAGTGAGTTTAACGTCAGTGATTTGTAAATTATTAGAAAGGTTAATTAAAGACCATATGGTGGACTTCCTCGTTAAGAATAAATTATTAAATTCATCTCAACATGGATTCCTTAAAGCGAGGTCATGCTTAACAAATATGTTATGTTTTTTGGAAGAAATCACTAAGTGGATAGACGTGGGATCGCCAGTAGATATTATCTACTTAGATTTTCAGAAAGCTTTTGACAAAGTGCCACATCAAAGATTACTACTTAAATTAAAAGCCCATGGTATCGGGGATAGCATAACTGACTGGATAGAACAATGGCTGACTGACAGAAGACAACGAGTTGTAGTAGATGGAGAAGTTTCAAATTGGAAATCGGTTTTGAGTGGGGTACCTCAAGGATCAGTATTAGGACCTATATTATTCTTAATTTATATCAATGACTTGGACGACAGTATAACAAGTAACGTACTGAAATTTGCGGATGACACAAAACTGTTTAGAAAGGTTAATACTGATGGTGATAAACAACATTTACAAAACGATCTAGACAGATTAGTGAAATGGACTGAGAAATGGCAGATGTTGTTCAATTTTGGGAAATGTAAATGCCTACATACAGGACATAGGAACTTGAATGTAAACTATAAAATGGGAGATACTGTTCTGGATACTACTGTAAAAGAAAAGGAATTAGGAGTTACAATAAGCGCTGATATGAAAGTTTCAGAGCAGTGTGGTATTGCAGCTTCAAAGGGTAATCAAATTCTTGGATTGATTAGAAGAAACATAACATACAAGGGAAAAAAGTTAATTATACCTCTTTATAAAGCAATAGTTAGATCTCATTTAGAATACTGTATACAAGCATGGAGACCATATCGTAAGAAGGATATAGATACGCTTGAACGCATACAAAGGAGAGCAACTAAAATGATTCCAGAACTGAGAGACCTTAGTTATGAAGAACGCCTGAAAGAATGTGGTTTAACAACTCTAGAGACAAGGAGGTTAAGAGGAGATCAGATTGAAGTTTTTAAGATATTGAATGGGTATGAAAATATTGATAGAAATATGTTTTTCTCACTCAAGAAGGATAGCAGAACTAGAGGACATAAGGTAATATTAGTAAAGGATCAATGTAGATTGGACATCAGGAAGCACTCGTTCTCACAGAGGACAATAAATGAATGGAACAAATTGTCTACAGATTGTGTAACTGCTAGCAGCGTGAATATGTTTAAAAACAAGGTTGACACATATCTCAGGAGGGCGGGCTATAAGTAGATGAACATTGTTGGACTCTCGATAAGCCAATGGCTTCCTTGTCCACTTGCCATCTGGGCCTTTGGCTTGGGTGGCGAATCTTGTTAAATCTTGTTAAATTATAATTAATAGAACATAAATATAATATAACTATGATATTTGTAATTTATTTTTTAATTTTGATTATTCAGCAACTGTAGCAAGTACGGTAGTGGAAGGGAAAACTACCGTGGAAGGCATTACTTCTGCGACGTCTTCTACTACTGCATCATTGGATACTACTATTCTCGAGATAGAAAGTACGACTGCTTCAGGTAACACCGACCGAATGTTTACAAATGCAGTGATGTGTATCCCTTTCCAGTTGTCATTTTGAAAATATAGAAATGATATAGCTCTATCTTTGATACAACACGACGAAAACAGAAGGAGTGCTATGCAGCTATTTTAAAATATAAAGCAGTATTGAAAATATCAATCATATTCGATGTTTGATATTTCAAAATGAATACATGAGGTTTGATAATGCAAAAGCGCAACTTGTAGCTTGGAAACAAATTACATAACATTTATGAATCAGCATAATGTTCAATATTATTACATTTATATATATATGGATGTTCAATGTGTTGTTAAAAAATGTCTTCGTTTAAATCAATGAATGTATTTGACATGATATTCTTCTGGCAGGATCCACCACAGCCCCTGTGGAAACCACGGAATCGACGGATAGCTTGTTGTCGGCAGCGACTACAGAGTCAGTTGAAACAAGTACAATCGAAGGAACGACGCAATCCGTTGAGACAACGAGCGAAGGTAAATTACTGTCATTTATGTTTAAACAATAAGTTTAATTTTGATGGGTAGGCAGTGTGACTTGTTTACCAATATAACTTTCATTACAGAAAATAATTTAATTCCTGCATCTACTAAATGCTTAGCTCTATTTCAAGTATTTTTTTTTCAGCAACATCCACAGCTGCGGATGTTACCACGGGGTCAACTGAAACAATAATTTCGACAGAGACCACTGGAACAGCTGCACAAACAACAATCGAAGGAACAACATCTTTCGTCGAAACAACTAGCGAAGGTACAAGATTGATCTCAACTAATCATTTTATATATTCGGCCGTTATTAATATTTTATTACCCAATTGAAATATCTACGAAACTGCTAATTTGTTGATCCTATGGAACGATTGATATTAATTATAATAAATAGAAAATAAATATAATATAACTATGATATTTGTAATTTATTTTTTTATTTTGTTTATTCAGCAACTGTAGCAAGTACGGTAGTAGAAGGGAAAACTACCGTGGAAGACACTACTTCAGCGACGTCTCCTACTACTCCATCATTGGATACTACTACTCTCGAGATAGAAAGTACGACTGCTTCAGGTAACACCGACCGAATGTTTACAAATGCAGTTATGTGTATCCCTTTCCAGTTGTCATTTTGGAAATATAGAAATGATATAGCTCTATCTTTGATACAACACGACGAAAACAGAAGGAGTGCTATGCAGCTATTTTAAAATATAAAGCAGTATTGAAAATATCAATCATATTCGATGATTGATATTTCAAAATGAATACATGAAGTTTGATAATGCAAAAGTGCAACTTGTAGCTTGGAAACAAATCACATAATATTAATGAATCAGCATAATGTTCAATATTATTACATTTATATATATATATGGATGTTCAATGTGTTGTTAAAACAATGTCTTCGTTTAAATCAATGAATGTATTTGACATGATATTCTTCTGGCAGGATCCACCACAGCCCCTGTGGAAACCACTGAATCGACGGATAGCTTGTCGTCGGCAGCGACTACAGAGTCAGTTGAAACAAGTACAATCGAAGGAACGACGCAATCCGTTGAGACAACGAGCGAAGGTAAATGACTGTCATTTATGTTTAAACAATAAGTTTAATGTTGATGGGTAGGCAGTGTGACTTGTTTACCAATATAACTGTCATTACAGAAAATAATTTAATTCCTGCATCTACTAAATGCTTAGCTCTATTTCAAGTATTTTTTTTCCAGCAACATCCACAGCTGCGGATGTTACCACGGGGTCAACTGAAACAATAATTTCGACAGAGACCACTGGAACAGCTGCACAAACAACAATCGAAGGAACAACATCTTTCGTCGAAACAACTAGCGAAGGTACAAGATTGATCTCAACTAATCATTTTATATATTCGGCCTTTATTAATATTTTATTACCCAATTGAAATATCTACGAAACTGCTAATTTGTTGAACATATGGAACGATTGATATTAATTATAATAAATAGAAAATAAATATAATATAACTATGATATTTGTAATTTTTTTTTTTATTTTGTTTATTCAGCAACTGTAGCAAGTACGGTAGTAGAAGGGAAAACTACCGTGGAAGACACTACTTCAGCGACGTCTCCTACTACTCCATCATTGGATACTACTACTCTCGAGATAGAAAGTACGACTGCTTCAGGTAACACCGACCGAATGTTTTCAAATGCAGTCATGTGTATCCCTTTCCAGTTGTCATTTTGGAAATATAGAAATGATATAGCTCTATCTTTGATACAACACGACGAAAACAGAAGGAGTGCTATGCAGATATTTTAAAATATAAAGCAATATTGAAAATATCAATCATATTCGATGTTTGATATTTCAAAATGAATACATGAGGTTTGATAATGCAAAAGCGCAACTTGTAGCTTGGAAACAAATCACATAACATTTATGAATCTGCATAATGTTCAATATTATTACATTTATATATATATGGATGTTCAATGCGTTGTTAAAACAATGTCTTCGTTTAAATCAATGAATGTATTTGACATGATATTCTTCTGGCAGGATCCACCACAGCCCCTGTGGAAACCACGGAATCGACGGATAGCTTGTCGTCGGCAGCGACTACAGAGTCAGTTGAAACAAGTACAATCGAAGGATCGACGCAATCCGTTGAGACAACGAGCGAAAGTAAATGACTGTAATTTCTGTTTAAACAATAAGTGTAATTTTGATGGGTAGACAATGTGACTTGTTAACCAATATTTATGCAATAACCAACACAAGTCTGATGTAGTAGAGATTGAAAAGGGCCAAATAAATGACGTTTTATTGCAAAGTGGACTGCTTATCACGCAGCCACTTTGGGAAGCACATTAACAGGAATGTGAGCTCCTCAAAGCAAACCAGACAGGAACTGAACACATGTACAGCCCGTCCGGCAAGTTTCTCAGAGCCCACATTCCTACAGGCATGACGATAACATATATACATCAAGAAGTCGTCATGAACATGTAATGCAAAGAATACAGACATTACACCACCAATACACAAATTTAATTACAAACAGGTGGGGCCATTTCGCCACAAGGTCACCCACAAACATGTGCCAATATAACTGTCATTACAGAACATAATTTAATTCCTGCATCTACTAAATGCTTAGCTCTATTTCAAGTTTTTTTTTTTCAGCAACAACCACAGCTGCGGATGTTACCACGGGGTCAACCGAAACAATAACTTCGACAGAGACCACTGGAACAGCTGCACAAACAACAATCGAAGGAACAACATCTTTCGTCGAAACAACTAGCGAAGGTACAATTTGATCTCAACTAATCGTTTTATCTATTCGGCCTTTTTTAATATTTTATTACCCAATTGAAATATCTACGAAACTGCTAATTTGTTGAACATATGAAACGATTGATATTAATTATAATAAATAGAAAATAAATATATTATAACTCTGATATTTGTAATTTATTTTTTCATTTTGATTATTCAGCAACTGTAGCAAGTACGGTAGTAGAAGGGAAAACTACCGTGGAAGACATTACTTCTGCGACGTCTTCTACTACTGCATCATTAGATACTACTATTCTCGAGATAGAAAGTACGACTGCTTCAGGTAACACAGACCGAATGTTTACAAAAGCAGTGATGTGTATCCTTTTCCGGTTGTTATTTTGGAAATATAGAAATTATATAGCTCTATCATTGATACAACACGACGAAAACAGAAGGAGTGCTATGCAACTATTTTAAAATATAAAGCAGTATTGAAAATATCAATCATATTCGATGTTTGATATATCAAAATGAATACATGAGGTTTGATAATGCAAAAGCGCAACTTGTAGCTTGGAAACAAATCACATAACATTTATGAATCTGCATAATGTTCAATATTATTACATTTATATATATATGGATGTTCAATGCGTTGTTAAAACAATGTCTTCGTTTAAATCAATGAATGTATTTGACATGATATTCTTCTGGCAGGATCCACCACAGCCCCTGTGGAAACCACGGAATCGACGGATAGCTTGTCGTCGGCAGCGACTACAGAGTCAGTTGAAACAAGTACAATCGAAGGAACGACGCAATCCGTTGAGACAACGAGCGAAGGTAAATGACTGTAATTTCTGTTTAAACAATAAGTGTAATTTTGATGGGTAGACAATGTGACTTGTTTACCAATATAACTGTCATTACAGAAAATAATTTAATTCCTGCATCTACTAAATGCTTAGCTCTATTTCAAGTATTTTTTTTTCAGCAACATCCACAGCTGCGGATGTTACCACGGGGTCTACCGAAACAATAATTTCGACAGATACCACTGGAACAGCTGCACAAACAACAATCGAAGGAACAACATCTTTCGTCGAAACAACTAGCGAAGGTACAATTTGATCTCAACTAATCGTTTTATCTATTCGTCCGTTATTAATATTTTATTACCCAATTGAAATATCTACGAAACTGCTAATTTGTTGAACATATGAAACGATTGATATTAATTATAATAAATAGAAAATAAATATATTATAACTCTGATATTTGTAATTTATTTTTTCATTTTGATTATTCAGCAACTGTAGCAAGTACGGTAGTAGAAGGGAAAACTACCGTGGAAAACATTACATCTGCGACATCTTCTACTACTGCATCATTGGATACTACTATTCTCGAGATAGAAAGTACGACTGCTTCAGGTAACACAGACCGAATGTTTACAAATGCAGTGATGTGTATCCTTTTCCGGTTGTCATTTTGGAAATATAGAAATGATATAGCTCTATCATTGATACAACACGACGAAAACAGAAGGAGTGCTATGCAGCTATTTTTAAATATAAAGCAGTATTGAAAATATCAATCATATTCGATGTTTGATATTTCAAAATGAATACATGAGGTTTGATAATGCAAAAGCGCAACTTGTAGCTTGGAAACAAATCACATAACATTGATGAATCAGCATAATGTTCAATATTATTACATTTATATATATATGGATGTTCAATGTGTTGTTAAAACAATGTCTTCGTTTAAGTCAATGAATGTATTTGACATGATATTCTTCTGGCAGGATCCACCACAGCCCCTGTGGAAACCACGGAATCGACGAATAGCTTGTCGTCGGCAGCGACTACAGAGTCAGTTGAAACAAGTACAATCGAAGGAACGACGCAATCCGTTGAGACAACGAGAGAAGGTAAATGACTGTAATTTCTGTTTTAACAATAAGTGTAATTTTGATGGGTAGACAATGTGACTTGTTTACCAAATATAACTGTCATTACAGAAAATAATTTAATTCCTGCATCTACTAAATGCTTAGGTCTATTTCAAGTATTTTTTTTTCAGCAACAACCACAGCTGCGGATGTTACCACGGGGTCAACAGAAACAATTATTTCGACAGAGACCACTGGAACAGCTGCACAAACAACAATCGAAGGAACATCTTTCGTCGAAACAACTAGCGAAGGTACAAGATTGATCTCAACTAATCGTTTTATCTATTCGGCCGTTATTAATATTTTATTACCCAATTGAAATATCTACGATACTGCTAATTTTTTGAACAGATGGAACGATTGATATTAATTATAATAAATAGAAAATAAATATATTATAACTCTGATATTTGTAATTTATTGTTGAATTTTGACTATTCACCAACTGTAGCAAGTACAGTAGTAGAAGGGAAAACAACCGTGGAAGACACTACTTCAGCGACGTCTTCTACTACTGCATCATTGGATACTACTATTCTCGAGATAGAAAGTACGACTGCTTCAGGTAACACCGACAGAATGTTTACAAATGCAGTGATGTGTATGCTTTTCCGGTTGTCATTTTGGAAATATAGAAATTATATAGCTCTATCTTTGATACAACACGACGAAAACAGAAGGAGTGCTATGCAGATATTTTAAAATATAAAGCAATATTGAAAATATCAATCATATTCGATGTTTGATATTTCAAAATGAATACATGAGGTTTGATAATGCAAAAGCGCAACTTGTAGCTTGGAAACAAATCACATAACATTTATGAATCAGCATAATGTTCAATATTATTACATTTATATATATATATGGATGTTCAATGTGTTATTAAAACAATGTCTTCGTTTAAATCAATGAATGTATTTGACATGATATTCTTCTGGCAGGATCCACCACAACCCCTGTGGAAACCACGGAATCGACGGATAGCTTGTCGTCGGCAGCGACTACAGAGTCAGTTGAAACAAGTACAATCGAAGGAACGACGCAATCCGTTGAGACAACGAGCGAAAGTAAATGACTGTAATTTCTGTTTAAACAATAAGTGTAATTTTGAAGGGTAGACAATGTGACTTGTTAACCAATATAACTGTCATTACAGAACATAATTTAATTCCTGCATCTACTAAATGCTTAGCTCTATTTCAAGTATTTTTTTTTCAGCAACAACCACAGCTGCGGATGTTACCACGGGGTCAACCGAAACAATAACTTCGACAGAGACCACTGGAACAGCTGCACAAACAACAATCGAAGGAACAACATCTTTCGTCGAAACAACTAGCGAAGGTACAATTTGATCTCAACTAATCGTTTTATCTATTCGGCCTTTTTTAATATTTTATTACCGAATTGAAATATCTACGAAACTGCTAATTTGTTGAACATATAGAACGATTGATATTAATTATAATAAATAGAAAATAATTATAATATAACTAAGATATTTGTATTTTATATTTTTACTTTTGATTATTCAGCAACTGTAGCAAGTACGGTAGTAGAAGTGAAAACTACCGTGGAAGATATTACTTCTGCGACGTCTTCTACTATTGCATCATTGGATACTACTATTCTCGAGATAGAAAGTACGACTGCTTCAGGTAACACCGACCGAATGTTTACAAATGCAGTTATGTGTATCCCTTTCTAGTTGTCATTTTGGAATTATAGAAATGATATAGCTCTATCTTTGATACCACACGAAGAAAACAGAAGGAGTGCAAAGCAGCTATTTAAAATATAAAGTTGCATTGAAATTATCAATCATATTCGTTGTTTCATATTTCAAAATAAATATAATTATGAGGTTTTATAATGCAAAAGCGAAAATTGTAGCTTGGAAACAAATCACATAACATTGATGAATCAGCATAATGTTCAATGTTATTTCATTTATATATATGGATGTCCAATGTGTTGCTAAAAAAGTCTTCGTTCAAACCAATGAATGCATTTGACATGATATTCTTCTGGCAGGATCCACCACAGCCCCTGTGGAATCCACGGAATCGACGGATAGCTTGTCGTCGGCAGCGACTACAGAGTGTGTTGAAACAAGTACAATCGAAGGAACGACGCAATCCGTTGAGACAACAAGCGAAGGTAAATGACTGTCATTTCTGTTTAAAAATAAGTGTAATTTTGATGGGTATGCAATAAGACTTGTTTACCAATATAACTGTCATTACAGAAAATAATTTAGTTCCTGAATCTACTAAATGCTTAGGTGTTTTTCAAATAATTTTTTTTCAGCAACAACCACAGCTGCGGATGTTACCACGGGGTCAACCGAAACAATAACTTCGACAGAGACCATTGGAACAGCTGCACAAACAACAATCGAAGGAACAACATCTTTCGTCGAAACAACTAGCGAAGGTACAAGATTGATCAAAATTAATCATTTTATCTATTCGTCGGTTATTAATTTTTTATTACCCAATTGAAATATCTACGAAACTGCTAATTTGTTGAACATATGGAATGATTGATATTAATTATAATAAATAGAAAATAATTATAATATAACTATGACATTTGTATTTTATTTTTTACTTTTGATTATTCAGCAACTGTAGCAAGTACGGTAGTAGAAGGGAAAACTACCGTGGGAGACACTACTTCAGCGACGTCTTCTACTACTGCATCATTGGATACTACTATTCTCGAGATAGAAAGTACGACTGCTTCAGGTAACACCGACCGAATGTTTACAAATGCAGTTATGTGTATCCCTTTCTAGTTGTCATTTTGGAAATATATAAATGATATAGCTCTATCTTTGATACCACACGAAGAAAACAGAAGGAGTTCTATGCAGCTATTTTAAAATATAAAGTTGTATTGAATATATCAATCATATTCGTTGTTTCATATTTCAAAATTAATACATTAGTTTTGATAATGCAAAAGCGCAACTTCTAGCTCGGAAACAAATCACATAACATTTATGAATCAGCATAATGTTCAATGTTATTCCATTTATATATATGGATGTTCAATGTGTTGTTAAAACAAAGTCTTCGTTCAAACCAATGAATGCATTTGACATGATATTCTTCTGGCAGGATCCACCACAGCCCCTGTGGAAACCACGGAATCGACGGATAGTTTGTCGTCGGCAGCGACTACAGAGTCTGTTGAAACAAGTACAATTGAAGGAACGACGCCATCCGTTGAGACAACGAGCGAAGGTAAATGACTGTCATTTCTGTTTAAACAATAAGTGTAATTTTGATGGGTAGGGAATGTGACTTGTTTACCAATATAACTGTCATTACAGAAAATAATTAATTCCTGCATCTACTAAATGCTTAGCTCTATTTAAGTATTTTTTTTCAGCAACAACCACAGCTGCGGATGTTACCACGGGGTCAACCGAAACAGTATCTTCGACAGAGACCACTGGAACAGCTGCACAAACAACAATCGAAAGAACAACATCTTTCGTCGAAACAACTAGCGAAGGTACAAGATTGATCTAAATTAATCATTTTATCTATTCTTCGGTTATTAATATTTTATTACCCAATTGAAATATCTACGAAACTGCTAATTTGTTGAACATATAGAACGATTGATATTAGTTATAATAAATAGAAAATAATTATAATATAACTATGATATTTTTATTTTATTTTTTACTTTTGATTATTCAGCAACTGTAGCAAGTACGGTAGTAGAAGGGAAAACTACCGTGGAAGACACTACTTCAGCGACGTCTTCTACTACTGCATCATTGGATACTACTATTCTCGAGATAGAAAGTACGACTGCTTTAGGTAACACCGACCGAATGTTTACAAATGCAGTTATGTGTATCCCTTTCCAGTTGTCATTTTGGAAATATAGAAATGATATAGCTCTATCTTTGATACCACACGAAGAAAACAGAAGGAGTGCTATGCAGCTATTATTAAGTATAAAGTTGTATTGAAAATATCAATCATATTCGTTGTTTCATATTTCAAAATTAATATATTAGGTTTGATAATGCAACAGCGCAAATTGTAGCTTGGAAACAAATCACATAACTTTTATGAATCAGCATAATGTTCAATGTTATTCCATTTATATATGTGGATGTTCACTGTGTTATTAAAACAATGTCTTCGTTCAAACCAATAAATGCATTTGACATGATATTCTTCTTGCAGGATCCACCACAGCCCCTGTGGAAACCACGGAATCGACGGATAGCTTGTCGTCGGCAGCGACTACAGAGTCAGTTGAAACAAGTACAATCGAAGGAACGACGCAATCCGTTGAGACAACGAGCGAAGGTAAATGACTGTAATTTCTGTTTAAAAAATAAGTGTAATTTTGATGGGTAGGCAATGAGACTTCTTTACCAATATAAATGTCATTACAGAAAATAATTTAATTCCTGCATCTACTAAATGCTTAGTTCTATTTCAAATAATTTTTTTTCAGCGACCACCACAGCTGCGGATGTTACCACGGGGTCAAACGAAACAATAACTTCGACAGAGACCACTGGAACAGCTGCACAAACAACAATCGAAGGAACAACATCTTTCTATGAAACAACTAGCGAAGGTACAAGATTGATCTAAATTAATCATTTTATCTATTCGTCGGTTATTAATATTTTATTACGCAATTGAAATATCTACGAAACTGCTAATTTGTTGAACATGTAGAAAGATTGATATTAATCATAATAAATAGAAAATAATTATAATATAACTATGATATTTGTATTTTATTTTAAAATTTTGATTATTCAGCAACTGTAGCAAGTACGGTAGTAGAAGGGAAAACTACCGTGGAAGACACTACTTCAGCGACGTCTTCTACTACTGCATCATTGGATACTACTATTCTCGAGATAGAAAGTACGACTGCTTCAGGTAACACCGATCGAATGTTTACAAATGCAGTGATGTGTATACCTTTCTAGTTGTCATTTTGGAAATATAGAAAAGATATAGCTCTATCTTTGATACCACACGAAGAAAACAGAAGGAATGCTATGCAGCTATTTTAAAATATAAAGTAGTATAGAAAATATCAATCATATTCTTTGTTTCATATTTCAAAATTAATACATTAGGTTTGATAATGCAAAAGCGCAACTTGTAGCTTGGATAAAGTCACATAACATTTATGAATCAGCGTAATGTTCAATGTTATTCCATTTATATATATGGATGTTCAATGTGTTGTTAAAACAATGTCTTCGTTCAAACCAATGAATGCATTTGACATGATATTATTCTAGCAGGATCCACCACAGCCCCTGTGGAAACCACGGAATCGACGGATAGCTTGTCGTCGGCAGCGACTACAGAGTCAGTTGAAACAAGTACAATCGAAAGAACGACGCAATCCTTTGAGACAACGAGCGAAGGTAAATGACTGTCATTTCTGTTTAAACAATAAGTGTAATTTTGATGGGTAGGGAATGTGACTTGTTTACCAATATAACTGTCATTACAGAAAATAATTTAATTCCTGCATCTACTAAATGCTTAGCTATATTTCAAGTTTTTTTTTTCAGCGACCACCACAGCTGCGTATGTTACCACGGGGTCAACCGAAACAGTATCTTCGACAGAGACCACTGGAACAGCTGCACAAACAACAATCGAAAGAACAACATCTTTCGTCGAAACAACTAGCGAAGGTAAAAGATTGATCTAAATTAATCATTTTATCTATTCGTCCGTTATTAATATTTTATTACCCAATTGAAATATCTACGAAACTGCTAATTTGTTGAACATGTAGAACGATTGATATTAATTATAATAAATAGAAAATAATTATAATATAACTATGATATTTGTATTTTATTTTTAAATTTTGATTATTCAGCAACTGTAGCAAGTACGGTAGTAGAAGGGAAAACTACCGTGGAAGACACTACTTCAGCGACGTCTTCTACTATTGCAACATTGGATACTACTATTCTCGAGATAGAAAGTACGACTGCTTCAGGTAACACCGACCGAATGTTTAGAAATGCAGTTATGTGTATCCCTTTCTAGTTGTCATTTTGGAAATATAGAAATTATATAGTTCTATCTTTGATACCACACGAAGAAAACAGAAGGAGTGCTATGCAGCTATTTTAAAATGTAAAGTTGTATTGAAAATATCAATCATATTCGTTGTTTCATATTTCAAAACTAATACATTAGGTTTGATAATGCAAAAGCGCAACTTGTAGCTTGGAAAAAATCACATAACATTTATGAATCAGCATAATGTTCAATGTTATTCCATTTATATATATGGATGTTCAATGTGTTGTTAAAACAATGTCTTCTTTCAAACCAATGAATGCATTTGACATGATATTCTTCTGGCAGGATCCACCACAGCCCCTGTGGAAACCACGGAATCGACGGATAGCTTGTCGTCGGCAGCGACTACAGAGTCAGTTGAAACAAATACAATCGAAGGAACGACGCAATCCTTTGAGACAACGAGCGAAGGTAAATGACTGTCATTTCTGTTTAAACAATAAGTGTAATTTTGATGGGTAGGCAACGTGACATGTTTACCAATATAACTGTCATTACAGAAAATAATTTAATTCCTGCATCTACTAAATGCTTAGCTATATTTCAAGTATTTTTTTTCAGCGACCACCACAGCTGCGTATGTTACCACGGGGTCAACCGAAACAGTATCTTCGACAGAGCCCACTGGAACAGCTGCACAAACAACAATCGAAAGAACAACATCTTTCGTCGAAACAACTAGCGAAGGTACAAGATTGATCTAAATTAATCATTTTATCTATTCGTCCGTTATTAATATTTTATTACCCAATTGAAATATCTACGAAACTGCTAAATTGTTGAACATGTAGAACGATTGATATTAATTATAATAAATAGAAAATAATTATAATATAACTATGATATTTGTATTTTATTTTTAAATTTTGATTATTCAGCAACTGTAGCAAGTACGGTAGTAGAAGGGAAAACTACCGTGGAAGACACTACTTCAGCGACGTCTTCTACTACTGCATCATTGGATACTACTATTCTCGAGATAGAAAGTACGACTGCTTCAGGTAACACCGACCGAATGTTTACAAATGCATTTATGTGTATACCTTTCCAGTTGTCATTTTGGAAATATAGAAAAGATATAGCTCTATCTTTGATACCACACGAAAAAACAGAAGGAGTGCTATGCAGCTATTTTAAAATATAAAGTAGTATTGAAAATATCAATCATATTCGTTGTTTCATATTTCAAAATTAATACATTAGGTTTGATAATGCAAAAGCGCAACTTGTAGCTTGGAAACAAATCACATAACATTTATGAATCATCATAATGTTCAATGTTATTCCATTTATATATATGGATGTTCAATGTGTTGTTAAAACAATGTCTTCGTTCAAACCAATAAATGCATTTGACATGATATTCTTCTGGCAGGATCCACCACAGCCCCTGTGGAAACCACGGAATCGACGGATAGCTTGTCGTCGGCAGCGACTACAGAGTCAATTGAAACAAATACAATTGAAGGAACGACGCCATCCGTTGAGACAACGAGCGAAGGTAAATTACAGTCATTTCTGTTTAAACAATGAGTGTAATTTTGATGGGTAGGCAACGTGACATGTTTACCAATATAACTGTCATTACAGAAAATAATTTAATTCCTGCATCTACTAAATGCTTAGCTATATTTCAAGTATTTTTATCAGCGACCACCACAGCTGCGGATGTTACCACGGGGTCAACCGAAACAATAACTTCGACAGAGACCACTGGAACAGCTGCACAAACAACAATCGAAGGAACAACATCTTTCGTTGAAACAACTAGCGAAGGTACAAATTGATCTCAACTAATCGTTTTATTTATTCGTCCGTTATTAATATTTTATTACCCAATTGAAATATCTACAAAACTGCTAATTTGTTGAACAGATGGAACGATTGATATTAATTATAATCAATAGAAAATAAATATAATATAACTATGATATTTGTAATTTATTTTTTCATTTAGATTATTCAGCAACTGTAGCAAGTACGGTAGTAGAAGGGAAAACTACCTTGGAAGACATTACTTCTGCGACGTCTTCTACTACTGCAACATTGGATACTACTATTCTCGAGATAGAAAGTTCGACTACTTCAGGTAACACCGACCGAATGTTTACAAATGCAGTTATGTGTATCCCTTTCTAGTTGTCATTTTGGAAATATAGAAACGATATAGCTCTATCTTTGATACCACACGAAGAAAACAGAAGGAGTTCTATGCAGCTATTTTAAAATATAAATTTGTATTGAAAATATCAATCACATTCGTTGTTTCATGTTTCAAAATTAATACATGAGTTTTGTTAATGCAAAAGCGCAACTTGTAGCTTGGAAACGAATCACATAACATTTATGAATCAGCATAATGTTCAATGTTATTCCATTTATATATATGGATGTTCAATGTGTTGTTAAAACAATGTCTTCGTTCAAATCAATGAATGCATTTGACATGATATTCTTCTGGCAGGATCCACCACAGCCCCTGTGGAAACCACGGAATCGACGGATAGCTTGTCGTCGGCAGCGACTACAGAGTCAGTTGAAACAAGTACAATCGAAGGAACGACGCAATCCGTTGAGACAACGAGCGAAGGTAAATGACTGTCATTTCTGTTTAAACATTAAATGTAATTTTATGGGTAGGCAATGTGACTTGTTTACCAATATAACTGTCATTACAGAAAATAATTAAATTCCTGCATCTACTAAATGCTTAGCTCTATTTGAAGTATTTTTTTTTCAGCAACAACCACAGCTGCGGATGTTACCACGGGGTCAACCGAAACAATATCTTCGACAGAGACCACAGGAACAGCTGCACAAACAGCAATCGAAGGAACAATATCTTTCGTCGAAACAACTAGCGAAGGTACAATAATGATCTCAACTAATCGTTTGATCTATTCGCCTGTTATTAATATTTTATTACCCAATTGAAATATCTACGAAACTGCTAATTTGTTGAACATACGGAACGATTGATATTACTTATAATAAATAGAAAATAAATATATTATAACTCTGATATTTGTAATTTATTGTTGAATTTTGACTATTCACCAACTGTAGCAAGTACGGTAGTAGAATGGAAAACTACCGAGGAAGACACTACTTCAGCGTCGTCTTCTACTATTCCATCATTGCATACTACTACTCTCGAGATAGAAAGTACGACTGCTTCAGGTAACACCAACCGAATGTTTACAAATACAGTTATGTGTATCCCTTTCCAGTTGTCATTTTGGAAATATAGAAATGATATAGCTCTATCTTTGATACCACAAGAAGAAAACAAAAGGAATGCTGTGCAGCTATTTTAAAATATAAAGTTGCATTGAAATTATCAATCATATTCGTTGTTTCATATTTCAAAATGAATACATGAGGTTTGATAATGCAAAAGCGCAACTTGTAGCTTGGAAACAAATCACATAACATTTATGAATCAGCATAATGTTCAATGTTATTCCATTTATATATATGGATGTTCAATGTGTTATTAAAACAATGTCTTCGTTTAAATCAATGAATGTATTTGACATGATATTCTTCTGGCAGGATCCAACACAACCCCTGTGGAAACCACGGAAGCGACGGATAGCTTGTCGTCGGCAGCGACTACAGAGTCAGTTGAAACAAGTACAATCGAAGGAACGACGCAATCCGTTGAGACAACGAGCGAAGGTAAATGACTGTCATTTCTGTTAAAAATAAGTGTAATTTTGATGGGTAAGCAATGAGACTTGTTTACCAATATAACTGTCATTACAGAAAATAATTTAGTTCCTGAATCTACTAAATGCTGAGGTCTTTTTCAAATAATTTTTTTTCAGCTACAACCACAGCTGCGGATGTTACCACAGGGTCAACCGAAACAATAACTTCGACAGAGACCACTGGAACAGCTGCACAAACAACATTCGAAGGAACAACATCTTTCGTCGAAACAACTAGCGAAGGTACAAGATTGATCTAAATTAATAATTTTATCTATTCGTCGGTTATTAATATTTTATTACCCAATTGAAATATCTAAGAAACTGCTAATTTGTTGAACGTATAGAACGATTGATATTAATTATAATAAATAGAAAATAATTATAATATAACTATGATATTTGTATTTTATTTTTTACTTTTGATTATTCAGCAACTGTAGCAAGTACGGTAGTAGAAGGGAAAACTACCGTGGAAGACACTACTTCAGCGGCGTCTTCTACTACTGCATCATTGGATACTTCTATTCTCGAGATAGAAAGTACGACTGCTTTAGGTAACACCGACCGAATGTTTACAAATGCAGTAATGTGTATCCCTTTCTAGTTGTCATTTTGAAATATAGAAATGATATAGCTCTATCTTTGATACCACACGAAGAAAACAGAAGGAGTGCTATGCAGCTATTTTAAAATATAAAGTTGTATTGAAAATATCAATCATATTCGTGGTTTCATATTTCAAAATTAATATATGAGTTTTGATAATGGAAAAGCGCAACTTGTAGCTTGGAAACAAATCACATAACATTTATGAATCAGCATAATGTTCAATGTTATTCCATTTATATATATGGATGTTCAATGTGTTGTTAAAAAAGTCTTCGTTCAAACTAATAAATTCATTTGACATGATATTCTTCTGGCAGGATCCACCACAGCCCATGTGGAAACCACAGAATCGACGGATAGCTTGTCGTCGGCAGCGACTATCGAGTCAGTTGAAATAAGTACAATCGAAGGAACGACGCAATCCGTTGAGACAACGAGCGAAAGTAAATGACTGTCATTTCTGTTTAAACAATAAGTGTAATTTTGATGGGTAGGCAATGTGAGTTGTTTACCAATATAACTGTCATTACAGAAAATAATTTAATTCCTGAATCTACTAAATGCTTAGCTCTATTTAAAATATTTTTTTTCAGCAACAACCACAGCTGCGGATGTTACTACGGGGTCAACCGAAACAAAAACTTCGACAGAGACCACTGGAACAGCTGCACAAACAACAATCGAAGGAACAACATCTTTCGTTGAAACAACTAGCGAAGGTACAAATTGATCTCAACTAATCGTTTTATTTATTCGTCCGTTATTAATATTTTATTACCCAATTGAAATATCTACGAAACTGCTAATTTGTTGAACATATGGAACGATTGATATTAATTATAATAAATAGAAAATAAATATAATATAACTATGATATTTGTAATTTATTGTTGAATATTGATTATTCAGCAACTGAAGCAAGTACGGTAGTAGAAGGGAAAACTACCTTGGAAGAAACTACTTCAGCGACATCTTCTACTACTGCATCATTGGATACTACTACTCTCGAGATAGAAAGTACGACTGCTTCAGGTAACACCGACCGAATGTTTACAAATGCAGTTATGTGTATCCTTTTCCAGTTGTCATTTTGGAAATATAGAAATGATATAGCTCTATTTTGATACCACACGAAGAAAACAGAAGGAGTGCTATACAGCTATTTTAAAATATAAAGTTGTATTGAAAATATCAATCATATTCTTGGTTTCATATTTCAAAATCAATACATCAGGTTTGGTAATGCATAAGCACAACTTTTATCTTGGAAACAAATCACGTAATATTGATGAATCAGCATAATGTTCAATATAATTACATTTATATATATATATGGGTTTTCAATGTGTTGTTAAAACAATGTCTTCGTTCAAACCAATGAATATATTTGACATGATATTCTTCTGGCAGGATCCACCACAGCCCCTGTGGAAACCACGGAATCGACGGATAGCTTGTCGTCGGCAGCGACTACAGAGTCAGTTGAAACAAGTACAATCGAAGGAACGACGCAATCCCTTGAGACAACGAGCGAAGGTAAATGAATGTCATTTCTGTTTAAACAATCAGTGTAATTTTGATGGGTAGGCAATGTTATTTGTTTACCAATATAACTGTCATTACAGAAAATAATTTAATTCCTGCATCTACTAAATGCTTAGCTCTATTTAAAATATTTTTTTTTCAGCAACAACCACAGCTGCGGATGTTACCACTGGTTCAACCGAAACAATAACTTCGACAGAGACCACTGGAACAGCTGCACAAACAACAATCGAAGGAACAACATCTTTCGTCGAAACAACAAGCGAAGGTAAAAGTTTGATCGCAACTAATCGTTTTATCTATTCGTCCGTTATTAATATTTTATTACCCAATTGAAATATCTACGAAACTGCTAATTTGTTGAACATATGGAACGATTGATATTAATTATAATAAATAGAAAATAAATATAATATAACTATGATATTTGTAATTTATTGTGGAATATTGATTATTCAGCAACTGTAGCAAGTACGCTAGTAGAAGGGAAAACTACCCTGGAAGAAACTGTTTCAGCGACGTCTTCTACTACTGCATCATTCGATACTACTACTCTCGAGATAGAAAGTACGACTGCTTCAGGTAACACCGACCGAATGTTTACAAATGCAGTTATGTGTATCCCTTTCCAGTTGTCATTTTGGAAATATAGAAACGCTATAGCTCTATTTTGATACCACACGAAGAAAACAGGAGTGTTATATACAGCTATTTTAAAATATAAATTTGTATTGAAAATATCAAACATATTCGTTGTTTCATATTTCAAAATGAATACATCAGGTTTGATAATGCAAAAGCACAATTTGTAGCTTGGAAAACATCACATAACATTTATGAATCAGCATAATGTTCAATATTATTACATTTATATATATATATATATATATATATATATATATATATATATATATATATATATATATATATATATATATATATATATATATATATATATATGGATGTTCAATGTATTGTTAAAACAATATCTTTGTTCAAATCAATGAATGTGTTTGATATGATATTGTTCTGGCAGGATCCACCACAGCCCCTGTGGAAACCATGGAATCGACGGGTAGCTTGTCGTCGGCAGCGGCTACAGAGTCAGTTGAAACAAGTACAATCGAAGGAACGACGCAATCCGTTGAGACAACGAGCGAAGGTAAATTACTGTCATTTCTGTTGAAACAATAAGTGTAATTTTGATTGGTAGGCAATGTGACTTGTTTACCAATATAACTGTCATTACAGAAAATAATTTAATTCCAGCATCTACTAAATGCTTAGCTCTATTTAAAATATATTTTTCAGCAACAACCACAGCTGCGGATGTTACCACGGGGTCAACCGAAACAATAATTTCGACAGAGACCACTGGAACAGCTGCACAAACATCAATCGAAGGAACCACATCTTTCGTCGAAACAACAAGCAAAGGTAAAAGTTTGATCGCAACTAATCGTTTAATCTATTCGTCCGTTATTAATATTTTATAACCGAATTGAAATATCTACGAAACTGCTAATTTGTTGAACATATGGAACGATTGATATTAATAATAATAAATAGAAAATAAATATAATATAACTATGATATTTGAAATTTATTGTTGAATATTGATTATTCAGTAACTGTAGCAAGTACGGTAGTAGAAGGGAAAACTACCGTGGAAGACACTGCTTCAGCGACGTCTTCTACTACTGCATCATTCGATACTACTACTCTCGTGATAGAAAGTACGACTGCTTCAGGTAACACCGAACGAATGTTTACAAATGCAGTGATGTGTATCCCTTTCTAGTTGTTATTTTGGAAATATAGAAATGATATAGCTCTATTTTGATACCACAAGAATAAAACAGAAAGAGTGCTATACATCTATTTTAAAATATAAAGTTGTATTGAAAATATCAATCATATTCGTTGTTTCATATTTAAAAATGAATACATGAGGTTTGGTAATGCAAAAGCATAACTTGTAGCTTGGAAAAAAATCATATAACATTGATGAATCAGCATAATGTTCAATATATATATATATATATATATATATATATATATATATATATATATATATATATATATATATATATATATATATGGATGTTCAAAGTGTTGTTAAAACAATGTCTTCGTTCAAACCAATGAATGTATTTGACATGATATTCTTCTGGCAGGATCCACCACAGCCCCTGTGGAAACCACGGAATCGACGGATAGCTTGTCGTCGGCAGCGACTACAGAATCAGTTGAAACAAGTACTATCGAAGGAACGACGCAATCCGTTGAGAAAACGAGCGAAGGTAAATGACTGTCGTTTCTGTTGAAACAATAAGTGTAATTTTGATGGGTAGGCAATGTGACTTGTTTACCAATATAACTGTCATTACAGAAAATAATTTAATTCCTGCATCTACTAAATGCTCAGCTCTATTTCAAATATTTTTTTCAGCAACAACCACAGCTGCGGATGTTACAACGGGGTCAATCGAAACAATAACTTCGACAGAGACCACTGGAACTGCTGCACAAACAACAATCGAAGGAACAACATCTTTCGTCGAAACAACAAGCGAAGGTAAAAGTTTGATCGAAATTAATCGTTTTATCTATTCGACCGTTATTAATATTTTATTACCCAATTGAAATATCTACGAAACTGCTAATTTGTTGAACATATGGAACGATTGATATTAATTATAATAAATAGAAAATAAATATCATATAACTATGATATTTGTAATTTATTGTTGAATATTGATTATTCACCAACTGTAGCAAGTACGGTAGTAGAAGGGAAAATTACCCTGGAAGACACTGCTTCAGCGACGTCTTCTACTACTGCATCATTCGATACTACTACTCTCGAGATAGAAAGTACGACTGCTTCAGGTAACACCGACCGAATGTTTACAAATGCAGTTATGTGTATCCCTTTCCAGTTGTTATTTTGGAAATATAGAAACGATATAGCTCTATTTTGATACCACACGAAGAAAACAGAAGGAGTGCTAAACAGCTATTTTAAAATATAAAGTTGTATTGAAAATATCAATCATATTCGTTGTTTCATATTTCAAAATGAATACATGAGGTTTGATAATGCAAAAGCACAACTTGTAGCTTGGAAAAAAATCATATAATATTTATGAATCAGCATAATGTTAAATATTATTACATTTATCTATATATATATATGGATGTTCAATGTGTTGTTAAAACAATGTCTTCGTTCAAACCAATGAATGTATTTGACATGATATTCTTCTGCCAGGATCCACCACGGCCCAAGTGGAAACCACGGAATCGACGGATAGCTTGTCGTCGGCAGCGACTACAGAATCAGTTGAAACAAGTACAATCGAAGGAACGACGCAATCCGTTGAGACAACAAGCGAAGGTAAATGACTGTCATTTCTGTTTAAACAATAAGTGTAATTTTGATGGGTAGGCAATGTGACTTGTTTACCAATAAAACTATAAGGTAGACACTTGTTTTCAATAATTATTTCGTTTTAGCCTTTCTTCATTGTCAATTAATGTCACTATTTTGCTCAATAAACAATCTTTCTAATTTGGCATCAAAATGTTCAAAGAATTCTATTGAACCTGATGCATTACAAATAATGGTAACAGTGCAACGTCGTATTAATACGTTAATAAAGAGGTTGCGTTTCAGAGATACTGCTGCAAATAAGTAAGAAACAGAATAACAATTATTCATACAAATAATGTTGTAACATACAGTCAGTTACAAAACAAATATTTTGAATGACAATCATCAAATTGATATTAAATTAAGATGTTAACATACCTAACTATCCAAATGATTATTTTCAGAAAACGTCCACTTCATTTATTTTTGACACAAGCATTTCCCTGCCAAATAATATATTTTCGGGTTACACATTGTAATATAGACGTACACTACACTATGGTACAATTATATATAACAAATATTTGTATATGTTATTAGAATTGCACATGTGTTTATTTATATTAATTCTCCTCAATTTGCACCAGCCTCCACGACTGAGGTGGAAAGAACTGGGTCTACGGAATCATTGTCTTCTGCTGTGGCTACAGATAGTGAAGCACCGACTACAACCGAGGAAACGACACTTTCCGTCGAATCAACAAGCGAAGGTACAAATGCTGTTGGTTTTGACTATTTCAATGTATTCGACTTTGATTTGCACGGCAACCTCCCGTTTACCAGAAATACTCTTCTAACGTCAACATTCACAGAAATATGAAAAAATAGCACATAACAGACAATGAAGATATGATTTAGTTTGATATTGACAACTATCATATGTTTTTATGAAATATGTTACAATTTTAAGCTGAATGTTCGATCTGACGCAGCCACTACAGGCGGCGTTGAAACATCGGGATCGACGGAGAGCTTGTCGTCCTCTGCGGCAACAGAAACAGTTGCAACAGGTACGAGTGAAGAAACGACTCAGGCCATTGAGACAGAGAGCGAAGGTAACTAGCTCCATTCGTTGTACCATATTGTTAAACTTAGTTGGCAGATATGTATGTGTTATAAACTATCTACCTATATAAATATATAAAGATATATTGTTCAAAAAGGAATGTTCAAACCAGAAATAACTATTCATTTGAATGTTTTCCAAACATTTTTGTTTTGCTGCTATGTGGAATAATTATTTTAGGTGATAAATGTACCGTTTCGTCACCACGCGTCATATGTCGGCCGAACCCCAAAGTGACTGAACATTTTAGATCATCAATAAATATCTACATCAATCAAATGCATATTACGACTCGTATTCGCACACATTTTGCATCAGCTTCTACCGCAGAGGTGGAAACCGCGCGATCAACAGAAACCGTGTCTTCGACAGCAGCAACAGGTACAGATGCCCCAGCTACAAGCGAAGAAACTACACTTTCCGTCGAACAAACGAGCGAAGGTAGACACTTGTTTTCAATAATTATTTCGTTTTAGCCTTTCTTCATTGTTAATTAATGTCACTATTTTGCTCAATATACAATCTTTCTAATTTGGCATCAAAATGTTCAAAGAATTCTATTGAACCTGATGCATTACAAATAATGGTAATAGTGCAACGTCGTATTATTACGTTAATATAGATGTTGCGTTTCAGAGATACTGCTGCAAATAAGTAAGGAACAGAATAACAATTATTCATACAAATAATGTTGTAACATATAGTCAGTTACAAAACAAATATGTTGAATGACAATCATCAAATTGATATTAAATTAAGAAGTTATCATTAATATACAATTTGTTGTAGCCACCACAATTGCCGTTGACACAGCTACAGAGGCAGTTGCAACAGGAACGACCGAAGAGACATCGCAGTCAGGTCTGACAACGAGCGAAGGTAATTAACTCCTTTCGTTGTTCCACATAGATAAGTTGCATATTCAAACAAATTGTTTTGTTCAGATTGCTTCCTCATATTTGTTAATCGATGGGGTTGTGTACTAACTTATGGTACACAAAGTCAATACAAGTAAATACTGATATGTTTAAAGACTATGATCAAATATATCTTCCGTCCAACAAAAACTACCCAAATGAATATTTTCAGAAAACGTCCGCTTCATTTATTTTTGATACAAGCATTTCCCTGCCAAATACTATATTTTCTGAATACACATTGTATTATGGACGTACACTACACTATGGTACAATTATATATAACAAATATGTTTTATATGTTATTAGAATTGCACATGTGTTTATTTATATTCATTCTCCTCGATTTGCACCAGCCTCCACCACAGAGGTGGAAAGAACTGGGTCTACGGAATCATTGTCTTCTGCTGTGGCAACAGATAGTGCCGCACAAACTACAACCGAGGAAACGACACTTTCCGTCGAATCAACAAGCGAAGGTACAAATGCTGTTTGTTTTGACTATTTCAATGTATTCGATTTTGATTTGCACGGCTACCTCCCGTTTACCAGAAATACTCTTCTAGCGTCAACATTCACAGAAATGTGAGAAAAAAAATAGCACATAACAGACATTAAAATTATGATTTAGTTTTATATTGACAACTATCATATGTTTTTATGAAATCAGTTACAATGTTAAGCTGAATGTTCGATCTGACGCAGCCACCACAGGCGGCGTTGAAACATCGGGATCGACGGAGAGCTTGTCGTCCTCTGCGGCAACAGAAACAGTTGCAACAGGTACGAGTGAAGAAACGACGCAGGCCATGGAGACAGCGAGCGAAGGTAACTAGCTCCATTCGTTTTACCATATTATTACACTTAGTTTGCAGATATGTAAGTGTTATAAACTATCTACCTATATAAATATATAAAGATATATTGTTCAAAAAGGAATGTTCAGTCCAGAAATAACTATTGATTTGAATGTTTTCCAAATATTTTTGTTTTGCTGCTATGTGGAATAATTATTTTAGATAATAAATGTACCGTTTCGTCATTACGCGTCATATGACGGCCGAACCCCAAAGTGACTGAACATTTTAGATCATCAGTAAATATCTACATCAATCAAATGAATATTACGACTCATATTCGTACACATTTTGCATCAGCTTCGACCGCAGAGGTGGAAACCACGCGATCAACCGAAACCGTGTCTTCGACAGCAGCAACAGGTACAGATGCCCCAGCTACAATCGAAGAAACTACACTTTCCGTCGAACCAACGAGCGAAGGTGGACACTTGTTTTCCATAATTATTTCGTTTTAGCCTTTCTTCATTGTCAATTAATGTCACTATTTTGCTCAATATACCATCTTTCTAATTTGGCATCAAAATGTTCACAGAATTCTATTGAACCTGGTGCATTACAAATAATGGTAACAGTGCAACGCCGTATTATTACGTTAATATAGAGTTTGCGTTTCAGAGATACTGCTTCAAATAAGTAATGAACAGAATAACAATTATTCATACAAATAATGTTGTAACATATAGTCAGTTACAAAACAAATATTTTGAATGACAATCATCAAATTGATATTAAATGAAGATGTTACCATAAATATACAATCTGTTGTAGCCACCACAGTTGCCGGTGACACAGCTACAGAGGCAGTTGCAACAGGAACGACCGAAGAGACATCGCAATCAGGTGTGACAACGAGCGAAGGTAATTAACTCCTTTTGTTGTTCCACATAGATACGTTGCATATTCAAACAAATTGTTTTGTTTAGATTGCATCCTCATATTTGTTAATCGATGGAGTTGTGTACTAACTTAGGGTACACAAAGTCAATACAAGTAAATACTGATATGTTTAAAGACTGTGTTCACAAATATATTCCGTCCAACAAAAACTACCCAAATGATTATTTTCAGAAAACGTCCACTTCATTTATTTTTGACACAAGCATTTCCCTGCCAAATAATATATTTTCGGATTACACATTGTATTATAGACGTAAACTACTCTATGGTACAATTATATATAACAAATATTTGTATATGTTATTAGAATTGCACATGTGTTTATTTATATTCATTCTCCTCGATTTGCACCAGCCTCCACCACAGAGGTGGAAAGAACTGGGTCTACGGAATCATTGTCTTCTACTGTGGCCACAGATAGTGCCGCACCAACTACAACCGAGGAAACGACACTTTCCGTCGAATCAACAAGCGAAGGTACAAATGCTGTTTGTTTTGACTATTTCAATGTATTCGATTTTGATTTGCACGGCTACCTCCCGTTTACCAGAAATACTCTTCTAGCGTCAACATTCACAGAAATGTGAGAAAAAAAATAGCACATAACAGACATTAAAATTATGATTTAATTTTATATTGACAACTATCATATGTTTTTATGAAATCAATTACAATGTTAAGCTGAATGTTCGATCTGACGCAGCCACCACAGCCGGCGTTGAAACATCGGGATCGACGGAGAGCTTGTCGTCCTCTGCGGCAACAGAAACAGTTGCAACAGGTACGAGTGAAGAAACGACGCAGGCCATTGAGACAGCGAGCGAATGTAACTAGCTCCATTCGTTTTACCATATTATTACACTTAGTTTGCAGATATGTTAGTGTTATAAACTATCTACCTATATAAATATATAAAGCTATATTGTTCAAAAAGGAATGTTCTGTCCAGAAATAACTTTTGATTTGAATGTTTTCCAAATATTTTTGTTTTGCTGCTATGTGGAATAATTATTTTAGGTGATAAATGTACCGTTTCGTCACTACGCGTCATATGACGGCCGAACCCCAAAGTGACTGAATATTTTAGATTATCAGTAAATATCTACATCAATCAAATGAATATTACGACTCATATTCGTACACATTTTGCATCAGCTTCGACCGCAGAGGTGGAAACCACGCGATCAACCGAAACCGTGTCTTCGACAGCAGCAACAGGTACAGATGCCCCAGCTACAAGCGAAGAATCTACACTTTCCGTCGAACAAACGAGCGAAGGTAGACACTTGTTTTCCATAATTATTTCGTTTTAGCCTTTCTTCATTGTCAATTAATGTCACTATTTTGCTCAATATACCATCTTTCTAATTTGGCACCAATTGTTCAAAGAATTATATTGAACCTGATGCAATACAAATAATGGATACAGTGCAACGTCGTATTATTACGTTAATATAGAGGTAGTGTGTCAGAGATACTGCTGCAAATAAGTAAGGAACAGAATAACAATTATTCATACAAATAATGTTGTAACATATAGTCAGTTACAAAACAAATATTTTGAATGACAATCATCAAATTAATATTAAATTAAGATGTTAACATAAATATACAATCTGTTGCAGCAACCACAGTTGCCGTTGACACAGCTACAGAGGCAGTTGCAACAGGAACGACCGAAGAGACATCGCAATCAGGTGTGACAACGATCGAAGGTAATTAACTCCTTTTGTTGTTCCACATAGATAAGTTGCATATTCAAACAAATTGTTTTGTTTAGATTGCATCCTCATATTTGTTAATCGATGGAGTTGTGTACTAACTTAGGGTACACAAAGTCAATACAAGTAAATACTGATATGTTTAAAGACTGTGTTCACAAATATATTCCGTCCAACAAAAACTACCCAAATGATTATTTTCAGAAAACGTCCACTTCATTTATTTTTGACACAAGCATTTCCCTGCCAAATAATATATTTTCGGATTACACATTGTATTATGGACGTACACTACACTATGGTACAATTATATATAACTAATATTTGTATATGTTATTAGAATTGCACATGTGTTTATTTATATTCATTCTCCTCGATTTGCACCAGCCTCCACCACAGAGGTGGAAAGAACTGGGTCTACGGAATCATTGTCTTCTACTGTGGCCACAGATAGTGCCGCACCAACTACAACCGAGGAAACGACACTTTCCGTCGAATCAACAAGCGAAGGTACAATTGCTGTTTGTTTTGACTATTTCAATGTATTCGACTTTGATTTGCACGGCTACCTCCCGCTTACCAGAAATACTCTTCTAGCGTCAACATTCACAGAAATGTGAAAAAAATAGCACATAACAGACATTGAAATTATGATTTAGTTTTATATTGACAACTATCATATGTTTTTATGAAATCAGTTACAATGTTAAGCTGAATGTTCGATCTGACGCAGCCACCACAGCCGGCGTTGAAACATCGGGATCGACGGAGAGCTTGTCGTCCTCTGCGGCAACAGAAACAGTTGCAACAGGTACGAGTGAAGAAACGACGCAGGCCATTGAGACAGCGAGCGAAGGTAACTAGCTCCATTCGTTGTACCATATTATTAAACTTAGTTGACAGATATGTAAGTCTTATAAACTATCTACCTATATAAATATATAAAGATATATTGTTCAAAAAGGAATGTTCAATCCAGAAATAACTATTGATTTGAATGTTTTCCAAATATTTTTGTTTTGCTGCTATGTGGATTAATTATTTTAGGTGATAAATGTACCGTTTCGTCACCACGCGTCATATGACGGCCGAACCCCAAAGTGACTGAACATTTTAGATCATCACTAAATATCTACATCAATCAAATGCATATTACGACTCATATTCGTACACATTTTGCATCAGCTTCTACCGCAGAGGTGGAAACCACGCGATCAACCGAAACCGTGTCTTCGACAGCAGCAACAGGTACAGATGCCCCAGCTACAAGCGAAGAAACTACACTTTCCGTCGAACCAACGAGCGAAGGTGGACACTTGTTTTCAATAATTATTTCGTTTTAGCCTTCCTTCATTGTCAATTAATGTCACTATTTTGCTCAATATACCATCTTTCTAATTTGGCATCAAAATGTTCAAAGAATTCTATTGAACCTGATGCAAGACAAATAATGGTAACAGTGCAACGTCGTATTATTACGTTAATATAGAGTTTGCGTTTCAGAGATACTGCTGCAAATAAGTAAGGAACAGAATAACAATTATTCATACAAATAATGTTGTAACATATAGTCAGTTACAAAACAAATATTTTGAATGACAATCATCAAATTAATATTAAATTAAGATGTTATCATAAATATACAATCTGTTGCAGCCACCTCAGTTGCCGTTGACACAGCTACAGAGGCAGTTGCAACAGGAACGACCGAAGAGACATCGCAGTCAGGTGTGACAACAAGCGAAGGTAATTAACTCCTTTTGTTGTTCCACATAGATAAGTTGCATATTCAAACAAATTGTTTTGTTTAGATTGCATCCACATATTTGTTAATCGATGGAGTTGTGTACTAACTTAGGGTACACAAAGTCAATACAAGTAAATACTGATATGTTTAAAGACTGTGTTCACAAATATATTCCGCCCAACAAAAACTACCCAAATGTTTATTTTCAGAAAACGTCCATTTCATTTATTTTTGACACAAGCATTTCCTTGCCAAATAATATATTTTCGGATTACACATTGTATTATGGACGTACACTACACTATGGTACAATTATATATAACTAATATTTGTATATGTTATTAGAATTGCACATGTGTTTATTTATATTCATTCTCCTCGATTTGCACCAGCCTCCACCACAGAGGTGGAAAGAACTGGGTCTACGGAATCATTGTCTTCTACTGTGGCCACAGATAGTGCCGCACCAACTACAACCGAGGAAACGACACTTTCCGTCGAATCAACAAGCGAAGGTATAATTGCTGTTTGTTTTGACTATTTCAATGTATTCGACTTTGATTTGCACGGCTACCTCCCGCTTACCAGAAATACTCTTCTAGCGTCAACATTCACAGAAATGTGAAAAAAATAGCACATAACAGACATTGAAATTATGATTTAGTTTTATATTGACAACTATCATATGTTTTTATGAAATCAGTTACAATGTTAAGCTGCATGTTCGATCTGACGCAGCCACCACAGCCGGCGTTGAAACATCGGGATCGACGGAGAGCTTGTCGTCCTCTGCGGCAACAGAAACAGTTGCAACAGGTACGAGTGAAGAAACGACGCAGGCCATTGAGACAGCGAGCGAAGGTAACTAGCTCCATTCGTTGTACCATATTATTAAACTTAGTTGACAGATATGTAAGTCTTATAAACTATCTACCTATATAAATATATAAAGATATATTGTTCAAAAAGGAATGTTCAATCCAGAAATAACTATTGATTTGAATGTTTTCCAAATATTTTTGTTTTGCTGCTATGTGGATTAATTATTTTAGGTGATAAATGTACCGTTTCGTCACCACGCGTCATATGACGGCCGAACCCCAAAGTGACTGAACATTTTAGATCATCACTAAATATCTACATCAATCAAATGCATATTACGACTCATATTCGTACACATTTTGCATCAGCTTCTACCGCAGAGGTGGAAACCACGCGATCAACCGAAACCGTGTCTTCGACAGCAGCAACAGGTACAGATGCCCCAGCTACAAGCGAAGAAACTACACTTTCCGTCGAACCAACGAGCGAAGGTGGACACTTGTTTTCAATAATTATTTCGTTTTAGCCTTCCTTCATTGTCAATTAATGTCACTATTTTGCTCAATATACCATCTTTCTAATTTGGCATCAAAATGTTCAAAGAATTCTATTGAACCTGATGCAAGACAAATAATGGTAACAGTGCAACGTCGTATTATTACGTTAATATAGAGTTTGCGTTTCAGAGATACTGCTGCAAATAAGTAAGGAACAGAATAACAATTATTCATACAAATAATGTTGTAACATATAGTCAGTTACAAAACAAATATTTTGAATGACAATCATCAAATTAATATTAAATTAAGATGTTAACATAAATATACAATCTGTTGCAGCCACCTCAGTTGCCGTTGACACAGCTACAGAGGCAGTTGCAACAGGAACGACCGAAGAGACATCGCAGTCAGGTGTGACAACAAGCGAAGGTAATTAACTCCTTTTGTTGTTCCACATAGATAAGTTGCATATTCAAACAAATTGTTTTGTTTAGATTGCATCCACATATTTGTTAATCGATGGAGTTGTGTACTAACTTAGGGTACACAAAGTCAATACAAGTAAATACTGATATGTTTAAAGACTGTGTTCACAAATATATTCCGCCCAACAAAAACTACCCAAATGTTTATTTTCAGAAAACGTCCATTTCATTTATTTTTGACACAAGCATTTCCCTGCCAAATAATATATTTTCGGATTACACATTGTATTATGGACGTACACTACACTATGGTACAATTATATATAACTAATATTTGTATATGTTATTAGAATTGCACATGTGTTTATTTATATTCATTCTCCTCGATTTGCACCAGCCTCCACCACAGAGGTGGAAAGAACTGGGTCTACGGAATCATTGTCTTCTACTGTGGCCACAGATAGTGCCGCACCAACTACAACCGAGGAAACGACACTTTCCGTCGAATCAACAAGCGAAGGTACAATTGCTGTTTGTTTTGACTATTTCAATGTATTCGACTTTGATTTGCACGGCTACCTCCCGCTTACCAGAAATACTCTTCTAGCGTCAACATTCACAGAAATGTGAAAAAAATAGCACATAACAGACATTGAAATTATGATTTAGTTTTATATTGACAACTATCATATGTTTTTATGAAATCAGTTACAATGTTAAGCTGAATGTTCGATCTGACGCAGCCACCACAGCCGGCGTTGAAACATCGGGATCGACGGAGAGCTTGTCGTCCTCTGCGGCAACAGAAACAGTTGCAACAGGTACGAGTGAAGAAACGACGCAGGCCATTGAGACAGCGAGCGAAGGTAACTAGCTCCATTCGTTGTACCATATTATTAAACTTAGTTGACAGATATGTAAGTCTTATAAACTATCTACCTATATAAATATATAAAGATATATTGTTCAAAAAGGAATGTTCAATCCAGAAATAACTATTGATTTGAATGTTTTCCAAATATTTTTGTTTTGCTGCTATGTGGATTAATTATTTTAGGTGATAAATGTACCGTTTCGTCACCACGCGTCATATGACGGCCGAACCCCAAAGTGACTGAACATTTTAGATCATCACTAAATATCTACATCAATCAAATGCATATTACGACTCATATTCGTACACATTTTGCATCAGCTTCTACCGCAGAGGTGGAAACCACGCGATCAACCGAAACCGTGTCTTCGACAGCAGCAACAGGTACAGATGCCCCAGCTACAAGCGAAGAAACTACACTTTCCGTCGAACCAACGAGCGAAGGTGGACACTTGTTTTCAATAATTATTTCGTTTTAGCCTTCCTTCATTGTCAATTAATGTCACTATTTTGCTCAATATACCATCTTTCTAATTTGGCATCAAAATGTTCAAAGAATTATATTGAACCTGATGCAAGACAAATAATGGTAACAGTGCAACGTCGTATTATTACGTTAATATAGAGTTTGCGTTTCAGAGATACTGCTGCAAATAAGTAAGGAACAGAATAACAATTATTCATACAAATAATGTTGTAACATATAGTCAGTTACAAAACAAATATTTTGAATGACAATCATCAAATTAATATTAAATTAAGATGTTAACATAAATATACAATCTGTTGCAGCCACCACAGTTGCCGTTGACACAGCTACAGAGGCAGTTGCAACAGGAACGACCGAAGAGACATCGCAGTCAGGTGTGACAACAAGCGAAGGTAATTAACTCCTTTTGTTGTTCCACATAGATAAGTTGCATATTCAAACAAATTGTTTTGTTTAGATTGCATCCACATATTTGTTAATCGATGGAGTTGTGTACTAACTTAGGGTACACAAAGTCAATACAAGTAAATACTGATATGTTTAAAGACTGTGTTCACAAATATATTCCGCCCAACAAAAACTACCCAAATGTTTATTTTCAGAAAACGTCCATTTCATTTATTTTTGACACAAGCATTTCCCTGCCAAATAATATATTTTCGGATTACACATTGTATTATGGACGTACACTACACTATGGTACAATTATATATAACTAATATTTGTATATGTTATTAGAATTGCACATGTGTTTATTTATATTCATTCTCCTCGATTTGCACCAGCCTCCACCACAGAGGTGGAAAGAACTGGGTCTACGGAATCATTGTCTTCTACTGTGGCCACAGATAGTGCCGCACCAACTACAACCGAGGAAACGACACTTTCCGTCGAATCAACAAGCGAAGGTACAATTGCTGTTTGTTTTGACTATTTCAATGTATTCGACTTTGATTTGCACGGCTACCTCCCGCTTACCAGAAATACTCTTCTAGCGTCAACATTCACAGAAATTTGAAAAAAATAGCACATAACAGACATTGAAATTATGATTTAGTTTTATATTGACAACTATCATATGTTTTTATGAAATCAGTTACAATGTTAAGCTGAATGTTCGATCTGACGCAGCCACCACAGCCGGCGTTGAAACATCGGGATCGACGGAGAGCTTGTCGTCCTCTGCGGCAACAGAAACAGTTGCAACAGGTACGAGTGAAGAAACGACGCAGGCCATTGAGACAGCGAGCGAAGGTAACTAGCTCCATTCGTTGTACCATATTATTAAACTTAGTTGACAGATATGTAAGTCTTATAAACTATCTACCTATATAAATATATAAAGATATATTGTTCAAAAAGGAATGTTCAATCCAGAAATAACTATTGATTTGAATGTTTTCCAAATATTTTTGTTTTGCTGATATGACGGCCGAACCCCAAAGTGACTGAACATTTTAGATCATCACTAAATATCTACATCAATCAAATGCATATCACGACTCATATTCGTACACATTTTGCATCAGCTTCTACCGCAGAGGTGGAAACCACGCGATCAACCGAAACCGTGTCTTCGACAGCAGCAACAGGTACAGATGCCCCAGCTACAAGCGAAGAAACTACACTTTCCGTCGAACCAACGAGCGAAGGTGGACACTTGTTTTCAATAATTATTTCGTTTTAGCTTTCC
The DNA here is from genome assembly GCA_963662155.1 of Lamellibrachia columna. NCBI lineage: Eukaryota > Metazoa > Annelida > Polychaeta > Sabellida > Siboglinidae > Lamellibrachia > Lamellibrachia columna. Next base: position 28,279,693 of record OY759263.1, on the reverse strand, counting down.
TTCATTGTCAATTAATGTCACTATTTTGCTCAATATACCATCTTTCTAATTTGGCATCAAAACGTTCAAAGAATTCTATTGAACCTGATGCAATACAAATAATGGTAACAGTGCAACGTCGTATTATTACGTTAATATAGAGGTTGCGTTTCAGAGATACTGCTGCAAATAAGTAAGGAACAGAATAACAATTATTCATACAAATAATGTTGTAACATATAGTCAGTTACAAAACAAATATTTTGAATGACAATCATCAAATTGATATTAAATTAAGATGTTAACATAAATATACTATCTGTTGTAGCCAACACAGTTGCCGTTGACACAGCTACAGATGCAGTTGCAACAGGAACGACCGAAGAGACATCGCAATCAGGTGTGACAACGAGCGAAGGTAATTAACTCCTTTTGTTGTTCCACATAGATAAGTTGCATATTCAAACAAATTGTTTTGTTTAGATTGCATCCTCATATTTGTTAATCGGTGGAGTTGTGTACTAACTTAGGGTACACAAAATCAATACAAGTAAATACTGATATGTTTAAAGACTGTGTTCACAAATATATTCCGTCCAACAAAAACTACCCAAATGATTATTTTCAGAAAACGTCCACTTCATTTATTTTTGACACAAGCATTTCCCTGCCAAATAATATATTTTCGGATTACACATTGTATTATGGACGTACACTAAACTATGGTACAATTATATATAACAAATATTTGTATATGTTATTAGAATTGCACATGTGTTTATTTATATTCATTCTCCTCGATTTGCACCAGCCTCCACCACAGAGGTGGAAAGAACTGGGTCTACGGAATCATTGTCTTCTACTGTGGCCACAGATAGTGCCGCACCAACTACAACCGAGGAAACGACACTTTCCGTCGAATCAACAAGCGAAGGTACAATTGCTGTTTGTTTTGTCTATTTCAATGTATTCGACTTTGATTTGCACGGCTACCTCCCGCTTACCAGAAATACTCTTCTAGCGTCAACATTCACAGAAATGTGAAAAAAATAGCACATAACAGACATTGAAATTATGATTTAGTTTTATATTGACAACTATCATATGTTTTTATGAAATCAGTTACAATGTTAAGCTGAATGTTCGATCTGACGCAGCCACCACAGCCGGCGTTGAAACATCGGGATCGACGGAGAGCTTGTCGTCCTCTGCGGCAACAGAAACAGTTGCAACAGGTACGAGTGAAGAAACGACGCAGGCCATTGAGACAGCGAGCGAAGGTAACTAGCTCCATTCGTTGTACTATATTATTAAACTTAGTTGGCAGATATGTAAGTCTTATAAACTATCTTCCTATATAAATATATAAAGATATATTGAAAAAAAGGAATGTTCAATCCAGAAATAACTATTGATTTGAATGTTTTCCAAATATTTTTGTTTTCCTGATATGACGGCCGAACCCCAAAGTGACTGAACATTTTAGATCATCACTAAATATCTACATCAATCAAATGCATATCACGACTCATATTCGTACACATTTTGCATCAGCTTCTACCGCAGAGGTGGAAACCACGCGATCAACCGAAACCGTGTCTTCGACAGCAGCAACAGGTACAGATGCCCCAGCTACAAGCGAAGAAACTACACTTTCCGTCGAACCAACGAGCGAAGGTGGACACTTGTTTTCAATAATTATTTCGTTTTAGCCTTCCTTCATTGTCAATTAATGTCACTATTTTGCTCAATATACCATCTTTCTAATTTGGCATCAAAATGTTCAAAGAATTCTATTGAACCTGATGCAATACAAATAATGGTAACAGCGCAACGTCTTATTATTACGTTAATATAGAGGTTGCGTTTCAGAGATACTGCTGCAAATAAGTAAGGAACAGAATAACAATTATTCATACAAATAATGTTGTAACATATAGTCAGTTACAAAACAAATATTTTGAATGACAATCATCAAATTGATAATAAATTACGATGTTAACATAAATATACAATCAGTTGCAGCCACCACAGTTGCCGTTGACACAGCTACAGAGGCAGTTGCAACAGGAACGACCGAAGAGACATCGCAGTCAGGTGTGACAACGAGCGAAGGTAATTAACTCCTTTTATTGTTCCACATAGATAAGTTGCATATTCCAACAAATTGTTTTGTTTAGATTGCATCCTCATATTTGTTAATCGATGGAGTTGTGTACTAACTTAGGGTACACAAAGTCAATACAAGTAAATACTGATATGTTTAAAGACTGTGTTCACAAATATATTCCGTCCAACAAAAACGACCCAAATGATTATTTTCAGAAAACGTCCACTTCATTATTTTTTTACACAAGCATTTCCCTGCCAAATAATATATTTTCGGATTACACATTGTATTATGGACGTACACTACACTATGGTACAATTATATATAACAAATATTTGTATATGTTATTAGAATTGCACATGTGTTTATTTATATTCATTCTCCTCGATTTGCACCAGCCTCCACCACAGAAGTGGAAAGAACTGGGTCTACGGAATCATTGTCTTCTACTGTGGCCACAGGTAGTGCCGCACCAACTACAACCGAGGAAACGACACTTTCCGTCGAATCAACAAGCGAAGGTACAATTACTGTTTGTTTTGACTATTTCAATGTATTCGACTTTGATTTGCACGGCTACCTCCCGCTTACCAGAAATACTCTTCTAGCGTCAACATTCACAGAAATTTGAAAAAAATAGTACATAACAGACATTGAAATTATGATTTAGTTTTATATTGACAACTATCATATGTTTTTATGAAATCAGTTAAAATGTTAAGCTGAATGTTCGATCTGACGCAGCCACCACAGCCGGCGTTGAAACATCGGGTTCGACGGAGAGCTTGTCGTCCTCTGCGGCAACAGAAACAGTTGCAACAGGTACGAGTGAAGAAACGACGCAGGCCATTGAGACAGCGAGCGAAGGTAACTAGCTCCATTCGTTGTACCATATTATTAAACTTAGTTGACAGATATGTAAGTCTTATAAACTATCTACCTATATAAATATATAAAGATATATTGTTCAAAAAGGAATGTTCAATCCAGAAATAACTATTGATTTGAATTTTTTTCCAAATATTTTTGTTTTGCTGCTATGTGGATTAATTATTTTAGGTGATAAATGTACCGTTTCGTCACCACGCGTCATATGACGGCCGAACCCCAAAGTGACTGAACATTTTAGATCATCACTAAATATCTACATCAATCAAATGCATAGTACGACTCATATTCGTACACATTTTGCATCAGCTTCTACCGCAGAGGTGGAAACCACGCGATCAACCGAAACCGTGTCTTCGACAGCAGCAACAGGTACAGATGCCCCAGCTACAAGCGAAGAAACTACACTTTCCGTCGAACCAACGAGCCAAGGTGGACACTTGTTTTCAATAATTATTATGTTTTTGCCTTCCTTCATTGTCAATTAATGTCACTATTTTGCTCAATATACCATCTTTCTAATTTGGCATCAAAATGTTCAAAGAATTCTATTGAACCTGATGCAATACAAATAATGGTAACAGTGCAACGTCGTATTATTACGTTAATATAGAGGTTGCGTTTCAGAGATACTGCTGCAAATAAGTAAGGAACAGAATAACAATTATTCATACAAATAATGTTGTAACATATAGTCAGTTACAAAACAAATATTTTGAATGACAATCATCAAATTGATATTAAATTAAGATGTTAACATAAATATACAATCTGTTGCAGCCACCACAGTTGCCGTTGACACAGCTACAGAGGCAGTTGCAACAGGAACGACCGAAGAGACATCGCAGTCAGGTGTGAAAACGAGCGAAGGTAATTAACTCCTTTTGTTGTTCCACATAGATAAGTTGCATATTCAAACAAATTGTTTTGTTTAGATTGCATCCTCATATTTGTTAATCGATGGAGTTGTGTACTAACTTAGGGTACACAAATTCAATACAAGTAAATACTGATATGTTTAAAGACTGTGTTCACAAATATATTCCGTCCAACAAAAACTACCCAAATGATTATTTTCAGAAAACGTCCACTTCATTTATTTTTGACACAAGCATTTCCCTGCCAAATAATATATTTTCGGATTACACATTGTATTATGGACGTACACTACACTATGGTACAATTATATATAACAAATATTTGTATATGTTATTAGAATTGCACATGTGTTTATTTATATTCATTCTCCTCGATTTGCACCAGCCTCCACCACAGAGGTGGAAAGAACTGGGTCTACGGAATCATTGTCTTCTACTGTGGCCACAGATAGTGCCGCACCAACTACAACCGAGGAAACGACACTTTCCGTCGAATCAACAAGCGAAGGTACAATTGCTGTTTGTTTTGACTATTTCAATGTATTCGACTTTGATTTGCACGGCTACCTCCCGCTTACCAGAAATACTCTTCTAGCGTCAACATTCACAGAAATGTGAAAAAAATAGCACATAACAGACATTGAAATTATGATTTAGTTTTATATTGACAACTATCATATGTTTTTATGAAATCAGTTACAATGTTAAGCTGAATGTTCGATCTGACGCAGCCACCACAGCCGGCGTTGAAACATCGGGATCGACGGAGAACTTAACGTCCTCTGCGGCAACAGAAACAGTTGCAACAGGTACGAGTGAAGAAACGACGCAGGCCATTCAGACAGCGAGCGAAGGTAACTAGCTCCATTCGTTGTACCATATTATTAAACTTAGTTGGCAGATATGTAAATCTTATAAACTATCTACCTATATAAATATATAAAGATATATTGTTCAAAAAGGAATGTTCAATCCAGAAATAACTATTGATTTGAATGTTTTCCAAATATTTTTGTTTTGCTGATATGACGGCCGAACCCCAAAGTGACTGAACATTTTAGATAATCACTAAATATCTACATCAATCAAATGCATATCACGACTCATATTCGTACACATTTTGCATCAGCTTCTACCGCAGAGGTGGAAACCACGCGATCAACCGAAACCGTGTCTTCGACAGCAGCAACAGGTACAGATGCCCCAGCTACAAGCGAAGAAACTACACTTTCCGTCGAACCAACGAGCGAAGGTGGACACTTGTTTTCAATAATTATTATGTTTTAGCCTTCCTTCATTGTCAATTAATGTCACTATTTTTCTCAATATACCATCTTTCTAATTTGGCATAAAAATGTTCAAAGAATTCTATTGAACCTGATGCAATACAAATAATGGTAACAGTGCAACGTCGTATTATTACGTTAAAATAGAGGTTGCGTTTCAGAGATACTGCTGCAAATAAGTAACGAACAGAATAACAATTATTCATACAAATAATGTTGTAACATATAGTCAGTTACAAAACAAATATTTTGAATGACAATCATCAAATTGATATTAAATTAAGATGTTAACATAAATATACAATCTGTTGCAGCCACCACAGTTGCCGTTGACACAGCTACAGAGGCAGTTGCAACAGGAACGACCGAAGAGACTTCGCAGTCAGGTGTGACAACGAGCGAAGGTAATTAACTCCTTTTGTTGTTCCACATAGATAAGTTGCATATTCAAACAAATTGTTTTGTTTAGATTGCATCCTCATATTTGTTAATCGATGGAGTTGTGTACTAACTGAGGGTACACAAAGTCAATACAAGTAAATACTGATATGTTTAAAGACTGTGTTCACAAATATATTCCGTCCAACAAAAACTACCCAAATGATTATTTTCAGAAAACGTCCACTTCATTTATTTTTGACACAAGCATTTCCCTGCCAAATAATATATTTTCGGATTACACATTGTATTATGGACGTACACTACACTATGGTACAATTATATATAACAAATATTTGTATATGTTATTAGAATTGCACATGTGTTTATTTATATTTATTCTCCTCGATTTGCACCAGCCTCCACCACAGAGGTGGAAAGAACTGGGTCTACGGAATCATTGTCTTCTACTGTGGCCACAGATAGTGCCGCAGCAATTACAACCGAGGAAACGACACTTTCCGTCGAATCAACAAGCGAAGGTACAATTGCTGTTTGTTTTGACTATTTCAATGTATTCGACTTTGATTTGCACGGCTACCTCCCGCTTACCAGAAATACTCTTCTAGCGTCAACATTCACAGAAATATGAAAAAATAGCACATAACAGACATTGAAATTATGATTTAGTTTTATATTGACAACTATGATATGTTTTTATGAAATCAGTTACAATGTTAAGCTGAATGTTCGATCTGACGCAGCCACCACAGCCGGCGTTGAAACATCGGGATCGAAGGAGAGCTTGTCGTCCTCTGCGGCAACAGAAACAGTTGCAACAGGTACGAGTGAAGAAACGACGCAGGCCATTGAGACAGCGAGCGAAGGTAACTAGCTCCATTCGTTGTACCATATTATTAAACTTAGTTTACAGATATGTAAGTCTTATAAACTATCTACCTATATAAATATATAAAGATATATTGTTCAAAAAGGAATGTTCAATCCAGAAATAACTATTGATTTGAATGTTTTCCAAATATTTTTGTTTTGCTGCTATGTGGATTAATTATTTTAGGTGATAAATGTACCGTTTCGTCACCACGCGTCATATGACGGCCGAACCCCAAAGTGACTGAAAATTTTAGATCATCACTAAATATCTACATCAATCAAATGCATATTACGACTCATATTCGTACACATTTTGCATCAGCTTCTACCGCAGAGGTGGAAACCACGCGATCAACCGAAACCGTGTCTTCGACAGCAGCAACAGGTACAGATGCCCCAGCTACAAGCGAAGAAACTACACTTTCCGTTGAACCAACGAGCGAAGGTGGACACTTGTTTTCAATAATTATTATGTTTTAGCCTTCCTTCATTGTCAATTAATGTCACTATTTTGCTCAATATACCATCTTTCTAATTTGGCATCAAAATGTTCAAAGAATTCTATTGAACCTGATGCAATACAAATAATGGTAACAGTGCAACGTCGTATTATTACGTTAATATAGAGGTTGCGTTTCAGAGATACTGCTGCAAATAAGTAAGGAACAGAATAAAAATTATTCATACAAATAATGTTGTAACATATAGTCAGTTACAAAACAAATATTTTGAATGACAATCATCAAATTGATATTAAATTAAGATGTTAACATAAATATACTATCTGTTGTAGCCAACACAGTTGCCGTTGACACAGCTACAGATGCAGTTGCAACAGGAACGACCGAAGAGACATCGCAGTCAGGTGTGACAACGAGCGAAGGTAATTAACTCCTTTTGTTGTTCCACATAGATAAGTTGCATATTCAAACAAATTGTTTTGTTTAGATTGCATCCTCATATTTGTTAATCGATGGAGTTGTGTACTAACTTAGGGTACACAAAGTCAATACAAGTAAAAACTGATATGTTTAAAGACTGTGTTCACAAATATATTCCGTCCAACAAAAACTACCCAAATGATTATTTTCAGAAAACGTCCACTTCATTTATTTTTGACACAAGCATTTCCCTGCCAAATAATATATTTTCGGATTACACATTGTATTATGGACGTACACTACACTATGGTACAATTATATATAACAAATATTTGTATATGTTATTAGAATTGCACATGTGTTTATTTATATTCATTCTCCTCGATTTGCACCAGCCTCCACCACAGAGGTGGAAAGAACTGGGTCTACGGAATCATTGTCTTCTACTGTGGCCACAGATAGTGCCGCACCAACTACAACCGAGGAAACGACACTTTCCGTCGAATCAACAAGCGAAGGTACAATTGCTGTTTGTTTTGACTATTTCAATGTATTCGACTTTGATTTGCACGGCTACCTCCCGCTTACCAGAAATACTCTTCTAGCGTCAACATTCACAGAAATGTGAAAAAAATAGTACATAACAGACATTGAAATTATGATTTAGTTTTATATTGACAACTATCATATGTTTTTATGAAATCAGTTACAATGTTAAGCTGAATGTTCGATCTGACGCAGCCACCACAGCCGGCGTTGAAACATCGGATTCGACGGAGAGCTTGTCGTCCTCTGCGGCAACAGAAACAGTTGCAACAGGTACGAGTGAAGAAACGACGCAGGCCATTCAGACAGCGAGCGAAGGTAACTAGCTCCATTCGTTGTACCATATTATTAAACTTAGTTGGCAGATATGTAAGTCTTATAAACTATCTACCTATATAAATATATAAAGATATATTGTTCAAAAAGGAATGTTCAATCCAGAAATAACTATTGATTTGAATGTTTTCCAAATATTTTTGTTTTGCTGATATGACGGCCGAACCCCAAAGTGACTGAACATTTTAGATAATCACTAAATATCTACATCAATCAAATGCATATCACGACTCATATTCGTACACATTTTGCATCAGCTTCTACCGCAGAGGTGGAAACCACGCGATCAACCGAAACCGTGTCTTCGACAGCAGCAACAGGTACAGATGCCCCAGCTACAAGCGAAGAAACTACACTTTCCGTCGAACCAACGAGCGAAGGTGGACACTTGTTTTCAATAATTATTATGTTTTAGCCTTCCTTCATTGTCAATTAATGTCACTATTTTTCTCAATATACCATCTTTCTAATTTGGCATCAAAATGTTCAAAGAATTCTATTGAACCTGATGCAATACAAATAATGGTAACAGTGCAACGTCGTATTATTACGTTAAAATAGAGGTTGCGTTTCAGAGATACTGCTGCAAATAAGTAACGAACAGAATAACAATTATTCATACAAATAATGTTGTAACATATAGTCAGTTACAAAACAAATATTTTGAATGACAATCATCAAATTGATATTAAATTAAGATGTTAACATAAATATACAATCTGTTGCAGCCACCACAGTTGCCGTTGACACAGCTACAGAGGCAGTTGCAACAGGAACGACCGAAGAGACTTCGCAGTCAGGTGTGACAACGAGCGAAGGTAATTAACTCCTTTTGTTGTTCCACATAGATAAGTTGCATATTCAAACAAATTGTTTTGTTTAGATTGCATCCTCATATTTGTTAATCGATGGAGTTGTGTACTAACTGAGGGTACACAAAGTCAATACAAGTAAATACTGATATGTTTAAAGACTGTGTTCACAAATATATTCCGTCCAACAAAAACTACCCAAATGATTATTTTCAGAAAACGTCCACTTCATTTATTTTTGACACAAGCATTTCCCTGCCAAATAATATATTTTCGGATTACACATTGTATTATGGACGTACACTACACTATGGTACAATTATATACAACAAATATTTGTATATGTTATTAGAATTGCACATGTGTTTATTTATATTTATTCTCCTCGATTTGCACCAGCCTCCACCACAGAGGTGGAAAGAACTGGGTCTACGGAATCATTGTCTTCTACTGTGGCCACAGATAGTGCCGCAGCAATTACAACCGAGGAAACGACACTTTCCGTCGAATCAACAAGCGAAGGTACAATTGCTGTTTGTTTTGACTATTTCAATGTATTCGACTTTGATTTGCACGGCTACCTCCCGCTTACCAGAAATACTCTTCTAGCGTCAACATTCACAGAAATGTGAAAAAATAGCACATAACAGACATTGAAATTATGATTTAGTTTTATATTGACAACTATGATATGTTTTTATGAAATCAGTTACACTGTTAAGCTGAATGTTCGATCTGACGCAGCCACCACAGCCGGCGTTGAAACATCGGGATCGAAGGAGAGCTTGTCGTCCTCTGCGGCAACAGAAACAGTTGCAACAGGTACGAGTGAAGAAACGACGCAGGCCATTGAGACAGCGAGCGAAGGTAACTAGCTCCATTCGTTGTACCATATTATTAAACTTAGTTTACAGATATGTAAGTCTTATAAACTATCTACCTATATAAATATATAAAGATATATTGTTCAAAAAGGAATGTTCAATCCAGAAATAACTATTGATTTGAATGTTTTCCAAATATTTTTGTTTTGCTGCTATGTGGATTAATTATTTTAGGTGATAAATGTACCGTTTCGTCACCACGCGTCATATGACGGCCGAACCCCAAAGTGACTGAAAATTTTAGATCATCACTAAATATCTACATCAATCAAATGCATATTACGACTCATATTCGTACACATTTTGCATCAGCTTCTACCGCAGAGGTGGAAACCACGCGATCAACCGAAACCGTGTCTTCGACAGCAGCAACAGGTACAGATGCCCCAGCTACAAGCGAAGAAACTACACTTTCCGTTGAACCAACGAGCGAAGGTGGACACTTGTTTTCAATAATTATTATGTTTTAGCCTTCCTTCATTGTCAATTAATGTCACTATTTTGCTCAATATACCATCTTTCTAATTTGGCATCAAAATGTTCAAAGAATTCTATTGAACCTGATGCAATACAAATAATGGTAACAGTGCAACGTCGTATTATTACGTTAATATAGAGGTTGCGTTTCAGAGATACTGCTGCAAATAAGTAAGGAACAGAATAAAAATTATTCATACAAATAATGTTGTAACATATAGTCAGTTACAAAACAAATATTTTGAATGACAATCATCAAATTGATATTAAATTAAGATGTTAACATAAATATACTATCTGTTGTAGCCAACACAGTTGCCGTTGACACAGCTACAGATGCAGTTGCAACAGGAACGACCGAAGAGACATCGCAGTCAGGTGTGACAACGAGCGAAGGTAATTAACTCCTTTTGTTGTTCCACATAGATAAGTTGCATATTCAAACAAATTGTTTTGTTTAGATTGCATCCTCATATTTGTTAATCGATGGAGTTGTGTACTAACTTAGGGTACACAAAGTCAATACAAGTAAATACTGATATGTTTAAAGACTGTGTTCACAAATATATTCCGTCCAACAAAAACTACCCAAATGATTATTTTCAGAAAACGTCCACTTCATTTATTTTTGACACAAGCATTTCCCTGCCAAATAATATATTTTCGGATTACACATTGTATTATGGACGTACACTACACTATGGTACAATTATATATGACAAATATTTGTATATGTTATTAGAATTGCACATGTGTTTATTTATATTCATTCTCCTCGATTTGCACCAGCCTCCACCACAGAGGTGGAAAGAACTGGGTCTACGGAATCATTGTCTTCTACTGTGGCCACAGATAGTGCCGCACCAACTACAACCGAGGAAACGACACTTTCCGTCGAATCAACAAGCGAAGGTACAATTGCTGTTTGTTTTGACTATTTCAATGTATTCGACTTTGATTTGCACGGCTACCTCCCGCTTACCAGAAATACTCTTCTAGCGTCAACATTCACAGAAATGTGAAAAAAATAGTACATAACAGACATTGAAATTATGATTTAGTTTTATATTGACAACTATCATATGTTTTTATGAAATCAGTTACAATGTTAAGCTGAATGTTCGATCTGACGCAGCCACCACAGCCGGCGTTGAAACATCGGATTCGACGGAGAGCTTGTCGTCCTCTGCGGCAACAGAAACAGTTGCAACAGGTACGAGTGAAGAAACGACGCAGGCCATTCAGACAGCGAGCGAAGGTAACTAGCTCCATTCGTTGTACCATATTATTAAACTTAGTTGGCAGATATGTAAGTCTTATAAACTATCTACCTATATAAATATATAAAGATATATTGTTCAAAAAGGAATGTTCAATCCAGAAATAACTATTGATTTGAATGTTTTCCAAATATTTTTGTTTTGCTGCTATGTGGATTAATTATTTTAGGTGATAAATGTACCGTTTCGTCACCACGCGTCATATGACGGCCGAACCCCAAAGTGACTGAACATTTTAGATCATCACTAAATATCTACATCAATCAAATGCATATTACGACTCATATTCGTACACATTTTGCATCAGCTTCTACCGCAGAGGTGGAAACCACGCGATCAACCGAAAACGTGTCTTCGACAGCAGAAACAGGTACAGATGCCCCAGCTACAAGCGAAGAAACTACACTTTCCGTCGAACCAACGAGCGAAGGTGGACACTTGTTTTCAATAATTATTTCGTTTTAGCCTTCCTTCATTGTCAATTAATGTCACTATTTTGCTCAATATACCATCTTTCTAATTTGGCATCAAAATGTTCAAAGAATTCTATTGAACCTGATGCAATACAAATAATGGTAACAGTGCAACGTCGTATTATTACGTTAATATATATGTTGCGTTTCAGAGATACTGCTGCAAATAAGTAAGGAACAGAATAACAATTATTCATACAAATAATGTTGTAACATATAGTCAGTTACAAAACAAATATTTTGAATGAAAATCATCAAATTTATATTAAATTAAGATGTTAACTTAAATATACAATCTGTTGCAGCCACCACAGTTGCCGTTGACACAGCTACAGAGGCAGTTGCAACAGGAACGGCCGAAGAGACATCGCAGTCAGGTGTGACAACGAGCGAAGGTAATTAACTCCTTTTGTTGTTCCACATAGATAAGTTGCATATTCAAACAAATTGTTTTGTTTAGATTGCATCCTCATATTTGTTAATCGATGGAGTTGTGTACTAACTTAGGGTACACAAAATCAATTCAAGTAAATACTGATATGTTTAAAGACTGTGTTCACAAATATATTCCGTCCAACAAAAACTACCCAAATGATTATTTTCAGAAAACGTCCACTTCATTTATTTTTGACACAAGCATTTCCCTGCCAAATAATATATTTTCGGATTACACATTGTATTATGGACGTACACTAAACTATGGTACAATTATATATAACAAATATTTGTATATGTTATTAGAATTGCACATGTGTTTATTTATATTCATTCTCCTTGATTTGCACCAGCCTCCACCACAGAGGTGGAAAGAACTGGGTCTACGGAATCATTGTCTTCTACTGTGGCCACAGATAGTGCCGCGCCAACTACAACCGAGGAAACGACACTTTCCGTCGAATCAACAAGCGAAGGTACAATTGCTCTTTGTTTTGCCTATTTCAATGTATTCGGCTTTGATTTGCACGGCTACCTCCCGCTTACCAGAAATACTCTTCTAGCGTCAACATTCACAGAAATGTGAAAAAAATAGCACATAACAGACATTGAAATTATGAATTACTTTTATATTGACAACTATCATATGTTTTTATGAAATCAGTTACAATGTTAAGCTGAATGTTCGATCTGACGCAGCCACCACAGCCGGCGTTGAAACATCGGGATCGACGGAGAGCTTGTCGTCCTCTGCGGCAATAGAAACAGTTGCAACAGGTACGAGTGAAGAAACGACGCAGGCCATTGAGACAGCGAGCGAAGGTAACTAGCTCCATTCGTTGTACCATACTATTAAACTTAGTTGACAGATATGTAAGTCTTATAAACTATCTACCTATATAAATATATAAAGATATATTGTTCAAAAAGGAATGTTCAATCCAGAAATAACTATTGTTTTGAATGTTTGCTGCTATGTGGATTAATTATTTTAGGTGATAAATGTACCGTTTCGTCACCACGCGTCATATGACGGCCGAACCCCAAAGTGACTGAACATTTTAGATCATCACTAAATATCTACATCAATCAAATGCATATTACGACTCATATTTGTACGCATTTTGCATCAGCTTCTACCGCAGAGGTGGAAACCACGCGATCAACCGAAACCGTGTCTTCGACAGCAGCAACAGGTACAGATGCCCCAGCTACAAGCGAAGAAACTACACTTTCCGTCGAACCAACGAGCGAAGGTGGACACTTGTTTTCAATAATTATTTCGTTTTAGCCTTCCTTCATTGTCAATTAATGTCACTATTTTGCTCAATATACCATCTTTCTAATTTGGCATCAAAATGTTCAAAGAATTCTATTGAACCTGATGCAATACAAATAATGGTAACAGCGCAACGTCTTATTATTACGTTAATATAGAGGTTGCGTTTCAGAGATACTGCTGCAAATAAGTAAGGAACAGAATAACAATTATTCATACAAATAATGTTGTAACATATAGTCAGTTACAAAACAAATATTTTGAATGACAATCATCAAATTGATATTAAATTACGATGTTAACATAAATATACAATCAGTTGCAGCCACCACAGTTGCCGTTGAAACAGCTACAGAGGCAGTTGCAACAGGAACGACCGAAGAGACATCGCAGTCAGGTGTGACAACGAGCGAAGGTAATTAACTCATTTTGTTGTTCCACATAGATAAGTTGCATATTCAAACAAATTGTTTTGTTTAGATTGCATCCTCATATTTGTTAATCGATGGAGTTGTGTACTAACTTAGGGTACACAAAGTCAATACAAGTAAATACTGATATGTTTAAAGACTGTGTTCACAAATATATTCCGTCCAACAAAAACTACCCAAATGATTATTTTCAGAAAACGTCCACTTCATTAATTTTTGACAAAAGCATTTCCCTGCCAAATAATATATTCTCGGATTACACATTGTATTATGGACGTACACTACACTATGGTACAATTATATATAACAAATATTTGTATATGTTATTAGAATTGCACATGTGTTTATTTATATTCATTCTCCTCGATTTGCACCAGCCTCCACCACAGAGGTGGAAAGAACTGGGTCTACGGAATCATTGTCTTCTACTGTGGCCACAGATAGTGCCGCACCAACTACAACCGAGGAAACGACACTTTCCGTCGAATCAACAAGCGAAGGTACAATTGCTGTTTGTTTTGACTATTTCAATGTATTCGACTTTGATTTGCACGGCTACCTCCCGCTTACCAGAAATACTCTTCTAGCGTCAACATTCACAGAAATGTGAATAAAATAGCACATAACAGACATTGAAATTATGATTTTGTTTTATATTGACAACTATCATATGTTTTTATGAAATCAGTTACAATGTTAAGCTGAATGTTCGATCTGACGCAGCCACCACAGCCGGCGTTGAAACATCGGGATCGACGGAGAGCTTGTCGTCCTCTGCGGCAACAGAAACAGTTGCAACAGATACGAGTGAAGAAACGACGCAGGCCATTGAGACAGCGAGCGAAGGTAACTAGCTCCATTCGTTGTACCATATTATTAAACTTAGTTTACAGATATGTAAGTCTTATAAACTATCTTCCTATATAAATATATAAAGATATATTGTTCAAAAAGGAATGTTCAATCCAGAAATAACTATTGATTTGAATGTTTTCCAAATATTTTTGTTTTGCTGATATGACGGCCGAACCCCAAAGTGACTGAACATTTTAGATCATCACTAAATATCTACATCAATCAAATGCATATTACGACTCATATTCGTACACATTTTGCATCAGCTTCTACCGCAGAGGTGGAAACCACGCGATCAACCGAAACCGTGTCTTCGACAGCAGCAACAGGTACAGATGCCCCAGCTACAAGCGAAGAAACTACA
Organism: Lamellibrachia columna; assembly: GCA_963662155.1. Taxonomy (NCBI): domain Eukaryota; kingdom Metazoa; phylum Annelida; class Polychaeta; order Sabellida; family Siboglinidae; genus Lamellibrachia; species Lamellibrachia columna. The sequence goes on along the minus strand of OY759263.1, from coordinate 28,264,227 downwards.
CTTTCCGTCGAACCAACGAGCCAAGGTGGACACTTGTTTTCAATAATTATTATGTTTTTGCCTTCCTTCATTGTCAATTAATGTCACTATTTTGCTCAATATACCCTCTTTCTAATTTGGCATCAAAATGTTCAAAGAATTCTATTGAACCTGATGCAATACAAATAATGGTAACAGTGCAACGTCGTATTATTACGTTAATATAGAGGTTGCGTTTCAGAGATACTGCTGCAAATAAGTAAGGAACAGAATAACAATTATTCATACAAATAATGTTGTAACATATAGTCAGTTACAAAATAAATATTTTGAATGACAATCATCAAATTGATATTAAATTAAGATGCTAACATAAATATACAATCTGTTGCAGCCACCATAGTTGCCGTTGACACAGCTACAGAGGCAGTTGCAACAGGAACGACCGAAGAGACATCGCAGTCAAGTGTGACAACGAGCGAAAGTAATTAACTCCTTTTGTTGTTCCACATAGATAAGTTGCATATTCAAACAAATTGTTTTGTTTAGATTGCATCCTCATATTTGTTAATCGATGGAGTTGTGTACTAACTTAGGGTACACAAAGTCAATACAAGTAAATACTGATATATTTAAAGACTGTGTTCACAAATATATTCCGTCCAACAAAAACTACCCAAATGATTATTTTCAGAAAACGTCCACTTCATTTATTTTTGACACAAGCATTTCCCTGCCAAATAATATATTTTCGGATGACACATTGTATTATAGACGTACACTACACTATGTTACAATTATATATAACAAATATTTGTATATGTTATTAGAATTGCACATGTGTTTATTTATATTCATTCTCCTCGATTTGCACCAGCCTCCACCACAGAGTTGGAAAGAACTGGGTCTACGGAATCATTGTCTTCTACTGTGGCCACAGATAGTGCCGCACCAACTACAACCGAGGAAACGACACTATCAGTCGAATCAACAAGCGAAGGTACAATTGCTGTTTGTTTTGACTATTTCAATGTATTCGACTTTGATTTGCACGGCTACCTCCCGCTTATCAGAAATACTCTTCTAGCGTCAACATTCACAGAAATGTGAGAAAAATAGCACATAACAGACATTGAAATAATGATTTAGTTTTATATTGACAACTACCATATGTTTTTATGAAATCAGTTACAATGTTAAGCTGAATGTTCGATCTGACGCAGCCACCACAGGCAGCGTTGAAATATTGGGATCGACGGAGAGCTTGTCGTCCTCTGCCGCAACAGAAACAGTTGCAACAGGTACGAGTGAAGAAACGACGCAGGCCATTGAGACAACGAGCGAAGGTAACTAGCTCCATTCGTTGTACCATATTATTAAACTTAGTTGGCAGATATGTAAGTCTTATAAACTATCTACCTATATAAATATATAAAGATATGTTGTTCAAAAAGGAATGTTCAATCCAGAAATAACTATTGATTTTAATGTTTTCCAATATTTTTGTTTTGCTGCTATGTGGAATAATTATTTTAGGTGATAAATGTACCGTTTCGTCACCACGCGTCACATGACGGCCGAACCCCAAAGTGACTGAACATTTTAGATCATCACTAAATATCTACATCAATCAAATGCATATTACGACTCATATTCGTACACATTTTGCATCAGCTTCTACCGCAGAGGTGGAAACCACGCGATCAACCGAAACCGTGTCTTCGACAGCAGCAACAGGTACAGATGCCCCAGCTACAAGCGAAGAAACTACACTTTCCGTCGAACCAACGAGCGAAGGTGGACACTTGTTTTCAATAATAATTTCGTTTTAGCCTTCCTTCATTGTCAATTAATGTCACTATTTTGCTCAATATACCATCTTTCTAATTTGGCATCAAAATGTTCAAAGATTCTATTGAACCTTATGCAATACAAATAATGGTAACAGTGCAACGTCGTATTATTACGTTAATATAGAGGTTGCGTTTCAGAGATACTGCTGCAAATAAGTAAGGAACAGAATAACAATTATTCATACAAATAATGTTGTAACATATAGTCAGTTACAAAATAAATATTTTGAATGACAATCATCAAATTGATATTAAATTAAGATGTTAACATAAATATACAATCTGTTGCAGCCACCATAGTTGCCGTTGACACAGCTACAGAGGCAGTTGCAACAGGAACGACCGAAGAGACATCGCAGTCAAGTGTGACAACGAGCGAAAGTAATTAACTCCTTTTGTTGTTCCACATAGATAAGTTGCATATTCAAACAAATTGTTTTGTTTAGATTGCATCCTCATATTTGTTAATCGATGGAGTTGTGTACTAACTGAGGGTACACAAAGTCAATACAAGTAAATACTGATATGTTTAAAGACTGTGTTCACAAATATATTCCGTCCAACAAAAACTACCCAAATGATTATTTTCAGAAAACGTCCACTTCATTTATTTTTGACACAAGCATTTCCCTGCCAAATAATATATTTTCGGATGACACATTGTATTATAGACGTACACTACACTATGTTACAATTATATATAACAAATATTTGTATATGTTATTAGAATTGCACATGTGTTTATTTATATTCATTCTCCTCGATTTGCACCAGCCTCCACCACAGAGGTGGAAAGAACTGGGTCTACGGAATCATTGTCTTCTACTGTGGCCACAGATAGTGCCGCACCAACTACAACCGAGGAAACGACACTATCAGTCGAATCAACAAGCGAAGGTACAATTGCTGTTTGTTTTGACTATTTCAATGTATTCGACTTTGATTTGCACGGCTACCTCCCGCTTATCAGAAATACTCTTCTAGCGTCAACATTCACAGAAATGTGAGAAAAATAGCACATAACAGACATTGAAATAATGATTTAGTTTTATATTGACAACTACCATATGTTTTTATGAAATCAGTTACAATGTTAAGCTGAATGTTCGATCTGACGCAGCCACTACAGGCAGCGTTGAAACATTGGGATCGACGGAGAGCTTGTCGTCCTCTGCCGCAACAGAAACAGTTGCAACAGGTACGAGTGAAGAAACGACGCAGGCCATTGAGACAACGAGCGAAGGTAACTAGCTCCATTCGTTGTACCATATTATTAAACTTAGTTGGCAGATATGTAAGTCTTATAAACTATCTACCTATATAAATATATAAAGATATGTTGTTCAAAAAGGAATGTTCAATCCAGAAATAACTATTGATTTTAATGTTTTCCAATATTTTTGTTTTGCTGCTATGTGGAATAATTATTTTAGGTGATAAATGTACCGTTTCGTCACCACGCGTCACATGACGGCCGAACCCCAAAGTGACTGAACATTTTAGATCATCACTAAATATCTACATCAATCAAATGCATATTACGACTCATATTCGTACACATTTTGCATCAGCTTCTACCGCAGAGGTGGAAACCACGCGATCAACCGAAACCGTGTCTTCGACAGCAGCAACAGGTACAGATGCCCCAGCTACAAGCGAAGAAACTACACTTTCCGTCGAACCAACGAGCGAAGGTGGACACTTGTTTTCAATAATAATTTCGTTTTAGCCTTCCTTCATTGTCAATTAATGTCACTATTTTGCTCAATATACCATCTTTCTAATTTGGCATCAAAATGTTCAAAGATTCTATTGAACCTTATGCAATACAAATAATGGTAACAGTGCAACGTCGTATTATTACGTTAATATAGAGGTTGCGTTTCAGAGATACTGCTGCAAATAAGTAAGGAACAGAATAACAATTATTCATACAAATAATGTTGTAACATATAGTCAGTTACAAAATAAATATTTTGAATGACAATCATCAAATTGATATTAAATTAAGATGTTAACATAAATATACAATCTGTTGCAGCCACCATAGTTGCCGTTGACACAGCTACAGAGGCAGTTGCAACAGGAACGACCGAAGAGACATCGCAGTCAAGTGTGACAACGAGCGAAAGTAATTAACTCCTTTTGTTGTTCCACATAGATAAGTTGCATATTCAAACAAATTGTTTTGTTTAGATTGCATCCTCATATTTGTTAATCGATGGAGTTGTGTACTAACTTAGGGTACACAAAGTCAATACAAGTAAATACTGATATGTTTAAAGACTGTGTTCACAAATATATTCCGTCCAACAAAAACTACCCAAATGATTATTTTCAGAAAACGTCCACTTCATTTATTTTTGACACAAGCATTTCCCTGCCAAATAATATATTTTCGGATGACACATTGTATTATAGACGTACACTACACTATGTTACAATTATATATAACAAATATTTGTATATGTTATTAGAATTGCACATGTGTTTATTTATATTCATTCTCCTCGATTTGCACCAGCCTCCACCACAGAGGTGGAAAGAACTGGGTCTACGGAATCATTGTCTTCTACTGTGGCCACAGATAGTGCCGCACCAACTACAACCGAGGAAACGACACTTTCCGTCGAATCAACAAGCGAAGGTACAATTGCTGTTTGTTTTGACTATTTCAATGTATTCGACTTTGATTTGCACGGCTACCTCCCGCTTATCAGAAATACTCTTCTAGCGTCAACATTCACAGAAATGTGAGAAAAATAGCACATAACAGACATTGAAATAATGATTTAGTTTTATATTGACAACTACCATATGTTTTTATGAAATCAGTTACAATGTTAAGCTGAATGTTCGATCTGACGCAGCCACCACAGGCAGCGTTGAAACATCGGGATCGACGGAGAGCTTGTCGTCCTCTGCCGCAACAGAAACAGTTGCAACAGGTACGAGTGAAGAAACGACGCAGGCCATTGAGACAACGAGCGAAGGTAACTAGCTCCATTCGTTGTACCATATTATTAAACTTAGTTGGCAGATATGTAAGTCTTATAAACTATCTACCTATATAAATATATAAAGATATGTTGTTCAAAAAGGAATGTTCAATCCAGAAATAACTATTGATTTTAATGTTTTCCAATATTTTTGTTTTGCTGCTATGTGGAATAATTATTTTAGGTGATAAATGTACCGTTTCGTCACCACGCGTCATATGACGGCCGAACCCCAAAGTGACTGAACATTTTAGATCATCACTAAATATCTACATCAATCAAATGCATATTACGACTCATATTCGTACACATTTTGCATCAGCTTCTACCGCAGAGGTGGAAACCACGCGATCAACCGAAACCGTGTCTTCGACAGCAACAACAGGTACAGATGCCCCAGCTACAAGCGAAGAAACTACACTTTCCGTCGAACCAACGAGCGAAGGTGGACACTTGTTTTCAATAATTATTTCGTTTTAGCCTTCCTTCATTGTCAATTAATGTCACTATTTTGCTCAATATACCATCTTTCTAATTTGGCATCAAAATGTTCAAAGAATTCTATTGAACCTGATGCAAGACAAATAATGGTAACAGTGCAACGTCGTATTATTACGTTAATATAGAGTTTGCGTTTCAGAGATACTGCTGCAAATAAGTAAGGAACAGAATAACAATTATTCATACAAATAATGTTGTAACATATAGTCAGTTACAAAACAAATATTTTGAATGACAATCATCAAATTAATATTAAATTAAGATGTTAACATAAATATACAATCTGTTGCAGCCACCACAGTTGCCGTTGACACAGCTACAGAGGCAGTTGCAACAGGAACGACCGAAGAGACATCGCAGTCAGGTGTGACAACAAGCGAAGGTAATTAACTCCTTTTGTTGTTCCACATAGATAAGTTGCATATTCAAACAAATTGTTTTGTTTAGATTGCATCCTCATATTTGTTAATCGATGGAGTTGTGTACTAACTTAGGGTACACAAAGTCAATACAAGTAAATACTGATATGTTTAAAGACTGTGTTCACAAATATATTCCGCCCAACAAAAACTACCCAAATGTTTATTTTCAGAAAACGTCCACTTCATTTATTTTTGACACAAGCATTTCCCTGCCAAATAATATATTTTCGGATTACACATTGTATTATGGACGTACACTACACTATGGTACAATTATATATAACTAATATTTGTATATGTTATTAGAATTGCACATGTGTTTATTTATATTCATTCTCCTCGATTTGCACCAGCCTCCACCACAGAGGTGGAAAGAACTGGGTCTACGGAATCATTGTCTTCTACTGTGGCCACAGATAGTGCCGCACCAACTACAACCGAGGAAACGACACTTTCCGTCGAATCAACAAGCGAAGGTACAATTGCTGTTTGTTTTGACTATTTCAATGTATTCGACTTTGATTTGCACGGCTACCTCCCGCTTACCAGAAATACTCTTCTAGCGTCAACATTCACAGAAATGTGAAAAAAATAGCACATAACAGACATTGAAATTATGATTTAGTTTTATATTGACAACTATCATATGTTTTTATGAAATCAGTTACAATGTTAAGCTGAATGTTCGATCTGACGCAGCCACCACAGGCGGCTTTGAAACATCGGGATCGACGGAGAGCGTGTCGTCCTCTGCGGCAACAGAAACAGTTGCAACAGGTACGAGTGAAGAAACGACGCAGGCCATTGAGACAGCGAGCGAAGGTAACTAGCTCCATTCGTTGTACCATATTATTAAACTAAGTTGGCAGAAATGTAAGTGTTATAAACTATCTACCTATATAAATATATAAAGATATATTGTCCAAAAAGGAATGTTCAATCCAGAAACAACTATTGATTTGAATGTTTTCCAAACATTTTTATTTTGCTGCTATGTGGAATAATTATTCTAGGTGTTACATGTACCGGTTCGTCACCACGCGTCATATGACGACCGAACCCCAAGTGACTGAACATTTTAGATCAGCAATAAATACCTACATCAATCAAATGCATATTACGACTCATATTCGCACACCTTTTGCATCAGCTTCTACCGCAGAGATGGAAACCACGCGATCAACCGAAACCGTGTCTTCGACAGCAGCAACAGGTACAGATGCCCCAGCTACAAGTGAAGAAACTACACTTTCCGTCGAACCAACGAGCGAAGGTAGACACTTGTTTTCAATAATTATTTCGTTTTAGCCTTTCTTCATTGTCAATTGATGTCACTATTTTTCTCAATATACAATCTTTCTAATTTGGCATCAAAATGTTCAAAGAATTCTATTGAACCTGATGCATTACAAATAATGGTAACATTGCAACGTCGTATTATTACATTAATATAGAGGTTGCGTTTCATAGATACTGCTGTAAATAAGTAAGGAACAGAATAACAATTATTCGTACAAATAATATTGTAACATATAGTCAGTTACAAAACAAATATTTTGAATGACAACAATCAAATTGATATTAAATTAAGATGTTAACATAAATATTCAATCTGTTGCAGCCAAAACTGTTGCCGTTGACACAGCTACAGAGGCAGTTGCAACAGGAACGACCGAAGAGACATCGCAGTCAGGTGTGACAACGATCGAAGGTAATTAAGTCCTTTTGTTGTTCCACATAGATAAGTTGCATATTCAAACAAATTGTTTTGTTTAGATTGCATCCTCATATTTGTTAATCGATGGAGTTGTGTACTAACTTAGGGTACACAAAGTCAATACAAGTAAATACTGTTATGTTTAAAGACTGTGTTCACAAATATATTCCGTCCAACAAAAACTACCCAAATGAATATTTTCATAAAACGTTAACTTCATTTATTTTTTATACAAGCATTTCCCTGCCAAATAATATATTTTCGGAATACACATTGTATTATGGATGTACACTACACTATGGTACAATTATATATAACAAATATTTGTATATGTTATTAGAATTGCACATGTGTTTATTTATATTCATTCTCCTCGATTTGCACCAGCCTCCACCACAGAGGTGGAAAGAACTGGGTCTACGGAATCATTGTCTTCTGCTGTGGCCACAGATAGTTCCGCACCAACTACAACCGAGGAAACGACACTTTCCGTCGAAATAACAAGCGAAGGTACAATTGCTGTTTGTTTTGACTATTTCAATGTATTCGACTTTGATTTGCACGGTTACCTCCCGTTTACCTGAAATACTCTTCTAGCATCAACATTCACAGATATGTGAAAAAAATAGCACGAAACAGACACTGAAGATATGATTTAGTTTAATATTGACAACTGTCAAATGTTTTTATAAAATCAGTTACAATGTTAAGCTGAATGTTCGATCTGACGCAACAACCACAGGCGTCGATGAAACATCGGGATCGACAGAGAGCTTGTCGTCCTCTGCGGCAACAGAAACAGTTGCAACAGGTACGAGTGAAGAAACGACGCAGGCCATTGAGACAGAGAGCGAAGGTAACTAGCTCCATTCGTTGTACCATATTATTAAACTAAGTTGGCAGAAATGTAAGTGTTATAAACTATCTACCTATATAAATATATAAAGATATATTGTCCAAAAAGGAATGTTCAATCCAGAAACAATTATTGATTTGAATGTTTTCCAAATATTTTTATTTTGCTGCTATGTGGAATAATTATTCTAGGTGTTACATGTACCGTTTCGTCACCACGCGTCATATGACTGAACATTTTAGATCATCAATAAATATCTACATCAATCAAATGCATATTACGACTCATATTCGCACACCTTTTGCATCAGCTTCTACCGCAGAGATGGAAACCACGCGATCAATCGAAACCGTGTCTTCGACAGCAGCAACAGGTACAGATGCCCCAGCTACTAGCGAAGAAGCAACACTTTCCGTCGAATCAACGAGTGAAGGTAGACATGTGTTTTCTATAATTATTTCATTTTAGCCTTCCTTCATTGTCAATTAATGTCACTATTTTGCTCAATATACAATCTTTCTAATTTGGCATCAAGAAGTTCAACGAATTCTATTGAAACTGTTGCTTTATAAATAATGGTAACAGTGCAACGTCGTATTATTACGTTAATATAGAGGTTGCGTTTCACTGCTACTGCTGGAAGTAAGTAAGTACGGAACAGAATAACAATTATTCATAAAAATAATATTATAGCATATAGTCAGTTGCAAAACAAATATTTTGAATGACAACCATCAAATATATATTACATTACGATGTTAACGTGAATATACAATATGTTGCAGCCACCACAGTTACCGATGACACAGCTGCAGAGTCAGTCGCAACAGGAACGATTGAAGAGACATCGCAGTCAGGTGTGACAACGAGCGAAGGTAACTAACTCCTTTTGTTGTTCCACATATATAAGTTGCATATTCAAACAAATTGTTTTGTTTTGATTGCATCCTCATATATGTTAATCGATGGAGTTGTGTACTAACTTAGGGTACACAAAGTCAATGCAAGTAAATACTGATATGTTTAAAGACTGTGTTAAAAAATATATTCCGTCCAACAAAAACTACCAAATTGAATATTTCATTTATTTTTGATACAAACATTTTCCCTGCCAAATAATATATTTTAGAAATGTGCATTGCATTATGGACGTACACTACACTATGGCAGTACAATTATATATAACAAATAGTTTTATATGTTACTAGAATTGCACATGTGTTTATTTATATTCATTCTCCTCGATTTGCACCAGCCTCCACCACAGCGGTGGAAAGAACTGGGTCTACGGAATCATTGTCTTCTGCTGTGGCCACAGATAGTGCCGCACCAACTACAACCGAGGAAACGACACTTTCCGTCGAATCAACAAGCGGAGGTACAATTGCTGTTTGTTTTGACTATTTCAATATATTCGACTTTGATTTATACGGTTACCTCCCGTTTACCTGATTTACACTTCTAGCGTCAACAATCACAAAAATGTGAAAAAAAGTCGTATACATTTAAATAATCCAAACAAACAGCATTTGTTTTGATTGCATCTTCATATTTGTCAAAGAGTGTAGTTGGTTACCAACTTATGGTGGAAAGATAAAAAGCAAATAAATAGTAATATATCTAAGGACTAGCTGAATATTTAACAAGATTTAACAAGATTTGCCATCCGAGCCAAAGGCCCAGATAACAAGTGGACAAGGAAGCCATTGGCTTATCGAGAGTCCAATATATATATACTCTGTCCAACAAAAACTACGGAATTGAATGTTTTCAGAAAACGTCGACTTCATTTGTTTTTGATAAATACGTTATATGCAATTTATATAAATATATGCTGTAATATTCAGATATTCAATATTCTTCCAATATTGCAGGAATGAATTGTATGCTATATTTATATAACCATAACGCTAGTAAAGTGACAGAAACAACTGGTATTCGTAAGAAAAATATGCAGCGTTCTATTCTATTACCGAGTCTCCAGGTGGTGATATGTAGCATTGTATAGGCTAGTTAGACGACTTGATGCCAGCACTTCAAAATTTATATATATTTCATAAATCGCTCATTTTTGTATAATTTCTACGACTGCATTTTTAATGCAATACTTGATAGGCGCACACGAACTTTACATGTTGCTGCTGACAGAACATAACATGACATGAACATGATATATAGAGATAGAATGTGAGAGAGAAGGTGAGAGAGAGATAGGTAGGTAGGTAGGTAGGTAGGTAGGTAGGTAGGTAGGTAGGTAGGTAAGTAGATAGTTGTCAGAGAGAGAGAGAGAAAGCGAGAGGGGAGAGATAGAGGGAGAGAGAGAAAGAGGGACGGAAGGAGAGAGATCGAAAGAGAGAGAGAGAGAGAGAGAGAGAGAGAGAGAGAGAGAGAGAGAGAAAACGCAACTCACGACTTCAGCCCCGTCGTCCGTATCGACTACATGGCATATTAGTATTGTTCTACAAAGAAACGTCGGGAGGAACATTACTAGATGTCGTGTTATTTTTTAAAAGAACTTTGCAAGTTGGTTCAGAACATCTACGATATTGTCTTTGTCAGTGAGCAATAAACAACTGCGACTGAACACGACTTCGTCAGTAGAAACGACTAACGTAAGTATTACTAATATTCAATTATATTACTGATGTTATACAGGTGTTGTGTAATTACAAGTTTAGAAAAGGAATGCAGAACGAACACAACAACTACGACACCAAATCCAGAGATGAAACGAGGTTACGATTTCTCGCGAAACTTCGGCGTCGAAATATTCTGCAGCAAAATTATTGAAACTACAAAAGCGAAGTGTTGACTGCGCTAACACAATTTCAGATTAGAAGACATCTGACATTCGAGCAACCGCTCTTAAATAATGAATAGGAACACCATTACATAGATGGTACAAAGTGTGAATTGCAGTTCCTACATCATCTCGTTACGGCCTTGATACTATGACTTTGAATTTGACATGTACAGACACTACACTTTTATGTGTCTGTGAGCAACAAATAGCTGCGACTGAGCACACGGCTTCGTCAGTAGAAACGTCTAACGTAAGTGTTACAAACAGCAAATTATATTGCTGGCGTTATAAGATGTTGTGCCTTTACCATATTAGAAGTATGAAATGTCATCGACTACGTGCAATAATTTTCACCCCAGTGAGTGATGTGCAAGTTGCTGTGGGCCTACATTTTAATGTAAAAGTATGCATTGTTTGTTATTTGCAGCAGTTGCTTTCTGGGAAATTGTCAACAACACAATCGATATATATATATATATATATATATATATATATATATATATATATATATATATATATATCTACAAACTTCTTTCTATATATATATATATATATATATATATATATATATATATATATATATATATATATATATATATATATATATATATATAAAATGTGACTGTGAGCTATACAATTAAGTCGTTGTATATCTTGTGAGTCTAGAGCGAAAACTGTAAAATTAACTTAATAAGTTTCGACGATAGGAAATATCCTTTATATATATATATATATATATATATATATATATATATATATATATATATTTATATATATATATATATATATATATATATATATATATATATATATATATATATATATATATATATATATATATATATATATATATATATAAATATATATATATATATATATATATATATTTATGCAATAACCAACACAAGTCCGATGTAGGAGAGAATTGAAACAGGCCAAATAAATGACGTTTTTTATTGCAAAGTGGACTGCTTATCACGCAGCCACTTTGGGAAGAACATTAACAGGAATGTGAGCTCCTCTAAGCAAACCCGACAGGAACTGAACACATGTACAGCCCCGTCCGGCAAGTTTCTCAGAGCCCACATTCCTACAAGCATGACGATAACATATATACATCAAGAAGTCGTCATGAACATGTAATGCAAAGAATACAGACATTCCACCACCAATACACAAATTTAATTACAAACAGGTGGGGCCATTTCGCCACAAGGTCACCCACAAACCTGTGACCACCCCACCACGACCTATATATATATATATATAGTATTTTAGATTGGTCAGCAAGTCACATCTATGTATATGGGATGTGAGGTTTTGTGAGAAGACAACTTTTTTAAAATTTCAGAGCAATCCGTTGAGGAAGTGAACGCTCAAACAACACAACGTTTACCACTGAGTGTATGTACACATATAAACCCAAAATTTCAATATCTATAAATAATGCAATATGTCGAAAACTACTGATCTGATTGTCAAAAAATGTCATATTTATGAGACAAAGTTTATTCAATGAAAAGGTTAGCTCGATCAACTGGTTACGATTCTCTAACCCTAATCCTAACCTAGAAATATCTAACTTAAGCCCTAACGCTAACGGGTTGATTGAGCTAAATTTGTCAACGAATCAACCGTGTCTACTATGTCGGTCACAGTGAATTTAAAAAAATCGGTTAAATAGTTTTCGAGATATTGCATTATATAATAGATATTGAAATTTCGGGTTTAAATGTGTATATCTATATATGACAAACTTTGTGTCGGCTGAACAGTCACTTCCCCTCAGCGGATTGTTTTGAAATGTTACACAGTTATCTTCTCGTCAAACCTCACATATTTAGCATATATATATATGTATGTATGTATGTATGTATGTATGTATGTATGTATGTATGTATGTATGTATGTACGTACGTACGTACATACGTACGTACGTACGTACGTACGTACATACATACATACATACATATATATATATATATATATATATACGCACGCACGTACGCACGTACGCACATACATACATACATACATACATACATACATACATACATACATACATACATACATACATACATATATATATACATACATACATACATACATACATACATACATACATATATATATATATATATCGTACTTTTGATATCGCCGAATCTAGTTAAGTTGAATTTACAGTTTTCGCTGTGTATACATATACACCTGTTGCAAGAACAATATAATTATGTCCTGATGATGCTTAAATGCAAAACCCTGAGTTCAAGTAAGTGTTGTTAAAGGTGCTTTTATCAACACTTACTCACCGTAAACGAACTCGGGGTTTTGTCTTTAAGCATCATCAGGACAGATAGTGTTCTTGCAACAGGTATTACCGCTTCAGAGAATGGTTTGAACACAGCCACGGTGGAAATTACCGAATCTACAGAAAGTGGGTCTTTATTAACTGGAACAGTAACAGATGCAACTACGATGCAATCCGACCAGATGACAATCACAGGTACGATAGTTCTAATCGTATGTCATACTAGCAATATATGTTGTATTATATTAATACAAACATTATGGCTAATCAACTACATAAAATCATAACTGTTCTATACTACCTTGTTTAAGTTAAAAGTATACTCATCCCTACCCTATATATAGCAAATGTTAATTTCCATTTCTTTATTATGTAAACAGACCGATATCATTTTGAGAAAAAAAAACCGGAAATGCGTTTATTTTAGTAAATTATGGGAACAAACGGTCTAAGGTGGTTTGTGTGTGCTGAAAGGGCGCGGTGGTCGCGTGGTAGAGCGTCGGACTTTCGGTCGAGGGAACCGGGATTCAAAACCACCTGCTGCCGTTTCAAAACCTAGGCAATTTCGTTCGCCCCATTTTGCCCGTGTCTTTCGGAAGACACACTAAAAGCCGTTGGTCCCTTCTACCTGGTGTCTATGCCAGGGGAAGTAAAATATCCCACACGGGGGTAAATGTGTAACCTGTCGTGGACTCAAAGAGTGGTGGTCTCTAATTATGACTCTATCTGTAACCCACCGATTCCCGGCGCGTGAGAGGCGCCGAGCA
>OY759263.1:27760022-28242522 GCA_963662155.1 Lamellibrachia columna | reverse complement strand
AAACAGATTAATTCCTTTAATTGTGCATTGAGATTGAAAGAAGATAAAGATATATACATATATATACACATATAAATACGCACGCACGGCGCACACACACACGCACACACACACACACACACACACACACACACACACACACACACACACACATTTCCTGGGGGAATTATATATTAAACACAAATGATTCAATTTAGAAAATATTTAATGAATATTGTGAATTATGAAAAGCGTAAGGTCGAAAGTGTAATAATTCCCAGAAATTATGCAAGCCTTTATGCAGAGTAAGAGGGAGACTGAGGGGCACATACTGCTGCCTGAGCTAGGAATGAGCAACAGATCATTGCGCAAGTTTAGACCAGTATCAATTAAACAATTAAAGAAAGCTAGCAGTACAAAATGATGGTTTTATGTATTGCTGTATACACACACCTGTGTCTGCACTATGCTTTGCAATTTACTAGAAATTTTAATTAATTAAATTATAGTTAACTAATAAATTCTCCAATTAAATTAATCTCAGACATTCCTTAGGTCAATTAAGTAAAAATAAATTATCCTCGCACATTTCTCGTGTCAATTAAATTAATAATTAATTTTATTCAATTATGTTTTAAATCATGTGTTCGTAGAAATTTTTACACTTTTAAAACAGTTCTAAAAGCATAAATGTGTAATTTCATGGAGCATTTGATCACATTTTAAAAGTTGTAGATACTTATAAAAAAGTTCTGAAAGGGTTGAAAAGTTGTGGTTGAAGATTTGCAGGTGTGGGGTTTCCTCCTATATTCAACCACCAAATTAATAAAACCTGGCAACTGCATACATAATTGCTATGCACAAAGTTGTTATTTATGCAGTGTTTTATGCTAATTAATCATTGAGTTTCCCCATTACACACTAGCACTTAAATATGTATACATTATTTGTTATGCATCACGAGAATTGGCATGCTTTTAATTTAAGTTGGCACTGTAAAAAGATAATTTCTCTACATCTCCCCATTAACGGTTATAATGTACACACGAAAAATATATAGATGCATAGGTCTAATGGCCCCATAGGCCCACTTGGATGCAAGCTGCCAGCTCCAAATGTTTACTTTAAGCAGAGATTTGCTGAAGCCAAAGTTAGCCATCAACTTATCCCTCCACCTGAGGACATTCTACGCCTTCCCTCCATTTCACAGGTGCAGAAGTACCAGCCCACCCCTGGTGATCTCCCTCCCATTCAAACATGCCAGAACCTAATTTCTCGTTAGTGACCAGAATAGTGATTGCAGGCCTTCTGAAAACACTTGGATAACATGGCTGTGAACTATCCAGTAAAATCAAACGTTAAATGAGCACTTAACCTTTGGGAAAGTTATTAATTAAACGAAATGAAATTAGCCTTTCTGGAAAAGTTAACTAATTAAATTAAATTAACTTGAGTTAATTCAACTAACAAATTAAAGATGCTTAATCAATTCGATTTTTTGCTAGTCTCATTTCAAATTAAGTTTGCACAAAAAACTAAACCTACCTAGTGTCCACGACAACATGGTTGCTCGATTGTGCAACTTGTATATGTAGTTTTTTATGAAGTCATCAAACTATTAAATTAGTTAATGCTTGTTCAAGCATTTACTGAAGTGAAAATCGAAATGCTGAAAAATCACGATTTTGTTCCTTGGTGAGATTTCGTAACTTGTTCATGTGATCGGCGAGAGGAGGTCATGCCCATGATCAGCATTGACCCACACAGTTTTGACCATTTTGGATATCCACTATTTTGATCCTTGCCAGATCTAGCGACTTAAAGTCTTCTTTCGATGATTTGAAAAACAATAGGCATTTTTTATTAAACCGACTGCAGATGTTACATAAACTATTCACACACTACATATTTGAACACCAATGAACCGGATTTGCGATAGACTAAATCAGTTGAGGAAGCAGTTTTAACCATTGAAATTAACCAATGCCTGATGCTTTGAGTAACTGGCTTGCTAACAATTGAAATTAGCTTATGCCTGGTGCGTTGTGTGTATGGGTGTGCTAAGAATGTGTGGAGGCCATATAGCATGCCACCACAACAAAGAGACTTATTGGCTTGCTAACTCTGCATTGTTCCAGTGAGCAGATATTTTGTGAATCCATAATATTTGTTGCTTACAAGTCTTCATGTTGTTTGAATAACAGCTTAGCGACTGTCTGAACATTGTCTACTGCTGTTACCAACTGACCACACGTAAGGTGACTTGGTAACACATTTATTGTTACAATAAGATTCTGTTTCAAAAAAATCTGAGAGTTGCATAATATATGATATATTATTGGACTTGAACCCCCCTCTGTGTGTGTGAACCCGAATAATATGAAGCTAATATTATAATGTTTTAATAAATGTGAACCCCTTTTTAAACATGTGAAACCGCTTCTCAAAAACGTGAACCCATCCCCCAATATTATTTAGCATTTTTCGTAGATGTGAACCTCCTTTCCAAAAACGGAACCCCCTTCTCAAAAGCGTGAACCCCCAATAACATGAAGATAATATTATTTACATAAAGGTGAACCCCGTTTTCCAAAAATGAGAACCCCCTTCTTAAAAACGTGAACCCCTTCTTAAAAGCGTGATAATAATATTATGAAGATAATAATATTTTCATAAATGTGAGCACCTCTCTTTCTCAAAAGCATGAAACCTCCTCTCTAAACATGAACCCCCCCTCTTAAAATAATAATATTATTTTCATATTATTATAAAAATAATATTATTATTTTTGTATTATTGGAGGTTCACGCTTTTGAGAGGGAGGGAGTTCACGATAAGGGGTTCACATAAAAAGGGGGTTCCTATTTTTGGAAAATGGGGTTCACAAAAAGGGGGTTTCATGTGAACCACCTGAACCCCCCCCCCCCCTCCCGGCGACGGGCCTGCATTATATGTCTTAATATGTGCCTCCTGCTAATGCCTGTCGTATTGCTAATGCTCTCTTCGTGCAACGGTCAATTTATTTTCTTCGTCCTGCTTATGTCTATCAGCAGGTCCGCATCTTGTTCCCAACCCACATCACATCGGTCTTCTCTAAGGTATTTTATAGTAAATCCTTGTTGAAAATGTTCCAGTATTCCACCAGTGCCGTCTGTACTTCTTCCCTGTTATCTGCCGCCACTGCCAGGCCGTCTGCCAGCATTGTCTTCTTCGGTGCAGCTCAACTACGTTTCCATTCTTGTATTCAACATAAATCTATCATAACAAAAGGAAGTTCCATACTTGAGACGTAAGTCGTAATCTCCCGCCATCCTCCCCTCAATTGCAGCTCCTTATTCAATATCACCACAATCCTGACTTCTGCCTATTCTTTCTCCATCCTCCCAAACGTTTGCGCTGCTAAAAATTACCTATTGATATAAAACAAAACAATATGTCCCAGTTGTCAATGTATCTTTTGTGTAGCAGTGTGACATCGATACTGTCTAAGTTGTGACCCCGAAGCCATACAAAAGGGTCATTGAACCATTCTATTCATAGAAGGTGGCAGATTTCACAAGTAGTTCTAATGTTCAATTTAACATATTTCGATACTATAAATCAATTGATTTATTTCGCGTTCTGGTCCATATAAATCATACTCAATACTTTGTAATATTGTATGTATAAGTAAGAGTGCGTCAGTTTTACAAGAGGCGTTTTTAGTTGTGCGGTGTTTTGGTCCTTCATGATACGGTGTAGTGTTGTTTATGGCTAGAGTCATCCATGCAGGGTCAGAAACACAAATGCACAAGCACATATATTGAGACAAAAACTGACACAACAAGTGTTATCATTATGTTTGGCTAGATGCGAAAGGACAGTGGATCTACAAAACGTCCTCTGGCGAATGCGAGGACAACTACAGCGCAGAGTACCGCTGCCGTGCTTGGAACCAGAAGCAGTATCTGCAATCCTACAAGTTCATGTTTTGGCGTCCAATGTTCCTGCAACCGTGTCCTTGTCATTGGTGGCAGGCGATGATCGATCCGGACTACATGATTGACTGGCCAGAAACATGTGCCTACTCGGCAAATCCCTACATGAACACTCTGACGCAGGTACCTGAATGTTGTATGTTACGATCCTTTCCTTTCGCTATTGATATAAATGTAATGTAAGACGAGTCAAACGCAAATGCCGGTACAATGATTGTAATGCAACTGCGAAAAGCTAAAGCTGCTGCATTGTTGCTTTCAAATTTTTTTTTTTAATAATTACATGCGAAAACCATAAGCTGTTGTTAATGTATTTATAAGCTTCATAGCTCCATTGCAAAATTTTTGTGTCACTATTGTGGTCAATGTCACTTTAGCCAAGTAAGCTATGTCTGTTTCCAGAGATGTTGCTACAATGAATACGACGGCTCTCTGATAACTACTGAAGATATGAGCGGTGGTTCTATGCTGTTCTACAATCCAATCTTCAATACTGACTTGTTCCAAAAATACGACGAGAAACCAAAATATGACTGCTGCCAACTGTCAGGCATGTGTAGTCTGTATTACGATGTCCGACCATTAGACACGTGTTGGAATTATGTACCACCCATAATTGGTGAGTGTTACTTTGAATTCATGTATATAGATGATTGCTTTATTCATATATATACATATATATATATATATATATATATATATATATATATATATATATATATATATATATATATATACATATATATATATATATATATATATATATATATATATATATATATATATATATATATATATATATATATATATATATATATATATATATATATATATATATATAGTTATATATATTAATGTTGTTATTAATGTTGCTATAATCGATGTTGTGCTATTGTTAATGTTACTAATACTATTGCTGACATTGTTGTTGTTGTTTTGTTGTTGTATGTGATGATGGTCACACTAAAACGTGCATGAGTGCGTAAGTGTATAAGTATGTGAGTGCATGAGTGCGAGGGTGTATGAGTGCGTGAGAGCGTGAGTTCGCGAGTGCGAGAGTGCGAGAGTGCGTGCGTGCTTGCGTCTGTGCAACAATTTATCAGTGGATAAAGCAGTCCGACACTATCTCCATTGTCCTTGCTCTGACAATGTGTTCTATAAATGCAGCGTGGTTGTGGGGAGATCCACACATCGTCACGTTGGACGGGCTCAGCTATACCTACAACGGCATTGGTGAATACTGGCTCATCAACGGCACTGACTTCTCACTTCAAGGCCGGACCGTGAGGGCGTGGAACCGGCAACAGCAACCCGCTGATGCGAGCGTGTTTGGGGCGTTCGCTATGAAAGACAGAAAGTCACCTCAGGTTCATGTGGAGATGAACGATGACAGAACACGTGAGTACATCCCTCTAGAGCGTATATTTCATGAATTCTCTTTGTGTTTCAAAGTGTTGTACATAAAGTGCATTGCAGTCGGACCAAGACGTCGAACGCGCCATACAGACCCGCGCGTCCCAGGACCATTATTGTGCGTTTCAATTCGGAACGCACGCGCGACTCGGTCTACAACGCTCTGGGATCCATAAACGGCCTCAACTAGGCGCAGAGCCGGCCTTTCGAATCTTCATGAACGAAGACCTTACCCGGCGACGTTCACTGCTCGTGGCATTTCAGACACGAAAACCTCGCGCTTAAAAGAAAATAACTGACTGCTTAACCCGCAACGGCCAAGTAATCATTAAAGACAACAGCAACACGATAAAGAAAATCAACTCGAAGCAATAATTAAACATTTATTAAGTGATACACACGCTCGAACGAATAATAATTACATTTGTTTTATTTATACACGTACACGTACCTATAGCAGTTTTCAATCAGAAATTCCAAACACATGCCAATAAAAACCACAAAGTTCAAGAAATACACACATAATCAACATGGATAACACAAGGTATGCTTAAATTAATACAAACGAGAAATAAATCATACATGCACCTTAAAATTAAAAGGCTTTACAGATAATCGATAGAACAGTGACAATTATGGACAACAATGATTAATATTAATTAATATAGTTTTAGATATATCGAAAACCTTTGATACTTTAGATCATGGAATGTTGTTAAACAAACTAAATTATTGTGGCATAACAGGCATTGCCTTAAATCTAATTAAGAGTTTTTTAAGTAACCGGAGCTAACATATACAATTCAATGATATTACATCTTACATAGTGTATACCAAAACAAATGTGCCTCAAAGTTATGTCATTGGACTGCCCCTTTTAATAATATATATATATATATATATATATATATATATATATATATATATATATATATATATATATATATATGTATGTATGTATGTATGTATGTATATATGTATGTATATATATATATATATATATATATATATATATATATATGTACATATATATATATATATATATATATATATATATATATATATATATATATATATATATATATATATATATATATATATATATATATATATATATATATATATATAAATATATATATATATACATATTCATATACATATATATATACATATATATATATATATATATATATATATATATATATATATATATATATATATATATATATATATATATATATATATATATATATATATATATATTAATGACCTGCCACAAGCTAGTAAGTTGTTGAGTTGCATCACGTATGCAAACGACACGTCTCTTTCAAGTTATATACAAAATGTGAACTGAAAAGAATATAAAAAATGCTCAAGAATTATTGGAATTCTAAATAAATTAAAACGATATGTGTCAATACATAAAAAATTATGTTACATAATGCATTATTACAACCACGTCTAAATCACTGCACAATAGCCAGGGGTTACTACTAGTGTGAAAAACCTTAAACTCCAAAAGAAAAGGGTAACAATAATGAGCTTAAGTAAGTACACCACACACATAGCCCACTTTCAAACAGTAACAGTAACATATACACACAAGAATTAAAATGTTATTATAAATGTATGCACAATGAGCTACCTGTATATTTACAACGACTACCATTAAACCCAAACGATAGCGCACACAATTATAACACTCGGAGCAAAGCAAGCATACATATAAACAGAACAAATCATGAATTTGCTAAACTTCTATTAAACAGCATACCAAATGCAGCAAAAATTCAGATAGAAACACACTGTTTAAAATATTTTTCCAATTATGTCACTGCTTAAAATATTTTTCCAATTATGTCAAAACACATTATTTACAGCAATATCAAGAAGAATGTACACTGTCAACCTGCTTTATATGTCAACATCATGACAGTGTACAACCATAGCACAGCTCCATCTCCCTTCCTCCTCTGTTGTCCCTACTTCCGTATGTGATCACTTACATCCATTCCATGCTTGCTTCCATCTATGTTTACAACGTGCACATGGTGTCTTGTCTCCGTAGAAATGACCATCCTAATGAATGACGGAAAGCAGAACTTCACCGACTGGTTCTACAATGACACGCTGCAGTCAACAGACGATTTAATGTACGAGAAAGTTGTTGTCCGTAAGATCAACAGCACTCTCTATCTCGCCTTCCCATCAGGTAAGACATGCGCGCGTGCGTTGCGTACGTTGCATGCGTGCGTGTGTGCGTGCGTGCTTGCGTGATTGAATATGAATACTTTTGTATATCCATCCAGACCCATGTAATGCCCAGTGTTCGTCCGTTACCGCTGGTTCGCCTGTATGTTGCCCAACACCTTGATTTCTCAAACAACCATACAGCACTGCTGTAATTATTGGGCTATTTCTTCATAGTAATTGGTTCATAATCTACTTCCTCGGTTAACTAGGAACGAACAAACTAGTCTACATTTCTAATAGCAGCGAGCAATTAAGTGAATCCCATTATATGAAGTTGCCCCCCACGTAGTAAAACAAATACTCCAGTTGAACAATACAAACAGGAATATAATAAGTGTGGTAATTGTTGCCAAACATTCGAATTGGAAACATTGTCCCTAGCCATTTCTTTGACCCAAACGCCTGATGATTTGCATCGACCCTGACTGACTTTTCTGTCGTGTTCTGTAATATCCTCTACAAATGTAGGCCATGATCCGTGTATTTGTATCAGTTTACTAGGCCGGTGAAATAAATTTGGTTGTATATTGTAATAAACATTATATTGTATTATATTAGGTTGTATAGTAATGTCCTACCGGCACTTTATCGAAGGGTGGATATTCACAGAAGGTCCATGCATGTGACATACATATTATATGATGACACATACCTTTAGGCGTGGCTCTGATGATGTCCGTCAACGGACATCAACTAGACATTACTATCTTCGCCAAGCACTCTCTGAAAACCCAGACGACAGCCGGTCTGTTTGGCGTGTTCAATGATAACCCGGATGATGATTTGACACTGCCCGATGGAACCATCGTCAACCCAAACAATACGAGGGAATATATTCACGACAACTTCGGAGAAATGTGTAAGTATCTCAAGTATGTAATATATCCTTCATGTTTATCATAAGTGTTAATTTATGTGTTATCGGAACAGCAGTCAAAATATTCTCTCACGTTGCCAATGAAACGTTATGTTGGTAGGAAGTTAAATTGAAAATGTAACATTTTAAGCAGGCATTTTCACAGTAATACTCTTTGTTATATTTCAACACAGTTAAGCTCGTTTAACCCTTCGAACTTGCAATATAAATGTCAATGTTTGCATTGCCTGAATGGACTGTTGCCAATCCAACCTTGCAAGTATGCGTTTCCGGGCGAATAGTTGTAATTTGGTTTGTTTTCCTAGCATATCGAACAATTTAATATTCACAGTTGCGTGACTTGACCATTGTGCTTGGATGACTTACCATGACTTACCATGTCAACCGATCATGTGATAATTTAGGGCGAATCACACATTCCGATTCACTATTCACCTATCCTGACGTTCTCGTTACGACCGTCGATTACCAAGACGCATCGTTCAGGTGAGTGACGCTTATAATACCGACCCCTTAACACGTTGGTGTCATGCGTGACGTTCACTGTATTATACTCTAAAGAAATTTACACGCGATATCCGCAATATAACGAAATGATCAGTTTAACAAGGGATCCACTGAATGTTGGCCCGTTGTCAAAATCTGCATGGAACCCACTGTCTTCCACCTTTACAAAAATGGGTTAATTATTAATATTTTCGTGTCACTGAACATTTGTTCGATAAATACTTAATAAAAACATTATCAGTATTCATTGCAAAGATTCGTGCTGAGTATGCTCGTTGTCACAAAACGATATGTATTGAACAAAAAAAAAAAAATTAATCATGTTAATTTCTCCATTCTATTTAACAATTTCATGCCAACACACATTATTAGAGCAATGTACTTATATGTAAGACCAACAAATAAAAGAACGAATAATCTATGTGTGGTAATTGAGACGTAGATGAATGCTTCCCACATAAGTCAAGTTTGTGCTGGAATTAACAGGACCGTATACATCACTATTTAAGAATTTACGTTGACTTTACTTTCACTACGCATTTGTTCCTAGACCCATTTTTGAGTTGGACGAAATTAAATGGACGTCGGACAGCGAAAGAGAGCACGTGAAAACCTTCTGTAAGAGCAATTTCCAGTGTATGATCGATTACGCTGTTACACAGGTTGGTTGCATTAATTTTAATTGTTCTAATAATAAATCGAAAAGCACAATATATATATTTTATACATAGATTAGCTAAATATATGTATGTCAGCCAATTAATTTAAACCAGTGTATTCGAATTGATGAAAGCAGGAAGTGTTTACATTCAATAACGGACTTATTCATAATCGTATTTGTCCTCTATTACAGGACGAGCAGTTTGCCGAAGTGACTCTGCAAACAAACGAAAAAAATAAGAAATTGGAAAAGGAACTCGGTAAAGATATTCATAACTTCAAAGTTATGTACATACATACGGATATACATGAAGACATGGACACACGCATGCATATATCCACACCATTAAAATGCACACAAACATGTACATACATTCATACATACATTCGTGCATATGTATGTACGTACGCACGCACGCACGCACGCACAACCGCACACAAGTATAAAACATTACGTTCGCGTCACTATTTAAGTTGAATACTTTAATAAAGCTAAGTGAACGTCCCTAACGCTATGACTGATTGTAAAAACATTACGTTCGCATTATTGGCTCCATTACTGACGTGCTTACTCAGCAAACATAGTGCACATGTACATACTATTTGTTACAGAAAACAGAGTCCCTAGGTTGAGCGGTCCGTCTGAAATGAACGTTACCGTTGGCGTACTCTACACTTCAAACATTACGGTGCATGACAACGACTATCTCGATACGACCACTATCAAGATTCTGAACCTACCAGCACATGCCGATTACAATTACGAAACAGGGCGCTTTACTTGGACACCGTCCAGCATGGAACCGGTCAAGAACTTCCGGTAGGTCACCGCTTTACATATGAACGCAAGTGGTAAAAATAATATTATTGTTTGATCGAAACAATGTGGTACGACGACTCTACTGTTAGGTCATCGTTTCGTAACCGTGAGTCATGATCCAACCAAATGTCTTTTCATGAAACGTTGGGTATTATTTGCCGAATTGCTTAGCATCAAGTATGTGAGTGGGTGTTAGTAATGCCGTAGGTTCTGTATACCTCGTGTTTATGACAGAACGTAAAATATTATTTAACAAGATTTAACAAGATTGCCATCTCGAACAACAAGTTCCAGATGGCAAGTGGACAAGGAAGCCATTGGCTTATCGAGAGTCCAACAATTTTCTCATCTATGTGTAGCCCACCCTTATCAGATATCTGTCAATTCTATTTTTAAACATATTCACACTACTAGCATTAACACAATCATTTGGCAGTTTGTTCCATTCATTTATCACCCTCTGTGAGAATGAGTACTTTCTCATGTCCAACCTACACTGCTCCTTAACTAATGCTGCTTTGTGTCCTCTGGTTCTACTGCCTTCTTTAAGTTTGAAGAACATATTCCTATCAACATCCTCATAACCGTTCACTATTTTAAACACTTCTATTTGGTCTCCTCTTAGTCTCCTGGTCTCTAGTGTTGTCAAACCACATTGTAATAAGCGACTTTCGTAACTAAGGTCTCTTAATTCTGGAATCATCTTAGTTGCTCTTCGTTGTATTCTTTCTAGCTTATCTATGTCTTTTTTACGATATGGCCTCCATGCTTGAATACAATATTCCAAATGTGGTCTAACTATTGCTTTGTACAGGGGTACAATTAGATGTTTCTCCTTATACGTGATAGTTCTCCTAATTAGCCCTAGAATTTGATTTCCTTTCGAAGCAGCAATCCCACATTGCTCTGAAACTTTCATGTCAGCATTAAATGTTACTCCTAAATCCTTTTCTTGTGTGGTTCTACCTAGTACAGCATCCCCCATTTTATATTCCTCGTCCATATTTCCATGTCCTATGTGTATACATTTACACTTCCCAAAATTGAATAACATTTGCCATTTTTCTGACCATTTAACTAATTTTTCTAGATCATCCTGTAAACTTTGTTTATCTGTATCATTAGTAACCTTTCTGAATACTTTTGTGTCATCTGCAAATTTGAGTACTTTGCTAGATATGTCATCCTCCAAATCATTTATATATATTAAAAACAGTATAGGGCCTAACACTGATCCCTGTGGTACCCCACTCAAAACAGATTTCCAGTTTGAAATCTTACCATCTACTATTACTCTCTGTCTTCTGCGTGTAAGCCACTTTTCTATCCAGTTGATTACATCATTGCCTATACCATGGGCTTTTAGTTTAAGTAACAATCTTTGATGTGGCACTTTATCGAAAGCTTTCTGAAAATCTAAGTAGACAACATCCACTGGTGACCCGTGATCTACCCACTTTGTAATTTCTTCTAAAAAACATAAGAGATTGGTTAGACATGACCTTGCTTTTAGGAATCCATGTTGAGATGTATTTATTAATTTATGTTTTATGAGGAATTCCACCATGTGGTCTCTAATTAATGTTTCGAGTAATTTACACACAACTGGTGTTAAACTTACTGGTCTGTAATTTTCTGGCTTCTTCCTCGATCCCTTCTTAAACAGCGGCGTAATGTTTGCTTCTTTCCATTTTGAAGGAACTATTCCTTCTTCTAGTGACAAGTTAAATAAGTTTGCAAGTGGTGTACTAATTTGATCAACAATTTCCTTTAGCAGTTTTGGTGGTATCCCATCAACTCCAGGTGATTTATTATCTTTCATCTTCTTAATTTTCTTTGCTATCATTTCAGGAGTTACAAATAACTGCCCTAAATGTTCTGATTTATTGCCCTCAAATTTAGTCAGTGGAACTGGAAGTGAGCTGATATCTTCTGTGGTAAAAACTGAGCTGAAATACTCATTCAGGACCTCTGCCATTTGGAACCCATCTGAAATTATGTTTTCACTGTTGTTTTCCAGTGGTCCGACCTTATCTCGAACTTTCTGTTTACTCCTTACATAAGCATAGAAACTCTTGCTGTCATTTTTTATATTACCTGCCAATTTTTGTTCAAAGGTTCTTTTAGATTTTCTAATTTCAGTTGTAGCTAGGTTAAGTGCCTCTTTGTAGTTTGTGTAGTCTTCTACATTTCCAGTGTGTTTATAGACCTTCCACAGCATCTGTTTGTGAGCAATTTTTCTAATAGCTTCTTTTGACAGGTGTTTTTTCCTGGATCTTTTCCCTTGTTTTCTTAATGGAATAAATTTCTCAATAATGCCCTCAATCTCATATTTTAAACAAGTCCAGCATTTTGTTGCTGTCTTGTTCTTCAGCAAGTTATTCCAATCTATATTTGCTAGATATGTTCTCATCACTTTATATTTGCCTTTGTTGAAGTTCCTCCTCCATTGTTTTTATATGTATTCCCTGTTTTTACTTTTATATTAAAATGGATTTGGTTATGGTCACTTGAACCCAAAGGTTCGTGTACTTTAACATTGTCAACTAATTCATTTTGAGAAGACAAAATTAAATCTAACACATTCCCACCTCTGGTTGGTTCCAAGACATGTTGAGTAAGGAAACAATCCTGTGTTAGAAGTAGAAACTGATGGTCGCCACCTCCAGCACTCTCTAATGATTCCCATTGTATATGGCCATGGTTAAAATCACCCATTATAACACATTCTCCCTTGCTCACCTCCCTTATCGCCTTTTGTAATTTTACATCTTCCTCTTGTCCTATGTTAGGACTACGATAAACTACTCCTATTGTTAATGTTGAGTTCCTGGTAACTATGTTACACCAAATTGCTTCCACACTATCTGCTTCACTTTTCAGTGTAATTTCATATGCTTGGATAGATTTTTTAATATACAAAATTACTCCACCTCCCCTTCTTTCTCGTCGTCTATCCTTCCTAAACATTGCATAGCCTGTCAGTGCTAACTCAGCATCTACTATATCTTCATTTGCCCATGATTCTGTGATGCCTATTACATGAGGATCAATATCTGCTACCATAATGTCTAACTCACTTTTTTTATTTACTATGTTCCTGGCATTTAAGCACACACATTTAAGTTCATTGTCTGAAATTATTGGTGAACATTTCTTTGGATGTGTATTTGTAGTAGTACTCCTTTGAGTTTTCTCTGTCAGTTAACCCTGCGCATCTAGTTTAAATAATATATGGTACCTGTGCCCTCGTCGACAACTCTGACAAACTCACACGCAAGAACTGCAGCGCCCTTCCCTGTCAGATGAAGTCCATCTCTCATGAAAAAGTCACCTCTTCCCACAAAGTTTAACCACATGTCTACGAAGCCTACTCCCTCCTCCATACATACCTTCTGTACCTGTGTGTTGATCGCCATCCTTCTACAGTTCCTATATTCCTCACCCCTGCCTCCCATTATTGGTAATATCCCCGACAATACGATCTGCCCAACTCGTGCCTCTTTAAGTGTCTTGATCAACCTCCTGTACTTACCAATGATGGCTGACGTTCCCTCCTTATCTGCATTGTTCGTTCCCACATGCACGAGAACAGCACCTCCCGTGCCACCACCCATGACCTGTCCTGCCTTCTCTGCTATATCCTCTACTTTTGCCCCTGGTAGGCATACTGTTATGTCATCTCCTCTATTTGCAATTTTATCCACTTTCCTAATGATGGAATCCCCCATAAATACCCGGGCTTTCCTCGCTTCCCCCTGTGATACTACATCAGCAAAGCTCCTTTCCTGTTGCACACTACTAGTATGCCCCCTTTCTCTCATATCATCAACCTTTACTGTCTTACCAATTGGGAATCCCTCTCCACTCACCCGCTTACCTCTCTTTTGTTGCATTCTTTGCCTTCTGTCATCTTTCTTCTTCTTACCAGATTTCTCCCTCACATTGCCACTGCTCTCCTTGTTCTCCTCGGTCTCACCACCTCTGCTCTCCTCGGTCTCACCACCTCTGCTCTCCTCGGTCACACCACCTCTGCTCTCCTCGGTCTCACCACCTCTGCTCTCCTCGGTCTCACCACCTCTGCTCTCATCATTCTCACCACCTCTGCTCACTTCTGTCTCACCCTGCCCTGTCATCATCAAAATCATACGCCTTAGCTCAATCACCTGCTCCTGCAGATATTTCACTGTAGTACACCCCCTACACACGAAATGGAAATCATCCGCCTGCACCTCCGCCCACGAATTTACACACCCGGACTTTGCAAAGTCTATCCAGCTGTCGCAGCTAGAACATATCAAATTACGTTTTGCCTTTACGTGGCGTTTGCTCGGCGCCATGTTAGAAATTAAATTTGTATTTGTTTATAATCCTTTTATAATCAATTTATACTAGGTAGTCTTCACAAAGACTGTTTTTGTGTTGTAATACACACTTTATAGTATGTTACTTATGTCTTAATTAAATTTACAGCTACTGCCTTGCAACTTACTTTCTATGTAACAGCTGATTAACAAAACGTAATATCGCTCGCGCTAACGAAATTTCAGTGACCTTATTTAAATAACACTGAATTACTACCTACGGCTAACTTTTAACAATAAATGTTGCTAAAACAAAATATTCAGGTTTTCAATATTTAATATGTACTAAATTATTTACAATAATATTATGTCTCGTATTATGTACCCAATCAACTGAAAACAACAACCCTTAATTATCGCTCGCGCTACCGAGTCCTCGGAGACCTACGATATAAATTACCCTAAATTACTCCTATAGCTAAATTTTAACAGCAACTATTGACTAAACAAGGACTCTTGTAAGTTTATGTTTAATATACACGCAATAACAATACTTATCCGATCAATATTCCACGCTTTAAACAAATATAAAATCCACCAAATTCAATCCCGTGTTCTCATCAAGATTTCCCAAGATGCATCCTAGAGCAGTGAGGGATATATGTCTTCTCAGGAGTAGTGGTCTACGGCAGCAAAGCCCACGACGTGGCTCAGACGGCTATTGCATGAGGACACAACTGAATTAACATATATAATGCATTAATTGATCGAGTGATGTTTGTAAGCATATGTGTAACACATTGGTGGTGCCTGGGATTAAGTCATTCGATGCGAGTGACGATGGATTCATCGAAGAGCGTGTATGAAGCGAACAGTGACAATAAGACAGGGCTGGAACGAAAGTATTGGGTGATACAGTGACAACATTCGCAAGGAAATGTGTGGAAAAGGGGGCTTGGCGTCGTACTGGTTAGAACGTCTGCGTGTGAACGAACAGTCTTCGCGCAGTAATGATATATTTGATATGGTATGTTATGTTATAGGTTCACTATGATATATTTTGTATGGTATATATATGTTATGTTATAGGTTCACTGCTAGCGACTCGAAAGGTGCTAACGCTGTAAACCTCATCATCAAGGTGAGACTGTGCAATTGTTCCAATGAAGGGGATTGCGATTTTGATAACCCGTTGGATGGCTACAATAGGACGGACCTATTCCAGGTGGTGCACTGTGAGTGCCAGCGCCAGTATGAAGGTAATTACATAGTTAGTTAACTCACTGCTCCTGGTGTGTCTGGGTTGCCTTGTTGGACAACACGCAAGCTATAGCTGACATATTTAAATTAGGGCCACGGGTTGGTAAATGGACAGGCAGCCCAGACACATAATATGGAAATATGGACTAATGTGACGTTAAGATAAAATACGTAAATTAATTGTTTTTTTGTATGTCCATTAATATTAGAATCTTAATAAAGAGTGGATGAACAGCTAAAGAAACACCTCAAGGTTCCAGTCCACATATGGTTGAACCCTATCGAATATACGTGATGATACATGAAACTTCTAAGATATCTGGATACCCGAGAGACACGCGGGAGGGGAGCACCAAATATATCTCTGAGAGTATAAGATACATGCCCGTGGTACCGTAGACACATCCAGGGGCACCCGAAATATCGATGACGGTACCCAAAACAAAGATGCGGGCACCCGATAGAAATATGGGGGCACCCAACACACCTCGCGGAGCACACGAAACATAATATGCTTGGGGTGTCCAACGTAGATTTGTCAAAATCAATTAACACTTCTAAAAATTCGTATTCTTATTGGAACATTGGAACAAGTCTGCTAGTCGGGTTTATTACAATGAAAAAAAAAATTCCGCTATATGATTATACATATGTATATACATTATTTTTTTTATGTTTCATTGTTGTAGGAAGACCATATTGTCATATAGAATGGCTACATATAAAACTGTCAGTGCATGCAGTAGTGTTCTGCCCATAGGTACCCACTGTCAGTTCGACTTTGACGCCTGTCGAGACAAGCCGTGTCAAGATAATATGACATGCATCGATCTACCAGCCGAAGAACACAAGCTCTTCAAGCGTGGCTTCAATTGCACTGGTTGCACAGACGGGTTCGAAGGACGTGACGAGAAGTGTCTCGGTTAGTGACAAGTTTTCAGAGTATCGAATATATTATATAATTATATGTATATATATATATATATATATATATATATATATATATATATATATATATATATATATATATATATATATATATATATATTTATTTATTTATCTATATATATATTTATATATATATATATATATATATATATATATATATATATATATATATATATATATATATATATATATAATATATATATATATATATATATATATATATATATATATATATATATATATATATATAATTATATATAATATAATATATATAATTATATATAAATATAAAATTTTATATAATATATATATAATTATATATATATATATATATATATAATTATATATATATAATTATATATATATAATTATATATATATATATATATATAATTATATATATATAATTATATATATATATAATATAT
Source organism: Lamellibrachia columna (assembly GCA_963662155.1). Classification (NCBI taxonomy): domain Eukaryota; kingdom Metazoa; phylum Annelida; class Polychaeta; order Sabellida; family Siboglinidae; genus Lamellibrachia; species Lamellibrachia columna. The sequence continues at coordinate 28,225,097 of OY759263.1, read as the reverse complement.
ATATATATATATTATAGGTTTATATATGATATTTGAGAAACGAAATGTTATCACGACTTTTTTTAATCTTTACGTTTATGCTACTATGTGTTCAATCGTGCATTAAAGTGAATTGTGGGCATTAAATAAAGGTGACGACACTATTTTGTTGCCCTTGTTTGGCCATCATTGTTGGACATAAAATGTATGTACCGTACACTAATGGTGGCTGACATCGTGGCAGATGCGGACGAATGCGCCGATCAACAGAACCCTTGTGAACAGAATTGCAATAATACTGTCGGGTCGTACCAGTGTGGATGTCGGCAAGGCTACCAGCTCGTCAATGATACCCAGTGCGAAGGTATAATTATGTTACTGTGTACAGTTAATACTAGACCTGGGATAGGCAAGCTAGAAAACGTTACTTGTCGGTTGTAATCGTCTTAAATAGTAGGGGAGACCGGGGCTAGTTGTTGCACGGGTAAGTTGTAACAGATGCATTACAGACAGAGCTACTAATGGAAATTATTTCGCAACGTAGCAGTGTGTTCATCAATATTTTTAAGCGTGTGACATCAGGTGGATCCGTTGCAAAGGCTAAGAAACGGCGCAATTTTAAAGGAAAATCGGTAATTGGTTATAATTTCGTTAGTCTATCTGTTAAGAGTTTGTGTGCACATGCCGTTTCACACGTTGTGCTTCCTTTGGTAGTTTTAGCCTTGAATGTATGCTCTAACTGTTAAATAGGCCATTAAGCAATGTTTTAAGTACACTTAAAGTAATCACAGGCGTTGAGAATGAGATGGTGCTGGGGCAAGGTGTAGCATTTCCCCTGACAAATTATAACATTGCGATATTACGCGAAAAATGGCACCTGGCGAGGCAAAGCGTTGGGAAAAATGCCATCCATTGTCAATCGAATTAATAAAAGTTGTGTAATTAACATGATTTTGTTCATTAAAGTTTTTCCACGGTGTTCCAATAGGTGATCAGCCCATTACCTTTTATATAATTATTTTAGATAAGGCCAATTAACCTTATAAGCTTGCTATGTATCTTAGATATATTAAACGAATTCAAAGACATTCATTGCTTATACGTTTTGCCGCAGTGATAAAACATATATGTTACAACTTGCACCGCTAGCTGTTACAACTTGCCCCGCTTCGGGGTAAATTGTAACACTTTCGGTGACCTGATCAAACGTATAATTGCGCAAATATGTATTGCATTAAACATTTATTTATGGGCTTGCCTACTGCGGGAGATATTTGCGGATACGCTGGCATTTAAAAAGTATCGATTTGGTAACAATTCGAATAGCAATCCTGAAATATACTATTTTTACAACTAGCCCGGTCTCACCTACGTTGGTTGATATTGCTTGTGTAGCTAGAGAATAATACACTGTATGTTGATGTAATGTGAACGTCATCAGCCAGATAACAGTCACCAGTGTCGCAAGCACGAGTGATTGTTATCTGCTGATGACACACGAGTGACATAAAGAGAGTGTGTTGTTCCCGTTATATAACGGCAGGTATCATTTGAACGTACTTTTTCATGTCATACCTTTGTAAACATGTGGTATCTACTCATGATCTACCACAACATTGTTGTGTTTCCGTGCGCCGAAATAATTACGTGTCTATGCCAACGCGCGAATTCGGTCGCATTCGAAATTATTCAAACGTCAGATGGATCCTCATAAAGAATCAGCCGTGTCTTATCTAGGAGGATAATGCACGGTAAATTGCTCTAGACCGATCAGCCAATTTTATTACCATGTATTATCCACCTGCATACCACACGGCTGACTCGTTCTGAGAATCCTCGTGGTAAGCATTCGTTAGTGGACATCGAGTGGATATCGCACGGTTAGCCGTTGTATAATGTTTAATAACGGAATGCTACTACTACATTTATGATGTTTGATCATTACATGTGTTAGCCCAGTAAAGACAAGCTGGCGGACGATGTATCCGTGGTCGTGGTCGTTGTTGTAGAGAAACAAACCCATAGTAAACACAGCTGCCATGTACCAATGTTTTTTCGACATCAATAAACCTGATTGATTCGTCTTCTCCTCAGATATCAATGAGTGTCTGTTGCGAATCGACCACTGCCAACAAGTGTGCAATAACATGGTCGGTGGATACACGTGCAGCTGCCATGAGGGACACGCCCGAAGTGCTGGAGGAGAATGTGAAATACGTAAGATGAATAGTGTAACTCGAGCTACATGCAGTACTGTTATGTTTAACAAGATTTAACAAGATTGCCATCCCAAATAACAAGTTCCAGATGGCCAGTGGACAAGGAAGCCATTGGCTTATCGAGAGTTCATCAATGTTCTCATTTATGTGTAGCCCGCCCTTATCAGATATCTGTCAATTCTATTTTTAAACATATTCACACTATTAGCATTAACACAATCATTTGGCAGTTTGGTCCATTCATTTATCACCCTCTGTGAGAAAGAGTACTTTCTCATGTCCAACCTACACTGCTCCTTAACTAATGCTGCTTTGGGTCCTCTGGTTCTACTGCCTTCTTTAAGTTTGAAGAACATATTCCTATCAACATTCTCATAACCGTTCACTATTTTAAAAACTTCTATTTGATCTCCTCTTAGTCTCCTGGTCTCTAGTGTTGTCAAACCACATTGTAATAAGCGGCTTTTGTAACTAAGTTCTCTCAATTCTGGAATCATTTTAGTTGTTCTTCGTTTTATTCTTTTTAGCTTGTCTATGTCCTTTTTACGATTCGGCCTCCATGCTTGAATACAATATTCCAAGTGTGGTCTAACTATTGCTTTGTACAGGGGTACACTTAGCTGTTTCTCCTAATACGTGATAGTTCTCCTAATTAGCCCTAGAATTTGATTTCCTTTGGAAGCAGCAATCTGACATTGCTCCGATGCTTTCATGTCAGCACTAAATGTTACTCCTAAGTCCTTTTCTTGTGTGGTTCTACCTAGTACAGCATCCCCCATTTTATATTCTTCGTCCATGTTTCCATGTCCTATGTGTATGCATTTACACTTCCCAAATTTTAATAACATTTGCCGTTTTTCTGACCTTTTAATTTATTTATCTAGATCATCCTGTAAACTTTGTTTATCTGTAAAATTACTAGTAACCTTTCTGAATACTTTTGTGTTATCTGCAAATTTCAGTACTTTGCTAGATATGTCATCTTCCAAATCATTTATATATATATATATATATATATATATATATATATATATATATATATATATATATATATATATATATATATATATATTAAAAACAGCATAGGGCCTAATACTGATCCCTATGGTACCCTACTCAGAACAGATTTCCAGTTTGAAATCTCACCATCTACTATTACTCTCTGTCTTCTGTGTGTAAGCCACTGTTCTATCCAGTTGATTACATCATTACCTATACCATAGGCTTTTAGTTTAAGTAACAATCTTTGATGTGGCACTTTATCGAAAGATGTCTGAAATTCTAAGTAGACAACATCCACTGGTGACCCGTCATCTACCCACTTTGTAATTTTTTCCAAAAACATAAGAGATTGGTTAGACATGACTTTGCTTTTAGGAACCCATGTTGAGATGTATTTATTAATTTATGTTTTACAAGGAATTCCACCATGTGGTCTCTAATTAATGTTTCGAGTAATTTACATACAACTGATGTTAAACTCACTGGTCTGTAATTTTCTGGCTTGTTCCTCGATCCCTTCTTAAACAGCGGCGTAATGTTTATTTCTTTCCATTCTGAAGGAAATATTCCTTCTTCTAGTGACAAAAAAATGGAAACGTAAATGGGCAACGAATTAAATAGGCAACGAATTTGTATAAATGGACAACTTACTTGGGACAAAGTCTTGAAAGGGCCCTTTCCATTTTAAAAAAAGCAGACTATTTCTTATAAACAAAGAACAGGGGTGAGTGGTTTATTAAAAACATACCAATTGCACAATTAACGATGCATGTGTATGTCGCTCATACAAGTTAAGTATGAGCATGTAAACCCTGAAATTGGATAAACGAGGAACACGTGTTGTTGCACTTGTAAGAACTTTTAAAAAGTATCACGGAAATGGTGCATTCTGCCGAAATTCGAAGTTAACTGAACATTGTGAAACGTGTCCTGTATTTCACCTAAAGAAATGGATTCGGGAGTACATTTTGAACATTTCGTATACGCTCCAAACAGTAGCAGCAGCACATGTCCTTCCTACCATAATCTACACAGTACGTGTTCAAATCCAGAATTCACCATAATCATTATTAATGCGACTATCTGCTATGTACATACGTGGTGTGTATGTACATACGTGGTGTGTATGTACATACGTGGTGTGTATGTACATACGTGGTATGTATGCCCGCGCTAGCTCTTGTACGTATGATACGCACTTTACACAGAGTTGGTAACTAGCTAGGCTAGCTAGTTTGACTAGGCTGTAATTGTATATTCTACAACATGTTTAAATTTATCCAAAAGTTGGATACATGTTTATGTAGTCCGACTTCCAGTTATGTTATGACATGAATTCCGTAACACTGCAAGAGTCAGCTAACAACGGGATTCAAGCGAAACACTTATGTAAATTGACAAATATGTTGGCTACATTCATTCACGTAAATAAGGTATGTAGATGATTACTGGTGCACCAAGAAACCAGGCAAACACTGCTTTGTAGCGACATAGCACAAATACACGCACGCACGGGCGCGCGCGCGCGCGCGCGCGCGCACACACACACACACACACACACACACACACACACACACACCACTGCACGCGAGTGCAAAACATTCTCATCCGTGGGTCAATTCCGCCGTCAGTTTATAGTGTTCGTTTCAAGAGCTCTCTGTCTTTTGTGTTGTTTGCTGTTATTTACTGCGCATTGTAGATGACACAAATTTGAAGACAGATTGCAACTCGCTCAACTGTTCGCACATGTGCGTTTTAAATGGTGGATCGGCTGAATGTGCATGTCGGCGAGGCTTCCGTCTCACAGAAGACAACACAACTTGCACGGGTACGTACTGGTGTACACTGAGGCCATTGTTATCAAATCAGCTCGTGTTGCATATACGCTATATTGTCGAAATCAGAAATGAAAAGGTGTTATGGCGTTAGCTGCTTCGCCAGATATTATTATTATGATTATTATTTTAATTGTTATTGTTGTTATTATTATTATTATTATTATTGCTATTATTATTATTATTACTATAAGTATTGTTATGTACGCTATGCTATGTCGTGTTGTGTGATGTTATATTGTGTTACATTACAGACGAGGACGAATGTGCTGGAGAATCGAACCCGTGCAGTGGCGCCCATTTTTGCAGCAACACCATAGGAGGCTTTGTGTGCAGCTGTCAACCAGGAGCGATGCTTACACCTAACAACAGATCCTGCATACGTACGTTTTATTGCTCATATATCATAGTTGGGTTACGTAATATGACGACATGAGTATTTTGTTATGAAGATAACCCAGAACGTCCCGCTGTTGGAAAGCACCTTTGTCGATGCATTTATTTGATGGATGTAGTAATAAAGTTATTTAAATTAATAAATAGCTTTGATCTAAATAAATAGCATTGATATGGTGTAAGGTAATACATATTTCTTGTGTTAATTGTGTACTGATGTTATGTACACATATGTATTAATAATACATTGTATTAATTAACCGGGTCTTGGAGAAAAAAATTCGGACGTTATATATTGCTACAAGCAGTACCAGTAACTTTCGTCAACACCAGTTCAAGCAGGCGTGTGTAATACCGCTATCGTAATAAATGCACAATGCATAAACACTCTACGTCATGTACATCGTGTAATATTCATTTGGCCACAAACGGCCAGCAATCACGCTGTGTCTGATGTCCCACTGTCTGCTGGCGTGTTGCCGTGGTTTATGTTTCCCAATCTGTCCGGCTGGGTACTGGGACGAGAACTGTCTCTTGACCTGTTGTCGTTGTGAATGTTCCACAATTTTTCCAAGTGGGTACTAAGGAGAGAACTGTCTGTTGGCGTGTTGCCGTGGTTTGTGTTTCACAATCTATCCGGCTGGGTACTGGGGCAAGAACTGTCTCTTGACCTGTTGTCGTTGTGAAGGTACTGGGGCAAGAACTGTCTATTGACCTGTTGTCGTTGTGAATATTCCACAATCTATCCAAGTGGGTACTAAGGAGAGAACTGTCTGCTGGCGTGTTGCCGTGGTTTGTGTTTCACAATCTGTCCGGCTGGGCACTGGGGCGAGAACTGTCTCTTGACATGTTGTCGTTGTGAATGTTCCACAATCTATCCAAGTGGGTACACGTCTGCTGACCTGTTGCCGTGGTTAATGTTCCACAGCCTGTCCGACTGGGTACTGGGGCGAGAACTGCAGTCGTCTCTGCAAGTGTATGTCACTGTCGACGACGTGTCACCCGGATACGGGTTGTGAGAAGTGTCCGGCCGGTTGGACAGGCGGGGACTGCTCGGAGGACATAGACGAATGTAATGTAGGCAACAACACGTGTGGCAATCTGGCGAGCTGCACCAACGAACTCGGAACGTATTCGTGTCACTGCTACGAGGGATACTACCGGGTCAACGATATTTGCAAAGGTAGGCTTTCATGTTTATTTGGTAACGCACTGTGTGTTAATCACATCCTCTATTCCGTGATCATTATTCGTCGCGTGTGCAGCACAGCATATGTTTCAATTCCGACAATATTTACATGTATTGGTGATAATTTATTGGGTCCTTTATTAAGATGTACAAGTATGTGTATATTTGGCAGTGCTGACCGTATATGTCAGATCCTAGTGGGCAATCACTAACAATGTCCTTGCTACCTACAGAAATCGATGACTGTGCCAGTGATCCGTGCCAGAACTTCGGCAGTTGTAATGACACCCACCTCGGTTACAACTGCAAGTGCGTATCAGGATATACCGGCGTGCACTGCGAGACAGGTAGGTTGGAAGTGCATATAACGAAATATAATGCACCGGAAATCAGTCCATGGCTATGCGGTGCATGTGTAAATGTTCCAGAAAAGGTGTTCGTGTGTTCAGTATTATGCACTGTATGATGTGTGTTAATTTAACATTAATACTACTTCCAACACATCCAGAGAGATTCCTAAGCGATATTTATACAATTTCACATACCTTCCCATTAGGGAAATCAGAAGCTAATTGCATAAGCCTTCAAATACGGCAATTGGTGTTTATTTGTTCATTTCAGGAGTCCACAATGGTAAATGTAATGTTGCAACTAGCGCACAACTACACACTAAGTAACGCTATTTTAGCTTATGTCTTAGAGATTCAGGAACAGAAAATATGTAGGAAGTGATCCGCCGAACCTTGCGGACTTTAAACACATTTTACACTGTTATCATCCTATATATTAAGCATATTTCATGTCCCCAAGAACGTGGCATGACCGGTGATAGTTATGTTTGCCCCAGTGTTTATTAGTGCAGTTCATATCATTTACGTACTTAGTGCCTAATTCATAAAATGTGAAGAGATATGTTTACAATTGTTAAAGTGTTACATCAATAAAATGAAAGAATACCATACAATACTAAATGTCGCATATTCATTGACATGTGATTCGTCTAGTAAATGTTGACTTGTAGTAAGTGTTCTATTTTGTCACGATGCACATTGTGCCATTTCAGACATCAACGAGTGTGAGACACTTAACGAGACATGTCTACACAGCGGGACGTGTTTCGACAAGGTCAACCGGTTTGAGTGCGACTGTAGTGACGCGTACAGCGGAACGATCTGCCAGTACGGTACGTGACAAATGTGTTGATAACTATAGTAACACGTTCTGCTAGTGCGGTAAGTGTAAAATGTGATGCTAGCTATGGTGACACGTTCTGCTTGTATGGTACGTGTCAAATGCGATGATAGCTATGACAAAACACGTTCTGCTAGTATATTACGTGTGAGATGTTACGATTACTATGGTGACATGGCCTTCCAATGTGGTACGTGACAAGTGTGATGATAGCTATGGTGGCACGTTCTACTATTATGGTACGTGTCAAATGTGATGACAGCTATGGTGACACTTTCTGCCAGTATGCTATGTGTGAAATGTATTGATAACTATGATAGCACGTACTAGTAGTACGGTACGTGCTACGTGTGAAAATAGCTACGGTGATACGTTCTGCTAGTACAGTACGTGACAATATGATAATAGCTAGGGTGATACGTTCTGTCAGTTTGGTACGTGTCAAATGCGATGAAAGCTGTGATTACACAGTCTGTCTGCATGGTACGTGTCAAATATGATGACGTATTCTGCTAGTATGGTACGTGTCAAATGCTCAAGTGCAATGATAGCTATGGTGACTCGTTCCGCTAATATGACACGTACGTGTCAAATGTAATGATATCAATAATGCACGTTCTGCTAGTATTAATTGGACACCTAAAATCCCTTGACACTGTTAGCAAATACATTACATAATGTGATAGATCCATCAACGTATAATGTAATGGACAATATGACGGGTATATTAAGCAGTAAATATTAGGTGTTCTCTGTAGTATGCAACTTAAAATGCTGATATAAGAATTGGTTGTTTATGCAGGTCGAATCGATTATACCACCAACACCGTGAATCCGACACCAAATGCAACATCTACAGGTATATAGTATTTCTATCATTATCACCACTAGCACCGCCCCACCATTACTACTACCACCAACACTAATACTATTATCTCCACCACCAACACCAGCACCACCACCACCAACAACAACAACACCACCACCACCACCACAATCTCCACCATGCCCCCCCCCCAAATGCGCCACTGTAGCAAAACATGGGTTGGAAACATGGAATATGTAATATCACTACAAAACATGAACTATGTAATATCACTATAAAACATGAGCTATGTAATATCACTACAAAACATTAATTATGTAATATCACTATAAAACATGAACTATGTAATATCACTACAAAACATGAACTATGTAATATCACTACAAAACATGAACTATGTAATATCACTACAAAACAACCGCTCCATGCATCACCGCTTCCAACATTAGTAAACCACCCGAATTACCTATCACTTGGACTCGCATCGCGGTGTCTGTTTCCAGATACCTATGAGAAGAAGCTCTTCCCTCTGCTGCCGGTGGTCCTCGGCACCATTCTCGGCCTCGTCTTTGCCATCCTCACCGTCATACTCATCACCTACTGTTGCTGTCGGAGCTGCTGTTGCGGCGTTCTTGCAGCCTCCGACTCAAGCTCTTCGACGGACGACGATGACCTGTCAACGACGGCAACTGTGCCCAGTTTTGCTGGCATCCCCCGGCCGCGCTGGATGCACTGGTATCCCAGCGCCGGTCGCTATCTGCCGCCAGCCGCCACTGACAAGCCGAGCGATTATGACATGTCGCGGTTGGGACAGATCAACCGTGCCTTCCGGGTGAACCCACCAGTCGTAAGTCGTTTGTTGTCTTATATATTACATCACGATCAACATGTTGCTGTGTGTTCAGTAAACGTATGTCGATGAGAATAATTCAAAACAACGTGGTCTAACTTAGACTTAATTGGCTACGTAGCTCTGCTGTTTCTGTGCAATGAGGCATTTGTGAACCTTGTGTCTAGAAACAGTCAAATAAACAAATTAGCGGCTAACTTAGAGACTAATTTAGTTGATATTCTATATGGGTTTGTGCAAAGAACAACTTTATAATTTATACGTTTGCCACCATATTCACACCATGACATGTCTATAGGGTGAGTGTGCCTTACATGTGTTGTCGCTATGTGCCCTAGGACTGGTCTGTCCTGCGTAACTTCTCGAACCGTTGGGGGCTCGGCTGGCCGGGGTGGATGTCGAGCAGTTCAAGTCGCGACATGTACCACCGGGCAACGCCTCCGTACACGAGGCGCAGCGACTATGTAAGTCAAAGCTATTATCAACGTACTCACCATTCCATTTAAATTTGCAAGCTTGGGTTCATGATATTATTCCTATGCCGTCTACGATCGGTATGAGTGGTCAAACACTGAGATAAGTATTTATATTTATACAAATGGTTACCTCTATAGTGCATTTTCCACCTAAATAATGAGGGTGTCCTTTAAAAAGATGGTTTTATTATAATGAATTAACAACAGCACATCTAGATCATCTAAGATGTTTAGATTACGATGTTATGACGTACCAGTTAATTCCCGACTGTATATATATATATATATATGTATGTATGTGTGTGTGTGTGTGTGTGTGTGTGTGTGTGTGTGTGTGTGTGTGTGTGTGTGTGTGTGTGTGTGTGTGTGTGTGTGTGTGTGTGTGTGTGTGTGTGTGTGTATATATATATATATATATATATATATATATATACATATATATATATATATATATATATATATATATATATATATATATATATATATATATATATATATATATATATATATATATATATATATATATATATATATATATATATATATATATGCATTTACAAAACATTGAACATTTATGCCAACTTCATCGTAATATTCTCCAATATATTAAACGTATCATTGTACTGCTGACTACTACATACAATCTAAACATGATGCAGTGTATCATGTGCGATTAATAATTATGTGGTATTACTACCAACTAATTCATATACTTTGCAGAACTCGAGCACTGTAGACGGGGAGAATGAAGACGTGTTTGTAAGTTTTCGCATGTTGCTTATTATTTACCGGTTGTCTTAAGCAAATGTATGAAATGTGTCAGTAATATATATAGCAGATAACTAACATGTTTCTTTGATAACATAAACGTGTTATGCATTCACACGTGAAACACATAACATGTGAATGTTATTACCGTAAATATATTTTTTTTACTTTGCAAGCTAGTAAACATACTCTTTTCTTCCTCAGATAGCTATTATGTTCTGTTTATATGTAACTTAACTAGTAAAGTAATGTCCTTGAGACAATCACGCCAGTTATACACCGCAAACACGTATATGTCGACTCGTACGTTTAGACTTGCTCATCCGCCTTAGCTCTTCAGCGAATTCGTCCATCTGTTAAAAACTTCAAAGCTGCACACCGATTTATGATTGCCTAATCAATCACAAAGGATATTGGCGCAATACAAGTCTTCGTGTTGTATACATTGTATCTTCTTCCACTTCAGAGCTGGACCCCGGCGACTTAAGGGGACCAATCCAACCACTGACGAATCCTGACAACAAGCACTCTTAACGATCACCGATGGAATACGTAGTCACCATTATATTAGAAGAAACTACGAATAAATGATTAACTCCAAATTGTAATAGCATAACATTAGTATTGTCATTTCTTTTTGCTTATAGATGCATAGTAATTACTCTGTAATTTGTGGGCGTTTATAAGGTATTATTTGTCCTATCTCGTAGTAACCGGTAAGTAGGTTTATTATTAACAATACTTGACAATTTGCACACAATGTGTCAAAGCAACGAACGGTAGAATTAGTGTTTTTTCTAAGATGTATGGTCAAGCAAACGTTATCGTTAATCGGGTTATAGGGTACAATTAGGAACTTATGCACATTACTCTTTGCTGTAATTTAGATTTTAAAACGTTACTCTGAATATTTACATGTCAACTGTTACACGAGCTTATGCTTATTGTGATGATATTGGAATGCACATTTAACCGTTTGACAAGAATTCTATATAATTATTATACGGTTTTTAAATACTCTAGGGAATCAGGTGTGCAAATGTACTTATGTATGTTCTCAACTTTATCTATTTTGTATGTTTACTGTATTTTTTCCTAAATGGCGTGGCAAGCTCTCTTTGTGTTTTGGCGACGACGTGTGTGTGTAAATTAAATAATAAAAAAACATCTAGTAATAATTTCGGGAACATGTCATAAATCGATCATAAACTGTATGGTTTTCTTTGTATACGTCTTATGAAATTGACAGTGTAGTGTCATCATTGAATGTGAACCAACCTTGTATTTGTTTTTTACAATGTACGTATCAGCGGCGCTATGATGAATTCGCTTGTAGAAATATCATAATTATAATTGTCTTGTTAACAATGTCTTACAATATAATAGAGTTATAATAATTAATATTCACCCAGTTTGCCGTAGTTAGTGTGGCTGCTTGCAGCATCATATAGGGTTTCACGTTGTCGTGTTAGTATGCCCATCTAGAAAGCACACTGGCCTTTTTATATAATGTAGGAGACATTAAACGAGGCAACATTCTAGGATGCCGTTTTATATAATTGGTATGCAAGCTTTTTACTAAAACATTTGAGTCTGTTTTGAGTAGCTAATAAAATGCATTGAAACTTTTGTCATACTGTTGTGTTTTGTATTCCCAGTCAACAATCTAACGTTCTTAGAAGATTCCCAGAACGTCTTTTTTTTCGGTTATGAAAACATTTGGAGGAAAGGAAAGCACCCATAAAACGTTTTCTCGTCGTTCTTCAAACGTTCTAACAAACCCTTGAGAGAACCTTTAGAGAAGTTACACAACCCTAAGAGAACACGTATTGCTTACAAAACACACACCAAATCATTTAGGGCCTAATACTGCGTTTATTCATCCATATAGTTCTCTTGCGAAATAACAAATTCAAGATAATTTAAATCAAAACCGATTAAGCATGTTCACCGTGTCAAATCTGCACTGTGCTATGGGTTCAGTACAACATAACTCATATTATTATAGTACATGTATTACAAACTATATTATAGTGAACCACACATACCTTTGATTTCCAGGAGTGCTCAAGAGGCGATGAAAATATTCCAACTTATTATATGCGAATAAAGGGATTCTTATATAACACCATTTGGGCACTGCCTGATAAATTTGTTGTGCGAGTCGGTCAGTCAAACATATTTAACATTAATGTTATCCCGAATAACACGTGCTAGTGAAATTTGCTATCGGTATAGTGTTTTAATGTATTATGCTACATGTTGTGGTATAGCAAAATGAATAATAATTGTAATATTAATTTTCAATTTAATTACTTTTCAATCAACAATTTCAGTTTTCATTTGTTTCTTTCGACAAGACTATAATTTGAACAACGGTAGATTATAGTGTAGTGATGCTATAGTACCAAATGAATGAAAAATAGAAAACTAAAAATATGTTGTCACTTATTTTCATAACCGACTGGGAATGATGAGGGAACTTCCTGTGGACGATGTGTTTGCCATCCACGAACGTTTAGAGAACTCTCTCAGAACATTCAATATTTACTTTCTTGTTTAATGCCAAGTACTAATAAATGAACAGCGCTCCTTTTATTTACCAATGATTTATTTTGCATTTTTACATGGAATATATTAAACTTTTAAAAATGCCGTATCGTTCCCACAACACAACTGTAAACATTTTGTATTAGCTGGGTTGCCACACACGCGTATCAAGGTTTGAACCAGTTATTTTAAGTTATTTTAATCAAAACACACACGTATCAGGGTTTTAATCAATTATTTTAATCAAACTGCTGCTATGTCGAACGGTTCGTTGTAATTTATTTTCCACTTAAACACAAACAAGCGTAAAATATTATAATATAACCGATGGTGAAAGTTAATGGAAAGCCAATAAAACATCATTGACCCTTTACTGGCCCCAGCTAACAAAACCTGATTGGGTGAATGACTGACAACCATGTTTTTCATGGCAAGCCAATGTCAGTTGAGCAAATGACAGCCATCAATTTTGCCAGCTGGGGCATAGCTGATAACCTTTGGAAATCGATGTGGTTAAGGAGACATATGAACACGTCGATTTGACTTTCGCGCCTTCTCTCTCTCTCTCTCTCTCTCCGTCTCTCTCCGTCTCTCTTAATTTCCCACAATCTCTCTACGCATCTCTCCCTCTCTCGCTTTCTCCATGTCTCTCTCTCTTCTCTCTCTCTCTCTCTCTCTCTCTATCTCTCTTTCTCTCTCTAGCTCTCTCTTATCTCTCTTCTCTCTATCTCTCTCTCTGTCTCATCTCTCTCACTCTCTCTCTTCTCTCCCACCCTTTTTTTTCTCTCTCTCTCTCTCCCTCTCTCCCCCCTCTCTCGCTCTCTCTCTCCCTTTTCTCTCTACCTCTCTCTCTCTCTCTCTCTCTCTCATTCTCCTTCTTTCCATGCATTTCTCTTGCCCTTGGTATCGCACTATCGGCCTCTTGGTCCAGGTCAGTGCAATCGCATGAGTTACACAGATAACACATGCATTCGTAGTAGCATATGTAAACACTGCTGGTTTAAAACACGCATTCTAATTAGCTACTTTCGCTGGAATTAATATACATACAAATGCGAATACAATGAACACATACGTTTATTAAACAAAAAGATTATTAACAACAATAACAACGCTACTAACAAACATAGCTGAATACGCTTTTTACCCGTTACATTTGCTGTCGCTACATTATGCGACATTTGTCGCGCAACTTCTACGCACATTAAGTGTCAACGCATTGTGAACACAGTGTTCACAGCGTTCACACTGCACAAGTACACATCGATTAGTCCACAAACATAAAATAATTCTTCCAGCCATTAAACGATGGCATTGTTTCCGTCCTGGGATGAAAGACTCCGTGGTGTTCATCGGTAGTGTGTCAAGCCTCAGTGGTCAGGGAAGAATCGGCGTTTCTTCCTCCGGCGGCGTGTTACATCTGGTGAAGTTTGGAACGCGAACATTAATCGGCACAGTAAGATAAAAAATATAGAGTTGTTCTTACACTAATTCAATTAGTAATTAACTAGACTGGTCAAACAATTTGCCAATTATGACCGTTTCGAAATCATGCGGCTGCTTTTTAAAATAGGATAATTTTTTTTAAACAATAATTTTCATGGTAACAGTAAATTCAAAATAAACCGATTATGGTGTATTTGCCATAGTACTGAAATGTTAAATTGGTAACTACTGCTACATAGTAACTACACGTATGGCCATATCACAAATGCTCGTGTCGGTGTTATGTTCCAACAATAGTAAAGCAAGGCTCAACGTTGGCTGTGTCGAAACTGACACACGACAAGGTGTAGTATTATATCCGTCGCGTCGGGTGTCATCTTAACTGATGGATTCACTTGCTGAATCTTAAATTGACGCCGACAGACCTGAGGTAAAAACAATGTGGTCCACTAGAAAAGACTTAGCTGTTCCGTTTCATGTAACCGAGTCATTCTATAACAATGTGTATTTTTGTCGGCAGTCTTCCAATCCCAAGTAGGCCCCGGGCCTAGGTAAAGTGTGTATATTTAGGTCCGCTCAATTTGATATCGGTATCTTTTGACAGTCTAAAATTTGTCAATCAGATGTATTCTCAATAGTGGTATACTGGTAATGTATCGATAGGTCACCAGTGGTTAAGATAAGATGGCGGTCAATATAAATACACGACTGTGTTAGAGATGCAAGGGAACATAACAGTGAAACTTGGGGCACAGATAACAACAGTGAGATTGATGGGCGTGTCGGGAGCAGAAGCCATAATTGTAGAAGCAATGTAAGGGAGAACAAAGGGAAGAGTAGTGGTTGGATATGATAAGTCCGATGAGTTAACATCGGCTTGAAGCATGGAAGTGCACTTAGCCCTTTGCTGTTCATCGTGCTAGGTGATGGAATTAATCAGCAAGAAAATCAGCACGAATGGTGTTCTCGTGACGTTAATGTACGCAGACGATCTAGCCATAAAAGCATAGCAAATAGGAATTACAGCAAGTGAAGGAGGAGTGGAAATCGGTGCTCAAGAAGCATGGACTATGGAAGACGGTTATGCGGGTTGGACAACAGAGAGAGGAGTTGAGCATCAGGTTGGAAGAGAAGGAGATCAAGCAAGGGGTGGTTTTGTGTACCTTTGTGTAATATTTATCTTAGGATGTGCGTTCGGGAGTAGCCGTACACCGTCGGACATAAGCGGAAGCGATTGCATGAAAGGTGCAATTTTGCGAGAACAGGGTTCGGATAATTACAGGAGCAAATATGGTGACTAGAAGGAGGACGAATGACCCGAGGGAAGAAATCGGGGCTCAGTTCAAGAACTAATCGTCATCACCCCCTATAACCGGAACTACGAAGAAAAGCAACGTATGCACGGACACATTTGCTGTTTGGGAAACTTGTTCTTACTTTCTGCACCGACGGATCGTTGGCGATGTGTCTTGCCATCAGCTTCCTGTCGTTGCCAGTGTGCATAGAATACGTTCTTGCTCAAGTCCTGTGAATTTGTATCGTGTGACTCTGCCGCCGATGTACGGGAATCTGTTTTCCTGTGTATATTTTGCCTTTTTACGCCATTTTGCCTTTTCAAGTTATTGTGCATTGTCACGCCCTTGTGACTTTTCAAGCCCTTCTGCATTTTCACGCCCTTGTGCATTTTCGAGCTCTTGTGCATTTTCACGCCCTTGTGACTTTTCAAGCCCTTGTGCATTTTTACGGCCTTGTCGACCCCATCGGTACTGTTGTTTGACGTTCGCTGTGTCTGTTCGAGCGTCCTTAGTTTGGGTTTTAGATGTTTCGTGTGTGATTTTGACGCCGATTTATGTGACGGCCTCTTTTGAAATCGCTTGCGTTTCTTCACTCTCGAACGTTTTGATGTGGCAACGTCTGCAATAGTAGTAGCACTGCGATTCACTGACTCTCGAGTCTCAACGGGTCCTTTTCTTTTATGCTTCAAATCTCGCGTAGCTTGGAAGATTTCCGTGAATTTGACTGTACTTGCGTCCTTATCGTTCAGCTTCGAATAGAACCAAAACAACCCTGTGACTCGGTGTTTGCCAGTTGCATTTGTACTGATCACTTGGCTGGTGGTTCGGACATTTCCTCGCCTTACTATGTTGCCAGTATTATCGTGGGACTTTACAATTTTGTTTACAAGTCCAGCTACAGATATTCCGTCATCCGCAACGTGTTTCTCCGGTCGGCTATCACTGTGCACATTTCGTCGTCGTTTAGATACTCTCTGTGCGGCTTGACGTTTGTTGTGTGGAACATTACGTGTGTGTTCCACCGAGTGTGTTCTCGGGCCGGTGTGGTTGTTGCCTTTCGTTACTTTGTGAGTGCGCTTTCTTCGCCTGACTTCCACCTCTTCGGTGTGCTTCGCTTTGTTGCTTTCACGTTTTTGTTTGCTACGGCCGACTGATTGATCGTCAAGTTCGGAGGTCCTTCGTAGGTGTCTGGCGTTGTTTACATGTTTAAATCTATCCCGGCGCCTCCCTCCTTGTGTCGCGTATCTAGTTCGTCGATGCTTTTCATAATCGGCATCTTTCTCAGCTTCATCATCGTCGTCTCGAATGCGTCCATCTCTCCGTAGACGCTTATACTCGCGAGTGTGTCTCTCTTTGTCTCCCCGTGCAATTTTGGATTTTCGTCGTGCATAATCACGACGCCCGATTTTTTTCTGCCTTCGTGGTGAGTAGCGCTGTCCACGTCTCGCGTACCGGCGTACATTCGGCGAGTGCGCGCGTCGTTGTCGAGTACCAGCAACATCATCGGAGGCGAACGCACTGGCCGGAGCTAGGGTCCACTGGTGCTCTCTCTGGTACTCGTCCTCCGACGCCGACGGTCTCTTACGTGATTTTGCTTCTTGCTTCGTCGCGTTCGCGCGCCTCATGAGCTGAGCAATGTGCTGTCGAACTTTACTAGCGATGACGTCGGTGACGCGTTCCGTGATCCGAGCTTCCAGTAATTTTAACAGTTTCTTGGACTTGAGCAGAAACGCGTCGTCGAGCGTTGACTTGGCCGTCTCGCTGCTGCTCCCGTTGTTCTGCACCAGCCGGATGTTGATATCGAACGAAGTTTCGTTGTTGTTTGTAACACCGCCACCACCTGATACGCTCGCCTCTACGACAGCGCTCACTGCCGATTCCGAAGGAGTTGCTTTAGTGGTTTCTGACGACGCCTTTCCGAACGGCCACCAGGAGCGTTCAAAGCGTTCCACATGTGACATGCGGTCATCGAATTCATCCGGCAACACTTGCCTATATGACATGTGAATAAAAAACATCGTTAAACCCTTTAAACTATTACAAACGTAATTTGGGGGGCCGTTCACAATTGTCAACATCTACCTATTCGTTCATATAAGCGAAAACCGCGGGGAGGGTGTTGCCCCAAGCAGAAGACCATCTTGCCCCAGGGATAGGACCGTTCACAATTGTCGACATCTACCTATTCGTACAAAGCGTAGGGTAACCTGGGGCAGCGCGGCTCCCAAGGTTTGTCACCAGTAGGGTAACCTGGGGCAGCGCCACCCCAAGGTTTGTCACCAGTAGGGTAACCTGGGCAGCGCGCGCCCCAAGGTTTGTCACCTGTAGGGTAACCCGGGGCAGCGCGCCCCCCAAGGTTTGTCACCAGTAGGGTAACCTGGGGCAGCGCGCCCCCCAAGGTTTGTCACCTGTAGGGTAACCTGGGGCAGCGCGGCTCCCCTGATAAAACGTTCAAATTTTACATCATTAAACTACTTTAGCGTGTCTTTAATGTGTTCACATTACGGACAAATATAACAGTAAAGTTAACATATAATACATACCTTGCAATCCATGCATAATATAATATTGGTTTAGTAATATGTCATCATAATTACAACCGACAGGTCAGCAGAACGTAAATTCTACAATGTTCGTATTATATTAAATGTATTAAACAGAGCGTGTGCCTGCGGGATAACACATGTGGACCGTCTTGCCTCACATACATGGGGACAGTCTTGCCCCACAGACACAACGCGTGTCCTAACACAATGTGTAAAAAACACATTATATTGCCCATGTTTTATCGTTTGACATGTCAACTGATTGATAACATTATTATGTCACCAATTAAGTCCATGATTCATACAGTGAGTTTCACCATTTTACTATTGACAAAATATAAAATCAGTTCATATACTAGTGCATATAAAATTTAAAGACACGCTGATTTAATTACGTGTCTCGTGTTGCTGAGCTTTCGGGGTGGGTATCAAATAGAAGTTAGCGTCATTTTGCACCAAATTTGGGGATGTTCACAGTTATATACCTTGCGTACGTGATGGGCGCCGTCTTACCTCCAGGGGTCGTGTTAGCTCAAGTTACCCTACTAAAGGGGTGTGGGGTCAAGGCCCGGTAGGTGCTATTTTTTTGTAATGTCGGTCACACGAGAAACATGACCACCGTTGCGTCATGCACCCCGCGTGGTGAACTTATACAGACGTATTAACATTTTTAAATCGTGTAACCGTTCACGGCGTTGTAATACAGTCAGACATCTTGGAAATTCACAACTTCGTGGAAAACAATTATCAATAAGACACCAAGGATTTGTTAGAAAAACACAAAACTTTAATGTCATTATTGGAGATAAGTGTTTGCAAACATAGGCTGTTGGTTTTTACTATTTGCCCTATGTACATCCACCGTGTCATAACATTGTTACATCAATATATTTTTCAATGTGGAAAATAATAAATATTTTAAAGTACTAGTTTGGAGAGGGGGGGAATTAATATGCTTTGTTTAATGTCAACAATTGTGAACGGCCCATTAATTATTTCAGTTATACACAGCTACAAGGTTTATTCATTACAACGTATTAAACACACACACAACTACAGAGTGTATTCATTACAACGTATTTAAACACAACTACAAAGTTTATTCATTACAACGTATTTAAACACAACTACAAAGTGTATTCATTACAACGTATTAAACACAACTACAAAGTTTATTCATTACAACGTATTCTCCCAACTTGACGAACATTTTCACAAATACTTTTAGATTATTTCTAACGACTACAAAGCATTCATTAATGGAACTGTAATCTAAAATATTACGGTAACTGGTTGTGGTTGGTGGTTACAAATATACATGTTGGTATAAAATAATGTTAAAATAGATTATTCGCCTTTATATCGTTGCAACTCATATTAATAATAAACCAACAAAACGGACCGTAAATTTACTGTTATGTTTGGTGGCACTGATGATCAATTTACTAAATGGCACGGACTTGAGTGACGCATCTCGGTATTCATATGCTCTGGTAACATAACATATATATATATGTATATATATATATATATATATATGTATATATATATATATATATATATATATATATATATATATATATATATATATATATATATATATATATATATGTATATATATATATATATATATATATATATATGTATATGTATATATATATATATGTATATATATATATATATATATATATATATATATATATATATATATATATAGTCGCATCAATTCAACAAGGTCGTAACTGAATTTTGCAAGTTGTTCAGGAGAAACAAAAGAAGATTTTCATTAGTTAGATTGTTTTAAATAAATGACATATAGTTTAATCCTTTTGTATGCATACATATGTCCTACATGTTTTATTTGGTGTATGCATTAAACAAAATAATATTACGTAATACTGTAAAATAGGTCAAATATGCAGTTACAACCTTTTTGGACTTAGTTACATTACAATCTCCTCGATAAACCGGAGATACAACCTTTGGTGATCAGCTTTCCTATGTATATTATAATAACAAGCCAACAACCATTACATTATTACATTTATCTTCTCTGTCTTGACACTTGACACTATTTATCTAAATGTTTATATTTATGTTTCTCTTGGACTTTCTTTCTGTTTTTAAAGAATATCCATTCTCATAATCAACTAAACAATGAACTCTTTCAGACCAGTTCAATGTCAGTATGTATATAAATGTTGTACATCATTTAAATGTATCAGACTAATACACTATTTAATGTAATATTTACTGGGCTTATAACAAGTGTGATTGTCAGTTGAGGTGACACGTCGCACATTTGTATTGTGGCTGGTCAGAATGAGAGAACTGGGCTCATTCATTCATACTTCAGCGACTTGTAAAATGGTTGGTAGGTGCTAGGGATCACCCCAGAAGTGCACAGGATCTGTAGATCCCTGTATGTGGAAGCAGAGTTACTGGTCCTGTATACAGGAGCACCAGCTGAGGGTTTGGAGTTGATCGCCTGCTGCACCGAACAAGATCCACCCGGACAAAGTCCTTGTCAAAGGCATACTTCAGGTAGGGGTACAGAACATTTGGGTCATCAGCTCTGACCTGAAATAGGCACGCTTCCATCCACTTCACCTTCCCATCGTTGTCAAAATATGTAAGGCATTTGCTGTGTTCTTTGAAATCCAGGAAGTCTGTACCTTGCAATGTCTTGAGATGGTAGGGCTGAGTGCACCTGGCCATCCTCACAGTGGGATACTACTGTTCAGGTATGTACACAGTGACATACTTGGCAGCAGATTCTACTGTACGGTAAACAGAATCATCCTCGTTTTGTGTGTGCCCACCCTCAAGAAACTTGTGTGTAATCATTCGAAATGTTGCTTATCTTCTGTATCTCTTCTTGGCATCTGTCTTATAATACGTACAGTGTTATGTCATACTCGTTGTCACTCATTTATTCAAAACCAAAAAAAATTCCACAAGAATCAGACATGGTGTGACTGTCTCAGACAGATCTACTCACACATGGACACTAACTGTGGGGTTTACACATAGCAGAACTGGGGAAAAGGTAGGGAAATGATTATTAATGATTTAGCTGGGTGCATATTAGGATATCCACAGCTTGATGGCTGGTTGATTACCGGGCAACAAGGTTGTAAGTGCCAGATGCAACCTTGTTGCACCGAGTGATTACACTGCTCTGTAGATACAACTTTGTAGAACTGGGCCTCATAGACACACATGCTGGGAGGGCAGATATAGCACTCTTACACTGACTAGGTGTGTGCTATGGGACTTCAGAACTACAAGAACCCAGATTTGGCAGAAAAGTCAGTTATAACCTTGTTGAACTGATGCGACGATATTATATATATATATTATATATATATTATATATATATATATATATATATATATATATATATATATATATATATATATATATATATATATATATATATATGTATATATATATATATATATATATATATATATATATATATATATATATATATATATATATATATATATATAACGGAGTTGTGTTATAGAAAATTACTTGGGTCCATACAAGTCCGTCTTCTTGTTTAGAACCACAAAGGTGGGTCGCTCTAGTCTGACGTCACACTGTCCGCTCCAATACTGAAAAAAATACTTTCTGCAAGTGCCACCCTAAACATAATCAACCGGAAATACTTACTGTAATGCAATAATGATAATAAACTGCACACAACTGATTTTAAACAACGCCATCCTTTGACGATCTTCGTCAAAGCTTCGGAAAGACCATTATTACATTTACTACTAGCAACGTCGACGTAATCGGTGACGTCACAACTGCTGACGCACCCTATGTACCCCGTTAACGTATAGCATTTAAGTTTGATATTTATTCTATGTATACCTGCAATATCATACATGTTCTGTATGCTAAATACTGGTTCCACTGACTCCGCGAATTGTTTTTAAGCATGTAAATAATTTTAAACTAGTAAACGACACAATTCAGGCACCTTAAATTATACCTTGTTATACATATACGACGAACTGAAGGCTCACATACAGTTTCTTGCGCTTATTCTTAAATTATGTTTACTATTAGACCTTCTTTTTCGTATATTGACTTTCGTTTCTATCAAGAAAATACATTTACTCAAAGTGATCGAAGAACCAAATAATAAAAATAGCAGTTTTTATTCCTTTTTGTCGATAAAACTTAATCAAAGTTCTGTGTATTTACAGTGTATGTCGACCAGCTTCGAAGCAGCAAACTATATATAAAAATAAACACTAAAACTTCACTGTAAATTAGACATTATTAAAATAGGTAAACAAACGATGTATATGCGTGCGTGCGTGCGTGCGTGCGTGCGTGCGTGCGTGCGTGCGTGCGTGCGTGCGTGCTTGACTTGGAATTCAGAGATATGACTCGAGATTCGACTTGCCAGTTTGTGACATGCCAGCAAGTCTGGTAACTCAAAACATACACAAACCGAGACCACGTTGATGTGACAGACTGCACCGAATACAATAATTATTAATTACGATTGGCTAATGTTGTGGCGGGTCGTCATCTGCCTAACTTTACTGCTACAATTACAACAGACAATCCACAATAATCACGGCGATTGGTGAACCCTGGTGACTTGGTACTTGACTTTGAATTCAGACAGATGACCCGATAAGTCAGAGAATTACAGACCAGTGAGTTTAACGTCAGTGATTTGTAAATTATTACAAAGGTTAATTAAAGACCATATGGTGGACTTCCTCGTTAAGCATAAATTATTAAATTCATCTCAACATGGATTCCTTAAAGCGAGGTCATGCTTAACAAATATGTTATGTTTTTTGGAAGAAATCACTAAGTGGATAGACGTGGGATCGCCAGTAGATATTCAGAAAGCTTTTGACAAAGTGCCACATCAAAGATTACTACTTAACTTAAAAGCCCATGGTATCGGGGATAGCATAACTGACTGGATAGAACAATGGCTGACTGACAGAAGACAACGAGTTGTAGTAGATGGAGAAGTTTCAAATTGGAAATCGGTTTTGAGTGGGGTACCTCAAGGATCAGTATTAGGACCTATATTATTCTTAATTTATATCAATGACTTGGACGACAGTATAACAAGTAACGTACTGAAATTTGCGGATGACACAAAACTGTTTAGAAAGGTTAATACTGATGGCGATAAACAACATTTACAAAACGATCTAGACAGATTAGTGAAATGGTAAACTATAAAATGGGAGATACTGTTCTGGGTACTACTGTAAAAGAAAAGGACTTAGGAGTTACAATAAGCGCTGATATGAAAATTTCAGAGCAGTGTGGTATTGCAGCTTCAAAGGGAAATCAAATTCTTGGATTGATTAGAAGAAACATAACATACAAGGGAAAAAAGTTAATTATACCTCTTTATAAAGCAATAGTTAGACCTCATTTAGAATACTGTATACAAGCATGGAGACCATATCGTAAGGATATAGATACGCTTGAACGCATACAAAGGAGAGCAACTAAAATGATTCCAGAACTGAGAGACCTTAGTTATGAAGAACGCCTGAAAGAATGTGGTTTAACAACTCTAGAGACAAGGAGGAATCAGATTGAAGTTTTTAAGATATTGAATGGGTATGAAAATATTGATAGAAATATGTTTTTCTCACTCAAGAAGGATAGCAGAACTAGAGGACATGAGGTAAAATTAGTAAAGGATCAATGTAGATTGGACATCAGGAAGCACTCGTTCTCACAGAGGACAATAAATGAATGGAACAAATTGTCTACAGATTGTGTAACTGCTAGCAGCGTGAATATGTTTGAAAACAAGGTTGACACATATCTCAGGAGGGCGGGTTATAAGTAAATGAACATTGTTGGACTCTCGATAAGCCAATGGCTTCCTTGTCCACTTACCATCTGGGCCTCTGGCTTGGATGGCAAATCTTGTTAAATCTTGATACTTGATCTGACTTGCAAGGTCAATGACTTGAGACATGATTTGCCAGCTTATGAGTTGTCGACACGTCTGAACAATAATAATTACCCAAGTACATCATGTAGTGGGTTTTGTGTTTGTGGCGTTTCCCGCTTGAGATAAACCGTGTAACTCATTTTTGAGACGGGCTGGCCTAAACACAATATCAATTCTCGTATGATGTTTGCGTTAAATTGTAGACATACGATGAGTCGAAAATCACCATGGCACTCAGCACTTCTAATGTTATTAACACAATGGTGGTCAAGAATAATAACAATATTCAATAACAAGGATAGATGGTTAAAATACAACATACAAGTATAGTGATTTGTGCATTCTTGACAAACATGGTATATCACAACCAGGCCTGTAGTAAAATAAACTCTTTAGCAAAACAGCCACAATATTGTTGTCAAAGAAAGAAGGATCAGCGACAAAAACAATACTGCAATTATTACTGCTTGCAATACAAAAACCATTGAACGACATTTCATTGAATACTTTGTCATATATAATAATAATTTTATTTGCGGGGAAACACTGGTCAAAATAATAATTATTGTATTTGCTGGGATACACTGGTCAAAATATGGTTTTGCATGGCCTATTACAAATATCAGCACTAATCATAAAATCTTTCTCAGTGGTACTGTAACAACAAGAAAGTCTTCAGCTGCCTGAACATTGTCACTGCCAAAAGCTTCCTTTGCCTGCAGGAGCAGCTTGTCGACTCCTTCAATCTCTGTACTACCATCAGCCTCCTATAAATAACAAATAAAAAACTCCATTTATTATTACAACTACAATTTATATAGTGCCATATATCCAGGACTAGTTCACAGGCGCATACAAAACATACATGCAACCATAAAATAATAAACATATAATATTATAGCTAATATATATATTAGAAGAAAAAAATTCAATTAAGATTAATCAATGTAATAAATAAATTATTATAATAAATAATTATTATGAATAAATAAAATACATGTTCATAAACAAGTTTTCACGTTCTTTCCTCAATGGAACCATATACATAAATAGGTAGATTTTCAGTAGTTTCTTAAATTTAGTCAGTGTTTCTCCTTGTCTTATATATTGCGGCAAACTGCTCCAGAGTGTCACTTTAAACAAAGCAAAAGCACAGCAACCTGAACAATGTACCATGATGTAATTTGAGCCTCAGTTGAGCAATGATGATCAGCAAGATGATGATGTAAAGTTATCAAACTTGAAACTACAATCAGTGTGCACAAAAACCAACCTTGTTTATGTCTGAAGCTGGTCGATATCTTTGGCTGAAGTGCGTCAGTATGAGTTTTCTAGCGTTTATCTGCTGCGCAAATCTTCCTGCCATTCCTACAACAAGATAGTTTTGAAAAGCCTGAAAGTCTGCACAAACTGCTTGAGCATATTAAAAAATTATTCAAATTTAGCTGTCATAGCAATACACCTTGACACTTGAAAAAGACAAAGTTGTCTGGAATAAAAACACAACAGATGAGCTGGCTCAAATGTACATTTCCCAAGTATTTTGCAAGTACAAATCACAAGGTTACATCGTGCTGGCTACATCATGCTTGTAAGGCGTACTGACAGGTCAATTCACATGATTCTGGACGCACGAGTGAGTGAGAAATAAAGACATAAGACATTTCATGTCATGCTGATTGAGTATGTTGGACATGGACAGAAGGAAAAGACACAGTTATGACATGCTGATTAGTTGAATATAACATAAGGACAAGACTAAGTTGTAGTCAAGCTGGTGAAATGTTTAACACATAGGGACAAGGCACAGTTGTCACTAGCTGGTCAGGCGTGTATGATGCAAGGACAGTTGTCACCAGCTGGTAAAGCTTGTAGGACGTGTGGCTAAGATACAGGTAAAGCTATGCAGATCAAATGAGTAGAACGAGGGTATAAAACAGAGAAAACTCTTCAAAATAGCCTGTAGAAAATCAGAAAGATGATGAGTTACATTCTATGTTCTAACCTGCAGTGGAATGGCCTTTCTCGATGCAACTTTCAGCGAGTTCATCCTCCAGTGTTGCTTCATGAATGAGCAAGTCGGCATCCTGACACAGTGCTGCTATCTGGTGACTGTCACAGGTGTCACCTAGAATGACGACCTTACGACCAGGTTGTGGTGGGCCAAGAACATCAACCGGTCGTATCTGAACATGCTGTTAAAGATTCTTGCTGCTTGCTTCAAATTGATCAATTCAATATTATACATGAAACAGCAGGAAAAGTAAAAACATAACACCATGACCTAAAGCATTCCCAGTGGAAAGGCAAAACATAAATCAAATGGCACAAGATCACACAAACTACTACAATCTTATATAAAAATAAGAATTGGCTGTACTGTACACATACATATCTTATTATAACTGACCATGAGCATGTAGGTTTGTATGTTATCCTACTCCTCCTTGACGCTTTGTGCCTTGGGCGACAAACTTTCACAGGTTCATCTACGTCCCCATTTTTACAGAATATTTTCAGAATTTATCCCACTATTACCCTTTCTACGAACAATCAAATTACCCTTTGTAATTAATATGCACAACTCTCTGCAACACTATTCAAACAATTATGTACAATTGTTGACAATATCATGCATTGTTTCTTCAGCTGTCCAAAATTACGTAATACGAGGAGTTGCTAGACGTTACTACAACTGCCAGTATTACATCGCAATTTTGAGAGTTGAATTCCAAGAAGCCATCAAGATATTGACTGGCAGTACCAAGGCATAGATGGTTATTCCTGTGATAATGTTGTGCATTTTTTAAACACTTATAAACCATCAAGTTATCCCGCCTGGAGGATAGGCATTTTTGGTAGTATAAAATAATGATGATTAACTTTAAAAAGGACACTATTTCTCCATCAGTTGTTGTAATGCTCTCCCCAGACTTGATTTTGGCATAAAGAGGTCCAGGCTGCACACCTTTTGCCTTTAGTGCCTGAACATCCAACCTACAATTGTTCAAGGTCAGGATGAATGGTGAATTGTGCAATACACTTCAATCATGTCATTCATGTTTGATATAGCATGTGAACATGAAGTAGTAATACATGTATCCAGGAAATGGACACATCTACTTGCCAGAAAGTGGACAGAACTACTTGCCAGGAAGTGGAGACCTACTTGCCAGAAAGTGGATATACCTACTTGCCAGGAAATGGACAGATCTACTTACCAGGAAGTGGACAGACATACTTGCCAGGAAGTGGACATACCTACATGCCAGGAAGTGGACATATCTACTTGCCAGGAAGTGGAAATACCTACTTGTCAGTAAGTAGACAGGCCTACTTGCCAGAAAGTGGACAGACCTACTTGCCAGGAAGTGAACATGCCTACTTGCCAGGATGTGGACAGACCTACTTACCAGGAAGTGGACAGGCCTACTTGCCAAGAAGTGGACATACTTACTTGCCAGGAAGTGGACACTCTGTGATGACGTAGCCATAGCACGGAACTTTGTGCTTCAGCCAACTTGCCTGTACAGTCAGACTACCCTCACTACAACTGAAACACATACACCCACACTCATGGAACATATTACTTATTAAATTAAGTAAAACGGCTCCTGAAGACTATAGTTGGTCCCTCATTCAAGTAGGGGAGTCGTCCTGTCTCAAACAGAAGGAATTAGCAGGCATGTGCCCTTACCTGACCAATCTCTATAAATAAACCTTGTCCACCGAGACAACAAGATAATGCTCGAGTGCCTGACATGTTTGCCTAGTATGAAAAATTCGGACAGTGGATCATACTTCATTATATATAATACTTCTAAGTTATAATACTTCCTATTTGTTATTTTGCATTCTATAAAATCAGTCTAACAAATATTTTTACACAATGACTTGACATGTACTTGATATATTGTACAGGTCAAAGTACTTGACCCAAGCCTTGGTTTGTTGTAGCTTACATGTTCCACACATGCTGAGAATCTGGCTCTATGTCATTTCCAGCCTCTTCATTTGGATGCATCTTCTCTGTTGTGGCTGCCTCATCAGCTTCACATTCCTTCAAAAAAGGCAAACATATTCACATTCTTTCTGGTTCCAATATACCACATTACTAGTGACAGGTCCATGACAGTTGCGACCTTGACAAATGCCACCCAGACAGTTGCCACCCAGACGGTTGCCACCCAGACAGTTGCCACTCAGACAGTTGCCACTCAGACAACTGCCACTCAGACAGCTGCCACTCAGACAGTTGCCACACAGACAGTTGTCAAGTAGAGCAAAGTGTGATCATACAGCATATGGACAATCAATATTTAGAAAATATAGATATGCTTAACTAATAGTTAACTCCCTCTTCAATATAAATACATAAATACCAACAATTAAGACAATTCCCTACTTAAACAGTCACAGTGACATGTATTCAACTCATCATCAGTCCCCAAATTAAAACTGTTTTTACAACAGAAAGGTTGTTGGCGATATAACAGAAAAATCATTTGACATTGTCGACAAGGTTTTAGCAGAAATACATTCAGTAAAACAAAGTTCATTTGTAATTGACATTTGACCTCACCTTTGACCTTTCATCAAGTTGTTCAGTGACAGGGACCAATTCATGTATAGCGAAGTTGTAACACAGCTCGGACCGAGACAAGCGTAAACTGGTGCGGACAAACTGCCGAAGTCCCCGTGGGCCATACAAATGTATGGTGGGGTGGTTGTTCTCCAAGTTAATATTCATGCTGATGGTGCATAATAGCCCCGGTAAACCAAACACCTGACAGAAAAAGTTGTATTCAGAGTTATATATATGTCTATTTTAATGAAAAAGTAACGATGTTCTTCTAATCACAACTATTGAGATTTACTTATTCAACATTTCAGGTACCAACAGTAGTTGAAACATTGAGTAAGTCAATCCGAGTAGTTGTGATTAGAACATTGTTATTTCATCATTATGTACTAACTTGATGAATATATACATGAATGTCTATTTTAACTAAGACTATTGTTTAATATGGTTGAGACCCAGGTTTTCAGAAGTAATGTTTTGTTATATATACTATACCTGTAATCACAGTGAACACATTACAGAATAGACTATAATATTTGTCTACGTATGTAACTTGTTTTATTTAAAGGATGAGGGTTGATGCAAATGATGCCATTACCTACATATAATGTGCACTATTGGAGTAAAATATTTCTAGGAAAGGAGTACCTTGTATGTAGCATTGAAATTGATCACTGAATGTTAGTTTTTGTTACAGGTTGATAAAAGTCAATTACTGAAATTATAACAATGGGAAAATATCCCAATGCAGTGTGATATTTGCAAGGGTCATTCTGTGTCAAATCAACCAGTGGTCAAAAAGTTGATGTCTCAGAATTTTTTTTATTTTAACCAATGAATAACTTATAAGTAGCTATACCTCAGCACTTCTGCAAAAAGATTAAGGATTTGCATGCAAATTGTGTCTGTAATACCATATAATGTAAACAGGGGGAAGCACCCAAAAATGCACCCGTTATTTTTATCTGGTGCTTCTAACATACAAAGTTTACAAGCTACAGATCTGAAATTTGCTTACAATATAGACATATATAGGGCAGATTATCTATGCAAAATTCAAGAATGATAGGACAAAGGACAATGGGTATACAGGGTGCACGAAAATGGAAAATAACATTACAAAAATTCTGAGAAGGATTTCAGCAGCCTGTATTTCATTGTTGTGTTATAGTACAATGTCCAAATTGCTACCATCTATTGTCTGGTATACTGGCAATAATCTATTAGTTCAGTAGACTTCTAGTTTTTATACTTTCAGCCTTACACTTTTTCGATATTTTACACATTTCAGCACCCAAAATGAGAACGTGTGACAAGTACTATGACCGCCATTTTTAACTGCATATACCGGTAGTCTTTTATTAGGTAAAAAAACATTCAAATTTCAGGATGGTGTTCTGCTACTTTTATTTTGGATATTTCTGGCCAATTTGGGAGAAATTTAGGAGAAAAATGCAATTGGGCAGAACAGTAACTTTCAGCTGCAATATAAATTTAATGAGATAGAACACTAATATGTAGTTACCTAAGAACTATGCACAGTTAAAAATGGTCGTCAAAGGACCACATTCTCATTTTGGGTGCTGAAATTCATACAATATAAAAAAATAAAGTTTAAGGCTGAATTATTCAGAAAGTATAAAAAAAGTATAAGAAAATATAAAAACTAGAAATCTACTGAACTAACAAGTTCTTCAGTTCTTGCATAGTGTGGTATCCAGTCCTTAGGACTGCTCAAAGCGCACTTACACTTCACCCGCTGGCAGACCTGTCCATTCCAAGGCCATTTCAACTTCTCTGGGAAGAATTCAGCCATGCTGCAATTACTGCACAGACTATTCGTTCACATATCCACCACTGTCTGTATAGACAGGTACTCATTTATACAGGTGAGTGAACTGTGGCAACATGGGGTGATCAAACTTGCTAAAGTTTCGAAGCGACTGCAGTGGGATTTGTAACTGGGTTCTCTAGATTGAGTCTGGCATTCTAACCGGTATGCTATCGTGCCACATGATAGATTATTGTTAGTATCCCTGACAAGAAATGGTGGTAATTTGGACATTGTATTGTAACACAACTGCTGAAATCCTAAAAAAAAAATGTATGTTATTTTCCATTTTCGTGCACCCAGTATACCCATTGTCCTTTGCCCTATAATACTTAAATTTTACACAGATAATCTGCACCAATATGTGTACATATTCTGATATGTAGCTTGTACACTTCTTCAGTTAGAAGCATTAGAAAACAGATCAAAATAATGAGTGCGTTTTGGGCGCTTACATGCTGTTCACATCATAGGACGTTACAGACACAATTTGTATGTAAGTGCTCAGGTATAGTTACTCATTCATTGATTAAAATTTAAGCAAATTCCAAGACATCACCTTCTGAAATTTCCTGAAAATTGGTTGATTTGACATGGAATGACCCTGCAGTACTTTAATGATGATGATTATGAACTTGTTAGTTTATCAGTACGTTTACTCAATAGATTCAAAGTAGAGATATGTAGCATATGAGTGTCACTGGTATGTTTCCCACCTAAATCAGAACCACTAGACCTGTGATTTAGCATGGAATGACCCAATATGGTAACCACAGAAACAATTATTGCTTACACTGCTCCAATGTAAAAAAAACAGTTCTATTGATAACTATGAATTCAGCTAAACCTGTTAAAAATTGTGAAATGTACTTTGTTGATGTAGATATTATATAAGAACTTCAAACAATAACTAACGGATGCATTTTACCTACATGGTCACCATGGAGATGTGTAATAAAGATCCTGCTGATTCTCGCTGCCTTCACATTGCTGCGCATCACCTGCGTTTGAGTGCCTTCGCCACAGTCAACCAGCCAGTTGCAGCCATCTTACCAACACAGATCTGAACATTTCTCACTTTCACCATATATCTACATCGCTGAGATTCATTAATCAAATCCTGGTTCACAGATACAACATCCTGCATATGCACACACTGAAAATGATAAAGCAGTTAATATTACATTTTCAATACTATGGGATGTAAGCAAACAACTAAAATAACAAAATGCTTCAGAACTTCTACATGTCCTAATCATGGTGTTAACATCATGATTTTTTAATGTGAAGGAAGTTCAGGAGAGCAAATTGACAATTCTTAAGCACTGTATGCAGACATCCCCAAAAAAACGATTCAGTTAACAGTCAAAGCACCTTTAGTATTTACAATTAAAAAATTTACACTTTTGTCAACATAATTTATTAAACGAGTTATGGATAAAACCTGGCCATAATAATATTTCTATTTGAGTGTTTATGTTTTTTTCAAGAATTGTATATAATTTTTTTATCATACATAATTATGGCTGACAATTTATTCATCCTCAGAATCAGACTAACATTCATTGCCATGGCATTGCCATGGCACTAGTCAAACATAAAATTTTATTTGGCCTGTTCAGTGTTCAGTCAGTATTGCCCCTTTTGGCAGTTTTGCCCAAAGTAAATGAGTCTCTCAAGTTGCTATACACCAAACACCTCCAAAGTCAAACAGCTTTTCTTGAGCAAAGACGACAGTTTTTTGGGAAGTATGCGACTGTCATTACGACTATGTATATGTACCGGTTGTAGTCTGTACTTGGGGATTCAAGATTTAACAAGATTTGCCATCCAAGCCAAAGGCCCAGATGGCAAGTGGACAAGGAAGCCATTGGCTTATCGAGAGTCCAACAATGTTCATCTACTTATAACCCGCCCTCCTGAGATATGTGTCAACCTTGTTTTTAAACATATTCACGATGCTAGCAGTTACACAATCTGTAGACAATTTGTTCCATTCATTTATTGTCCTCTGTGAGAACGAGTGCTTCCTGATGTCCAATCTACATTGATCCTTTACTAATTTTACCTCATGTCCTCTAGTTCTGCTATCCTTCTTGAGTGAGAAAAACATATTTCTATCAATATTTTCATACCCATTCAATATCTTAAAAACTTCAATCTGATCTCCTCTTAACATCCTTGTCTCTAGAGTTGTTAAACCACATTCTTTCAGGCGTTCTTCATAACTAAGGTCTCTCAGTTCTGGAATCATTTTAGTTGCTCTCCTTTGTATGCGTTCAAGCGTATCTATATCCTTCTTACGATATGGTCTCCATGCTTGTATACAGTATTCTAAATGAGGTATAACTATTGCTTTATAAAGAGGTATAATTAACTTTTTTCCATTGTATGTTATGTCTCTTCTAATCAATCCAAGAATTTGAAGCTGCAATACCACACTGCTCTGAAACTTTCATATTAGCGCTTATTGTAACTCCTAAGTCCTTTTCTTTTACAGTAGTACCCAGAACAGTATCTCCCATTTTATAGTTTACATTCAAGTTCCCATGTCCTGTATGTAGGCATTTACATTTCCCAAAATTGAACAACATCTGCCATTTCTCAGACCATTTCATTAATCTGTCTAGATCGTTTTGTAAATGTTGTTTATCACCATCAGTATTAACCTTTCTAAACAGTTTTGTGTCATCCGCAAATTTCAGTACGTTACTTGTTATACTGTCAACCAAGTCATTGATATAAATTAAGAATAATATAGGTCCTAATACTGATCCTTGAGGTACCCCACTCAAAACCGATTTCCAATTTGAAACTTCTCCATCTACTACAACTCGTTGTCTTCTGTCAGTCAGCCATTGTTCTATCCAGTTAGTTATGCTATCCCCGATACGGTATGGGCTTTTAATTTAAGTAGTAATCTTTGATGTGGCACTTTGTCAAAAGCTTTCTGAAAATCTAAGTAGATAATATCTACTGGCAATCCCACGTCTATCCACTTAGTGATTTCTTCCAAAAAACATAACATATTTGTTAAGCATGACCTCGCTTTAAGGAATCCATGTTGAGATGAATTTAATAATTTATGCTTAACGAGGAAGTCCACCATATGGTCTTTAATTAACCTTTCTAATAATTTACAAATCACTGACGTTAAACTCACTGGTCTGTAATTCTCTGTTTGCTTCTTTCCATTCAAACGGAACAACTCCCTCTTTTAATGACAAGTTGAATACTCTTGCAAGTGGTATACTGATTTGTTCTACTGTTTCCATTAGTAATTTTGGAGGAATCCCATCCACTCCCGGTGATTTGTTATCCTTCATTGCCTTTATTTTCTTAGCTACCAATTCTGGAGTTACAACTAACGAACCTAAATAGTCAGATTTAGCCCCCTGAAATTTAGCATCAGCAACTGGTAATGAACTAATATCTTCTTTGGTAAACACTGAACTGAAGTAACCATTTAGGTCTTCCGCCATTAAAAACCCCTGTGATATTATATTTCCAGCACTGTCTTCTAGAGGTCCAACCTTGTCTTGTATGTTTTGTTTACTCCTGACATATGCATAAAAACTCTTGCTGTCATTTTTTATGTTACATGCTAGTTTTTGCTCATAGCTTCTTTTAGATTGTCTGATTTCAGTTGTAGCTGCATTAAGTGCCTCTTTGTAATTTGCATAGTCTTCTTCCGTTCTGGTACGCCTATAAACCCTCCACATAGTTTGTTTTAGCATTATTTTTCTAATAGCCTCTTTTGACAAGTGTTTCTTTCTACACCGTTTTCCTTGTTTTTGGAAGGGAAAAAATTTATCGATGATACTCTCAATTTCATATTTTAGAATATTCCAACATTCAATTGCGGTCTTATTCATCAGCATGTTATTCCAATCTAGCTTTGCTAAGTATTTTCTCATATCTTTGTAGTTACCTTTGTGGAAGTTTCTCTTGTACGTTTTCTTATTTTTACTTTCTGATTTTACATTGATGTCAAAATGTATTTGATTATGGTCACTATTACCCAATGGTTCAAATATTTTTACATTGTCCACTAATTCTTTTTGTGATGACAAAACTATATCTAATACATTTTCTCCCCTGGTTGGTTCTAGTACGTGCTGAGTAAGAAAGCTATCCTGGATTAAAAATAGAAATTGTTGGTCCTCAATCCCTGTGCTCTCTAGAGAATTCCATTGTATGTGTCCATGGTTAAAATCTCCCATTATGATACATTCCCCTTTACTAACTTCCTTTATAGCGTTTTTTATTTTTGTGTTGTCCTCTTCGTTTATGTTTGGACTTCGGTAAGCTAATCCAATAGTTAATTTTGAATTTCCTGAAACAATTTTGCACCAAACAGCTTCATCGCAATCTGCTTCCCTTTCTAGTTTTATTTCTTAAGCCTGAATAGATTCTTTAACATATAAAATAACTCCCCCGCCCCTTCTTCCTATTCGATCTTTCCTAAACATTACATATCCTGTCAGTCCTAATTCAGCATCTGTTATATCTATGTTGGCCCATGATTCAGTTATACCAATTATGTGAGGGTCAATATCTTCTACCATAATGTTTAATTCGTTTTTCTTATTTACTATGCTCCTTGCATTTAAACATACACATCTATAACCTTTTTCAGAGATGTTTTTTGGATGATTTGATATTGGTTTATCTGTGCTAGTGGCCTCTTGTTCTGCTTGAGACACCTCTAGGTAACCCCCCTGCACTTCTAGTTTAAACAATGTTTACTTCCAAAAATATTTGTCATTGTACCCAAGTCACTATCTACTGCTGCTGAAAGTTTGTCCACGAATACTGCTGCCCCCTTTCCACTTAGATGAAGCCCATCCTTCATGTACATATCAGCCCTCCCAACAAAACTTCTCCATAAATCCAACTTCCTCTTCCCTACATAGCTTCTGGACTAACATGTTAATTGCCATCCCCCGACAATTTCGATATTTGTGACCCCTCCTGCCCATTACAGGTAAAATCCCTAACAGTATTACCTGCTCAACCCGCGTCTGTTTTAGTGTTCTGACCAACTGCCTATATTTCCTAGCTATGGCAGTTGTACCCTCCCTATCTACGTTATTTGTCCCTACGTGTACTAAATCAGATCCACCCTTACCCGAGCCTATGATGTTTTTTACCCTCTCAGTTATCGCCTCTATTTTGGCTCCAGGCAAGCAGACCACCACATCATCTCCCTTGTTTAAGACTCTGTCGGTCTTCCTAACTATCGAATCCCCCACAAACACCCTCGCTCTCTTCCTCACCCCCTCTATCACTGCTGCAGAATAACTCTTCCGTTCGATCCCCTCCATCACATTCTGTCCTGACCCCTTCCCTCCTGTCTCCTTCGCTCCTGTCTCCCCCACTTCCCACTCCTTTGCTCTTGTCTCTCCCACTCCCCTCTCCTTCACTCCGGTTGTTTTCCCTCCCATCTCCCCCACTCCATTCTCCTTCCCTCCTGTCTCCCCTACTCCCCTCTCCTTCACTCCGGTTGTCTTCCCTCCCGTTCCTTTCCTTCCCGTCTCCTTACGTCCTGTCTTCCTACGACCTGTCACCTTCCCTCCTCTCAGCTTCCTCCCAGGCTGCGGTGAGCTCTCCCTAGCATCTCTTGTGTCTTTCCCCACTTTATCATCTACTGTTCCCTCACCGGAACTACTGGCACAACCCCCCTGTTCGGCATTTTACTGTAATATCGCCCACAGTATTTCGTTATAATGCTTACAATAACGATACTATGATCGAATAGCTATGTAAGGATCCAAACTAACTCACCATTTCTAAAAGCTATGCTGGTCGCGCCCCTTGACGGACTAGGATATGCAGACCCGGTACCCAAAATC
The DNA here is from genome assembly GCA_963662155.1 of Lamellibrachia columna. NCBI lineage: Eukaryota > Metazoa > Annelida > Polychaeta > Sabellida > Siboglinidae > Lamellibrachia > Lamellibrachia columna. The sequence goes on along the minus strand of OY759263.1, from coordinate 28,188,296 downwards.
GTCACTTCCATCGCCAAGCAGAGCAACGTAAATAAACCAAAGCCAAAGTAGGCAAAGGCTGTTCTGAATAAACGTCACACTGCCCGATAGTTGCACCACTTGTTGAAACACTGGAGTAACGTAACACGGCATCAAACAAAAACGAACGTCATTGCGTTTCAATACACATTTTCAATATAAACACTATTCACAATAATTATTGTATGAAATTGAGATTTCTTGCAGTGGTGAAATCGTGATTTACATTACATTCACTATGTGGCGTCACTGGTTGGGAGTTTGATATCGGCCCTCCCGTGAATGCAATTATAACTTACGCCAAGTTACGGCACAGTTATTTGTCATGGTGCCTTTGGCCACTGCATATATAATTATCTTGCTGTATTGTTACCATGTATTTGATTGCTTTATAACATTTTTCTTTTATGCGTGCTAAAAACGTCTTGAAATTGTGTCTAAATGCTTCCTTGTTTATCCGCTAGGGCATAGCGTATCGATCGTCTGTTTGTATCGATGCGTTCTCTCGAAGTCAACACGAAGTTTCATTGTAAGTTTTGCTTCGTTATTATTGAAGATGCTAAAAAACAACTGTTAAAAACACCGCTCCCCACATTAAAATAAATGTCGTGTACTATGGTGGTTTTGTTTTACATCAATGTTTAACTTATGTCATAAAGTATAAACTATATCTAGTCTAACATCCTGGTTACCCAAATGTATCTTATAGAACCAATTTTGACCTTTATCTGTTTATGAATATTAATATTGCTGTTCTTGAATTCGATTATGTATTACTAAAACTTAATAGTGGGAATAGTACTACATTTTAAGAAGATTTAGGCAAACATTTAATGCAACATTTACATAAAACATGGGCAGTGAAATAAACAAACCATCATAATTATTATATTGTGCATGTATCAAGTATCCAGGTTGTAATTGTAAATCAGTTGACAAAATCCAATATAAGTGTTATGATATCATAGTCAGACATCTCCTAAGACCTGACATAGTTCACTTGTACAAGTCCATCAGACTTGACTGTCAGACATCTGCTTATGCCTGAGCTAGCTCACTTGGACAAGTCCATCAGAGATTTGATTGTCAGACATCTGCTTACACCTGAACTTGTTCACTTTTGCAAGTCCATCAAAGATTTGACTGTCAGACATCTGCTTACATGTGAGCTGAACTAGTTTACTTGTACAAGTCCATAAGAGACTCGACTGTCAGACATCTGCTTACATATGAGCTGAGCTGATTCACTTGTACATGTCCATCAGAGACTTGACTGTCAGACATCTGTGGAATTCATCAATGTATATTGGTTTGTCCCAAGCATAAAACGACAAGACTTTCACAGGTTCCACCATAATGAATCCATTGTCAGAGAACCTGCCCGTGATTCCCTGTGTGTCGAGCCAGACGAATGGTGCAATGGCATCAGTTGTGAGGGTGAAGCTCAGCATCTGCGTATCAACTTGGGTGATGTTTGACACCTGGCACAGCAAACAACAATAGTCATCAATATATTATTAGTCAACACTTGCTCAATAACATCACATAATGAGTATGATTGCATCAAGAAAAAGCAGCAAAATGAATGTCTAAAATGATTATATTCTTAGCAATTATGTTAAAAAGAAACATCTTCACATTTGATGTTGCAGAAACGTCCAATAAAAGTGGTTGGCACAAAAATTCATCAGACACACTTAAAAGCAAGTATATACAACAGGCAACACTTTCTATATCATGTTTTCACCAAAGATATTATGGATTAATTCATGAAGCTAGGATTTTGGAAACAATTAAGCTTACCATATATGATGATGATATGTTTCTATCCAAAAGCATATTGACTAGTACTGCAGTAAGGCATTGATGCAATACAAAACCATCCAAAATCACTGTTTGACCAAGGCATAAAGTATTCATGAGGAAATAATGACCACTTCACAGAGTTTGTGAAATATATTTGAAGGAACACAAAAGCTAACATCTGCTACATGAGGCAATGGTGAGAAACAGAACAACGATGAAAAGCAACAATTTGCAAAATTATAACTGCAAATATATCATGAGTTGGAGAATCCCAATTGCAAGACATTATTGGTATTAAAAGAGCACACACAAATAATATATATATATTTGTGTGTTCTTTAAATATATATATATATATATATATATATATATATATATATATATATATATATATTTGTGTGTGTTCTTTTAATACCAATAATGGCTTGCAATTGGGATTCTCCAACTCATGATGCAGTTATAATTTTGCTAATTGTTGCTATTCATCGTTGTTCTGTTTCTCACCATTGTAATATATAATAATTACCAACGGTATATCTAATATGTATCAAACAGTTATTATAAACTTTCATAGTAAATTGTGCATACTCTACTGTATACAAACACATACATAACAACATGTATATTCATGCGTGTTATATACATTGATTTGATTTGACATGTGAAACCCAAATATATCTTAATTTGCCCAGCAACAAGTTAATACAGAATGAACAGTTGTTACCTTGAGTGCAGTCTTGTGCAGACCAGCAGCTGTGGTGAAGTCACTGAGCAGGAGCCAGTTTGTGGCTGTGTCTCTGGCTGGCTCCTCCACACTGAAGTACAGCAAACACTGCTCCCGTCCTGAACACTGGCAGTTGACCAACAGTGACGTCATATTCATCCGAGCAACTTCGGAGGATGGAAGTTGTGGCTGAAAATAATGCATGTTAATTATTGGCGATCTGGGTTCTTAATAGTTGGCAAGCATGATTCGATAACATTTACATAAATTTTTTTCTAAGTGCACATGCTCAGAAAATTGTAGACAGACATTTTGCTTCCACAGCATTTTCCCAGATGGCATTTGTTAACCTGTTATTTGCTCATAGGGTATTTGTTTATGGTGAATTGTTCACAAGGTATTTGCTCCCTGGATATTTGTTGAAGTGGCAAGATACATATCAAGGGTGCTTTCACTCATCACAACAACAAACACCTGTGCCATGCAACCTAGCTGCCTCATTGATCAGCGTTCAGTAGCATTGTCAATTCAGCAAATTCAACATGTCATTTGTATTTTCTACTGAAAATATATATATATTTGTGTGTTCTTTAAATATATATATATATATATATATATATATATATATATTTGTGTGTGTTCTTTTAATACCAATAATGGCTTGCAATTGGGATTCTCCAACTCATGATGCAGTTATAATTTTGCTAATTGTTGCTATTCATCATTGTTCTGTTTCTCACCATTGTAATATATAATAATTACCAACGGTATATCTAATATGTATCAAACAGTTATTATAAACTTTCATAGTAAATTGTGCATATTCGATAACATTTACATAAATTACAAAATAGACTTGTTTTATGTCATATTCACAGCAAATTTGGAAATATTTGTGTGCTCTTTGTAATGAGAAACTGTTGTTTCAACACCTAATGGTTTAAAGTTTAAACATCAATTTAAAATCACAGTTTTCACAGGGAAATCATAACAATAAAAATACATAATGTGATGGTACTTTGTAATCCAAAAGCAACTTCATTATTTCTACAAAATATATTACGTTGATAAACCCATATTTGCCAACACTGTCAGCTGTATCACTGTCTTCCACGTGACATTTAGACAACATTATTTATGTAATCCATCAAACAGAAAGCCGTGACTATTTGGAAGTTTGCTGGTTATTAGTTGAAAGTGAAAAACACCAGCTACTTGTGGCAATGCTGACAAACATAACTAATTAATTTGGACTATGAGTTTAAACAACACATGCAACAAAGGTTATATTGATGTTTACGCTTTAAGCCAAGATAAAAAAATATTTCAAAATTTGCTGTGAATACCACATAAAACAAATCTGTTTCGTTTTCAGTAGAAAATACAAGCAACATGTTGAATTTGCTCATAATTGGCAATGCTACTGAGAGCTGAGAGTTTGAGACTACATACAACTAGAAATATTCAAAGATTTGAGCCAAGTTATTGTTTAGGTAAACAATGTTTAAAATACATAATTGTTTACCTACCTTTGAGAATGTCTTGTTCCATGAATGAATGGGTTTTAAGAACTTCCAGTGGAAACACTGAATATGTAGTGTGAGTTGTTGTTGTTTGCTGCTGGCTGAGTTGTCTTTCCATTGGCTGCCTTGCATGTTCACTGTTTCAGAATGTGTCCTTATCTTATCTAAATATTGTTTATCACCATGAAGAGAGAAATACCCATGTTGATCATCAATTCTGTTCAACACCATGAGCTTCTCAAGTTCATTTGTAGACTTCTCTTGCAAAGTTGACTTTTTCTTATCCGTGTCACCAACAAAGACATGCAACATCCCGTCTTTATCTGTTGGTGATTTCTGTAAATACAAAACATACACTGCGATTGCCACTGATGCAACAAATTATTTGTAAATGATAATTAATCTGGATCAGTTTTCAAAGAGGAAACAACACCATACATAATGATGGTCTGATTAATTTCTTCAGTCAGGATGGTATATATACGTTGAATGGCTTGAATGTAGTGAAAACTTCCATTTCATGCTGTGCCATTTGGCTGTTTCTCCAAATCATTAAAACACGATTCAAAATAAAAAATATAATAACATTTGACAAAAAGTGGCTTTCTTTGCCCTGGTGCATACTAGAAGAACTAGAAGGCACAACGTAAAGTTAATGAAGGAACAGTGTAGATCAGATATCAGAAAGTACTCATTTTCACAGAGGACAAACAAATGGAATAAATTATAAACAAATTGTGTAAATGATGCCAGCGTGACTATGTTTAAATAAAAAATTTACAAATATCTCAGAAGGAGGAGTTACATATAGACAAATTGTTGGATCCTTGATAAGCCTATTGCTGCCTTGTCCACTTGCCATCTGTTTTTTAGTTGTTGCTTTGGATGGCAATTTTGTTAAATCTGTACTGTATTCGTCCAAATAAGCGTATTTCATGAAATGTGTTCTACTAAGCGTACATCTAAGTTTGTAGATCAAGACGATGTCGACGACTCGCTCGGATGACATGTGGCTCTGGGCACACAATGGCTAATGCTACTTGACAACGATGATGTAGAACCAATGACTGAAGAAACCACATAGACTTTTATTGTCATTGACATTGGTCAGCAATGTAATTCAAGTGTGCTTATCGAAAGAACCGTCCAATGGCAATAGCTTCCCAATAACGTTAAGTCGGCAGGGAATATAGTAACATTTCGTTGTCAACTAAAAACCCACCTGTTTAAACTCGCTTACCAATCCCACTGTTTACGACTGGAATTGTTAAACCGACTAGAACTGTCTAACTCTTCTGTTTTTTCTTGCACTGCTGAGCTTGGGTTTCCTGAAGATTTTAGTGCAACAGTAGTATTGTATTGTATTGCATTGTATAGATCTACATTGGAAGTCGGTGATCCTCATTCACACACAATTTTCTGGGGACTGGTACTTAATTTAAATGAAGTGTACAATGAGTTTCAGTGGTTAACTTATACACGGCTAGTTGGCATTTCGTATAATTATCGATCTTCAGAACTTTCAATTTTACATTTACATTGACAATGTAGTAGTATTATTAATATTCTTTAATCTTTATTTATGTAGTATATTTACCATCAGAAATTGTATAAAAGGGAATTAAAAAATGCTGCATCAGCACCGACGATACTGTCTACTGAGTCTCCGACTCGATCGGCCTTCCCAATCACCGATCGATTGTTCAGTCCGAGAGGCAAGTGGCATTGTGACAGTGTATTTATTAGTTTTTTAATAATACTGGTTGGTTAAAAAGAATATCCATATATAAATAAAAAATAATGTTTTTCCATCAATCAGTTGTTCTGCTCAGCTACACCAAGACGCTTGTTGGAATTGAATAAATACTAAGCGGTCCCTTACTCTGTACAGTAGACTTGCTAGATGGTTGTCTCGCCACGCGAACACGCTAATGATGTGCGTCGATTAAGCGTATTGCTTCAAATTTGACGCATGAACATTTAGGTCAACCATTCGTGGTTACTGCTATATTTTATGGGAGTGAAAGTTCATCTTTCGTCGCTGAACTGTGATATCAATGGAGAGGAAATTATACTCAAGTTGCCTGATTTCATGCACATTTTGGTTCACGTATGCTAGATTAGCATAACTATCCAATTATTATTTTAGTGAATAAATTCCTAATTTTTGTATGATGCTATGACCACAGCTGTAACTGTCAGTTCAGCGCAAGCACTGATCTCCAGTGATCAACCGCTAGTTGCAGAACGATAAAATACCGCGTTGCCATGGAATTGAGCAACGCACAAAGTTGGGACATGCAACCATACAACCTGGATTTGCAACATATCGCAAAAAATGGGGGTGTATGCTTAATAGGGTGAATATGATATTTCAAAGTGTTGTGGCAGAGAAGAGAGATGCCAGCTTCAATCACCAATGATGTTTGTCTTTATCCGATTGTATCTGTAGTTATACGAACCTGCATTTCACTGTTGACTGCAGCTTCTGTTGAAGTTGATTTTGAATCATGGCGAATATCGTCATCAATGTAATATACAATAAGAATGTCGTCTTCCAGATATGGAGATACAAGGATCTTGTTAAAAAACCATCTTGAAAAATAGTGTAACATCTTCCATTTGCCTCCATATTCTGGAAAATGATAAATATATATTTATTAACAAACGTGTGTCATGTGTGTGTGTGTGTGTGTGTGTGTGTGTGCGTGTGTGTTTGTGTGCACAATTTCAATAAATAAATTAGTTTTAACACTGTATGGTAGCAACCAGTGTTCTACATGAGTTGATAAGTTTATGGTCAGTCGGACCTTCAACTTTGTAAATGTTGGTGGTCCCACTCAAAAGTTGGTGGTCCCTATATTAACATTAAAAACAAATCATATAAGCAATATGAAGCATGCATTTGCATTTGCAGCTAGATATACCATGAAACTAGATCCAAATTTGTTTCACATTTTACTCAAAGCCAATAATTGATTGCCTGTCATCCACGGCGAAATAGATGACACAGAAGGATAGTGAGGTAGTGAGTTGGATTCACACTTGTTAACTGATATCTCAAATTACGCATGAATTTCACTACAATTTGCCGAAAAATGTGTCAGTCATTTCGACCGGTACTTTATAAGAGTTGCCAGCCTGACCCAGGATTTGACAGTCTCGGGCCTCTGAGACAGCAGAACACTGGTTGCGACATTATTAACAGTGATCTTCTGAATAGTGTTATTAATATATCAACCAACAGTGTTGTTGTTGATGAAGGAATGACAGAATTTTGCTCCATGTTTGGAAGCCTTTGTTTTAGGTTGCTCAGTCTGTTAATCATATGCCTAAACAAATCTTTGGCTTTTAAATATTTTACTCACTACAATTCTTGAAACCAGTTTCACTGTTGTAATCAGTGTAACCATGCTGTAGTGCTGTACTGATATAGGGTATGCATGGAAATACATCTCATCTTACATGTTAAGTTTCACTGCAAATTTAAAGCATGCCCAATTAACAGATAGATTAAATAAATATACAACAGCACACTTGACTCAAAGAAATAAATTATTTAACAAAGTTTTAAAATTTAAAAATAATGTCTTAATGTACACAAATACTAACAACATAAATATAATCTAATCTTATCTTATACCTATTGAAGCCCAGGTTGGAGCCTGCCAAATGTCATTGAGTTGCCAGTAGAGAGCGCCACTAGTCAAGCCTAGACCACTGGCATCCAAACAGCTCTGTCGTCGACGATACAACTCTGTTTCAGTTTTCATCCCAATGGCATGATTTATCTGTTAAAAAGAATAAGAAATTAGCCAACATGAACTTACCAAGTAAGGCTAGGTGAAAAGTTTAATTTGCACAGTATAAACAGCATTTTATAACAAAAAGTCCAAGGAAATTGTGAAGATATTGACAAAGAATACACTTAATGTAACATAATTAAAATTAGTTGTACATTGCATGGCTCTCATCATTACTGGGCTTAGTGACAATTATATACAATTTTAATTAAATCAGTTTGTTTACAAGGTCACAGCAGCACCAATTTCTTAATTGTAATACTTTATAAATTCACTTGATTTAGCACAATTACATTTTACCATGTTTACCATACTATATTTGGTAGTAGACGCAATATTTTGTAAAGCTATGACACACAGTGCTGCATGGTTAGTGCTGTTCTATGGTACAACAAACTTGCATTACACATGTACAACTAACACTAACACATAATTGCACTACACACATACAAATTACAGTAACATACACTTCATACATACAATTTACCGTAACATACACTATACATATGTACCTCAAACTTACATAGATTTACAATATAAACACACGCAGGCATGCACGCATGCACGCACGCACGCACGCACGCACGCACGCACGCACGCACGCACGCACGCACACACACACACATAATTTATACTAGCACAGACCCACACTACATATTACTTTGACACTGTAGCCTAGTATGCATGGAAACACACCTGTGTTAAAAATATGTAGTCAATGAATCTTGTCGTGAGATTCTTGGAAGTGGGCAGGATGAAATGTCTTGCAACTTCTGACAGCATATTTACATTGCCTGATCAGCAGCACATGAAAACATGGAGAAAATGAAAACTTACATAACATATTTGGTTGTAGTATGCATACATGCAGATACACAATGTATTATTATTTATAAAATACAAAATGTATATATATTACTATATAAGTCTTACTGGCGGTTTTGCTATAGACATCATAGCATACCAGATTCACCAGGAGATCAAGCATGCGAGGCATCATGCTCGCAATCAACCGACATGATGCAGCAAACAAAAGCATTGTCTCACAAGACAGAACCTGGCCACTACTACTACTACTCGTATTACTATAAATATATATTATTAATATAATATATAAATATATCATACCTCGGTATGTTAAAATAATAAAAGTTTAATATATATATATATATATATATAATAAAATTTCATAGTATTGTCATATTTACAGATAAACATCATAAACTGTATATATATATATATATATATATATATGTTCTTATATATATATGGATCTGTGTATATATATATATATTATAGTATTTATAATATTTATCAATTTAAAGTTACAATGAATGACAAAGTAAATAAGGGGGAAAACAGACGTTGATGGAGACAGTACCATGATCTCGGTGATTGCGTTGCTCAGTCATGTTGCTGAAGATTTCCCAGTCCTTTGGGAGTGACACGGCTGAGTAGGCCTCGAACGAACACCATGACTGACGGCCGTACTCCGAGACAAACCTTGGCACAGGGTAGACACTGTGGTCCCAGCTGTCAGCCGGGTAGTTGTAGTGGTGGGCTGTATGAAACACACAGAATGTATGCACTGGAGATTGACATATAGTGTAAAGAACAAGATGTTAAATTGTAAAAAAACAATATTGTTACATAATCAATACTACAGAAAAGCTATGATGGAATTGTAACATATTTAAAAACTTTTATGTACATTATCACAATATATCAGCAAGACTTTTACCCCATTGTTCCACTGCAGACTTACGATGTACTACATATATATGTGTACTGTGTTCAACCTAACAAGCATAAAGTATGCTTAAAAAAATGGGCCATGAAAAAATGTCAAGGAATCTGTTCTTATAAGCCTACAACAAAATTTGTTTCTCTACACAATAAGGTAGCTGTTTAACACTAGAGTGGCGTCATTTGGTGACAGAACAACTGTAAAGTGGTACCAACTGTTTAATACCAAATGGCAACACCTTTCAGTTGTTCCACACTAGTCAAATTAGGGCATGTACACTTAATAGGTTGAATACAGTATATGTATCACCATGGCAGGCAGTTGATACAGATGAGTCATAACTTCATAACGACATCTGTGTTAATTTTTATGATTACTATACTGTTTAATGTGGTTAAATGTTACTACATCAAATGACAATCATAACTAGAAAGAACCACTCTAGTGCATTTTTACATCACTGCAATAACACGTTATTGGAAACTTGTACTTGTTAAATAATATTAAAATACCAACTGCTGGGAGATGGTCGAGGCTGAACGAACAACCGACCAGTGTGCTATCTTCTCGATAGCATACTTTGTATTTGAACAGTTATTTTCCATAATTTATGATCCCAGCAATAAGGCTTAGCACTTTAAAACATAATTGATGTATTATTCTGATGATTAGAAATAATGTCTGAGCCACAGTTTCCCAAGCTACACTGACTGTTTGGATACTCACAGTCTCCATATCTTGGGTCCTTTGGGAACTTTGAGACCCAGCCTTCGTGCAATGTTTCAAGACCATTCGATGGACTTGATAAGGCAAAAGGTCGCAGTGGGTCCTCTGTCAGTGCAATCTGTCGAACCAGGTTTATGTTCAGGGTCACATAGTCTTGGTAGTATTGCTTCCACACGTGTTGCCCGCGGTAACTGTTAAACAAAGTCTACTCTCAGATATATTTGATTGCAATATATCGTGACATTGCACATCTTAATTAATAGCTGTATAAAGGTAGTGTGCTGTTTCCCAAGGAACTAAATTTTATTAAATATATGCATACATAATTAAATACTAAATGTTGTTTATACATAATCATGTAGGTCCTGTGAACATTTAAACTCCAAAAATATCAGAACACCAGATCAGAATATCATGTAAGATGTGCAACAATGGCCAAATAATGTCTGCATATCTGATGCAAGTTAGTAGACCACCCCACAACTGCCTGCCTATATCACTATCATTCACATGGCATACATGAACTGACAAGGCTTGTGAACAGGGCTTCGATTCCACCTCTGCTGTTTCGAAGCTTGGGCGATTTGTTTTCACCCCACTTTGCGGTTGTTTTTTGGAAGAGACTAAAAGCCGTTGATCCCTTCTACCTGGTGTCTATACCAGGGAAAGAAAAAGATCCCACTCAGGGAAATAAAAACACCTGTGATGGACTCACTAACTCTAGAGAAGGAAAACTCTGAAATAAACACTCCTATGTTTAACGTGGAATTGTGGTTTAACAACAAGGTGGTTAAGAGATCAAATTGAAGTTTTTAAGATACTGAATGGGTATGAAAGTATTGACAGAAATATGTTTTTCTCACTCAAGAAAGATAACAGAACTAGAGGACATGAGGTAACATTAGTAAAGGATCAGTGTAGACCAGGAAGTACTCGTTCTCACAGAGTACAATCAATTAATGGAACAAATTATCTACATGTGTAACTGCTAGCAGCGTTGATATGTTTAAAAACAAGGTTGACACATATTTCAGGAGGGTGGATTACACATAGATTAAAAATGTTGGACAGTCAATAAGCCAATGGCTTCCTTGTCCACTTGCCATCTGGGCTTTTGCCTTGGATGGCAATCTTGTTAAATCTTGTTAAATGTTAGCCCTAGACAGGGTTGTTTTGAGTTAAATGTCGTAAGCCATAAGCCATGTAATCTTCAACCTGTGCATCACAAGTCAGCTACCTACTGATTTAATTCTTCCTCATTCTCATTGTTTCCAGCCCACAGAGCAATAGATGGGTGATGTTTGAGTCGTCGTATCTACAACAACCAGTGTGACGACATCAGAGATTGGTAACATTTGAGACAACAGATCCACAACAACCCCAATGTGATGGCATAAATACAGTATAACTATAACATGCATACAAATATGTGACATAAAAAATTATGATCACAGTTCAAATATTTACATGAGGAACTAAACCAGCTAGAAATTAAAAGGTACATTCTTATATAGTGCAGTATCCAGTCTGTAGGATTGTTCAGAGCACTTTACACTTGTTACAGGATTGTTCAGAGCACTTTACACTTCACCCCCGTCAGACCTGTTCATGCCAACGCCTTCTCTTGGAACGTTTCATACGTGCTGCAATTATTGTGTGAAGACTCCGTTCACATATCTACCACTGTCTATAGGTACTCGTTCATATAGCCGAGTGAACTGGAGCAGTGCAGTGAACTGGAGCAAAGTAGAGTGAGCTGGAGCAAAGAACAGTGAACTGGAGCACAGGAGAGTGAACTGGAGCAAAGTAGAGTGAGCTGGAGCAAAGAACAGTGAACTGGAGCACAGGAGAGTGAACTGGAGCAAAGTAGAGTGAACTGGAGCAAAGTAGAGTGAACTGGAGCAAAGTACAGTGAATTGGAAAAAAGTACAGTGAACTGGAAAAAAGTGGAGTGAATGAAAATAGCAGTTTTAAAAATTGCAGCAAGAGGATTTGAAACCAGGTTCTCTCGACCGAGGGTGCGATGTTCTAACCACAACACCGCCGCGCCCCATAGTTAAGCTGATACAGACATCCTTAGGCCACCCGGATTAAGCACGGGACTACTGTAATGGCAATTTTATAATACACTGAACCTCATGCCATCCAGACGATGAGCTCTGCATACCAAATCAAGGACCACCTTCAATGAGAGTCTGTGAGACAGAACCAGAATTCTTCTATGCCCCAAGACTGTGACTTTGTTGGACAGAACCATAAGCCTCCATTTCTCCCTGAGCCCTACACCCATCTCCCTGAGACCTACACCCTGTGATCCTCATGGGGACAATACAGGACTTCCTGCATCCCAAGACACTACAATTAAACCCAAACCTGTCACACTATGATGTCTTGTATTGAAACAAATAGGGGTTCTCCTAAACTATTTTCATGGAACCAAGTTGGGATGTCCCATGTGTACCCCAGACAAGGTGCCAAGCATGGTTGCCTATCTGGGACATACAACATCCCAAGTTCAAGTATCGAATATCAGACCTTCCATTTTCTTATGCATCAGCCAATACATAAATACCTCAGTCTAAATACGATGTAATTAATACATACTAGATAGCAATATTAATTGGTATATAGTAAGAACTTATTTGAACATAAATTACTTAAATTATTACAGAATCACCTAATAATTGTTTCCAGAGATAAAATGTGAGAAATAAATGCTAGGCAAAACAGTAATGCCCTTGGAGACATGCAAAAACCTGCAATGTGCAATAAACTTACCTGATGAATGACCTCAGACTGGACATTGGTCAAGAATGCCTGGTCAGTTGGGTACAGTGTACAAGCAAACATGAAGTCTTGCCACAGAAGAATGCCAAGTTCATCAGCCAGGTTGTAAAAGACGTCTGACTCATAGACCTGGAACACAACACACTCATACTCCTAGAACACAACATATAACACATTCATACACCTAGAACACAACATATAACACACTCATACACCTGGAACACAACAGATAACACACCCATACACCTATAACACAACATAATACATATGCAGGGAACACCACACTGATTCACACCTGGAACACACTACAATTAACACACTGACACATACACCTGGAACACACCAAAGATAACATACAAACACCTGGAACACACCCCATATATGTTTACCCCACCATCCACACCCCCAGCATGTTGTCTAGGTGACTTACCCCACCTCCCCACACCCTCAGCATGTTCATGTTGGCATCGACGGCCGACTGGAGCAGTCTGTGTAGGTAGGCGTGGGAGATGCGTTCCTGGAAACTGTCAGCTGGGACCCAGTTGGAGCCCTTCATGAACACAGGGACACCGTTGATCTTGAAGAAGAATGTCAGACCTACACATAAAACACAAATCTGTAATGTCAAGACCAAATACACTGATGTGTCGGGGTGTGAACATTTATGGAGCTGCTATTATTTTAAATTGTGTAACCGCTCACTGCACAGCGCTGTAATACAGTCAGACATCTTGGAAATTCACAACTTCGTGGAAAATAATTACCACTATGACACCGTGGAGTTGTTAGAAAAACAAAAACCTATAACATAGTTATCAGAGATAAATGTTTGTAAACATACTCTGACGGTTATTATTCTATGTCTTATATACATGCACTGTGTCATAACATTGTTACATCAATGTTTTCAATCTGGTAAATAATCAACATTTTAAAGTACTAATTCAGGGGGGAGGGTGTTCTGAGAATTATAATGTTCTGTACAAATAGGTACATGTCAACAATTGTGAACAGCCCCTTATCCATTTTCAGCAGGAGTTTGTTATTCTAAAGGTAGCTAGCTTTGTTTGTTTATCTCTTTGTTTTATCAAATACAGGCACAAATACTATTAACATAAAATACATTTTAAGAGCGTTTAAATTAATTTTAACACTTTACTTGGTTCAATTACACTAAAGTCTATTTATGTTGTTGGGCATGTCCTGCCCAGTTGGCATATCTACAGGACTATGCGTTGTTTTTTCATACTTTCCTTTCTATTAAAGCCTGTCCTATCCTTGTAACTGCAGAGAGTATAAAAAACATGTAGGCCTAGTAATCAGTGTACATTAAAATTCAAATGTATTTTATTGTTTAATAGCTGGTACAGAGACTGCCAGTTCTCACCGACTGTATGTTTCAATGTTGCGACCCGTGCATTAGGTTAATCAGTCTACATTCTAGTTGCATTGTTGTGTTACAAATCGCACAAGCTTTGCAAAATGCTTATCTGTGTTAATTACATATTATCTGAGAATACCATTGGTGACCCCAAGTATTTTCAGTTTAGTAGTTTCCTTTTAACAAAGAAATGTCACAGAAAATATATCACAATAATGCAGGAAATTAAATTGTCTTAAACAAAGTGGCTTGATACTAGCAGCAACTATCATGTTTTATACGGGAAGGTAGTGTAGTTTTTAGCACATCCACTTTATATACGAGAGTTCTAGGTTCAAGACCCGACCAAGAACGGTACATTTGGTTTAAAATCTGGTCTCAACAGTGGGGACTATGTACCCCTCGTGAATCGGATGATCATGTTAATGTTATCTCGTTAAGAACCACCCAGGACAACATGCACCCTGGCAGTGACCACCCTCAGTGCCTAAGACTAGTCAGTTAACACATCATTGCATAGTTCTGGAAACAACTAGGAAACCTGCACTCCTCTGAAAACTTTACTCACCAGCAGACTGTGGTAAAACAGTCTGAACTAACTCGACCGTACGGAATCCAATACGCAGTGACATATCTATCTCCTCCATTGCAGAATCAGATTTGAAGGTCACATGAAGGTCATATAATGTTGGTACTCCAACACCATTTGGCCACCAGGGCAAAATCTTTGCCTGTAAAAATCAGGCAGCTCAAAGTTGGATGTTGACATGCATATTTTAGCAATGGGTTATAATGGTTTCCACAGAAAACAACACAAGAGATATATAAGTGAAACAATAATTATTCAAATATGACAAAATTGCACACAACTGACATGATATGAAAACAAACAAGTTTAGCAGTCTATCTTTAAAATTAGTAACCTTGATAACATGTTTTTATTTCTTTAAAAATGTTGTTATTATTATTAATGTTTAAAAGAGGTTTTAACAATAAAGTTACATGAATTCCCACAAATGAAAAGTATTTTTTTTACTTTTACAGTATATTACAACAGCTTAATGATGGTACAGTTCTTCTATACTGCATACACACATGCACACAGTGCCACAAGCACACACTCACTCACTCTGAGTCACTCGCACACACAAATACATACACACAGTGTACATAGATCAAATATATAAAGGTTACCTTTGGTATATTCACTGAGAAGTTATAGACAGTTGATTTAAGGTCGACAATTATCTGATCAGTGTAACTGAAGATGTCAGGAATGGAGATGTGCACTTCTCCAGAAACAGTACTCTTTTGTAGGCCCACATCAAAGTACACTGACCCATTCAGGGTCCATGATGTATCTCCTAGGCCTGAAAGAATAACGCTAAAAATTAAGAGTAATGACAGATTACAAAACTGTCTTTAAAATGGGTTGATTGGTTGATTGGTTGAGTGGTGGTATATGTAACTAAACTTGATTTTGCACCAACAGCTGAAGTCATACTGAAAAAAAAACTTAAATAATGGTGACTAATCAAATCAAATTAATTCAAAATAAAGAACTAATTAATATGTATTAAACATGTTACTATTAGAAACTGTTATATTAAATTATATATATATATATATATATATATATATATATATATATATATATATATATATATATATATATATATATATAAATATATATATATATATATATATATATATATATATATATAAATATATATATATATATATATATTAACCACATAAAATGATGCCTCAAGTTCTAATATTTGTTTTAAAAACCAAGGCTATATCAGACAGGTTTATTCCAAGGATGCACAAGCTTCACTATTTATCAAGTAAAACAAGTATTTTTAGAAATTTTTTAGTCAATACATTATGTATGATATCGAACATTTACTTACCTTTGTATGTTTCTGTAGTAACGTATCTTATCATAGTTGAATTGTATGCCTCCAAAGAAATGTTCCGCCTATGGATTTATACAACCAATTATTCACTTTATACACACATGAAAATTGTATTTTTTTAACACCAGTTTCACAAATTCCACTTTGTACTATTTTAAACACCACATATTGCAGACGTCTTCATATATAGGTTGTGTACTACTGTACTGTGACTGAAGCACCTGGTATTATCAACATTATAATGTGTTTTACTGCAAAAGTGTTTGACTTCCATTTACTCTGCCACAACACATTGTGCATCACCACCAGGCTTGGGGTAAATTCATTTTTATCAATACCAATTCAATTCCAATTCATATGTACTTATCAAGGAGCAATTCCAATTTAATTCAATTCAATGTACTGACAAAAAGGATCAATTCAAATTCAATTAATTTATAATCAATTCCAATTCAATTCAAATTGAATTTGCAACTTAGCAACATCACTTATTTAACACTATACTGCATAGTATGTAGCACTGGTGTGTAGCGGAAGAAATATTACCAGTTAAAGGTGCTCACCGGTAATCAATTTGACTTTTTGCTAATCTCATTTCAAATAAATTTTGCGAAAAACCAAACTTACCTAGTATCCACTGCAACATGCTAGCTCGCTTGTGCAACTAGTTTTTGTGAAATCATCAGTTAATGCTTGTTCAAGCATTAACTGATGTGAAAGTCAAAATGCTGAAAAAATCTTGATTTTCTTCCTAGGTGAAATTTCTTAACTTTGTCAAGTGAGTGAGGAGAGGATGGCAGCCATGCCCATGATCAGTATTGACCCACACAGTGTTTATCATTATGGATATCCACTATTGTTGTCCTTACCAGATATAATGACTAAAGTCAATTCTTTCGATGATTTGAACAAAAATAGGCATTTTTATTAAATCGACAGCGAGAAACAGAGAGCAGTACACAATACACAGAGAATGGTTAAGCCATTGTTCAAACAACATCTGAAGGCTCCAGAAATTACTTGTTCAAGGATTAACAGGCCAATTACTCCCTTTCGTTGTGTTGCACCACAAAAGGCATGGTTTCAAAAAGCTGCAATTATACGTGTTTACTTAGAGCAGGCATTGACTTCAAAAATAAGCTCATCACAACCTATCAAGTGGAAGTCTATCTTATTAGTAACTAAATTGTAACATATTTTGTTGTTTTTTAAGCATACATTTATATAGAAAATGTACCGTTTTATACGAATTGATCAATTCATTCAATTCAACTCACTTTATGGTCATTTGCATTCAATTCCAATTCAATCTATTTTATTTTGATAAATTTTATTCAAATTTTTTTTTTTTATCAATTCAATTCCAATTCAATTCAGAATTGACCCCAGGTCTGATCACCACACGTGATACTGCATCAACTTTCAGATTGTGACACAAGTTCACATTGCTGGATATTTCTGATATGCTACAGTCAGTGTGCAATGACCACCTGGTATTTACACCACCTCAGAAATGCAAGTTTATTTTATCAAATAAAAACTTGTGTGAAAAGTTTGTCAGTAATTCGGATCATCTAGAATTAAGACTACCGGTATGCTTGACTAACTACTATCACTAGTGGTCAAATTGTAAGTCCAGTTAACTTTGCTGGATGAAGCAGATGCTTGACCAACTGACAAGAGCAATTCTAAAGTGCCTGTGACAATTGTACATAACTAATTCCTGACCATCACTAATGTAATTTTTTTTCTCTCACTCAAAAGAAAACTCTCATTTCCTGGTGGCAATTACAAACTTTTATCTAATTCGCCAAAAATTATCATATGGATTAGCTTTAGATTCTTCACTTGGTGTATGAGCAAAAATAACAAAAGCAATGTCATAGGCAAGTTTCAATGTATGAAATCAAACAGTTGTTTCATCAGTAATAAATGAACTGCGCCTTGTACTTTGTACTATGTACCTACAAGTACTCATGTTTATGTATTATGGAAACTGGCAGAAAATCCAATGGACATATATGATATGCACTTACAGTAAGTGTACATGTACCAGATATTTCAGCCAGATAGCCCTGCTGGCTACCTAGATTTTTTTGTTATTTCTACCCGTGACTTACCATATCCCAGATGTGGGAAATGCGGGGCCCCAGTCCCAGCTGAAGGAGCATGCTTCCTTACGTATGAAGTTGAAGTAGCATTCTCCCTGTTGTACCAATGGCGGACACACTTCGGGAACATCGTAGGGGTAGTTAGATGCCTGTCTCCTCGCATACAGCACAGGAGATTGAAAGGCAACCTCCAGTTCATTATTGCCAACCTAGACAGAACAATGTCTTGATATGACACAGTCATAGAGAAAGAACAAGCACAAAGATATCCTAGAACAAAATATTAATGAAAATTAACAGTTTAAAACAGTTTATTTATTTATTTAAGTTCCAACAGATCTGAGCACTCATTAACAGGTATATTTTAGAGTGTCCTTTTCTAGAGTAAATGAGTCCACGGCAGGATTTTCTATTTCCCTGCATGGGATATTTTTTATCCCCTGGCATAGACACCAGGTAGAAGGGACCAATAGCTTTTTGTGTCTCTTCAGAAACACTCAGGGAAAGGGGGTGAACGAAATAGCCCAAGCTTCGAAACGGCAGCATGTCGAATCGAGCCACTGTTCTCTCAATCGAGAGTCAGATGCTCTAACCTCTAGACCACAACTCCACATGTTTTAGGGAGACCAAGCTGTTGATGTTTGCAAAGGTGAATCAGGTCACCAAATTATAAACAACCATAACAATGTTATAACAATAATAACTGTGCCACATATTGTACATCATAAACATGTATGAGTGTGTGTACAAGTGAGTGTGCATATTATAATTATTACGTGAGTGAGCATGCATGGGTGCTTGTGTGTGTAACTGAGGATTGTAAGACTGCTGATCCTGCAGTGGGGTGATCAGACAGTGATGGTGTGATTGACCAAGTACCTGCAGAATGTCCTTCACATCAACGACATATCTCCTGAACATGTTGTCTGTCTTCTCAACAACATGACCATTCACAGAGACAGTCGCTATGGTGTCCAAACCTTCCATGACCAGCTGGATAACATGATGCTGCAGAATTTCAGCTGAAACTGCAGAAAGTTAAATTGTAATTGTAATGTAGCACCATATTATATCAAGTTTCTTATGCCTTTTATACACTTGATGATATGATGTGGTATATTGGCGCTCCACTGTAAAGCCACATCTGAAAAAGGCACGACCTAAAATGGCACATACAATAAAGGCACATAAAAAAAATGGCACATACTATAATAGAACAACTGGATGAAGGACAAAAATGGCACATTTAAGCATGGTATATATATATATATATATATATATATATATATATATATATATATATATATATATATATATATATATATATATATAAGATTTTTCTGTTTTATTTATGCACTTATAATCAGTTGTTTGATCCTATTTGTTAATTAGCGGGCAGAAAGGACTCGATTAAGATCTCACTATGAATATCCACCAGCACTTTCATTAAAATAGATTTTGAATGTTTTCATTAAATTAAATTTTTCATTATTTTGATACGATAACACTGAACAGATCTCGCCATGAACATCCACAATGAGCAATTTTTTTATAATTATTTTGATGCGATTTAACTAAACAATTTTGTGGACACAACGTGCAAGTAACCAGATATGTATGATGTGATTAAACTACTGCTATGATACTCAAATATGTCATTTTCGTCAACATAAAAATTAATTTCTTTGCGAGTCACATTTTATATTCTAATGTGCCATCTTCGTCCTTAATTCAGTTGTACCATTATAGTGTGTGCCACGTTTGTATACATGTGCCTTTTTCATGTTACATTTTGGGCCTTTATGTAGGGAGACCAGTTTATCATGTGCAACGTCTAGTAAGTCATTACAGGGTTGGCAGGTTTCTTCCCTATAGGGAAAAAACCGTGGTTTTTTCCCGGTTATTTCCGATACGGAAGAAATTCCTTTCTTCCCTACTACTGGGAAGAAATGGAAGAAACCCGCTTTTTGTCAAATTTTTTAGTAATATATGTCCAAAATATACAAAAAATGTACATAAATATACATAAAATGTATATATAATGATTAATAATGCTTCAACAATAAACATCTGGTGATCAAGCCCAATTACCAGGTGTCACATCAGCTGGGTCACACAAACCATCCTGTTATAATTACTAGCTATTGTTATATGTTTCAATTGACAGATTATGGACTTCTAAAAGTGGCAAACATGTAATTTTATTTCAAAGTGACATTCACTGTGTAAAATATAACACAACTTTCCCCCAGAAACAATAAAGGGTTTTTAAAAAGGTGAAATGGCTTCATTTTTTGCAGTGGCTTCCTATTGAAATACATGACAATGGCATTCCCCTTATTAAACAACTTTTACACTGGCTTCATTTTATCCAGTGGCCTCCCATTGATTACATATTCACTATATAACCAGGTGAGAGAAATATTTTAAATTCAGATCTACATGCTTCTCCAACATGTACTGACAGTGCCTTTGCGTTAAACTGGAAACCTTTATCACCAAGTTGACATTTATTTTTCTCATCAGTTCTAAACTGCTGTTTGACATGAACAGTGTGCTATATACCTGATGTGAAGATTGTGTGTGACCTGATATGAACATTGTGCTAATTGTGAGAACATTGTGCTGATTTTAATGTAAATATTATTCTCTTAACTTCTGTAAATGTTATACTTTGAAGTATGAACACTGTCAGGGGTTGTGTGTTTATTGTATTAAACTATATTATAGTTGCTGACAGTGATGCAATAAAGAATAACACACCTTTATTCCCAGTTTCTTCCTAGTTTCTTCCATTTCTTCCGGGAAGAAAGGTGTTTCTTCCCTTTTTTCCCATGTTTCTTCCCACGGAAGGGAAGAAATACCTTTCTTCCCGGAAGAAAGCCAACCCTGAGTCATTAAATAAGTAATATTCAGAAATATAAATAATTTGTGGAGAAAACCAATACATGTGTTCATACAAAACCAGACTTGTGATAATTATTTGAATTTCACAAGTTGACTCACAACATCATGGACATTACCAATGCAATCCACATTGAGCCCACCTTTAGTTTGGTGAAATTACATTTTTCTTACTTCATGTTGTATAATCTCCATCAAAAATACAATTCTGATTACAAAG
This sequence comes from Lamellibrachia columna, assembly GCA_963662155.1. Taxonomy (NCBI): domain Eukaryota; kingdom Metazoa; phylum Annelida; class Polychaeta; order Sabellida; family Siboglinidae; genus Lamellibrachia; species Lamellibrachia columna. Next base: position 28,166,624 of record OY759263.1, on the reverse strand, counting down.
TAGATCATACTTTTTTAAGTTAGGTAAAGAATGATCTGCTTACGTTGAATTGAACGCCGAAATGTCCAGTTTTCATAGGCAACCCATCGATAGTTGACACTGTTGTTTCTGTAGTAGGGATCATGCAGTATCCCACCATTCAGCAAGTCTGTGTAGATACTGCCTGGTACTCGAGCTGAGACACTAATACCTGCAGTGTCAATGAGAACTTTATCATAAAAAAGAACAACAATAATAAACGCTATATTAACATGAAGATTCCTACAATACAAATATGAATGCATTTTACAATAAAAAATAAACAAATATATACATAAATGTTAACTAAAAATGCTAAATAAAACTGTAGTATGATGGAGGTAAATATTTAAATGTTTATTAAAATGTTAGATTACATTAAATGTTAAAAACATGCATTAAAATGTAGTTTAATTAACCATAGGTTCTAACCACCGAGCTACAGCACCTCACAATGAGTCAAACTGAACAGAATTGGTCTTCTTTTAACTGTTTGAAGCATCAACAACAATGGCCATCTGACTGCATACTGGGGATGACTTATAGGGGGTGTGGGGTGTGTGACTGATATTAAATTGCAAGCAGCCCTTTCTAGGGCAAACATAGGAGTGGTTTATTTTAAGAGTTTTCCTTCTCTAGTCTAGAGTTGGTGAGTCCATGGCAGGTTTTGGACTCAAACCAATGTCCTCTCGTTCAACAGTCTGGTGCTCTAACGGCTAGACCACCCAAACACACAGTAAAGTAATCATATACTCGCACAAACACCAGTTCACTGACTAGTGTGCATAGTGTTGAGTTATAAATTTGTTCCAACTTCCAACCAACAAGAATGACTGTGCCTGTGGTTTGACAACACTAGATGAGACCAAACATAAGTTTTTTTTTTATTGAAATGTTATAAGATTGTAACAGAAATATGTTCAAACTTCAAAAAGGTAGAACAAGTATAACTACACAGCCCAGCCAAAGCCTAGCCCTAGGCTAGGACTAGGTACGCCTATACTAGGCATCGTTGGCGCCTCATAGGCTCATACTACATACTGGGGCGTTTGACTATGTCTATGGCTGTGTCTATGCCTTGCCCTGTCCGTAGGCCTAGGGCTAGGCCCAGGGCCAAGGCCTGGAACTGACAAGTGACAGTAACTGAGTTAGTGAGTAAGCTGAGTAACTGAAACCGGTTAACATACTTCCGTTACTGTTGTGAGCAATCCATTTTCCATTTAAAGTGACACTTCTCAAGCATAAATGCGTCTTTGTTAAGCACAAAAACGTAAGCAACCAAAGCAAATATATGACGGTGTTCATAGCGCACTGCGGACGAAATTCATCTCTTATCGACAGTACATATAACTAGAACAACAGGCCAGAACTGTATGATCACATGGTAATCATGTGATGAATAGCTGCATCCAAATACACTGTGTGGCGCCACTTGTGGTGAAGGCGCCTCCGGCTATGCGGAGTGGGGGAGGGGCATAGAATTACACATTTTGGAGGCTTGCTGGAGACAGTTGTGGGACAACGAATATGGTTATTTCCTGTATGGCTTACAGCTGTATGAATCAACAGAAGACAGGATCTAATTCAAGTCAATTCAATTCTTTAATTCAGACACAGATACACATATAATGATACATATATAGGTCCATATAGTCAGCTAACCAAATAATGTAAAAAAAACAAAAAAACATACATACTGTATGATTACACAAGGTCATTATGTATATAAAGTGACTTTACCCATTGTCTCCTTATCCTTGATTTCCATCTGATGTCAGTACCAAGTACCGCAATTATGAGTGAATTTCTAGATTTATCGAAACGTGACATAAATTTATATACAAGATTTCGTATGACTGCTTTACAGTCAGGAGTCAATCTTTCCGCAAACATAGCTGAAGCGCTGCAGTATTTGGGTAGTCCAAGTAACCGTCTAAACACATTATCGTAGTATACATGTAATCTGTGGATGCTATATACAGAATGATTCCACCACAGTTGAGCTGTATACATAGATGAGCAAAATGTACTAAACAGCTTGATCTTAACATCATTTGTGCACATATAGAATTTCCTAAGTAGTACATTACCACGGGCGTACAATTGGCGACACTGACGCATTATATCTTTGTCATCCTTAGAGTCACTGCATATAATATGACCCAGGTATTTTACACTTTTCACTTCTTTAATGTCCTCTCCGTTTAACTTATGGTGACATACATTTTTTATATGCTTTCCTCTACTTATGAGTATTGCACTTTTCTTATGATTAAATTTAATATCATGATTTAGGCCATAAGTTTCACAAACAGATAACAGCTCCCTCAAACCTACACTAGAAGGGGAAATACAACCAGGTCATCTGCATACATGAGATGGTTTATATTCATATCATCAATACAACAGCCAGTGCGACATTTTGTTAGTGCAGCACTTAAATCGTCAATATATACATTAAACAGGTATGGTGAGAGTATGCCACCTTGCCTGACACCATTAGAGACTTGAAATCCCTTAGATAAAATCTCAAACCAGCGTACAAACATAGTTTGATTTGTGTACCAGTATATCATAATTCTAACAATATAACTAGGTACTTGTCTATCGATCAATTTCTTAAACAATGTAGAGTGTCTTATTCTGTCAAAGGCTTTAGAAGCATATAGGAAACCCATGAATATAGACAGACCCATTTAAACATTTGTAATTATAAAAAAAAAATTTAAGACATACATATGTAAATGTATCACTTGGGAGGTAAGTCTCACTAGACAATAATAAATTATTTTCAGTACAGAAACTTTTGACATAATTTCCAAATAAAGAAGTACTGTCACTAATGTTAGAGTTACAATCTCCTACAAGTGAGATGTATGTACATTCTACGTCATCAATTATAGCCTTGATTATACCCAATTTCTCTAAATAGATATCTTCATTTTCACTACACTCATATGGCATATAAACACATATTAAAACATAAATCTGGTTGCCAAACTGTATTTGGATACCAGTAAGCCAATCAGTATCAAAATTAAGGTGTCACATTTTTATCCAGAAAGGATTGCCACATATTCATTGTAAGCCATCTGTGTCATCCACAGTGGCTGCACCTATACCATGGAAATTCTTATGTAATGTATTTAACGTAGCAAGGTCTTGCTTGCTATACCATGTTTCTTGTAGACAAACAATATCCGTATCATTGTTGTTCATTATTTCCTCTAACATTTAACAGGTAAGAATCCTCAATTGTACAAAAATAGTTTAGTTGACTGTCAGCATGAACATGCATTAGTGCATGGATAGATTGTGCATGTAATAAGGTATTAAGTAACTGTAGCCAGGATCAGGTTGGTGCCTTCTCTCCCTTTGAAGTTATTGATTAATTGCCATGTCAGAGGGTTGATCTTGACTATTCCCTAGTACAGACCCTAGATACCTGTGCCTTGAGCAGTGAGCCAAGACTTGTTTGTAAACAACAATGAAATGACAGATAAGAATAAGATAGCATGTATTTTACAGACAATATTGTGAACAGTACCAAACTGTGGTACTTAATAGATCTTTATGTATCATCTTATCTTACATTGGATGCTATGATATGCAAATAGCTTACTTGTTCTGTTTGAATTTTTACAGACTCGCTCCTTGGTACTGAAGTTAGATCAGGAGTGTAAATTGTGCAATGAATGAGAAACTTGTTTTTTATTTTTATTTTAGTAGTAAGTTTAGTTAATAAGTTGTAATAAATGCAATTTTATCTTACAAACTTGCCTTACAGTGGTATATTCTTAATTTAGGCATAAGCTCACCACCCGCAGCCTACATATTATTATAGTTATTTAACAGTCACATTAGTGAGACATGTATTTTAACCCATTGTACATCTACTGCTGGTATGATATAACATAGATATATATATTAATAATCTCTTATTAGTGCTGCATATCTATGGATATATGATGAAGACTCAGTGCTGTACAGTATAAACACTGCGCCTCCAGTGGGTTCTTGCCTTGCAGCAGCATGAATGTAACTGGCATATGCCTGCATCACTGTATCATGTGTCAACTGATAAGAGCTCAGTGGTCTTGTTTTACTAATGGATGTTCTATTTATGTCTGTGGGGAGGGATCATTATTATTTTACTTTTTGTTTCACAGTAAGACGAAAGAAGTGCCAGTGATTTTGAGATGTTACCTCTTTTCAATTATATATAGTACTTTAAGTAAGTCGGATCAACACTGGACAATAGTCAATACATAATTAGTGACAATAAATTACTAGTCATTATGATTATAACATTAGAGTAGGGATGTTAGTGACAATTTCTTATTGTAAATCTATTTTGTTGGATATTTTTTCGTACTATGGCTGCAGCCATGAGAAATTTAAACGTGAAACAAATGATTTTTTGAAGACGTCACATTTTTCAGATTATTGGCCTCTCACTTATGACTAAACCTACAGAGTTCGTGCCCAAATGTGTGACATGGTGTGAAAAAAAGCTAATATTGGAGAAAGTAAAATTGAAAACGGTGCTCTTTGATAGAACTGAATCTCATACACAACCACCGAATATTTCGAAGATAGGCAAATTAGTTTATGAGATATTTTGCTAAACTCATCATAATAATGTTTTGTGTCAGTTTGTGCATGTGTCAAAACATGATTTCAGTTCAGTCCAGTCCAGTCCAATTTCATCTAAAAAAAATTCAAAACTTTGATAGATATTTTTTTTCCAGCCGAATAGACGACTGTGGGGAGCGGTGGTCTAATAGTAATACTATAGAGCACCCGCCTGTCGATCGAGAGATTTGTTTGAAGCAGATCCTTCTTGTAACTGTTTCACATTTATTAAAACATTGTAATATTATCTTCATATTAATGGGGTTCACACTTTTCAGAGGGGGGTTCAAATATAATAATATATTATACATTAAGCAACTCTGATTTGTTTGAAACATTTGATTTAAATCACTCCAAAAAAATAATTGATTTATGATTTTTGTTGACTTCCGATTTTTTTAATCGCTGATTTATATGAATTTAACACAAATAATTGTTTACAAGCATCGAGATCAACAAAGTTTTGTGTGTTTTAATACAAAAGTGCAAAGCCAAAGTGCGCATACTTGTGTAGCCTGATAGTCAAATATGTTATGACGTGTATACCAGATTTAAAAAAAATTAAAAAATCTTATTTTTTATTTTATTTTTTAAATCATGATTTTTGTCAACCCTGGTTTCAGAAAATATCTGCTCACTGAAGCAATGCAGTTAGCAAGCTAATTACTCTCTTTGTTGTGGTGGCATGCTATATGGCCTCCACACATTCATAACACACACACAAAGCATCAGGCATGGGTTAATTTCAACTGTTCATTTGTTAATTGAATTAATTAACTAATTGTTAATTTATTTAATTAATTTTCCACAAAAGGCTAATTTCATTTCACTTAATTAATTAACTTTCCCAAAAGGGGTTAATTTAATTTAATTGACAAATTCCCAATTAACTCTCAATTAAGTGCTCATTTAACAGTTGATTTTTACTGAATAGTTCACAGCCATGTTATCCAGGTGTTTTCAGAAGGCTTGCAATCACTATTCCAGTCACATCAATTTTGGCTTCTTATAAATTTTTACCTCAACATGTGACTGTGCTTTTCATAATCGAAATATTCATGAAATATGTTCTAGATTGAATCATTTTTATTTAATATATAATTCACCTAGGAAGTGTGTGTGCGTGCATGCATGCTTGCATGTGTTTATATGTGTGTGTATATATATATATATATATATATATATATATATATATATATATATATATATATATATATATATATATATATATTTATCTTTGTTTCAATCTCAGTGCACAATTAAAAGAATTAATCACTGTTTTACTTTTGTCTTATTTTATAAAACAATTGAATATGTAGACAATGCTTTGTGCGCAGTACTTGTGGCACCCTCTGTGTTGGATAAATATGACCCCCCCCCCCGTGTGAACTTGTAAAGCCCCTGGAGTTTGTTTGGAAAAATATGACACCTGTGTAAACTTTTGGCATCCTCCTGGAGTTGATTAAGAAAATATGTCCCTGCTTGAACTTGTAGCGCCCCCTGTAGTCTGTATTGGCAAAAAATTAACTCCCCTTGTGAAAAGCTGGCTACGGGCGTGTGGTGTCCATGATACCTTTCATTATCTTAAATGTTTCTAGAAGATCGTTCCTTCTCCGTGATTTTCCTTGTGGGCCGTTACCTTGTCGTGGCAAGGAGGCTTGTGTAGCCCTATGACCCCCTGAGCTATACCAGTGGGAGGCAACTCCTGGCAGGTACAACCTATTTAGTTATTTGTTTCTTTGACGGAAGATATGCTATGAAAGGTAATGTGAACATTCTTTGAAATTGTATTAACCACCACCAATAAATTTGTTATTCACAATGCTTATAAACTGTACAGAGATTTTAATATGTCAAACAGGACTGCCATTACCTTTTTCTAGTTTTCTCTTCTTATCAAATGTAGTTTTACTTGACCCGAGGTGTTAACTACAAATATGAATGTTTATTCCACAGTACATGTGATTGTAATTAGTAATCCTGTATTTGTAAAGCTGCTCAATAACATATTCCTTGTGTATATGCATCAGTTTATTGAGCCATAAAATAAATGTTAAATCCACAGATGAATTCATCATTTTGCAGGAACCACGAGACAGCAAGGTTGACCCAGATGGCTATTTCATACATTCTCCTGTACGTTCCAAAGTACCTGTGATTTGTAATGTTGCTCAATGTCATATTCCTTGTGTGCATGCATCAGTTTACTGAGCCATAATTCATCACTGTTGCCAGAACTGTTTGGCCTTTGCTTTAGCTTTGTATTAAGGGATATGCAAGTGCTGTATATACTTAGACTTTCCTGGACTTTGTTGACAATCAATTGAGACGAGCTATTTGAGTGATATCAACCATCATTTCACATTAGGCTCAATTTTATTTTGCAACTAGTGAAATGAGCTCGCTGTACTAATAACTTTTTAAACAGATTTACCTGTATTTGATTTTCCAGGCGCCAACAGACAAAAAGCGTAGCTACAATTATGCTACAAAACCACAGATAAATTGTTGTTTTGTTAGGTCGTATAACTTGCTTTAACAAAGTTTATAATATAGAATTTTCAGTTTTGTTTTTTACTACTATGTATTTGTCATTTATTTATATGTTTGAGCTCAAGCAGACTGAAAATGTGCAATGCTTGCATCATGCAAGTGTGTGTGTGCGCGTGTGCATGGTTGAGCGTGTGTTCATGTGCATGTTAGTTAATTTAATATTCAAGTTGAATCATATTTGTGTGTCTTGATGCTTTTTGTTATCCAGGAAATTAAGACTGAGCAGCCAGATTATGACTATGCAACTCCACAGGTATGTTTTTAGCCCACTGTTGCTAAACATAATCTGAATTTCATTTCACGAAAAATCAATCCTATCTAGAATCCACTATGACAGGCTAGCTAGCTCGATTGTGCAAATAATTTGTTTGTTTTGAGGAAATAATTGGACAAACCATTACATTATTTTTGACTGGACCTGGTAAAAATTTGGCAAGAAAAGGGCGAAGATTGTCTTGCTTTATATACTATGACAAGGCTATTCACACTTTTGTGAGTTACCTGATATGTGAGCATGTATGAGATACTGAGAAAGACAGAATAATTGCATAAAACAGAGCTACAAAAATTAACCTGAGAACATTGTGTACACCAATGATTACCTTTTACTGATTACTGAACGCCTGACCAACCAATTGATCACAACTTCTGAATGAAAATTTGTGATGCTTTTGCTTGTGATTGTGCGACGAAACGTGGTTATGTATGCCTATTACTTAGGACTGGTGTGTTGGTGTGAAAAAAATTACTTTTTTTGTGGATACCTGTCTGATTATCCAGGAAGCAGACCCTAAAAAGCCTGTCTATGAATATGCTACAACTCCACAGGTATGGTTCTCTCTTGGTTGGCCATTTGATTGTTAGCTACCACAATATAAAACTTGTAATAATTTGTGTGTGTGTGTGTGTGTGTGTGTGTGTGTGTGTGTGTGTGTGTGTGTGTGTGTGTGTGTGTGTGTGTGTGTGTGTGTGTGTGTGTGTGTGTGTGTGTGTGTGTGTGCATGTGCACATGCGAGTGCATGCATGCAAGTTTGCATGTGTGTTCTTGCATGTGTATGTTGATGTATACACATGCATACACATTTTGTCCACTAAAGTGAATAGGTGGATGTTCCCCCTCTTAAGTGCATTATAAAAGAAATATGGTTGATTATAAAGGAAATATTTGGTCTTCATTTTTACTAATATAGATATAATTATAAATATATACGCAGTGAACCAAATAAAGTCTATATCAAGTCAATTACAAAGTGGTTTCTCTCCTCATTGCTATATGTGATGTCACATAAGAGATTATTAATAAGGTGTGGCTTCAAATTATAAAAGCTTCAACTGCGGCTTCAATTTATAAAGGCTTTATTTGGTGTATACATTGATAGCTATATGTATTAATTAGTAAAGATATATTTGAAAGTAATGACAAAGTAGTTCTTTCATAGTCAAGTAATATAAAGAAGGGGAAATATTTGTTTTAGTGGGGGGAATATTTGTGTATATGTTTTAGTGGGGGGAACATGTGTGTATTTGTTCTAGTGGGGAACATTGAGGGAAAATATATCCCAGGAGGAAGTCATGTACACACACACACGCACACACAATTGACTTGATTCAAATGCAGATGCATTTGAAAATGTACTACAGGTCAAATAACAATTAGGAATTTTAGTCTGTCTTTTGTATCCAATAGACTTTTGTGTATGTGCCTTAATGTTCTGTTTTCCTGGACAGACTGTCAGCGTCCTCACAAATGTAGTTCTAAGACTTCTGTTCTTTTCTTCACATAATTATATGGCTGGAGAAGGGACAGTTACCATACATGTCACATGGACACTAGATGATATTCCAGTGAGTGTTTCTTTTCAACAACAGTTAGTATATATTTTAGTTATATGTTTGAAATAACATGTTTTTTTAATTTTTAGATAATACCCATAGGAGATAAACTGAGTGAGCTACACTGTTTGGACAATGTGAGAGTATGTTTCACATTTCTTAAATTTATAGTAATTATAATTAAATTGTATAATTTTCACTGGCTGCACTGAGATGCCATCTGTAAGTGTTTGTCAAGACTAACATCTGTGTACTTCCATAATACCAGGCAAAAGAATGAAAGATAAATTCATTGACAACTAGAAGTGCAGAACATTACTAAAATTGGCTTCCTAACAAAGTTAGTGCGTCAAAATGTCTACCAGCTATGAGATTATAAAGATACATTTTTCACCAGTTTCAATATGATGTCGAGTGCAACAAACTGATGAATTGTGTATACTAAGAATTTTCTTATGATGTACACTTATTTGTGGGTGATGCAGGCACTATCCAACCCCCAAAACAAGGAACTCAACGTCCTTGCCAGTGCCTTGTCTGTACCGCAGAATGCCACTGGACAGACAGTGCTCCAGTGGATCCCAGCACACTAGAAGTGCAGAACATTACTAAAATTGGCTTCCTAACAAAGATAGTGCATCAAAATGTCTACCAGCTATGAGATTATAAAGATACATTTTTCACCAGTTTCAATATGATGTCGAGTGCAACAAACTGATGAATTGTGTATACTAAGAATTTTCTTATGATGTACACTTATTTGTGGGTGATGCAGGCACTATCCAACCCCCAAAACAAGGAACTCAACGTCCTTGCCAGTGCCTTGTCTGTACCGCAGAATGCCACTGGACAGACAGTGCTCCAGTGGATCCCAGCACACTACAAAATCCCTGGATCAGGAAGTGGACAGATTGGCAAAGGAGGGGGAAAACTGGATCAAGAGGAGAGGGAGGTCACTTACAAAGAAGCAAAAGCCATCGGGTATCACAAGGGGAAGAAGAGATGGCTGAAGCAACATCCCAGCCAGTGAAGACAACTTTTACCAGCTGTCCAGAGAAGACCAGGTCATAATGATGCACCTGAGGACTGGACACTACAGACTCGGGCACCATTTGCACACAAAACTACACATTGGAGACACATACGTGTCCTTGTAGCATGGTTCCAATGACAGTGGAACACCTCCTGCTAGATTGTACTACACACCAAAATGAGAGAAAGGCAATCTGGCCAACAGAAACATCAGTAAAAGAAAAGATCTTTGGCTTACTGGAGGATCTGCGGTGCACAGCGACCTTCGTATGAGGAACCGGAGTCCCTGTCTGAGCGTTCGACGAAGAAGAAGAACATGTTTGTGGGATATCTTTAAAATTCATGTCAGTATAGGAAATGTTTTTGTTACATGAAGGAGACTTCATAGAAATCATGTAACTTACACAATTCACTAGTTTCACATTCTACAAGACACAGTGAAAAAGTTATCTTTTTAATTTCATGGTTACTTGAGACCAAGTCCTAATTTTGCTAGGAAACCAACTTTTAGTCATTTTCATTTGAAGCACTTTATAACATGGTTCTAGATACATCAGTCAGATCGTTGTTGTTTCTTGACCTCTATAAATGTTGTACAGGATCAAAGAATGAGACAGAATGATGTTCCGCGCTATGTAGACTCTAGGAAGGTATGTGAAATGTTCAAAGCTTTGTTAATGATGAGTTCTATCTATATGTCAAGCAATGACAAGCTAGGTGTAATAATTTGTGAAACCAATATGGTAAGGAAACCAGGGCTAGTTGTAGCAAAAACAGCACAATTCAGTTGGAATTGTTGCCCATAGATAGCTAGTGGATGCTTAATGCAATATGCATTTGTGCAATTATACGTTTTATGAGGTCTTCTAAAATATCACAATTTACCCTGATGCAGGGCAAGTTATAACAGCCGTTTCTAAGATCATGAAACATCACTAAATAAATTAATAACTTATGTTTTATTAATCTGAAATATGTAGTATTAGTGACAAAATCTTCAGCCAGCTAGTGAAATGAGCATGTGGTACATATAACGTTTCAAACGGATTTTCCTGTATTTGTCATTCTTTCATTAAAATTGTATTAACCATCACCAATCAGTATTGTTATTCACAATATTACTGCACTGCATGGATTTTAATATATCAAACAAACACGACTGGCGTTACCTTTTTTCTAGTTTTCTCTTATCAATGGTAGGTTTAGTTGACTCGAAGTGTTAAATACAAATATAAATACACAAATGATAAATGTTAAATACACAGATGAACTCATCGTTTTGCAGGAACCAAGAGACAGCAAGGTCGACCCAGCTGGCTATTTGATACCCTCTCCTGTACATTCCAAAGTACCTGTAATTATAATTAATAGTCCTATATCTGTAATGCTGCTCAGTGTCACATTCCCTGTGTACATGCATCAGTTTACTGAGCCATAATTCCTCACTGTTGCATAAAATGTTTCGCCTTTGCTTTAGCTTCATATTAATGGATAATTGGATATGGAAGTGCTGTATATATGTAAACACTGGTGAACTTTGTTGACAATTGATTGAGACAAACTATTTGAGTGATATCACCATCATTTCACTTTAGGCTCAATTTTGTTTTGCCAACTAGTGAAATGAGCTCGCGGTACTAATAACTTTTTAAACAGATTTACCTGTATTTGATTTTCTAGGCGCCAACAGACAAAAAGCCTAACTATGATTACGCTACAAAACCACAGGTAAGTTGTTGTTTTGCTTATAACTTGCTTGAACAAAGTTTATAATATAGCATTTACAGTTAATTTTTTTACTATTATTTATTTAACAAGATTGCCATCCCAAACAACAAGTTCCAGATGGCAAGTGGACAAGGAAGCCATTGGCTTATTGAGAGTCCAACAATTTTCTCATCTATGTGTAGCCCGCCCTTATCAAATATTTGTCAGTTCTGTTTTTAAACATATTCACACTACTAATATTAACACAATCATTTGGCAGTTTGTTCCATTCATTTATCACCCTCTGTGAGAAAGAGTACTTTCTCATGTCCAAACTACACTGCTCCTTAACAAATGCTGCTTTGTGTCCTCTTGTTCTACTGCCTTCTTTAAGTTTGAAGAACATTCTTATCAATATCCTCATAACAATTCACTATTTTAAACACTTCTATTTGGTCTCCTCTTAGTCTCCTGGTCTCTAGTGTTGTTAAACCGCATAGTAATAAGCGACTTTCGTAACTAAAGTCTCTCAATTCTGGAATCATTTTAGTTGCTCTTCATTGTATTTTTTCTAGCTTGTCTATGTCCTCTTACGATATGGCCTCCATGCTTGAATACAATATTCCAAAAGTGGTCTAACTATTGCTTTGTACAGGGGTACAATTAGCTGTTTCTCCTTATACATGATAGTTCTCCTAATTAGCCCTAGAATTTGATTTCCTTTGGAAGCAACAATCCCACATTGCTCTGAAACTTTCATGTCGGCACTAAATGTTACTCCTAAGTCCTTTTCTTGTGTGGTTCTACCTAGTACAGCATCCTCCATTTTATATTCTTCGTCCATGTTTCCATGTCCTGTGTGTATACATTTACACTTCCTAAAATTGAATAACATTTGCCATTTTTCTGACTATTTAACTAATTTATCTAGATCATCCTGTAAACTTTATTTATCTGTATCATTAGTAACCTTTCTGAATACTTTTGTGTCATTTGCAAATTTGAGTACTTTGCTAGATATGTCATCTTCTAAATCATTTATATAAATTAAAAACAGTATAGGGCCTAATACTGATCCCTGTGGTACCCCACTCAAAACAGATTTCCAGTTTGAAATCTCACCATCTACTATTACTCTCTGTCTTCTGTGTGTAAGCCACTTTTCTATCCAGTTGAATACATCATTACCTATACCATGGGCTTTTAGTTTAAGTAACAATCTTTGATGTGGCACTTTATCGAAAGCTTTCTGAAAATCTAAGTAGACAACGTCCAATGGTGACCCGTCATCTACCCACTTTGTAATTTCTTCCAAAAAACATAAGAGATTGGTTAGACATGACCTTGCTTTTAGGAACCCATGTTGAGATGTATTTATTAATTTATGTTTTACAAGGAATTCCACCATGTGGTCTCTAATTAATGTTTCAAGTAATTTACATACAACTGATGTTAAACTCACTGGTCTGTAATTTTCTGGCTTGTTCCTCGATACTTCTTAAATAGCGGCATAATGTTTGCCTCTTTCCATTCTGAAGGAACTACTTCTTCTAGTGATAAGTAAATAAACAATTTTGCAAGTGTTGTACTAATTTGCTCAACAATTTCCTTAAGCAGTTTTGGTAGTATCCCATGAACTCCAGGTGATTTATTATCTTTCATCTTCTTAATTTTCTTTGCTATCATTTCAGGAGTTACAAATAACTGCCCTAAATGTTCTGATATATTGCCCTCAAATTTAGTAAATGGAACTGGAAGTGAGCTGATATCTTATGTGGTAAAAACTGAGCTGAAATACTCATTCAGGACCTCTGCCATTTGATACCCGTCTGAAATTATGTTTCACTGTTGTTTTCCAGTGGTCCCACCTTGTCTCGAAATTTCTGTATACTCCATACATAAGCATAGAAACTCTTGCTGTCATTTTTTATATTACCTGCCAATTTTTTTCAAAGGTTCTTTTAGATTTTCTAATTTCAGTTGTAGCAAGTGCCTCTTTGTAATTTACAGTCTTCATCCTTTCTGGTATGCCTATAAACCTTCCACATAGTTTACTTAAACACTATTTTCTAATAGCCTCTTTTGACAAGTGTTTCTTTCTAGACCGTTTTCCTTGTTTTTTCAAGAGAACATATTTATCGTTGATACTCTCAATTTCATATTTTAGAATATTCCAACATTCAGTTGCGGTCTTATTCATCATCATGTTATACCAATCTAGCTTTGCTAAGTATTTTCTCATATCTTTATAGTTACCTTTGTTGCAGTTTCTCCTATACGTTTTTTTATTTTTACTTTCTGATTTTACATTGATGTCAAAATGTATTTGATTGTGGTCACTGTTACCCAATGGTTCATGTATTTTTACATTGTCCACTAAGTGATGATAAAACTATATCTAATACATTTTCTCCCCTGGTTGGTTCTAGCACGTGCTGAGTAAGGAAGCTCTCCTGAATTAAAAATAGAAATTGTGTAATTTATTTATTTGTTTGAGCTCAACCAGGCTGTGAAAACATGCATGCATGCATGCATTGTGCGTGCATCGTTCATGTGCAAGTTCGTGTGTGCATGCGTGCATGTGTATATGCATGTGTACGAATGTTCATGTGCATGTCAATTAATTTAATATTCAAGTTTAGTCATATTTGTGTGTCTTTATGCTTTTTGTTATCCAGGAAATTAAGACTGAACAGCCAGACTATGACTATGCAACTCCACAGGTATGTCTTTAGCCCACTGTGTTACTAAACATAATCTGTTTAAATGTCTTTCTTCAATTAAGTTTTTGCTAGTCTTGTTTTAGAACCATTTCATGAAAAATCAAACTATTACAATATTTTTTACTGGATCTGGTCTCAATTCTGAAAAAAAAGGGCAAAGTTTGTCCGGCTCTATATACTATGACAAGGCTGTTTACACTTTTGCAAGTTAACCGATCTAACAATCAAGGTCAATTTTGTCGATGATTTTAGTAAGTGTATGTATTCTTGTTAAACAGACTATGCATATTATTAAACTGTTCACGCACTATGGATTTGAGCATCAACAAACCTGATTCACAGTGGACTAAATTATTGGATTTCTCTTTGAGGGTCTCAAATTGGTTGTGTCAATGTATGAACATTTGTATTAATAACTTCTCATTTTTGTTGTGTATCAACCGTCACCATTAGAAATACATTTAGAAGTGTTTATGAAGTAGATGTGCTGCAATAAACATATTCATACCTGTCTGATTATCCAGGAAGCAGACCCTAAAAAGTCTGTCTGTGATTATGCCACAACTCCACAGGTATGGTTCTCTCTTGGTTGGCCATTTGATTGTTAACTACCACAAAAATAGAACTTATAATAATCAATCTTTGTGTGTGCGTGTGTGTGTGCGCGCACACGGGCATGCATGCATGCGTGTTTACATGTGTGTTCTTGCTAGTGTATGTTGTCATATACACTTGCATACACACTGTATACAGACATGTCATCCTTGGATACTTCCCCTGGACATTTTCGCCACTAACATGAATAGGTGGATCTTCCCCTCTCTTCATAAGTGTTTTATAAAAGAAATATGGTTGATTATAAAGGAAATATTTGTTCTTAATTCGTAAAGTGTTTCTTTGCTAATACAGTCAAACCTCGGTTTAAGGTCACCTCAGTGATACGGTCACCTCACAATTGTGGTCACCCTGGGACAGTCCTAAATGATTTCCATAGTTAAGTGTAGGACATTAATCCTGCTAATACGGTCACCTCGCTATTCAGGAATACAGTCAGTAACAAGGTGGAAAATTATCAGATTGCTGCCAGATTACCCCAGCAGTTATGGTCAGTCACGACCGAGTAGCCATGATTGGCTTCGCAGCTGGCTGACCACTTGCTTATTCGTCAAAGCCAAGGTGCCACCAACAATTTCAATAGCAATACGAAGCCACACACTTGGCATGTTTACACACTGATACACAGTAACCAGTAAACTATGGAAAACAACAAAAGAAGCAAGACCCCAGTCATCTAAGGTAACACTTTGAACTCAAATTCTTAGCGGATGAGTAGATTTTACAGAAGAACACGATGCCATGGCAGGCCGCGGGCTTCGATGCCAACAATATGGCACCGTATAGTAGGCGCCTGATTGTTTGCTTAATGACCGCAGAACTCCATTGGAGTAGTAGCAAGAGAGCATTGCACATTACCGATTTTGTTCTCAATGTTGTATGATAAAACGATGTAATATTGTGAAACTAAATTGCTATGCATACACTACATTACACATGATATACTTGCTTAATGTGCATTGCTGTTAAAATTACATGCATCTGCATAGCAATTTTCCCCATGATTCTTCAGTGCCCATATTCAGTATTAAGGTAACCTCAGTATTAAGGTATCCTCAGTATTAAGGTCAGTTTGGTCCAGTCCCATGGGTGGCCTTAATATCGAGGTTTGACTGTATAATTATAAATATATACACAGTGAACCAAATAAAGTATATAACAAGTCAATTGCAAAGTGGTTTCTTTCCTCAATGCTATATGTGATGTCACATAAGAGATTATTAATAAGGTGTGGCTTCAACTTATAAAAGCTTCAACTGCAGCTTCAATTTATAAATACTTTATTTGGTTTTTTTGTGTATACATTTATAGCTATATGTAATACTATGTATTAATTAGTAAAGATACATTTGAAAGTAATGACAAAGTAATTCTTTCATAATCAACTAATTTAAAGAGGGGGAAATATTTGTTTTTGTGGTGGGAACATCCAGGGGAAATATATCAGGGGGGGCAAGGCTTTCACACGCATGCACGCACGCACGCACGCATGCACTCACGCACACACACAGATGTGTGTGTGTGTGTGTGTGTGTGTGTGTGTGTGTGTGTGTGTGTGTGTGTGTGTGTGTGTGTGTGTGTGTGTGTGCAGATGCATTTGAAAATGTACTTCAGGTCAATTAACGATTAGGCATTTTTCTCCGTCTCTTGTATCCAATAGACTTTTTGTGTCTGTGCCTTAATGTTCTGTGTTCCTGGACAGACTGTTTGTTCTAAGACTTCTGTCCTTTTCTCCACATAATTATATGGGTTACCATACATGTCACGTGGATACTAGATGACATTCTAGTGAGTGTTTCTTTTCAACAACAGTTAGTATATATTTTAGTTATATTTTTGAAATAATATGCTTTTTGAATTTTTAGATACTACCCATAGGAGATAAACTGAGTGAGCCACACTGTTTAAACAATGTGAGGGTAAGTTTCACATTTCTTACATATTATAATAATTATAATTAAATGACATAATTTTCGTCAAGACTAACATCTGTGTACTTCCATAATACCAGGCAAAATAATGAAATTGACAAGGTGCAGGACATTACTAAAATTGGCTTCCTGACAAAGTTAGAACTTGGTCTCAACCAGCTAAGATATTATAAAGATACATTTTTCACCAGTGTCAATGCGATGTTGAGTGCAACAAACTGGTGAATTGTGTAAACTAAGAATTGTCTTATGATGTACACTCGTTTGTGGGATATCTTTAAAATTCATGTCAGTAGGAAATGTTTTTCATCTAAGCTTTGTTAATAATGAGTTGTACTTATAAATCAAGTAATAACAAGCTAGGTGTAATAATAATTTGTGAAACCAATATGGTAGAGGAAACTGGGGCTAGTTGTAACAAAAACAGCATTTCAGTTGGAATTGTTACCCATTCGAAACTTTTTAATGCCAGTAAAACTGAAATATAAATACATGCTTAATGCAATATACATTTGTGGAATTATATGTTTTATGAGGTCTCCTAAAGTGTTACAATTTACCCTGATGTAACAGCCATTTCTAAAATTATGAAACATCAAATGCATAGAATAGCCATCTCAGTCACCACCACCAACGCAAATCATCGTTTTGTCTTTAAAATGGAGTCGTTTTTTTACCTTGTCAGTCAATCCATGTGATATCACATGCTTAAAACTATTGATGAACATAATGCTACCTTGCGAAATAATTGCCAAAAATTTACCCATGTCACAACTAGCCCCAGTCTTCCCTACAGATTACATTTGAACATGGGTCATACCCACCAACCTGGTGACTCAGTGCAGATGTGGTTGATGTGTACCACACTGCTAAGTGTGAGAAATTTATTGCAAAGCTAACTAGTCGTTACCCAGAATGTCATGTTTTTGATTGCTAGACGGCATCTGGGTATAAATGCAATTCATCGCGGGATCAATTGTAAAACTGGAAGTAAAACTTGTACTTCAAATTAGAGAGTCAGAAAGAATTAGTTTCAGCAAAGGAATACAGCATACCAACAATAACACTTACTGATATTAAACAGAAATCACAATGCTAGCATTGGAATAAAAAAATCAGCTGATCTCACGTTTGAATAACTTTGAATGCGATTGACCATGTGTTGGCATAAATACAGTATTGTTTTGTCTCACAGCAATAGATTACGGGTTGTACTTCTGTCGAAAGTGTCACCTTGTGTTAGTGTTATATTGTTCACCAGAGGCGCCACGGGATACCCTGGGTAGCCTCTATTATTGAGTCCAAATTAACACATTGAGAGTAGTGTAATAATAATTGTTATTATTGTGGGGCGCGATGGCGTACCGGTTAGAAGACTGGACTCTAAATCGAGAGAACCCGGTTTCAAATCCCACTGTGGTCGCTTTGAACCTTTGGCAAGTTTGATCACCCCACGTTGCCACAGTTCACGCAGCTGGTATAAATGAGTACCTGGCAATACAGACAGTGGTGGAAATGTGAACGAATAGTCTTTGCGCAATTGCAGCGTGGCTGAATGCTTCCCAGAGAAGTTGAGATGGCCTTGGAATGAACAGGTCTGCCAGGGGTGAAGTGTAAAGCGCTTTGAGCGGTCCTACGGACTGGATACCACGATATATAAGAACTTACCTTATTAGAAATTGAGGAAGGAGAGTTAATATATGAAACACAAATGGACCTAACCGTTGTGTGTAATATCAGAAAAGTGTTATCATGATATCGCTGACAACCATGACACTTTCTCAGCTGTCATGGAAACATCCAAATTATCAAGCAATTTCTCTGTAATGACATTAGAATATATTCCTTTCAATAACAGTCCACCAGTACAAATGCTTCTCCAGTTTTACTTTATCTATCCTCTTCAGGCCTGAAGCCCATCAGTCTGCAGCAGGCTTAGGTTCAAATGTGAGTCAGCACATTTAAATACAAATGTTTGAAATGATTCAAATGCATCCATATATGTTTGCATTTAAATACAAATGTTTTAAATAATTCAAATGCAAGTGGTTGAAATGATGCAAATGTAAGTGACTGAAATTATTCAAATGCAGATGTTTGATATTATTCAAATGCAAGAGTTTTTATGAGTGAAAAATGCCACAAAGGGCATATCAGTTTAGATCAACTTTATTAAATGTAGTTAAATAAAACAGACGCTTTATTACTAAATAAAAGACACATGCACAGCTACGACATAAAACGGTAACATCAAAGCTGATGTGCCAACTAGGGAACTACTTTCACGTTGTGACTCTTGTGAATCATCACAGCGTTACCAAATGCTCACAGAATGCGTCCATTACATTTGGCGTACCTCAGCACCTCAACGTGCCAATTTGCAGGTTCAACAATATGGTAATACTGAATAGACAAGGTGTGCTAATGGATAAACACACTCAACATTCAACAATGGTATCCACTATTTGGACATCATAGATATGTACACAGGAATCCAACAGGATACTGTTTGCTTTATTTGAAATGTACTGTTAAATTGTTAAGTGTCCATGGAAAAAATTTGAAATGTATATACAAACTGTCTTCGTGGATGATTTTTAAATTGTTCACATTAGAAATATGCATTAAAGGCATCTAATGTTTTGATTCAAATGCAAATCTTTTTTAATCAAGTGCAAATGTAAATGATTTTGATACAAATACTAATGTATTTTATTCAAACGCAAATGTTTTGGTTCAAATGCAAGTGCAAATATGACACTGCATTTAAATGCAAATGCAACATTTTCAAATGCATTTGCATTTGAACCCAAGCCTTGTCTGCAGTACACTTTCTCCAGCGAACTCTGTCTTTGGCGAGCTGTTTAGCGTCATTCCAACATTTCCATCCCAGTTGTCATTTTCCTTTTTCCACAAAAGTCTTTCCTTGCCAAAATGTTGACTCCCAGTCAAACATGGCTCCATGACACATACTCACACTATTAAAGACAGTGTTTTTCAGTAGCAATATTTCTTTAGGGAAAACAGCTTCAAATCTACAATTTTCAATGGTGAAATAGTTACACTTTTTAATAATAGTTCCACATAATGTGTACAATAATCGATAATATCAAAATATTATATGATTATTTTTTATGTGCAGTGGTTTATACAGATCTATGTATTTTCTGTTTTCCAGCAACCAGTAGATGACGACATTTATGACGAGATTGATGTCAGAAGGAGCCAGGTTTGTGACAACTTTGATGTTTGGTCTTAGTAACATACATACTGTATAGTTCAGCTAATTGTTTTTTTGTGACACTTGTTAAGTACACATCGTTAAAATGTATGTGAACCATATAACAAAAAAACAAAGTTTAGACTATGCTAAAACAATATGTTTGGTATAGGTATACTGAAACAAAAGAAGACATTTACAATAGAAATGTTGCTCTGGTGATATTGTCTTCACTAATCATACAATTTCTGACCATGACTGATAACTTATAATAATAATGTAATTGCTACAGTAGAAATGTCTACATTTACATATTTTAAAAACGAACAAAGAAGACATAACTTTCTAAAGTGGGTAGCATTTTTTAGAATTTCAAATGCAACAATTTATATTTCCACTAGTCATTCATTTAATTTCATAGCCACTGTGTATGCTTACTTGCAGTGACATTTTAGAAAAGGGCTAAGTAAGACTTACTTTGAATGCAGCTTTACAAAATTGTGTAAATGTGAATTTGCCTAATGTGCCAACAGGTGCAGCGTTTGAGGAGATGGCTGCAGGCTAATCTGACCATTGTCAGCGTCATCGTGGGAGTGATTGTCATCGCGAGTCTCGTTGGTGTTATCATCGCCTTGATTAGTAAGAATCGATGACGCAGCACAGATGTGAAACAGTCGATATTTGTCCAAGTCACACAACTGTTATCACAATCAATGTTACTGCTGTCGTGGGTGTTATGATATCATCAGTGTCATTATCATTAGCTTAGTTATGTTGTTACTAATTTAGTTATCAATGGAACATTGACATGTCAAAAGGATGATCATTGTATTATAATGTGTTTAATTTCATCGTGCCACCACTCAATTTATCACTGCAACATTAATTATCAAGATTGTCATCATGATTGGTGACTGGAAGTGTACAAGATGTTGTTTCTTTTTGATCAACATAGACATCACCATCATCTGATCAATTTCATCACTGTCATCCGATCAACATCATTACCATCATTTGATCAATGTCATCACCTGATCAATGTTGTCACCATCATCTATCAACGCCATCACCTGATCTATGTCATCAACTCCATCATTCTGATCAATGTTATCACCATCATCTGATCAACGTCATCACTACCATCTAATCAACGTCACCACCATCATCTGATCCATGTCATCACAATCATTTGATCAATGTCATCACCATCATCTCATCAACAATGTCATCACTGTCATCTGATCAGCGTCATCACTGTCATCTGATCAATGTCATCACCATCATTTGATCAATGTCATCATCATCTAATCAATGTCATTACCGTCATCTGATCAATCAGCGTCATCACAGTCATCTGGTCAATGTCATCACCACCATCTGATCAACGTCACCACCATCATCTGATTAATGGCATCATCACCATCATCTGATCAACAGCATCATCACCATCATCTGATTAATGGCATCATCACCATCAGCTGATCAATGTCATCAACATCATCTGATTAACGTCAACACCATTATCTGATGAAAGGCATCACAATTATCTAATTCATGGCATCATTACCATCATCTGATCAACAGCATCATCACCATTTTCTTATCGATGGCTTCATCATCAACTGATATGATGCATTGATATCATCATCACCAAAGTGAAAGTGCTTTATAGTTTTGTATTTATTTAGTCAAGGAAAAAAGGTCTTAAAGTTTCAAAGTATTGATCATAAAACGGTCTTAAATCTAATCAACCCAAAGCAATGATACCAGATATAATTATGAAAATGAGCGTACGTTAATGCTTCATTACAGGCCCATAAATATATCTGCTACAGGTATTGTTGCTACATGAGTGTTCCTTATGTCTTGTCTGTATTGCTAGAAGCCCCCACCACAACAAGTAATCAACCAGAAAATTCTACAGTGGAAACAACGTCCTATCCACCAGGCAAGTTTACTTGTTCTTCCTAACAGACGTCTCTCTCCTGTTTGAGGACGAGATAAATTCAGGATCACACAACTGTACTTTCATGACTATTTGATGATCATTGTATGTGTATCCACAATTGTTGTCTTTGGCCTTCTTATACACACATACATACGCAAATGCATATAGACATATAGTATACATACATGAATGCCCGTGCACATATACATGCATGCACGCCAGCACACACATGACACAGAAATGCACACACATGATACAGACATACACACACATGACACATACATGTCACACGCATGACACATACATACAGAAGTAGTATTTGTGTATCAATATGTGCCACGGTATATAGTGCCTATGTTTCATGGTACAATGCTACTTATATGCTTTGATACTTGTGCTGACCACTGGTAATGCTGTCTAGACTCACTGACACTGTCACTCTGTATCACTGTAGAGCTCACATTGACTGCATGACATGCTGTAATAAGACAGTGGTGCTTAACTGCCAACTGCACATTTGATCGCCCTGCTAGTGCAGTTGATTACCTCGCCCGGTTATCACCAGGTGGCACTGCCATGCACATTAATCCAGCAGCACAATTTTGCAATGTGGATCAAATGTGCGGGTGCATGGAGAGTTTCACTCAACAAAAACAACTGTATGGCTGCAAGTCTTCCATCCTAACCTGTCCTTGTTTAAACCCCAGAATGTTCTAGATTCATTAAAGCAACAGCAGCACCACTAACCATTATAGTGTTGCAGGTTAGAACTTTCTCTGCCGCTTTCTCCCTTGCTAATGCCTCTGAAGTCAATTTTAATGTAATAATTGTTAAAACTGCCAAACTCCCAAAACCATGCCATTTTCAATTGCAAATTCTTGTTAGCAGCAAACAATTTTTTTGAAAATATAGATCGAAAGAACCTCCTGATTGACTTGAAAACACAACCATCAGAAAGAGCATTATTAATTTGACAAAGTATTACGATATTTGAAAAATGGAAATATTAAGTCGTTTTGCACTGTTGTAACTTCAAGAATTTTGAAAGGCGACATTTGGTCAGTTAGAACGGCAGAGGACACATATTGTTCTATGTAATGTGCTTGTGATTTGACAGGATACAAGTATTGCCAACACAATACTCCCTGCAAGAATGGTGGGACATGCATCGACTTACCAGGATTAAAATATGTGTGCGTGTGTCCAAAATGTGGGTGCAGCAAAACCTTTTGGTGACTGCATAATAGGTATGTGATGATTAAATATATACTTTCTTTATGATGCCTAGTTCTTCTCCCCCTCTTTGGTCCGTTGCGGGGTGGGGGCCTCATCACTAGTCTGTCCTACTCTCTCAACCCACTCTCAGCTGTTTACTTCTGCCCTTTTGAGATCTCCCTCTGTCTGCCAGCTGAACCATGGTCTTCCTCTTCTTCTTCTTCATTCCAATCTCTTCTCTTAATTCCCCCATCTTCCTTCTGTCTTCTGGTTTCACTTTACATATTCCACTAACCCAGTTGTTCTCTACTACCTGCAGCTTCTCCTGTCGCTATCAGAGCAAGTGTTCCCAATCCATATACGCAAGCTGGTATCATGCAGGCTTCCAACATTTTCGCTTTAGCTGTTTCTTCAACTTTCTTTTTTCCTAATTACCAGTATAAATCATTGTGGAACTTGTTATCTGCCTGATCGACAAACCTTACCCTTCAAATAGGGCAGTCATATACAGGAGAATATTATGATGAAATGCTGCGAGATACTCCTTGTCCTGAGTTTAGGACTTATTCTTATTCACAGAAATAATGTATAAAACATGTAATGCAGCACGTGATTATGTATGTGCTCTGTTGAATGTGGAATAAAAACCTGTTGAATTGAATTAAACACATTGTAATTTTTTCAGATAGAGCCAACATTTGTAAGCCAGAAGACCTGCCACCTTCAAACCTGGTGGCACATCCTTACCTCTGCACAAAGTTTTACAACTGTGAGCCAAGAGCATGAGCAATATGTCTACCACCATTACGATGGAAACCATGTATTCAACCCCGCTACAGATTTGTCCGATTATCCTGGAAATGTTCCATGCGCAAAACAGAAGGGTAAGTTTGGACCATGACCACCTGTGAAATTACATTACAACAACAACATGTGTAAACATTATAAACTTGTATATCTAACATGTTCAGTTTCAATCCAAGCTGTCTCTTGGGTGTCACCTGTAGGACGTGATAGTGCAGTGGTTACTACAGTATCACCTGTAGGGCGTGATAGTGTGGTGGTTACTACAGTATCACCTGTAGGTCGTGATAGTGCTATGGTTACTACAGTGTCACCTGTAGGATGTGATAGTGCAGCTGTTACTACAGTGTCACCTGTAGGGCATGATAGTGCAGCTGTTACTACAGTGTCACCTGTAGGGCGTGTTAGTGCAGTGGTTACTACAGTGTTACCTGTAGGGCATGATAGTGTGGTGGTTACTACAGTATCACCTGTAGGACGTGATAGTGCTATGGTTACTACAGTATCACCTGTAGGTCATGATAGTGCTATGGTTACTACAGTGTCACCTGTAGGGCGTGATAGTGCAACTGTTACTACAGTGTCACCTGTAGGGCATGATAGTGCACCTGTTACTACAATGTCACCTGTAAGGCGTGATAGTGCAGTGGTTACTACAGTGTCACCTGTAGAACGTGATAGTGCAGCTGTTACTACAGTGTCACCTGTAGGTGTGATAGTGCAGTGGTTACTACAGTGTCACCTGTAGGACGTGATAGTGCAGTGGTTGCTACAGTGTCACCTGTAGGACGTGATAGTGCAGCTGTTACTACAGTGTAACCTGTAGGATATGATAGTGCAGTGGTTACTACAGTATCACCTGTAGGACGTGATAGTGCTATTGTTACTACAGTGTCACCTGTAGGACATGATAGTGCAGTGATTACTACAGTGTCACCTGTAGGGCATGATAGTGCAGCTGTTACTACAGTGTCACCTGTAGGACATGATAGTGCAGTGGTTACTACAGTGTCACCTGTAGGACGTGATAGCGCAGTGGTTACTACAGTGTCACCTGTAGGACGTGATTAGTGCAGTGGTTACTTACTACAGTGTCACCTGTAGGACATGATAGTGCAGTGGTTACTACAGTGTCACCTGTAGGACGTGATTAGTGCAGTGGTTACTTACTACAGTGTCACCTGTAGGACGTGATAGTGCAGCTGTTACTACAGTATCACCTGTAGGCCGTGATAGTGCAGCTGTTACTACAGTGTCACCTGTAGGGCGTGATAGTGCAGTGGTTACTACAGTGTCACCTGTAGGGCATGATAGTGCAGCTGTTACTACAGTGTCACCTGTAGGGTGTGATAGTGCAGTGGTTACTACAGTGTCACCTGTAGGACGTGATAGTGCAGTGGTTATTACAGTGTCATCTGTAGGACATGATAGTGCAGTGGTTACTACAGTGTCACCTGTAGGGCATGATAGTGCAGCTGTTACTACAGTGTCACCTTTAGGGCGTGATAGTACAGTGTCACTTGTAGGACGTGATGGTGCAGTGTCACCTGTAGGATGTGATGGTGCAATGGTTACTACATCATCATTGCTACCATTCACAGCTTTGGGTTACTTTGTTCACAGCACATTGCCACAATAATAATGCAGCTGGGCTGCCAGAAGGAACAACTTAATCTCACATGACACTCCTCTATTTAGCGCAGGACTGTTCAGGTTCAGAAGCAAAGTTCATGAGGCATTCAGGCGGCCGAGTTGTGATAGCAGCGATCTGGGGTCATAGGGCGAGCATTGCGGGGATGTTCCGAATAGTGAATGGCAAACGAGACGATCCTCGTTCATTCTCCATCTTCATTGGCAAAACAGCTGCAGACATCCAGGTGTTTTCTGTGTTCAAACAGTGAACATTCTTTGAGAGGTCTCATGGGTCACTGTTGACTGGACCACAACCATACAAGCATGCCTTCATGCTGCACAGAAGTCCTGCGTCTTTCCATACACACCACAGCGAGGTGAATCTACCGCCCACAACATCTGAATAAATGAATACACAGTTCTATTTGTTAGCTTGTATGAAAACTGCAAATAGTACAGTTTAGCCAGTAAACTTTACTTTTCTACTATTGTATTGCAGACATCAAGTTGTGTGCTGATATTACGTGTGCTAATGGAGGAACTTGTCAAGACACTGTAAGTGGTTTCATGTGTGAATGTGCGGCAGGCTACAAAGGACAGAAGTGTGAAATAGGTGAGTTATTGCTGTGGTGTTAGGTGGACTGTGGTCACACTGGCTGGGTGGTCTACTCGTTTCTTCTCAATGTTCATTCACATGGGGAATGAATTCTGGAAGGTGTTTTAAGTGTGATTCTTGAATCATGTATTCCCAAGCTTAGCTCTATGGTGCTGGTTGGTATATGGTATGGCCATTTGTATTAGATAGGGATGTGTATAATCTGCTAATTTTATTGTAACTTATAGTGTTAGTCTGTTAGACAAGCATATTGTATTCCTTTACTTTCTCAGTGTCTGCGTAGATGAACTGAGTGAACAATGTAAACTGTGTGATGTTACTTGTCATGTGAATGGACACTTGATTAATCATATATTGTATGTTGATGACTTAATCATGAAGTCATAAACTATAATACACAGCAGCAGTTGTAGTATCAGCCAGTAAAGGCATCTGACCCAAGTACTGTTGAGTGTATTTTTTTTTTCTGTATTGCTAGAAGCCACCGCCACCACATCAAGTAATCAACCAGAAAGTTCTGCAGTGGAAACAACGTCTTACCCACCAGGCAAGTTTGTAACATTGGATTACTTTGTGTTTAACATGCAGGCTTCTTGGGTACATGTTCCCACTTGTAAGTAAAATAATGAATAGAGATGTATGATAAGTCAAGTTCTTTTAGCCAGTGCCAGATAGGGCAATTAACGTACAAATAATGAAATAATGTAAAAACTGATTAACCAAATTCACCACACTACACGGCATAAAAAGAAATATTTTATAAAATAAAACTGGAAAGATAATTAAAAAGTGCACTCAGTAATTTGTCTAATGAGTGTTAGAAGCAGAAAACTTATTTTGGTAAATAAGTAAATGTTACGTTTTACATATTGTTCTATGGACTAGCAGAGAATTCACCCTTGCACAGCTTCTCGAATGCTTGTACATATGGTTTGCTATCAGTGAGGACACATGTCTTGCTGTTGGCCTGTGGGATGTATGGGCTGAAATGTTTAGTTGCTGTGGCAATTGCCAATGCTTCCACCTCACAAGGTAGCCAGGACACATCCACGTAACTTTATGCTGAAGAATCCCGCAACATGTAGCTTGTTGGCTCTTGTGACTGGCGTCCAGCTATTACATCGTCTAGCGGTGTGAGTAGTCTTGAGCATCTTGTAATAACATGCACCATCACCTTGTAAGCACCGATGAATGACCACATATCACCTACTTTCTCAGGTGCATTGCTCAATGCTAGTGTCACGATGCGGTGTGGACTGGCTCAAATGGTGCCCAGATTCCAAAGCCATCCCAGGATTGTGGTAGACTTGGGGCAAATGACTGTCTTTGATGCAGACAAACAAAGGTCACATCTGTACAAGGCACACAACACCATCCTCCAATGCTGTAGCAGCTCATCAGGGCTGTTTCATCCACAATACAGATCATCCGTAATCTTAGCGACTATGCCCTCTTGAAGAAGGTCTCCTAGTACCCAACACATGATCTCTTCTGGTGCTGTTTCAGAGCCTGGCATGCCCATTGCAGATCGCACATACACTCGTACTCCACAGAATGGAGTCGCAACCCCGCAGTATTTCATTGATCCACATTATAACAGTATTTGGTAGAAAGCATTTGTGAGGTGTGTGGCGACGATGTACTTCCACTGAGCAATAAGACGTAGGGTGGAATCAATGTCAGGCATATGGGATGGCTGAGGCTTGCTATAGCGTCCTATGTCAGCGATTGCAGTAACGAGACGGAAACCTCCACCTGCTTTCTTCACTAGGAAACACGGATTGAGGTACTCGACGGAGATATCCACATCTTCAGTATGTTTGAAGACTCCTATTTTCGTCAGATCATCAAAGTTTTGTTTAAGATTGAGGTATACAGCCTTTCTGCTGATTTACTTAAAAACACAACCATCAGAAACAGCAGTATTTATTCGACAAAGTATCACAACATATGAAAAATGGAAATATTCAGTCAGTTGGCAGTATCATAACTTCAAGAAATGCGACATTTGATCAATTAGGACAGCAGAGGACGCATATTGTTCTATGTAATGTTTTTGTGATTTGACAGGATACAAGTATTGCCAACACAATACTCCCTGCAAGAACAGTGGGACATGCGTCGACTTACCAGGATTCAAATATGTGTGCGTGTGTCCAAAATGTGGGTGCTCCACAGCAAAACCTTTTGGTGACTGCATAATAGGTATGTGATGATTAAATATATTGGTTGTCCTCATGATACCTAGTTCTTCTTCTTCCCCTTTGGTCCCTTGCAGGGTAGGAGCCACATCACTAGTCTGTTTTACCCTCTCAACTTGTCTGCCATTCTCTCCCCTCTCAGCTGTTTACTTCTGCCCTTTTGAGATCTCTCTCTGTCCACCATCTTAACTTTGGTCTTCCGCTTCTCCTTCTACCACCTTCTTCTATTTTCCCTGCTCTCTTTGTCATTCTCTCCTCACTCATTCTCTCTATGTGTCCTACCCGTCACAGTCTCCTCCCCACTACCTTCATCCTCGTATGTTTCTTTATTCCAGTCTCTTCTCTTAATTCCCCCATCTCCCTTCTGTCTTCTCATTTCACTTTACAGATTCCCCTAACCCAGGTGTGCTACCTGTAACTTCTCCTCCTGTCTAGCTGTCAGTGCACATGTTTCCAACCCATATACACAAACTGGTTCCAAGAAGGCTGCCAACATTTTCGCTTTAGCTGTTTCTTCAACTTTTGATTTTCCAAACTACCAGTATAAATCATTGTGGAACTTGTACACATTATCTGCGCGATCGACACACCCCTTCAAATAGGGCAGTCATGTACAGGAGAATATTATGATGAAATGTTGTGAGATACTCCTTGTCCTGGGTTGAGGACTTCAACTGATCCGAATTCATAGAAATAACATGAAAAACATGTAATGCAGCATGTGTTTATGCATTATTTATAATGTGTATGTTAATAATAAATGGACCCCAGATTGTGGCAACATGTAGGATGTACAAGTGCTCTGACACTGCGAGTGAATGTGCGCCAGGCTACAAAGGACAGAAGTGTGAAATAGGTGAGTTATTGCTGTGGTGTTAGGTGGACTGTGGTCACACTGGCTGGGTGGTCTACTTGTTTCTTATCAATGTTCATTCACATGGGGAATGAATTCTGGAAGATGTTTTAAGTTTGATTCTTAAAACACGTATTCCCAAGCTTAGCTCTATGGTGCTGTTTGGTATATGGTATGGCCATTTCCATTTGTATTAGATAGGGATATGTATAATCTGCTAAATTTATCGTAACTTATAGTATTAGTCTGTTAGACAAACATATTGTATTCCCTTTCTTTCTCAGTGTCTATGTAGATGAACTGAGTGAACCATGTAAACTGTGTAATGTTGTTTGTAATCATTGTATTATTTTAATGCACAGATGTCTGAGAATTCAAATAACAGTGACACGATGATATGGCAGTTATGTTTTTATTTCAGTTAAATAAACACATCTGGATGTCCTCAAGCCCGCCACCCTTGGATAAGCCAGTCTGTTACCTGACATGGCCCACTGAGCTCCGTGATTGGTCAACACAGGAACTACCTTTGTGTTTTATATGTCTACTGAGTAGGTTACACAATTCAACAATTTGGGACATCTGGCATTTCACGAGTCCACACTTAAATGTGAAATATGTGTCTTTACATTGGTATAATGTAGCACCAGGTAAGGTCAAATATATATATATTATAATAAATACAGTGTTTTAAGGTTCAGCTCTTATGGGCAGTGCAAAGTTTCATACGGGCAACATTTTTTACTGGTCACCAATTGTGCTTTCTGTCGTGCATTGCTTGCAACAAAAAGAATATATCCCAACAATCGCTGAATTTGTGAATGAAATATGCTGTTAAAATTGCTGTGTTACAATTATTTAATTTTCAAATCATGAAGCAAACTTTGGAGAATATTGAAAAAAAAAACAAATGTCAACTTCACCATGCTATAAAAAATTCCAATGTCATTACACATTACCATCAATGTCATTACACATTACCATCAATGTCATTACACATTACCATCAATGTCATTACACATTACCATCAATGTCATTACACATTACCATCAATGTCATTACACATTACCATCAATGTCATTACACATTACCATCAATGTCATTACACATTACCATCAATGTCATTACACATTACCATCAATGTCATTACACATTACCATCAATGTCATTACACATTACCATCAATGTCATTACACATTACCATCAATGCAGATAAGCAACTGTAGCCATGTTTGTTTGTTTTGTTCCACTAAAATAATTATTCAGTTCCAATGGTTACTTTTAACTATGTCCATTATGCACATTTTGTCAATGTGCATGAAAACATAAATAATTTTTCAAGATGGCTACCAATTGTGTTTTGCGAATTGCGACTGGAATGTTTTTGTTTCAATTAAAAATGAGATAAAACCAACAAACCAAAGATTACAAACTCTTTCACACATAAATGTGCTTAGCAATATGATCGTACTAACAAAATACAATTTAAATAAACAAAAACGTTCAAACTAAATGACAGATGATGCACAGAACAGCAGAATACAAATGCAGATTCTTGTTCTGTTTGAGATTTGAACCCGATCAAGTTATAAATAGCCGAATGGCAGCATTGAAAAACAACAATTGGCAGGCTGGCTGCCACACACATATATAATGTTCAATATGGAATATAACAACTGTCTGTATACAGTGTATAGAATGTGCTGATGGAGCACATGCTGGGCTATCCTGACAATTATGTGAGAAGTTGATCCATACAAGCTGAATATGCTGATGTGGCCATTCTGTGTGTCCTGTCGAGTAGGGGCGATAGTTTCTGTTGTATTAGATATAGGGAAGTGATTAATGTTTTGGCTGAATGCATGATACATATGTGCCTTTGATAATTGCTACGCTAAATCAAACTTGTCTCCAAAATTACAATGTCTATTTGAGGTCAGACCACTACAATTTGTTTGCAATAAGTGGCTGATTCAATTATTTTAATACAGTGGCAATAGGAAATTATTCCATCTCAACCAGCATGTTTGATTCTACTAAATGAGTGATTCTCTTATATGCGAATCTCTTAAGCAGTGTCTACTGTAATTCATGGATATAATATTTTGGATAAATTAGTAAACATTGCTGGTCATTGCAGAAGCAGGCATTTTAAAACAGCAGGTATGTGAGTATGTGATTTTGACTAAACTTGGAAGTGTGTGATTTTGGTTAGACTTGTTAAGCAATTGAAGCACATCTCTGAGATTGTTATCTTTCAGTGTCAAATGCATAAAAGAAAGATACAATGTTGCCACACCAAATGCTTTCAGAAGGAATTACACAAGCATCTTGCTGCAAAGTAAATGCCAGTAGTATATTTAGAGTTTAGGAGTTTAGATAGTATATTTTATGCACATGTTTGTACTATATGATAAAAAAAATTGTGTGTGTATATATATATATATATATATATTTTAGTCAAAATTATTATTTTTTAATTGATGCATTTGTCTGCAGTTTCACTGTTGTGATTTGGTTGTGTCTAACCTCCATGTTCTTACAATGCTCCGTTGCTTCCCAAAAAGCCACGTTTTAGCAGCTGTGTTGCTGTTGTTATATGTGTGGTTGAATGTAAAGCAATATTTTTGCACTTAATAAACAAGTCATGATTGGTTTCTTTTCAATTTGCATGTACAAGGTTTTCCTAAATTATTTTTCCTATTTTGAATGTACATAAAAATAAATAATATACATACAGGTACAATGTGCGCCATCTTGTAGTCCAACTGAGAGTTTCTATTGACGCCATTTTCTTATCAGATATGTCTCCACTAAGTAGAGTAAGCCTGAAAAAGAACAATGGTGACCCTGCATGAGAAGGCTCAGTCCGTCCTGTGGCTTGGGACCAAGTCAGTGACTGTGGTGCAGCTTAATTAGGCCTACAGACGGCAGTACGGGAAGGAACTATGTCGAAACCAACTATCCAGGAGTAGTTGAAGTTCATGGAGACAGGCAGTGTGCTACAGCGACTGGTGTGAGGACAGCCTTCTGTCGGTGATGAGCGTGCACCCGTCGCTGACTTGTTCTCTGCAAGCCAAAATATTCATTAAGTCTTCTCTTGCACGTTCACCACAGGTGCATAGTGTGGGGAGTGCTTGTAACCATCTTCTGTTAGTTAGTCTGGTGTTCCGTGAGACTAACACCCTGAATCCAATGCAGCCTACACATCTCTGTCTTACTGAGTGGCTGTTCATCCTTCCTCTTAAGTGTCCAATACTCTCCGACAGCAAAGGGTGGGTTTGATGGCAGTCTTATATAGCTGATGTTGCGCTTCAGTGGTACCTTCTTGTCGCACACTACTCCTGTGAGTTCTTTCCACTTGTTCCAGGCTAGGCATACTTGGTTTTTACAGTCTATCTCAATACTGCCTTCCGCATCGAAGATCGAGTCCAGTATTTGAATTTGGAGATAGTCGGTAGCTCCTGGTTGTCCATTGTTAGTCTGCACTCGGACGCCAAAGGTGCCAGGTATTCTGTTTTCTGCTAACTCTCAGACCCCGGTTCTCCATAGCATTCCTCCACACCTCCAGTTGTTGTTCAGCCTCTTCTTTCGTTTCCTCACACAGCACTAGGTCATCAGCAAACATCATAGCTCGGGGTGGTGTTGTGGCGATGTTCTCTGCTATCACATCCATAATAATAATGAACACCAGTGGGCTAATAGCTGAGCCCTGATGTTGGCCAACGCTCACCTCAAAGCTGGCTGTTGTTCCTGCGTGGGTCCTCACTGCAGTCTTACAATCTGTATACATATCCTGGGTGGCTTTAACATAGATTTCCTCTACTCCTTTTTTTCTCAATGCCCACCAGATCAACTTATATGGGATTGTCATTGGCTAAATATTGAAGCAGGTTTTTTTTATGGCCGGATGCCCTTCTTAACACCTACCCTCCTCGTTTTTCCGGGCTTTGGGTCGACTAGGCTTGTCAATACAAAGTTGATCGCTAGATGGCGCAACCTGTGTGGCACTTTGCCAATACACGCTAGCAGAAACTGGTATTCTTTTCCCAGTAGGCGGAGGCACTGCATGGTGTCATCTCATTACCCAAATGTGGACTGGTCGTGCGACGATCTAGGTGATGCAATATCACTGTTCAAACAGAAAATGAATATGTACTTAGAAGATGAAAAAAACTGAAAACGACGAAGCGCAGGCATGAAAAATATGCAGAGGCATTGGAGATGAATGGTTAAGACGCTTGAACGCGAGCGGAGCGGCTGACGAAGAAACACGACAGCGAAGTGAGCGAGAACCAGCTGAAAATGAACATAAACTTCAGAATAAACCGATTAAACTTGATACGCTACCAACAACAAGCTGAAGAGACGTTAGATCGGTTTAGGACGCTAGGTATTAAGTGTGATTTCATCGACCTGGAGGTCGGCTAGAGCTAATCATAGCTAGCGCACCGCATGAGGACTTCTGCAAAGATCTGCTGGGAAGGCCAAAATATAATATATTATGGTATTGCTGACTTTCTGAAAGCAGTCACAAACTACAACCAATCAACAGCGGGTGCGCAGAGGTGCAAGGAATAGCGCGTGTGAACAGCCAACGGTACCAAAGGTGTGGTACGAAACACAAACCACGGCAACGTCCAGCGTTCAATGATGAGTGTCATGCGTGCCGAGTTCGTGGACACTGGACAAAATGCTGCAAAACTGGCATTGGTAAGCACCCAGATCGTAAGCACAACGACGGGCCGCAGCATACGCGTCGCAGAAGTACACACACAACACACGACAGGAAAGGCAGCAAAAGCCGACCCCGAGGTCGATGCAAGAGTGACAAAGTGGACACAGGTGGATGATCACACAGACTGGTGCTCGAGTCTAACCTTCCCTACAAGGAGGACGGGTCTATTCGGGTGTGTCTGGACCCAAAGAGACCAAATGACACTAAAAAGATGTCCCTACAATATTCCGACGGTTGAAGAATTGAATCCAGAGTTCGCAAATGCCAGTCTTCAGTAAGCTAGACGCAAAAGCTGGCTACTAGGCGATTCACCTTGACGAAGAATTGCACTTACTGACCACATACCGAACACCGTTTGGTTGATACTGCTGGCTGCGACTCCCGTTCGGACTGAGCACATGATATTTTCCAGGCTAGGATTGATGAGATCCTTGAAGGCATAAATGGTGTTCTGAGCATCGCCGATGACGTGTGTGTACGTGAAAAAAAGCAGTGGATCATGGCGCCAACCTGATCCGCTTGGTGAATCGAGCAGCAGAAAAAAGCCTTGTATTCAACAACGACAAATGTTTCATCAACCAAGAATCTATCTCGTGCTACGCCAATACGCACATAACCAAAGTCATCAAACCAGGTTCTGCGAACGTACGAGACATCAAGAACATGCCGACACCCAAGTGTTCGGAAGACCTACAGCATGATGACAAACTTGTCTCAGTACATACCGCATTTCGCTGAGAAATCACAAATGCTTCTCGAGAAAGACACGACATGGACGTGGGACAGTGCCTATCAGAAGCAACTAGACGAGTTGAAAGAAGCTGTAGAATGCCTGCTCTGTTCTTGTGTATTTGCTGCTTAAAGTACGTGTGGGGCAAATTTGCCCCGGCACCTGGGCGGACTTCCCCCGACATGAGGCAAGTCTGCCCATGCTTGGGTAGGACTACTAAGAGTCAGATTTGGATATTGGCTTTTAACAGTTTTGGCATTTGTTGATAGCACAAGATGAGTTCAACGACCACGTGTTCAGGACCAAGGCGAGCCACATTTTTTGGTGGATATCGGCTGTGGTCAACCAGCCTAGAGAGGGATGGGCTCCGCTAGGTTGCAAATATGCCCTAGACACACCATGATCATGAAAACCAGTTTGAATCACATACCGGATCGGTCGCAGCCCGGGTCAAAAATGACCGCGCCTCCCGCCGTACATCAGGACGGGGGTGTTAAGTATGCTACTGGTGCCCCTACCAAAAAGATACGTGGAAGAAACGACATCACCATCGGCACATGGAACGTCAGGACATTGAGAGCTGCAGGAAAACTGAAAGAATTCACACATGAGATGGAGAGATACAGATGGAATCTGCTTGGACTCGCCGAGATGCGATGGAAAAGCTTTGGTGAAACATCGACCGAAGAAGGACACAAAGTCTACTTCAGTGGCAAGAAGGACAAACACGAACAAGACGTTGGGTTTCTTGTTCACAAAGACATCGTGAACACTGTCATGGGTTGTCATCCTATCTCCAGCAGGCTCATCACCATCCGCCTGAAGGCAACTCCCTTCAACATGACAGTCATACAAGTTTATGCCCCAACGTCTGATTATGATGACAGTGAGGTGGAAGATTTCTATGGTCAGCTGCAAGAAGTCATAGAGGAAACGCCAAAGAAAGACAATCTTATTGTACTAGGAGACTGGAATGCAAAAGTGGGAAAGGATGCGCAGAACAACTGGCAAGACACTTGCGGACCTTTCTGTAACGCGGAAACAAATGAGAGAGGTCACAGGCTCCTCGAATTTGCAATGTACAATGAACTGATGCTGGCTAACACATATGGCCCACACAAAACATCTAGAAGATGGACCTGGCACAGCCCAGATGGAAAACATCACAATCAGATCGACTACATCTTGGTGAAACGGCGCTTTCACACAGGAGTGAACATTGCCAGGACACGAAGCTTTCCAGGAACAGATATCGGAAGTGATCACGACTTGCTGATGACAACCTTCCACATTCGCCTGAAGAGGATCAGCAAACCAAAGCCAACAAGAATCAAATTTGACATCGAGAAACTTAAGGATCCTGATGTAGCAGAAGCATTCAAAGCAATGATAGGTGGGAGATTTGCACCACTTATCATACTGGATGACAAATATACCGACGTGAACTTGTTGACCAACACCTTCAACAAAATAGTGACTGACACAGCCCGCGAGATCCTTGGAAAACACCGTCGGACAAAGAAACCATGGGTCACAGCAGAAATCCTAGATCTTTGTGACAAAAGAAGGGAATTGAAAAGGAGAAAATGTGATCCTGACGGTGCAGCAAAATACAGAGAAGTCAACAAGAAGATCAAACAAGATATGGGAAGAGCAAAAGATAACTGGATAGCAGAACAATGCTGTGAAATTGAAGACAGCTTGAGCAAGAACAACAGTAAGAAGGCTTATCAAATAGTGAAAGACCTGACATCAGTTAAAAAAGGGATAACTACCACTATCCAAGACAAATCAGGGAAATGCCTGACAGTCACAGAAGAACATCAGATCCTCAATCGATGGACAGAATACTGCTCAAAATTGTACATCCACAACACCAACGGAGACCCAGTAGTACTAAATTGTCCACAGACTACTGAAGAGGACGACTACCCCATTCTTCGTGAGGCTGCAGTAAAGTCTCTGAAAAAAGGAAAGTCAGCTGGAATTGATAACATACCAGCAGAACTGGTTCAAGCTGGGGGAGAAGCCTTGATTATCACACTTACAACAATCTGCAACAAGATCTGGCAGACAGGAGAATGGCCCACCCCATGGACTCAGTCACTGATCATCACACTTCCCAAGAAAGGCAACCTACAGATGTGCCAAAATTACAGAACAATCAGCCTCATCCGAGCAAAGTCATGTTGAAGATACTTCTAAACAGACTCAAACCCCAGGCAGAAGAGATTATCGCTGAAGAACAAGCGGGTTTTCGAGCAGGACGGAGCACCAGTGAACAGATCTTCAACCTTAGTATCCTTTGCGAGAAACACCTTCAACATCAGCAAAGCCTGTATCATGTCTTTATAGATTTCAAGAAGGCCTTTGATAAGAGTCGAGCACCCTTCTTTCGTCCAGGAACATCACGATTGGATCGTGGAACGTGAGGACCTTATACCAGACAGGGAAGACAGCACAGGTGGCAGCGGAAATGAGAAACTACAACCTTGCTTTGCTTGGAGTCAGCGAAACAAGATGGACACAGACAGGACAGAGAAGGCTGCTTAGTGGAGAGATGCTGCTCTTCTCAGGACATGAGGAGGACAACGCTCCCCACACAGAAGGTGTAGCGCTCATGCTGTCAAGATCGGCACAGAGTGCGCTGATAGGGTGGGAAGCTCATGGACCAAGAATCATCACAGCATCCTTCAGAACAAAGAAGAAGATAAAAATGAATGTCATCCAGTGCTACGCACCTACAAACGACAGCGATGAAGAAAACAAAGATCAGTTTTATAACAGACTACAAACGATCATCGACAAGTGTCCAGTGAAAGATGTCAACATCCTAATGGGAGATTTCAATGCAAAGATTGGAAAGGACAACACGGGGTATGAAGAAGTAATGGGAAAACATGGATTAGGAGAGATAAACGAAAACGGCGAGAGATTTGCTGACACATGCGCCCTTAACAAGATTGTCATCGGAGGCAGCATCTTCCCACACAAAAGGATACATAAAGCTACTTGGGTATCACCAGATCACGTGACAGAGAACCAGATAGACCACATCTGCATAGGCAAGACATTCAGAAGGTCCCTTCAGGACGTGAGAGTGAAGAGAGGAGCCGATGCTGCGTCTGACCACCACCTGCTTGTTGCCATACTGAAGCTGAAACTGAAGAAAAACCGAATGGAGACAGCAGTGAAGCGAAAAAAGTACAATGTCAGCTTCCTGAAGGATGCACAGACAAGAGAGGAATACAGATTGAAGCTCACCAACAGATTCCAGGTGCTGCAAGAGCTGCTCGAAGAAGAAACTGACCTAAACAAGCAGTGGCAGAACATAAAAGAGACATGGACATCAACCTGCCAGGAAGTTGTTGGCCCCAGGACACCGCAGCAGAAAGAGTGGATTTCAGTGGAAACTTTGCGCAAGGTCCAGATGCGGAAGGAGAAGAAAACAGCAGTAAACAACAGCCGCACAAGAACAGCAAAGGCAAAAGCGCAAGAAGAATATGCAGAAGTCAACAGAGAAGTAAAGAAGAGCATAAAGGTGGACAAGAGAAACTACATCGACAGCCTGGCAGAGGAAGCGGAACAGGCAGCAGGAAGAGGAAACATGAAAGAGCTTTACGACACTACCAGGAAACTGTCAGGCAAGTACTGCCACCCAGAGCGACCAGTGAAGGACAAAGAGGGAAATGCTATCATAGGAAATGAACAACAGCTGGACAGATGGGCCGAGCATTTCGAGGAACTCCTGAACAGACCCGCCCCGCCAAACCCGCCTGTCATCCACCCAGCAGAAGATGACCTACCTATTAACTGCGACAGACCTGCCAGAGAAGAAATCAAGAAAGCTATACAACAGCTGAAGAAAAATAAGGCATCAGGGCCAGATGATATTCCGGCAGAAGCACTCAAGGTAGTTGTGGACACTTCCGTGGAACTACTTTACCCTCTATTTGGGAAGATATGGGAAGAGGAAGAAGTGCCAGCAGACTGGAGAGAAGGCTACCTCATCAAGATCCCCAAGAAAGGAGACCTCAGAAATTGTGCTAACTACAGAGGGATCACACTCCTGTCAGTGCCAGGGAAAGTCTTCAACAGGATCATCTTGGAAAGGATGAAAGATATGGTCGACCCAATGCTTAGAGACCAGCAAGCCGGATTCCGCCAGAACAAATCATGTTTAGACCAGATCGCAACATTGCGCATCATAGTAGAACAATCCTTAGAATGGAACTCTTCCCTCTACGTGAACTTCGTTGACTATGAAAAGGCATTTGACAGTGTTGACAGGAAGACCCTCTGGAAACTGCTACGACACTATGGGGTACCCACTAAACTGGTCAACCTAATCAAGAACAGCTATGACGGAACAGGCTGTAGGGTAATCCATGGAGGACAGTTCACCTGTCGCTTCGAGGTAAAGACTGGAGTAAGACAAGGCTGCCTGCTGTCCCCATTCCTCTTCCTCCTGGCCATTGACTGGATTATGAAGATGACCACAGTACAGAGGACAAGTGGGATACAGTGGACACTATGGACGCAACTTGAAGACCTGGACTTCGCCGATGACTTGGCACTGCTGTCTCACAGCCATCAACAGATGCAGGACAAGACGACAGAACTGGCAGCTGTCTCCTTACAAGTGGGCCTGAACATCCACAAAGGAAAGACCAAGGTCCTCAGGATGAATGCAGCCAGCACTGACCCAGTCACACTGGAGGGGAATGCACTGGAGGAGGTAGAGACCTTCACATACCTCGGCAGTGTCATCAACAAGCGGGGCGGCACAGACGCAGACGTCAGAGCAAGGATAGGCAAGGCAAGAGTGGCATTCCTGCAACTGAAGAACATCTGGAGCTCCAGGGTACTGTCATCACGCACAAAGATCCGGTTGTTCAACTCCAACGTGAAGATGGTCTTGTTGTATGGAGCAGAGACATGGAGGATAACCAACACCACCATCAACAAAGTGCAGACCTTTGTCAACAACTGCCTGAGAAGAATCCTCCAGATCCACTGGCCAGACACCATCAGCAACAGTGAATTGTGGGAAAAGACACAACAACGACCTGTCGAAGAGGAAATCAGAAGAAGAAGATGGGCCTGGATTGGCCACTCGCTCCGAAAACCAGTAACAAGCACCACCAGGCAAGCGCTGACATGGAATCCTCAAGGCAAACGGAGAAGAGGACGATCAAGAAACACGTGGCGACGGGACCTCCAGGCAGACACCAGGAAGATGGGCTACACCTTGAACCAGTTAGAGAGGATGGCCCAGGACAGGGGACTCTGGCGATCTGTTGTCGACGGCCTATGCCCCAAGAGGGGCGATGGGCATAAGCTGAAGCTGAAGCTGCTTTGATAAGGTATGGCATGCGGCCCTATGGGCAACCATGAGGAAGTACAACATTGGCTCCAAGTTTGTCCGAACCATTGAACACCTATATGACAATGCCACCAGTGCAGTAATCTTCAACAGCAGCATAGGAGACTGGTTTCGAACAACAGTCGGAGTTCGACAAGGATGCCTACTATCACCAACGCTCTTCAACATTTTTCTGGAAAGGATCATGACTGATGCTTTAGAAAACCATCAAGGCACTGTCAGCATTGGAGGCAGGACAATCATCAACCTTCGTTTTGCTGACGACATCGACGGCTTAGCAGGAGATGAACAAGAACTAGTCAATTTAGTGGAGCGCCTCGAGAAAACATCTACATCATACGGCATGGAGATCAGTGCCGAAAAGACCAAACTGATGACGAATAACACACAAGGCATCAGCACAGAGGTCAAAGTTAATGGACAGAGACTTGTGACAGTAACAAGCTTCAGGTACTTGGGATCAATTATTACAGATGAGGGTTCCAAACCGGAGATACTTGCCATGATTGCACAGACAACAGCAGCACTAACAAGGTTGAAACCCTTATGGAACGACAGAAACATTACGGTCAGTTCGAAAATAAGGCTGATGCGCTCCCTTGTCATGTCCACCTTTCTGTACGCTTCTGAAACATGGACCCTCTCAGCAGATCTGCAGAAGAGGATACAAGCCATGGTAATGAGATGCTTTCGGAAGATCTTGCGCATATCATACAAAGACCATGTTACTAACGAAGCTGTCCGCAACAAGATCAAACAAGCC
Organism: Lamellibrachia columna; assembly: GCA_963662155.1. Classification (NCBI taxonomy): domain Eukaryota; kingdom Metazoa; phylum Annelida; class Polychaeta; order Sabellida; family Siboglinidae; genus Lamellibrachia; species Lamellibrachia columna. The sequence continues at coordinate 28,125,471 of OY759263.1, read as the reverse complement.
ATCGGACCATATGACGACCTTCTTACAACAGTTAAGAAGCGTAAACTGAAGTGGTACGGTCATGTATCACGATCATCTGGCCTTGCAAAGACTATCTTGCAAGGTACCGTAAGAGGGGGGAGACGAAGAGGTAGACAGAAGAAGAGGTGGGAAGACAACATCAAAGAGTGGACATGAATGGAGTTCGCCGACTCCCAGAGGGCTGTCGAGAACAGGGAAACGTGGAAAGAGCTGGTTAGAAAGTCATCAATGGTGCCCCAACGATCCTTACGGGTTATGGGAAAGTGAAGTGAAGTGATAGCACAAATGTGGACAAGATATTTTCGTTCAATTTAAGGCCGAAACTGATCCTCTAGCTCTACAAATACTGTCTCCAGATATATTAGAGTGTCCATGGTTCGGACTGGTCCCTGTCTCCCCTATATAGGCCTCCATCGGAACTAGTGTCATTGTAAAGACTGAAGTATTAGTAGCCGGTTAATATTAACCGTTATGTAAATAGAACGACACGTGTCCTTAAACACCCTATGCAGTTGTTGGTGACCTAGATGTGAAGAACTAAAGCACCCCTGGGTATGAACAGCCCCATTTTAACCAAATATGCATATTTCGAACAAACGACATGGCTGACTGGATTATCAGAATAGGCTTTGCTTCGAACCGGTTTTATTGCAGGGACCGTCTCAACTAGAACTCGTCGTCATAGCAGGAGTAATGTTTGACATATCAAACAAATCAAATCAGATGTTTATACTTTCATGTCTTATTACAATATACCTCATATACACTTATAAATGCTTGTTTGTAATGTGTATTTGTATGAAATATGCGAGATGATCCCACATACTCCATATATGTATTTACGCGTATGCTATCGTCTCATCTACAGGTCAGTGAATAACTAGCTGGTGGCAAATCCAGTTAATCGTGATAGCTTTCATGCGGCTGAATATATTCATAAGTTAATTGACGTTCTGCTAAATGTGTTACTGGTCCAGTTGGTGAAATAATAGCAAGTTTCCTCAGGTCATTGCTATACAAGAGGAACATAACGCAGGAACGCGGTTTGAGTGACAGCCAGCTAAATGGACAGTTGTCAAAGTATATGTTGTTTGAATCTACAGTGCATGTGTAGATGATAGTTATATAATCAGGTAAAATATAATTTGGGGATGTTTTAAAGTTTCAGCGAGATTACGATTGGTTCCATTCATTGGCATTTACATGTGCCCAGGTATGATTCCTTAACATAATGCAGTCTGTTCTATTACAAAAAGGTAATATTGCGCTGAACACCACTGTGCAGTAATTTGAATGCACGCACCCACGCACGCATGAATGAACGAACGCACGCACGATCAATTACCGTCTCAAATGCAGTTGTTAATAGTATTCCATAGGTGAAGTCATTTTTGTAACCAGACTTTGAGAATAATTCTCAAAAAGCATTATACTATTTGATCACATATTTTCGGTGGACTTCTGTAGTCATTGGTTAAACCCGTCACCAATAGGACATATGACAGTTTAGAAGCTGGAGACATTAATTATGCGTTGTACTGAACAGCTAAAGGTAATACGTATGCGCGTGACCAACCAACCAGGAAGTGGTTACATTTCTCGTTTAATGCAGGTGGTTTACATGCTCTGTCAATGACCTAAATCAGCAGTGGTACAATCAGTGGCTTATATCACACCATGTCTCTGACAGTACTGGATGACCTAAATCAGCAGTGGTCCATGCTGTGAATAGAAGACTATGCCATTCTGCTTTAGAGGAAGCTGCAGCTAGGACGGCTTCGTTCCCGGCTTCTGCCAACAAATGCAACATATAAATAGTCAGTGGGTTATATCACACCATGTCTCTGACAGTACTGGATGATCTGACACCTTTGCAGGTACGTTACTAGTTATCGCCATCGTTTTTATCGACACATTTTTATGACAAATCGTCTGTTTGTGGGGCCCAGGTTGAATGGGTCCATATATGTTGGTTGGGGACGAACTAAAGGGCAGGCAGGAATGATGGAAAATGTGGGCAAGAATTAATCATACATCACTCACTGACAAACAAATTGAGGTAAAACCAAATATTTATCAAATGCCATACAAATACTTGAACACAATAACACACAGCAAAGTGAGGAATTTGGAGGCTTTGGTGGTATTTTAATTGTGTTTGATCTAACTGATAAGTATTTGGTTTTAGCTCAATTTGCTTGTCAGCGTGGAATGACGTCAACAACAACGCATGTAAAGGGGAAACGCTGAGATCGTATGAATTCTTGCCCGGCGTGACCGCCCTTTCCTGCCTGCCTTTTAATTCGTCCCTAGCTGTTGGTTGCTCAACATCCTTCAGCTTCCACACGCGGGTGCATCGCTGCAGTTAACCTCCATTTAAAAGATCTCCACCAGACCCGATCCTGTGCGCTACGCATCCTGTGCCAGTTACCAGGTGATGCATAAGTTGGTTGCTAGGTGATGCATAAGCCTAAGCCTTATGACATGTACGTGGTACTTGTTTTTGTCGTTGCCTGTTCTAAGTCAGTTTCTGAATTCCACTAATCAGTTGTGGTTGCAGCACTAATGTATAATTAATGTCCACGTATTATGGTGCTTGCATCAAGAAAATGTTACTGGCTGCTTAAGCGGTTTAATGCGGACTTTTAAACGAATTGGGCGATAATATAGGTCAGTTTGGTCCTCGCGTTCATGTTCATCCTCCACCAAAACGCTTTGCAAAAGCTTCTAACGTCAAAGCAACATGATGAGGACGACACGTCAGGCACACCTCACTGCGCAAACAGCCAGACTGCTCACAGAGTGTGTTGAATGTCGGAAGACAAGAGTTGTGTACGTCTGAAGACAACTGTCAGAAAACTACGGTGGCTATATGCTACTGCCTACATCACACCGCCGAGTCACTGTATGGCGTCGTCGTAGTTAGGATGGACATCAACTGTTCAAGCCCAATAGAAGCCCCATTCTACAGCTCTGCCCTGGGACGAGGGAACATGTGATTTTACTCATTACTGTGGTGCAGGCGGGGGGGGGGGCTGAAAGAGACGTGAAGCTGAAATAAAGTTTCAAAACAGTGTTTCCCATCTGTGCTGGGTGCAGCAGGGATGGCTATGTGAAAGCTATGAATCACAGTTGGAACATTTCTGGCGAAAGGGTGTTGCGTCACATTGTAATTTTTAAAGATTTAGTTTAACAGTATTCTTTGTTTTAATTAAACCGACTTTATTACGTGATATCTACATTCAGCACTGACTATTGCCATTGGTGCAGATGCTTTATCTTTATTTCAGTGTAATAAAGTGTGTCCATAAATTTATTGCAGTGTTAAAAAAATATAATAAAAAAAAATATTTCCCTACCTACCCTACCTAAGTTTTTTTGGCCCGTTACCTGAAACAAAACATTTTTTTAGGCCTAACCTGTTAGGTAGTAATCATGAACATGTTGTGTATCCTCGTCCTTTTGTGGGCTAAGTTCTTCATGAACTGTTTACACCTAGTCGTTGTTGCCTGGGATTCCCATGGCAGCACAAGCTAGGCATAATAAAACTGCTTGTAGCATATGGGGAAGGAGGGACCTTATGTAGCATACCAAGTAGATGAATCATGTTTCTGTTGAATGGAACATTTGTTTACTTAATTTAATACCAGTTCTTCGTTATCCAGGAACCTGAAGAAAGGCAGCCCGACCCAGATGGCGAAGACAATGAGAATATTACTCAGGCAAATATGTGATATTTGTTGCTTTCCTAGTAAAGATAATTAACACCTACATAGCAGCTTTTGTCATAATTGTAATAATCTTTGGGTAATTGTTCTACTATTATTGTCAGTGGTGTAACACATCTTTTACCATTTTTTCTCACTAGCATTCTCCAGTCCAGTGCGATTTAGATGTGCATAGTTAGTAAGTAGTTGTAAGCAGGTAAACTAGATAGCAAAGCAGTTACCCTGGTGTAATATTGCTATAGCACATTTCTATATACATGTGTTTATACACTTTGTAATACGTACCTGCTCTTGATTATCCAGAAACCAGAAGACAAGCATACAGACTCAGATTATCAATCAATCAATCCTTTATTCCAACACACAATTACGATACAATAAATGACAAGTTACTAACAACATGTGCAAAAAAATGTGAATGTGTTGTTGAAGAATGCACAAGGGTGAGTTGGAAATGGGGTGAACAGAAGTGCAATACTTATCTATGGTTCACCCCATGGCGTGTTAAGCCGTTAACTCAATTGATACATAATTATATATTTGCATTACTTACAACATTTAACAATTGAAAATCGTTGCTAAATAAATTGTGACTAATACATTGCAATAATATCTAACTTGTAGCACTTTTTAAATGCTTGTCTGGTTCTACAAGTGGTAATGTTTTTATTAAAGGAGTTCCATAATTTCGCTCTATATATGGAGATGCACATTGATTTTGCATTAGTACGAAAGCAAGTTATGCAGAATGAATTGTTCTGTCTAGTACCATATACAGACAGATACGGTTTAAAAAAAATAATTTAATTACTTGGTAATTCATTATGAAAAAAATATTACAAAGGAGATGGGAATATCATGCTGGTTAGTTAGTTAGTAGGATTTTTTTATTTCCTGGTAAAGTGAGCAAAGGGAGGGTGATATGAGAGAAATAATTACATAATTAGGCCTAGAGCAAATACATCTATAGTTGGGCATTATATTGCAGGTACTATTTAAATAATTCATGCCATGTTAATGAAAGTGTAGAGAAAGTAATCCGTAACAATGTAATAGCAGTTTTTATTACACCGGACGTGACACTGTGCACTGCAATGCATATTACCATAGACAGTGTGTTATCACTACCAGTTACCCGCTTAACAAACATGTTTCCAGTACATATAAATATTGAGGTAATTTTTTCTTAAATGTAGCAACATGCCTTGTACTGGTGTTAATATAATTACCTGTCTTACTATTACATCCAGGTACCAAGAGACAAAGTGACAGACTTATATGACAATTTTGATGGGATCACCTCGCATGTAAGTGAATACATTTGTATGGCTTTAGTTATCAAGTCGAATTGTGACATCAGTCGCATAATCATTGTAATCCTAATTATATGTTACTGGTCTAACGCATCATATTACTGAATTACTATTTCTTAAATGTCTTAATGTATCATATTTTTTTCAGAAATCAAGAGAGAAAGAGACAGATGCATGTTACACAGATCACCTTCAGGTGTTTTACATGTCTTTCTGTCACATGTTAGATGATGGAGGCCGTATCATAAGAAGGACATACACAAGCTAGAAAGAATACAACGAAGAGCAACTAAAATGATTCCAAAATTGAGAGACCTTAGTTATGAAAGCCGCTTATTACAATGTGGTTTGACAACATTAGAGACCAGGAGACTAAGAGGAGACCAAACAGAAGTGTTTAAAATAGTGAACGGTCATGAGGATGTTGAAAGAAATATGTTCTTCAAACTTAAAGAAGTCGGTAGAACCAGAGGACACAAAGCAGCATTAGTTAAGGAGCAGTGTAGGTTGGACATGAGAAAATACTCTTTCTCACAGAGGGTGATAAATGAATGGAACAAACTGCCAAATGATTGTGTTAATGCTAGTAGTGTGAATATGTTTAAAAATAGAATTGACAGATATCTGATAAGGGCAGGCTACACAGAGATGAACATTTTTTTGGACTCGATAAGCCAATGGCTTCCTTGTGCACTTGCCATCTGGAACTTGTTGTTTGGGATGGCAATCCTGTTAAATCTTGTTAAATCTACTGTATGGTTAATCGTACATGAGTGTGAAACCATACAGACAGCTGCAGCGGGATACATAGCACCCATACCAGTTGGTGCTTCGTATGCTATGTGCATAATCACTAAGTAGTACCAAAGCAGTACTATTTTTGTAATATTTCCATATTAAAGTGAGGGACAGGTCAGTGTGATATAACATTGATATAGCTAAACCTATTTGTTTATTCACCTGTTTTTCATTCATCCAGAAACCAGAAGACAAGCAGACAGACTCAGACGGCAAAGGTGATGGGAATATTACAGAGGTAAGTTAGTTAGATTTTTAAAGTGAGGGGTCTGAGAGGGAAGGGAGGATGACAGCTGGGGTGTGAGAGGGAAGGAGGGATGACATCTGGGGTCTGAGAGGGAAGGTAGGATAACATCTGTGGTGTGAGAGGGGAGCGAGGATAATAAAACATTTGTATGATATATATGACCAATACTATTAGCAATGTTGTATCTCTTCCAATATTCTATACTGTACTACCAAACAGTATAGAATATACCAAGAAAAAAATATTGTAATACATTATAGTAGTTTAACCTAAGTTTGTACTCTTGATTATTCAGAATCCTGTGGAAAAACTGGATGTCCCAGGTGATGATGGATATGTGAAGTCCTCCGAGGTAGGCATTTGTCTTATTGGCATATTTTATTAATAAAACATTGTAATGGAACAATTAATTATGCTACAGAAAAAAGTCCCGACAGGGTAATATTTTGTAACATAAATTTCTTTATTGTCATAAGATACTGTGGTAACATGTAACTCTTTTTTAATTTTATGTTGTGTCGTTACAAATTAACAATTAAACTAAATGTTGTCATTATTGTAGTTTGTACTGTACTGTAGCTTGAACATATTTTTGAATTCTTGATTATCCAGGGTCCAGTGGAAACACTAGATGTCACTGGTGATGACGGATGTGTGAAATCCTCAGAGGTAGGCATCTGTTTTTGGTGTCCACAAATACACTATTGATTTAACTAAATTGCCATTGAAAGCTGCAAGCTCCAGATGGCAAGTAGACGAGGAAGCCATTGGTGTGTCGAGAGCCAGACTAGCAATTGTTAAACACTCAGATGTATGGGAGTTTAAAACTATGAACTATGTGGCATTCCTGTTAATTAAAATTCTTATGTAGTACTGTGTGGTTGATTGTACAGGAGCGTGAAACCATACAGACAGCTGCTGCATGCAGGATACATAGCACCCATACCAGTAGGTGTTTCATAGGTTATGTGCATATCACTAACATAACAAAATAGTACCATTTATGCAGAATAACGCAACGCAAGTCCAGTGTAAAGTGAAATAGGCCAAATCAATTACATTTAATTCAGTAATCACGAGCTAACAATTATGCAAGCATCCTCCATCAAAACGCAAATGGTGTGTACAAGTAATATCTACAATTCACAGACTTATTATTCCAGATTACCAAAGATTGATAACGATGCAAGTACTAACTACATCACTACTGACTAGCATTTACCATTCACACTGTATATGTGGGGGTCTCCCCATCACTCGGTCACCCAAAATCCACGGTGACCAATCCCCAGCTAAAGTGAATAGAGGATGGATGTGAACAGTTTAAATGTCTGTATCACTTCGCCTTTCTGGGTATAATTGTCTAAATGTACCTTATGAATTCTAGCATGATGTTATCATCCCTTTAATAAGTTTAATATTTTATAATGAAAGAGAAAATAATAGTTCCACTGACATAACATGGCAAGTAGACAAGGCCATTGGCTTATCAAGAGCCAGTCTAGCAAATGATTGACACTCAGATATAGGAGTTTAAAACAACAATCCTGACACAATGTGACTTTTCTGTTGAATCTTTTTGCTAGTGTTATTAGATACATTATTTGAGATCAGGCATTCACTGATTAACAATCTGCTTTGTTGGATCCAAGAGAGAGGGTGTGGCAGGAAGTGGGGGGGGGGTTGGACCTAAAAATTGGTGGGAGGTTGGCCTTGAAAAGAATTAGGATTAGTGGGAGGAAGGATGACATATGGGGTGTGAGAGGGAAGGAAGGATGACACATGGGGTGTGAGAGGGAAGGAAGGATGACATATGGGGTGTGAGAGGGAAGGAAGGGTGACATATGGGGTGTGAGAGGGAAGGAAGGATGACATCTGGGGTGTGAGAGGGAAGGTACGATGACATCTTTGGTGGAGAGGGGAGCGAGGATGATAAAACATTTGTATGACATATATGTCTAATACTCTTAGCAATGTTGTATCTACACTGTATTACCAAACATGCTAACCAATCAAATAGTTCAACTAACATATAATTTTTTAAACATGTTTCCGCATTTTTTTTCCAGAAGCTGACAAACAAGAATGCCAGGAGTGATGACCATGGCTACGTCAATACTGAGAAGGTAAAGGTTAATGATAATTTGTTCAAAATAAAAAATTATTGTGATACATCATAGTAGGTGGGGGGTTGGGCCTCTATTACTGGAGGCCTGGTGGGACAAAGGACCGCCCCACCTTTGCTACTTCTACTTTTGTCATTTAATAATTGTTTCTCAATGAGCAACTTTGTATTGGCAACTAAGCGATATCTCATTTGATATACATGTATTGTATTTTATTGTATTTTTCTTGATGAGCATGTTTGTGCTAGCTGCCAAGCTACTTTTTCATTGATTCATATTATTTTCTGTTGGTACAATTATTAAATGACCATTACCAACAATCACTCTTTGTGTTTGTGTAGCAAATGAGCTCAGAGTTTTGCCATTAAGCATCAGCAGGGTATAAATCATAGTAGTTTAACCATAATTTGTACTTTTGATTATCCAGAATCCTGTGGAAAAACTGGATGTCCCAGGTGATGATGGATATGTGAAGTCCTCCAAGGTAGGCATTTGTCTTGTTGGTGTATTTTATTAACAAGACATTCCAATGGAACAATTAATCAGGCAAAAGTGTGGCAGGATGTGGGAGGTTGGACCTAAAATTGGTGGGAGGTTGGCCTCGAAAATAAGTGGGAATGGTGGGACGTGGACTCTAAAAAATTATGGGAGGTGAGAGATTGCGTGGCACCACAAACGGTTGGAGATGAGAGGTGTAGATCCCTGCCACTCCCCATCCAGAGACGACACTTATTAGTGGTATTAGTATAAATGCTTAAGTGATACTGTGTGTTGAAGCCATACAAACGGCTGCAGCAGGATACATAGCACCCATACCTGTTCGTGTTTCATGTTATGTGCATATCATTAACTAGTATCAAAGCAGTACCATTTTAGTAACATTTCCATATTACGGTGGGGGACAGATCAGTGTGTAACAGGCATGGGTTAATTTCAATTTTTAATATAATTAACTCAGTTAAGTTAATTTAATTAACCAACTTCACCAGAAAAGCTAGATTAATTTAATTAAATTAATTAACATCACCAAAAGGGGTTAATTTAATTTAATTATCAAATTCCCAATTAACTCTCAATTAAGTGCTCATTTAACAGTTGGTATTACTGGATAGTTCACACCCATGTTACCCAGGCATTTCCAAAATGCCTGCAGTCACTATCCCAATTATTCCATCACAGAGCACACAGGCATTATCTGTCCCAATTGGAGTGTGCTGGTCATTTAGGCACCTGTGAATTGGAAGGAAGGAGTAGACAATAGAATGTCCTCTGGTAGTGTGATAAGTTGATGGAAAATTACAGCTTCTGCAAATATCAGTCTAAAGTAAACATTTTGGGCTGGCAACTTGCAGCACTTGTCTATATTTTTCTGTATATATATATTCAAGTGTACATATAACATGCAGAGAAAAGTAAAATGCTTTCAGTTTGGGATCTTTTTACTGCGCCAACTGAAATGAAAAGCAAGCCAATTCTAGTGATACATAAAAAATTGTGTATAAATATTTCAATGCTAGTGTATAAAGGGGAACATGATGATTTAGCATTAAAACAATACATAAATAACAACTTCATGCATAGAAGTTATGTATGCATTTCCCTGGTTTTGTTAATTTGGTGGTTGAATATAGGATGAAAGTCCACACCCTGCAAATCTTCAGCCACAACTTTACATTCCTTTCAGGAAAAAAAACATTAATTTTAACAAGCATGTACAATTAAAATGTGAAGAAAAAATGTACAGGAGAAACTTCCACAAAGGTAACTATAAAGATGTGAGAAAATACTTAGCAAAGCTAGATTGGAATAACCTGCTGAGGAATAAGATAGCAGTTGAATGTTGGAACATTCTAAAATATGAAATTGAGAGTATCATTGATAAAATTGTTCCCATTTGTTCCCTTGAAAAAACAAGGAAAACGGTCTAGAAAGAAACACTTGTCAAAAGAAGCTATTAGAAAATAGTGTTCAAGCAAACTCAGTGGATGGCTTATAGGTGTACCAGAAAGGATGAAGATTATGCAAATTACAAAGAGGCACTTAATGCAACTACGACTGAAATTAGACAATATAAAAGAAGCTATGAACAAAAACTAGCATGTAACATAAAAAATGACAGCAAGAGTTTTATGCATATGTCAGGAGTAAACAAAGTACAAGACAAGGTCGGACCTCTAGTAGACAGTGCTGGAAAGATAATATCACAGGTGTTTTTAATGGTGGAAGACATAAATGTTTACTTCAGTTCAGTGTTGATGAGAGAGGATATTAGTTCATTACCAGTTCCAGATGCTAAATTTCAGGAGGCTAAATCTGACTATTTAGGGCAGTTAATTGTAACTCCAGAAATGGTAGCTAAGAAAATAAAGACAAATAAAATCACCTGGAGTGGAAGGCATTCCTCCAAAACTACTAATGGAAACAGTAGAATAAATCAGTATACCACTTGCAAGAGTGTTCAACTTGTCATTAAAAGAGGGAGTTGTTCTTTTGAATGGAAAGAAACAAACATCATACCATTATTTAAAAAGGGTTCGAGAAATAAGTCAGACCAGTGAGTTTAATGTCAGTGATTTGTAAATTATTAGAAATAGTACTTAAGAACCATATGCTGGACTTCCTTGTTAAGCATAAATTATTAAATACATCTCAACATAGATTCCTATGCGAGGTCATGCTTAACAAATATGTTATGTTTTTTTGAAGACATCACTAAGTGGATAAATGAGGGATTGCCAGTAGATATTATCTGCATTGATGTTCAGAAAGCTTGATATGCTTGAATGCATACAGAGGAGAGCAACTAAAATTATTCCAGAACTGAGAGACCTTAGTTATGAAGAACAACTGAAAGAATGTGGTTTAACAACTCTAGAGACAAGGAGGTTAAGAGGAGATCACATTGTATTGAATGGGTATGAAAATATTTATAGAACTATGTTTTTTTTACTCAAGAAAGATAGTAGAACTAGAGGACATAAGGTAAAATTAGTAAAGGATCAGTGTAGATTGGATATCAGGAAGCACTCATTCTCACAGAGGACAATAAATTATTGGAACAAATTGTCTATAGATTGTGTACCTGCTAGCAGTGTGAATATGTTTCAAAACAACGTTGACACATATCTCTTGTTAAAACACATTTCTTTTATAAGTCAACAATAATGTTCAGATTTGTTTGATGATAATAATAATGTTCCTCAGATGTAATAAGTAAAGTAATTCTATCAATATATATGAATTATATATACGAATCATGACAGTAATGTTTACGAACCTACTTGTTATTTTAGAACTTTTATAAACTGTAAACAATAACAATTAAATATTATTATTTCAATGATGACTTGTATCAAGTGCTTAAGCTTACAAAAAACAGTGACATATGAATGTAATCTGCATTTCTACCAAAACATAATTTAGTTGTAAATTGAATTTTAAAGTTAATTGTTAATTTAATTAACCTCTTAAACCCTGAATTTCTGAGCGCCTCAAAAAGAAAACTAGACATGGGTCCACATAATGGGATGTATTGCAAATATGGTTCACTGTAAGCATAGAAAACTATATATTTCCTGAATCAGGACATATTTTTCTATACGAGAGTGCTAAAATAATTATTGTGTGATAAATCAAGGCTAATTAGTATACAATTTGCATAAATAAAAAAATGAAGATGGCGAACGTAAAATATGAAAACTGAATTTATTTTGCAGCTCATGCATATTTATGAGCAGTAATCCAAAAACTTTTTACACCAGCATGTTGAGACATATATATTCTACAAGTACCACAAAATTTATGGTGATTCATTCATTGAATTTCAATATATACCACTTAGCAAGTGGGTCCCGTATTTATCAAGTGCGAAATCAATATTAGCACATCACTACAATGACCATTAGTATGTGGAATAAGAATGTAAAAGCATGAATTACATCAATTTTTATAAGAAAACAATTGCATATGTATATATGCTAACATGGTAATTAGGTTATCAACTGAAAATAATTAGTAATTAGTTTGCATATGCAAACTGCAACAGGGACGCCTCAACATATGAAGATTATTTTTTTTCATAGACAAAAGAATATGATAATAATCAAATCAAATATCACAACAGAGAGTATACTAAGATTCACATATGTATAGATGTGTTTATGCTAACATGATAACTAGATGACCAAATAGAAATAATTAGTAATTAGTTCGGATACACAAACTGCAGAATGGACTAAAAATATGAAGATTACTTATGTATATGCACCCTGTATACAAACAATATGAGACTAAAAACAACAGACAGTGTATACAAACAGCCACATGTACATTTATTATATTGATGTGTATTATCAATAACTAAAAGACATTTAGTTAGCAAGTGTAACTATATTATATGAATGTCACAACTAGCTTGTCCACTCATCAGTGTAGTGTTCATACATGCCAGTACTCCACATTATGATGCCACACGTCGGGAGCATCAACATCGCTGTCGACTTCACTAGAATCGTCCGTATTTTCGTCCGAAATGTCCGAATATTCCCCGATTTGCCGCAAAGCCTGTTCATAATCGTCGATCCCGCGAATCATGAAACGCCTCCGATCCATAGCCAATTCTAAACTCTTATAACTTTCTTATTTCTGAACCAATCTTCATAAATTTGCAACCAAAATGTCCGCCAATCTCTCTGCTTTCATCTGGGCACTTAAACGTTAGAATAACTTGAAAAAGTAGCGACATCTTGCGATCAATGTAAACACTAGTTGAAAACCCCGAAATTTCGGGGTCCCGGGTTTAAGAGGTTAAAGAATTTGGGAGAAATGTGTAAGGTTAATCTAATATAAACATTTCGGACTTGATTGTAACTTAATTAATTAAGTTTTCAAGTTAATTGCGCCGTGCCTTGTGTGTAAATCACTACCCATGATATAACACTGATATAGCACATGTGTGTATACATACACATTGCTACACATATTTGTTTATTCACCTGTTCTTCATTATCCAGAAACCAGAAGACAAGCAGACAGACTCAGATGGCAAAGGTGATGGGAATATTGCTGAGGTAAGTTATGCAGATTTTTAAAGTGAGGGGTCTGAGAGGGAAGGGAAGATGACATCTGGGGTTTGAGAGGGAAGGAAGGATGACATCTGGGGTCTGAGAGGGAAGGAATGATGACATATGGGGTCTGGGAGGGAAGGAACGATGATATCTGGAGTCTGAGAGGGAAGGAAGGAAGACATAATATGACATCTGGAGTGAGAGATGGAAGGGAGGATGACATCTGGGGTGAGAGGGAAGGAAGAATGACATGTGGGGTCTGGGGAGGGGAGAGGGGATAACATCTGGGGTGAGAGAGGGAAGGAATGATGACATCTGGGGTGAGAGAGGGAAGGAATGATGACATCTGGGGTTTGAGAGGGAAGGAATGATGACATATGGGGTCTGGGAGGGAAGGAATGATGATATCTGGAGTCTGAGAGGGAAGGAAGGAAGACATAATATGACATATGGAGTGAGAGATGGAAGGGAGGATGACATCTGGGGTGAGAGGGAAGGAAGGATGACATGTGGGGTCTGGGGAGGGAGGATAACATCTGGGGTGAGAGATAGAAGGAATGATGACATCTGGGGTGAGAGAGGGAAGGGAGGATGACATCTGGGGAGAGAGAGGGAAGGGAGGATGGCATATGGGGTGAGAGCGGGAAGGAATGATGACATCTGGGGTGAGAGAGGGAAGGGAGGATGACATCTGGGGAGAGAGAGGGAAGGGAGGATGACATCTGGGGTGAGGGAGGGAAGGGAGGATGACATCTGGGGAGAGAGAGGGAAGGGAGGATGACAGGGTAAAAGAGGGAAAGAAATATGACATCTGGAGACTGAAAAGGAACAGAGGATGACAGCTGTGGTAAGAAAGGGAATGACATAAGGGGTCTGATAGGGAAGGTAGGATAACATGTGGTGTGAGAGGGGAGCGAGGATAATAAAACATTTGTATGATATATAATTATGACCAATACTATTAGCAATGTTGTATCTCTTCCAATATTCTATACTGTACTACCAAACATGCTAACCAAACAAATAGTTCAACTAACATATAACTGTTTAAACATGTTTCCGCATTTTTTTCCAGAAGCTGACAGACAAGAATGCCAGGAGTGATGATGATGGCTATGTCAATACTGAGAAGGTAAAGGTTAATGATAATTTGACATCTGGATGGCATCTGGGGTCTGAGAGGAAAGGAAGGATAACATATGTGGTGTGAGATGGAAGGGAGGATGATTAAACAGTTGATATATATGTCCAAGAATATCAGTAATTTTGTATATCTGCCTAGATTCTACATTGTACTATCAAACATGCTAACCAGACAAATAGTTCAACCAACATATAACTGTTTAAACATGTTTCTGCATTTTTTTCCAGAAGCTGGTAGACAAGAATGCCAAGAGTGATGACCATGGCTACGTTAATACTGAGAAGGTAACGGTTATTAATAATTTGTTAAAAATAAAAAAATATTTTGATATATAATAATAATTTAACCATAGTTTGTACTCTTTATTATACAGAATCTTGTGGAAAAACTGGACGTTCCAGGTGACGATGGACATGTGAGCTCTTCTGAGGTAGGCATTTGTCTTATTGGCATATTTTATTAATAAGACATTCCAATGGAACAATTAATCATGCAAGAGAAAAAGTCCCATTGGGGTAACCTTTTGTAATGTATATTTTTATTGTCATAAGTGTTAGCATGTAGCTATTTTTTTATTTTATGCTATGTCGTTACAAATTAACATATCAAATAGATGTTGTCATTATTGTATATTATATATATAGTTTGATTATATTGTTGTATTCTTGATTATCCAGGGTCCAGTGGAAACACCATATGTCACTGATGATGACGGATATGTGACATCCTCAGAGGTAGGTAACTGTTTTGGTGTCCACAAATCAGGCATGGGGCAGTTAACTTGAAAAGTTAATTAATTAAATTACGATTAACTAAGAAATTCTCAATTTAAATTAACCTCACAAAATTTTCATGTCAATTAAATTAAATTAACCTCCCAAATTCTTCAATTAAATTAACAATTAATGTTAATTCAAGTAACAATTAAATGATGTGTTGGTAATTTTTTTTTGCACATTTACATTTCTTCGTGGGGCATTTGATCACATTTAAAAAGTTATAGATACTTGCTAAAACATTAATTATTTTTCTGAAAGGATTGAAAAGTTGTGGCTGAAGATTTGTTTTAATGTGGGGTTTCCTCCTATATTCAACCACAATGAACAAAACCATTCAACTACATACATAATTTATATGCACCTTGTTATTATTTATGCAGTGTTTTATACTAAATCATTAGGTTTCATCTTTACACACTAGCATTTAAATATGTGTACACTATGTTTTACTAGAAAACTTCACTAGAACTGACATGCTTTGGATTTAAGTTGATACTTAAAGAAGATCCCAAACTGAAACTGTATTACCTTTCTCCATATCTACCCATCAATGGTTATATGTACACCCTAGTTATATGTACACCCTAGTTATATGTACACCCTAGTTGGTATAGTGCATTTGTGCTCTGGGATGTTCTCCCTCCCATTCAGGAATGCCTGATGGCTGAACCTGATCTCTCTCAGGCTAGTGACTGGAATAATGCCTTGTGGAAACACCTGTGTAACATGGCTGTGAACTATCCAGTAATACTGGAGACTCGTACCACCAACTGTTAAATGGGCACTTAAATGAGAGTTAATTGGGAATTGGTCAATTAAAAAAAAACTTTTGATTAAGTTAATTCATTAAATTGGCATTTCTGGAAAGGTTAATTACTTAAATTAAATTAAGTTAATTGAATTAGTTCAATTAACAATTGAAATTAACCCATGCCTGCCACAAATACACTCATGATTTAGCAAAATTGTTATTGAAAGCTACAAGCTCCAGATAGCAAGTAGGCGAGGAATCCATTGGCTGATCGAGAGCCAGTCTACCAATTGTTTAACACTTGGATGTATGGGAGTTTAAAACCTTGAACAATCTTGACACATTGTGGCTTTCCTGTTGAATCTTTTTTTGTTGGTGTCACTCAAGAGATCCAAGAGGGGGTGGCAGGAAGTGGGAAGTTTGTCCTAAAAATTGGTGGGAGACTGGCTGCAAAAATAAGCGGGAAGCAGAATTTGTGGGAAGTGGACTCTAAAAAATTGTCCCTTGGTAGGAGTCCGTGTGACTCCCTAGTTTTAAAAGATGATAAATCTAGTGTTAAAGTGGCCGATTTCAACGATCCATCAATGTGCGTGTGTGCTGCCATCTTGAATCAGCTTCAGTCTGTAACGAGCGGTCATATTCACTTCTGTCAGTTCAAAAATACTTGTGTGCAGATATCTTGGGTTATGGGCTACACGGAGGTGTTCGCTTGTGATTGATCAAAATATCAGAATTAAATTAAGTACACAAATAAAGAATTATTTGGACTGAATTTGTTTAAGTTATTATTTGATTTGTTGAAAAGGTGCTCCCAAATTTTTCGATGGACTCCCAAATATTATGAGCAGAGTGGGAGTCTGCTAGACTCCCATCAATTTCCCATGAAAATCTATGTCTGGATTGCATGGCACCATAAATAGGCTGGAGGTGGTAAGCCCCTCAAAACAGGATGGGAGGTTGAGATGCCCACCATGCCCCATCAAGAGAAGACATTTATTAGTGGTATTAGTATAAATACTTATGTAATACCGTGTGGTTGATTGTACAGGAGCGTGAAACCATACAGACAGCTGCTGCAGGATACATAACACCCATACCAGTAGGTGTTTCATAGGTTATGTGCATATCACTAACTATTATCAAACCACTACCGTTTTTGTAATATTTATATGTTACACAGGGAGACAGATCAGTGTGTAAATCACTACCAGTGAATACAGGATGGATGCGAACAGTTTGAATGTCTGTAACAATTCGCCTTTCTGAGTGTTATTGTTTAAATGTACCTTATTCTAGTATGATGCTATCCCTTTAATAAGTTTAATATTTCATCATGAGAGAGAAAATTGTTCCGACGACATAACATATTTTGTGATATATATTTCATAGGTGGATTGTCATAAGAAAGGATGGTGTACTATATATAACTCTTATTTTCAGTATTTGTTAAGTTTGATACAAATTTACAGTTAAAGAAGATGTTGTCATTAAAGAGAATGCAAAAAGACACTAGCTAAAATACTTTTTTTGTTTAATATTGTATGTACTACATGCCAAAATAAAAAAATTATGAGCAATTTATTGATAGGTAAAATTAAATGTTTAATGCACCTAACTCACAGAAGCGCGCATAAAATGTTAAGTTAATGAGATGAGCGATCATGTGGTTTTGTGATGTCACTTATGACATGGGTTTAAATTCAGTCAGTGATTTATTTGCATTGATTCAGTAGATATAGATAGATAGAAGATATAGATAGCTTTTGTTTGTGTCATTTGTTATCATTACATGGAAGTAAGAGTAATTTTTGACCATGTGACACATGTATATGTATGGTAAATATATGAGGAGACGTTTGGCAACTCTAAGTGGTCATTTTCATAGTTAGGTCAGAAAGTAAACATCGCAATAGCAGGAGTAGAGCTGATGGGTGGTGGTGATTTTGGCCCTCGGTGAATTCGCCCCAACTGCCACGTGCATGAATCCAGTCACTTTGGTGATTTTGGTGACTGAGGTGACATGCAAGATCTACATACTCAGTTCTGGCTAGTAATGGATTAGCCTTCACTTTAAGGGTTTGTTATTCCTGTACTTGTCATCAAAGGGATGCCAAGTTTAACTAGATATGGTAGTCAGGTCAACAGTAAATGCAGATGCATGACTGGTGATGTGTAGGTTATATTCTCCTAAGTGTCAGATGAGCAGTGGGCACAAATTTACTTTGACAAAACCTAACCCAGTTGTATAATCCAAACGAATACACGTGAAATGTGAAAGACCAATATGACAGTAGTAGCGATAATATAGTAGATTTCAAAGATAATAGTGTTTAGGCATACTATTTAGTTATTTGTTTCTTTGAGGATAATATGCTATGAAAGGTAATGTGGACATTCTTTAAATTGCATAAATTTGTTATTCACAATGTTTATCAACTGTACAGCGATTTTAATATATCAAACAAACAGGACTGGCATTACCTTTTTCTAGTTTTCTCTTCTTATCAATGGTAGGTTTACTTGACCCGAGATGTTAAATACAAATATTAATAAACAGATGATAAATATTAAATGCACAGATGAATTCATCATTTTGCAGGAACCAAGAGACGGCAAGGTTGACCCGGATGGCTATTTGATATCCTCTCCTGTAAGTTCCATAGGGTGATTGTAACTACCGGTAGTAATCCTATATTTGTAATACTGCTCTTTGGTAATATCATATTCCTTGTGTACATTCATCAGTTTACTGAGCCATAATTCATCACAGTTGCCAGAACTGTTTGGCCTTTGCTTTAGCTTCGTATTAAGGGATATGCAAGTACTGTATACATGCAAACACTCCTAAGCTTTGTTAACAATCGATTGAGATGAGCTATTTGATTTACATGTATATGGTTTTCCAGGCACCAACAGACCAAAAGCCTAACTATGATTACGCTACAAAACAGCAGGTAAGTTGTGGTTTTGTTAGGACTTATAACTTGCATTAACAAAGTTAATTATAATATAGCATTTTGCATTTGATTTTTTTAGTAATATGTATGTGTAATTTTTTTATGTTTGAGCTCAAGCAGGCTGTGAAAATGTGCATGCGTGCACCATGTGTGTGTGTGTGTGTGTGTGCGTGTGCGAGCGTGTGTGTGTGTGCATGTGCGTGTGAGTGTGCGTGTGTGAGTTTGTGTGCAAGTGCATGTGCGTGTGTGTGCAAGTACATGTTTGTGCAAGTGTTCATGTGCATGTTAACTAATTTAATTAAATATTCAAGTTTAATCATACTTGTGTGTCTTTTTGTTATCCAGGAAATTAAGACTGAACAGCCGGAAGATGCAACTCCACAGGTACGTCTTTAGCCCACTTTGTTGCTGAACATGATCTGTAAATTTTTCGCTCATCTCATTTTAGAATCATTTCACGAAAAATTAGTTTTAAGGTTTCGAAGAACATAAGACTGTTCACACTTTTGCGACTCACCAAATCTAACAATCAAAGTCAACACTGTTGATGCATGATTTTAGCAAGTTTACATACTCTTGTTAGACAGACTATGCATATTATTAGACTATTCACACACTGTGGATTTTAGCATCAACAAACCAGATTCACAATGTACTAAATCAGTTGCCTTATGAAGATTTACTCATCTTTGATTTTACAGGCACCAACAGAAGAAAAGCCTATCTATGATTACACCACAAAATCACAGGTAAATTGTTGTTTTGCTAGGTCTGACTACTTGCCGTAACAAACTATAACATAGCGATATTTTCAAATATTTACAGTAAATTTTTGGTCACTATTTAAGTGTAATTTGTTTACATTTTTGAGCTCATGGTAAACATGTGTGTATATGCAAGTGAATATGTGTGCAAATTATCTAAGTAAATATTCTAGTTAAATTAATCATATTTGTGTGTCTTAACTATTTTAATTTTTCAGGAAATAAAGAATGGAAAGCTAGATCATAATGACGTGACTACACCGGTATGTTGCAATCTTTGCAAGCTCGCCATTTTGCTAATCGCAATCAGTTTACAATTTGTAATATTACAGTTTGGTTTGCTAGACATCCTTTCAGTGAATCTGAGTTAATTTTTTTATTTCTTTCAACCACCAAACTTAACTTTCTGGCAATTTCATCAGACAATGTAACCTGTCAACCTCACATAATTGCTCTAGCGGAGCATGGTAACAACATGGCAGAGTGTGAACTGGTGTGAGATATTGAGAAAAACAAAATAACTGCATATAACAAAGTTGCAAAAATTATCCTAAGGGCATTGTATACACCAATAATTACCTATTACCGAATGTCTGACTAACCAATTGATCAGCTTGTGCAGGTAATTGTGCACTGATGCATGTGGTTATGTGTGCATGTGGATATGAGCAAATTATTTTTTACAGGTGGCTCCTGCAAAATAGGTCTTAGCAGGATTCCCCAGATCCACACGCACACTGTCATCCTATTACTGTATAAATTGCCTGTACATGAAAGCAGGAGTCCCCCAGATCCACATGCACACTGTCATCCTATTACTGTATAAATTGCCTGTACATGAAAGCAGGAGTCCCCCAGATCCACACGCACACTGTCATCCTATTACTGTATAAATTGCCTGTACATGAAAGCAGGAGTCCCCCAGATCCACACTCACACTGTCATCCTATTACTGTATAAATTGCCTGTACATGAAAGCAGGAGTCCCCCAGATCCACACGCACACTGTCATCCTATTACTGTATAAATTGCCTGTACATGAAAGCAGGAGTCCCCCAGATCCACACGCACACTGTCATCCTATTACTGTATAAATTGCCTGTACATGAAAGCAGGAGTCCCCCAGATCCACACGCACACTGTCATCCTATTACTGTATAAATTGCCTGTACATGAAAGTAGGAGTCCCCCAGATCCACACATGCACTGTCATCATATTACTGTTTTAATTGCCTGTACATGAAAGCAGGAGTCCCCCAGATCCACATGCACACTGTCATCCTATTACTGTTTTAATTGTCTGTACGTGAAAGCAAAGTATGGATTGAATAAAACAATTTATTTTCTGTTATGTTCTGTTCTCTGTACATGCATCAGTGGAGACAATCAGCAGCCCTTATTGGATATCTCTTTGAGGGTCTCAGATTGATTGTATGAATGTATATATATATATATATATATATATATATATATATATATATATATATATATATATATATATATATATATATATATATATATATATATATATATATATAATATTATATATTAATAACTTCTTATTGTTGTCGTGT
Source organism: Lamellibrachia columna (assembly GCA_963662155.1). Classification (NCBI taxonomy): domain Eukaryota; kingdom Metazoa; phylum Annelida; class Polychaeta; order Sabellida; family Siboglinidae; genus Lamellibrachia; species Lamellibrachia columna. The sequence continues at coordinate 28,104,203 of OY759263.1, read as the reverse complement.
TTCAACCAAGATCATTAGGAGTGCATTAATTTTAGAAGTGTTTATGAAGTATACATGCTGCAATAAACATCATATTTATACCTGTCTGATTATCCAGGATGCAGACCCTAAAAAGCCTGTCTATGATTATGCCACAACTCAACAGGTATGGTTCGTTCTTTCTTGGTAGGTCATTTGATTGTTAATTGTGTGTGTCTGTAGGTGCGAACATTTAATTGCAATTAATAAAGGATTTATTTGGTTTACTCTGTGTACATTTATAGCTAATGATCCAGATGCATTTGAAAGTGTCCATCAGGTCAATTAACAATTATTTGAACAAATCTCTTGTATCCAGTGGACTTTTGTGTCTGTGCCTTAATGTTCTGTTTTCTTGGACCAACTGTCGGCATCATAACAACGTCATGTAGTTCTACGACTTGACTTCTGTCCCTGAAATCTTTTCTCCACATAATTATATGGCTGGAGAAGGGACAGTTACCATACATATCACATGGACACTAGATGACATTCCAGTGAGTGTTTCTTTTCAACAACAATTAGTATATATTTTAGTTATATATTTTAAATTATGTTTTTTTTTATTTTAGATACCCATAGGAGATAAACTAAGTGAGCCACCATATTTGGACGATGTGAGGGTAAGTTTCACATTTCTTACATATAGTAATTATAATTAAATTACATAATTTTCAATGGCTGCATTTTATGTGTCACCTGTATGTGCTTGCATTACATCTGTGTACTTCCATAATACCAGGCAAAAGAATGAAGATAAATGCATTGACAACTATAGGTGCAGAACATTAATAAAATTGGCTTCCTAACCTCTACTTCTTGGATGCCATGTAACTTCCATAAGTCAGCAACTTGTTAAGCACATTGTACATGACACAGTTGAAAGGTTAGCTTTTTAATCTCATGGTTGATTTAGACTATGTCCTAACTCTGCTAGGAAACCCTCTTTTAGTTATTTTCTGCACTTCTACCCCCCCCCCCCTCCCCTAGTAGTAGTTAGTGCACCTGTCTTCATTCTGTTGCCCATTATTGTGAAAGTGGTTTTTAAAGACATAAATGATTTACACAAATCTATCGAAAGAGGTACGGATCACTGATCTGTATCAATTATTGCACAAAGAATTAGAGAGAGAAAGCACTGTTGGATAAACAGATGGATGACATGTATTGTTTTAATAATAGGATATCACCAGCTACACTAGTCAATAGAGTTTATTCAATACGGACGCAAGTCATTATCAGGTTATGTGTTGAATTTTTATTTCCATTAGAATCGAGTGGGACAAGTGAAACACTTTATAACATGGCTATATAACATACATCAGTCAGATTGTTGTTGTTTCTTGACCTCTATAAATGTTGTACAGGATCAAAGACCAAGACAGAATGATGTTCTGTGCTATGTAGACTCTAGGAAGGTATGTGAAATGTTCAAGACTGTTAATAATGAGTTGTACTTATATATCATTCACTAACAGCAAACTCAAGCAGTTAAAGTTGACAACGTCATTTCTTGAAGTGTTGGTCTAACCTGTGGTGTGCTGCAGGGTAGCGTGCTCGGACCTCTACTGTTTACAATCTACTGACTTGGGCTCAATTGTGTTTTCAAACACCATCAGCTCGGATACCATATGTATGCAGACGTGGATGTGGAATTTCTCCGTGGTCAGCCAGCCCATCTCACAACAGCCACTGACCGAATATTGCCTTGCACCGTCAATGTGAAGGCATGGATGTCATCTCATGATCTTCTACTTAATGTGAATAAAACTGAAGTAATCATCATATCCGCAGTGAACAATCGAAAACGTGTTCAGCCTTCTGTTGACCAAGTCTTTGATTTACGTGGCTGCGCCGTCACATCGAAGCGGTGTATCCGTGACATCGATGTTCTACTCGATAACACTATGTCGATAATGAATCAAGTGCATCATGTTTGCCAGGTGGCATATTGTCACCCTCATAGCATCACGTTGATTAGGAGATGTCTGACCGCCAATGTTTACAAAACCATTGTAAACGCCTTAATCATGTCACATCTGGATTACTGCAATGCGATGTTATATGGTCTGCCTGAGACGCAGTTGCGGAAGTTGCAGATGGTCCAGAATTCTGCAGCACATCTCATTACTGGGACAAAGAGATGAGATTGTATAACACGGTACCTGTTCTCTACTGTCTACACTGCCTGCCTGTACACCTGTTCTGTACTGTCTACACTGCCTGCCTGTACACCTGTTCTGTACTGTCTACACTGGCTGCCTGTACACCTGTTCTGTACTGTTTACACTGGCTGCCTGTACACCAGCGGATTGTATTCGAGTTGTTACTACTTGTTTATCGCGCTGTGCAATGTCTCAGCCCTACATACTTGCTCGTGACACCCTACACGCCGACCAGATCACTTCGATCGGCCGAACAAGGTCTACTGACGGTCCCTAGATATCACTTGGAATGCTATGGCCGTTGCTCGTTCTCGGTGGCTGGGCCGATTCTGTGGAATTGTATGGAATGCCCTGCCTCATGCAGTCAGGCATGCTGACTATGTTGCCACGTTTAAGACATTATTAAAGACACATTTGTTCCAGCGGGCCTTCATGCAACTTTGTACTTTGCATGCAGTGGTATTCCAGTGACATTTAACTACATTTGATCTATGTATTTATGATGTTTTACAACCTAACTTATTCTACCTATTTATTTAACTAACTTAAGCACCTTATTTATTTTAGTTATTTAACCTGTTAGCTCATTTAATTTATTAATTTAATGTGTTTTAGATAATTTTAATGTATTTTAGTTATATATGTTCAACTGTAGCACCTTTGAACAGGTGTTTCACCAGGATACATGGCGTGTTATAAATGTTTAATAATAAATAACAAGCCAGGTGTAATAATTTGTGAAACCAACAAATCACATATGGTACTGATCACATTTGAACATCAACACCAACCCTACGCATCAATGCAGATGGATGCAGATGTGGGGTCAACTACATTATAACAATTCCAATACCAATTCCAATCCCAACTCAAAAATTATAATTACAAAATACTTTTCCATCAATCTCATATCAAAATATAAGTATGTGAACTGAGCAGCTATAGAAATACTCCTCGCCAAAAACAACACTTATTTTAGAATGCTCAGCTTTATTTTATTTCTGCATATTATGGTACATAATGGCAAAAAATATAAGATATGCGCAACATATTATATTTTATTGATTATCTGTAGTGAATAATTTGAGTTAAAAAAATACATGATGTAACTGAAAAAGTTATTGAAAATACTAATTCCGTTTTCACCAATTCTAATTACTTTTAAAACCGAAACACCAATTCTGGAATTGGAATTGGCCTTTCAATTCCAACTATAATGTAAGGCTGGATGTATGATTGATGTAGGAAGTGTGCAAGGAGAGAGATTTACAGTTAGTGTGCACTCATTTATTATGACAAAGCTAACTACAATTACCGAGTCCAAATTAATACAATCATATTTTGATATAGGGTCATTCCATAGCAACTCAACAAATTCAATATCAGATTCACTTGAATTTTTTACCAAATATTCCACAGTCATCTTCATGGACAAATCTGAAGTTTGGGCTCTATATTCCAAACAGTTTTTGAGTAATTGCTGTTTTATTAAATCTGGTAGGTGTCGAATTTAGCTAAACAATTAGGGCCATCATTTTTATACTACATTTCAAGTCCCATTATCTCAGGAAATACTGTACATAGACACATGAAATGTTCTGTGGTAACTACGAAGGTCTTGAAGGTCTGATATATAGCAGTGTAGCAGTTTTCAGTAGTCACACTGAATGATCAGTTGAAAAGTCCGAAAATTGCAATCTTACCTTACGAGCAGCCATGTTTGAGACTCTGAAACATAGTCTTACATTCATTACATCTATTTATTTTGTTTTTTTCCAAGAAGTCCACCCCAACTGCTGTAAAACTATTGAATATTACAACTATGTACTTATTAATTATGGAGCAACACCCTTGTGAAATCAGGAAAAAGTCAATTTGGGGACATTTTCAATAGTGCAAAACCCAATGTGGGCATATTAGCAAAATCTTAAAACTGGTCTCATTTTAGAGTTAATAGTATGTAGCTTATGTGTGCCAAATTTCGTGATCCATTCGAAAGTCTTTCATAGTGAACTTTCTTCAATGCTGCCTTTTTAGCACTCGCGAAGCATTCACGAGTGCATAAGTAAGTCTTGTACCACAATGTTAATATATTTCCTGATTCTTTAAAATGGTGTCATTTTGATCCTATTTATATATATATATATATATATATATATATATATATATAGGCTATGGGTGCTAAATTAAATTTTTATTAAGACATTTCTTTATGGCAAACATTATTCTTCAATAATGCAGTGTTTTAGCACAAGTTAGCGAATGCATTCATGGGTGCTGTTTATGTGGATATTAAAAGGTGCCATTTTGAAACAATGTATATTTTGCTTCTTCTGAATTCAAATGTGCCATCCTTATGCAACATCTTCAATGTTCACAAGTAAATTTATGCTACTAACCTGTTGGCTGGTGTGCCCATAGTTCATGCCAGGTTTATTATACAGGCGCTGTCCTTTTTATCCAAATAATACTGGCACCGATTTGTTGTGTTTGGAGCATCTACCAGACATAAGACACATTGAAGTGGTACATAGCAGATGTCCTCTCTTTCTGGCCAATGACCTTGCAAAACTAATATATATAGTTACTTCAAGGAAAGATGTTTTCTCTTTGTGTCTTGAATTGTAGGACTTTAAAAATCTTACTCCAGTGCATGTAACAGGAGAGAACAATTTTGCTTAATTGTTTCTGACACTCTTTTATAATTGTCCAGGGCCACAGAAACGGACAACCAGTACCTCCGATTGTCAGTTCCATGAAGGTATGTTCTTTGGTTAAAGGTCATTCCTCAATTCAGCTTGTTCCTGTTTGTGAATCAAGCATGCTAACCATTCACTAACTCACTCACTCACTCACTCATAAGGCACCAACAAATTTCTCCAGCTGGCATGGTCTTGGGCTGGTCAGCCAAATTTGATTCAGGTCTCATCTTCATCTCTTCTTCAACAGTCCTTCTCCAGGTGCCCAGTGGTCTGTTTCTCCTTTTCCAGATGGTGTCCATTTCAGAGCGACATGTGGAAGACTGTTCCTGTCCATGCAGAGAACATGACCAAGTCTTCTCCACCTTCTTTGTTGCTTTGTTTGGTGTTGATGTCGCATGCTAACCATTACATAATGGTTATTCATGTGGAATGTTTACCTTTACGCGTGTGCATGCACACACGCACACACGCATGCAGGCCACTTCCTGCCACACCCCCCTCGTTGAAGATAGTGCTTTACAGTAACACTAACAATAGAAGAATACCTGTTTCTTTATGGAAAACGGCTTCAAATCTACACATTTTAATGGTGAAATAGCTACATTATTTTAATAATAATAATAGTAATCTACACTTTAAAATATTATATGATTATTCTTTAGGTGTAGTTATTTATACAAATTTATGTATTTTCTATTATCCAGCAACCGATAGATGACGACGTTTATGAAGAGATTGATGATGTCAGAAGGAGCCAGGTTTGTGACTTCTTTTATGTTTGGTCATAGTAACATACTTACTGTATAGTTCAGCTAGTTCCTTTTTATGACACTTGTCAAGTGGCTATTAAAATGTACGTGAACTGTATGACAAAAAACAACGTTGAGACAAAGTTAAAACAATATGATTGGTATATACTGAAATAAAAGGAGTTACTAACAATATAAATGTTACTCTGGTGACATTGTCTTCAATAACCATATGATTTCTGATTGTGACTAATAATTGTATATAATAATAACAATAATATAATTGCTACAGTAGAACTGTCTCCATTACAACTTATAAAAGCGAACAAAGATGGCATAACTTTCTGAATTGAATATCTGGCTTTAATTGACTTTTTTTATATAAGTACAACAATATTTTATTTCCACTGGTCATTCATTTACTTTTACAGCCACTGTGTATGCTGTATAGTACAGAGCACACATGTAAATTGTCTGCATTCACAGTTAATCCAAACTATAGTCATTATTATCCACACGATTGTCACACCCCAAAATAGCCCCATATAAATACACCCCGTTGATGTCCTGAGACAGACTGAACTCCGGACTGACTACCACACCCCTCAAGAAGGAAGCGCCATCCTCATGGTCCCAAGTCTCACACCATTGGGTCGTCAGACAATAGTATGTACCAAAGCACAATATTGGTGTTGCAAGTAGGGTATTCTGCTTGTTGCATTAATTATAATTTCCATGCAACTTGTTACCTAGATGGAGCGTGTCAGTTTCCAAAGGGTTAATGTTGACACCTTAGCAGCATCGTGTTTATTTTATGGATGCATTCTAATGCAGTTAAATCTCTGTGTTATATACACACGTTTACGATTCTGTATCCTATCCTTGAGTTATGTTTTTGCTAAATATTACATTGCATTATTTTGATGACTTATCTTGCTATCTCGTTCTAGTAACAAAATGCATCAATAATTGTTTACTACTAGTTATGTTTCTGAAATGTCCAGACTGTACCATTTGGTCTGATTCTGAATTAATGTAGGTAATCAACTTTGTTAAATATTATTACTTTATAAACACAGTTGACATAACGACACAAACATGGCCTCTATGATAAATATTTACACCTGCACTAAACCAGAACAAGGGCGTTGTCTGATGACATTACTACAGCAAATCAAAAGAAGCTTTGGAAGGTTTTGACAACTGAAAGAGCGAAGGATAAAATAGGGGTACCTGACTTAGAGCTAACCTTTTCATCCATCACTTTTGATGAATTACTAGAAGCAGGACGACTCAGTCTGGATAACCCTACATTAGCGAGAAGTGCACCAATCCACAACAGTGAGGAGATATTAAAAGAAAGGATACAGCAGATGGAGGAGGAAGAGATGTGGATAGAGGATGAAACTATGCGGATAATGGAGGAAAATATGCAGATGATGGAGGAAAATATGTGAATAATGGAGGAAAAGATGCAGATAATGGAGGAAAAGATGCAGATGATGGAGATAAAGATGTGGATGATGGAGATAAAGACATGGATGATGGAGGAAAAGATGCAGATAATGGAGGAAAAGATGCAGATGATGGAGATAAAGATGTGGATGATGGAGATAAAGATATGGATGATGGAGGAAAAGATGCAGATAATGGAAGAAAATATGCAGATGATGGAGATAAAGATATGGATGATGGAGAAAAAGATATGGATGATGGAGAGAAAGATGCAGATGATTGAGGAAAAGATGCAGATGATGGAGAAAAAGATGCAGATGATGGAGGAAGAGATGTGGATTATGGAGGGAAAGATGCAGACAATTTAAGATTAGGAAGAAAAGATGCTGATGATGGAGGACAAGATTCAGATGATAGAGGAGAAATATGTGAATAGAGGAAGAAAACATGGGGATGGAGGAAAATATGCTGATGATGGAGGAAAAGATGTGGATGGAGGAGGAAAAGACGCAGATGTGGGAGGAAAAGATGTGGATGGAGGAAAATATGCCGACAATGGAGAAAAAAGAATATACAATTCGGGAATATATAAAGAAAATCCAAGAAGAACACAAAAAAATCCATGATTTGGTTTGGTGAATACGAAGATGAATTAGTGAGGATGATGGAAATTATGTTGGCAAAACGCCGCAGGTCGCACGAAAAAGGAATGTTAGGGTTATGAGCTCGCAAAGAACAGCCATGTCCCTGCCGATAACCCGATTAGATATCATCTGACATCAATGGAATCAGGGAAACAGTTTCACCTGTAGTCTTACAGTACCCAGAAGCCATTACACCATCTGGCAAGTGTCAGGTGTACATACTCCATGTTATCAGCCCAGGTGAGTTATATGTACAACTCGAGGAGGAAGGGGTAGCAAACCCAGAGGTTGAGCTATGTTGTATGATAAATAAGTTATGTAGTAGTCTGGGTGAAATGGAGATGATCTTAGAAGACCCTGAGGTTGGGATGCCGTGTTGGGTCAATGAAGGGCACGGGCCAGGCCTCTACATAATTTCGCGGGCCGGGCCGGGCCTGGGCCTACATACTGCGGGCCCGGGCCGGGCCTGGGCTGAAAACAATTTAAACACATCGGGCTTGGGCCGGGCCTGGGCCTAGTGTGAGCGGGCCGGGCCGGGCCTGGGCTGGGCCTGGACATCATAAAAATATTCATACAAAACACTGATTATTACTTTATTTTTTTAAATAAAAACTTATTATAAATTGTAATTCCGTTTAATGAATGCTTAAAATTATTTCTTTAGTATTATATAGTTGCAAATTGAGACCTTGCATGGAATCTAATGACCCCATAAGTTCACTTGGCTGGAAGTAGCCAGCCCCAAATGTTTACTTTAGAAATATTTGCAGAGGCAATCAAGCCATGATTAACCATCAACTTATCACCCTTTGACCCTACCAGTGGACATTCTATTGTCTAGGTCTTCCCTCCAAACATTGCCCACCTGAAAGACCTGCCCACTGCCAAGTGCACACTGCACACTAGGCCACTAGCCCACTACCCAGTACCCAATCCAGTTGGTAATTGATATTTATCCCCAGTCCTAATTCATTCACACTTGTACTAATTCACACATGTCTGAACCTGTCTGTCTCAAGCTAGTGACTGCAGGCCTGCTGGAAATGCCACTGGGTGTCAGTGCCAGTGGGTGACATTTAATTGAAATATCATATTAAATTATGTTAACTTAGTTGAGCTGATTCAATTAACAATATAAATTGGGATTATGGCTTGCATATGGGTTAAGTCAGGGTTAAATAAACAAATCTCCTACCCTAACAATAAACCAATACATTAACGCCAAATATAACAAATGTTACCATATTTAATAGTAATAACACTAAGAAGTTTTTCTTAATTTTTCTTCAGGATATTCGTAAGTTTGAAGAAGTTGGTGGTGTTGAATTTTTAGAACTCATCCAGCACACTATGGACCTTTTTTATTTAATAAAACAATAAGTCTGTTTTACAGTTTATTTGTTTTTCGTCTTTGTTATAAGATTATAGGTTTATCTTCTCTAAACTTAGCGGGCCACGGGCTTGCGGGTCGTGGGCTTACTCATCTTTGGCCCGCGGGTATGGGCCGGGCCTGGGCCTGAAACTTGCGGGCCGGGCCGGGCCGGGCCTGGGCCAAACATTCACGGTCTGGGTCGGGCCTGGGCCGGGCCTGGGCCTAAATTCTAGTTTGCGGGCCTGAGCCGGGCCGGGCTTGAAAAATTATTGCGGGCCTGGGCCGGGACTCTAACTGCTAATTGCGGGCCGGGCTTGGGATCAAATTCTAGGCCCGCGCAGGGCACTATTAATATATATATATATTATTGGTAGGGATAAATTTGGAATACTAAGTATGAAGATCGATGTCCCTGAGCTTCTTGTCAGCAGCCGGGCGATTAGATCTAATTATGGATGCATCAGCCTTAGACATCTGTTGGTGTAAGAATTGTTTATATATGTATGAATTAATTTGGATAGCCTGAGATACCCATCATTGTACGGGTTTAATGAAGGCTAATGTTAGTATTGAAATAACAAAAATATTGTGTGTCATGTGTCATCATCATAATTTCTTTGTATATATTCCACATATATATTTCTCGTAATATATCCCACTCTTTTTATGGTAGGGAGGAATGTAGTGCAGAGAACACATGTAAATTGTCCACATTCACGGTTAATCCACACTATAGTCATTATCATCTGCACAATAGTCACACCCCAAAATAGCCCCCTGTAAATACGCCCCGTTGAGACTAGACTGAATACCGGCCCGACTACTGCACCCCTGAAGAAGTAGTAGTACCAAAGATACCAGTTAGTAGTAGTACCAAAGATACCAGTTAGTAGTAGTACCAAAGATACCAGTAAGTAGTAGTGCCAAAGATACCAGTAAGTAGTAGTACCAAAGATACCAGTTAGTAGTAGTACCAAAGATACCAGTAAGTAGTAGTACCAAAGATACCAGTTAGTAGTAGTACCAAAGATACCAGTAAGTAGTACTACCAAAGATACCAGTTAGTAGTAGTACCAAAGATACCAGTAAGTAGTAGTACCAAAGATACCAGTAAGTAATACTACCAAAGATACCAGTAAGTAATAGTATCAAAGATACCAGTAAGTAGTAGTACCAAAGATACCAGTAAGTAATACTACCAAAGATACCAGTAAGTAATAGTATCAAAGATACCAGTAAGTAATAGTATCAAAGATACCAGTAAGTAGTAGTACCAAAGATACCAGTAAGTAGTAGTACCAAAGATACCAGTAAGTAATAGTACCAAAGATACCAGTAAGTAGTAGTACCAAAGATACCAGTAAGTAATAGTACCAAAGATACCAGTTAGTAATAGTACCAAAGATACCAGTTAGTAGTAGTACCAAAGATACCAGTAAGTAGTAGTACCAAAGATACCAGTAAGTAATAGTGCCAAAGATACCAGTAAGTAATAGTACCAAAGATACCAGTTAGTAGTAGTACCAAAGATACCAGTAAGTAATAGTACAAAAGATACCAGTTAGTAGTAGTACTAAAGATACCAGTAAGTAGTAGTACCAAAGATACCAGTAAGTAATAGTGCCAAAGATACCAGTAAGTAATAGTACCAAAGATACCAGTTAGTAGTAGTACCAAAGATACCAGTAAGCAGTGCTACCAAAGATACCAGTTAGTAGTAGTACCAAAGATACCAGTAAGTAATAGTACCAAAGATACCAGTTAGTAGTAGTACTAAAGATACCAGTAATAAGTAGTACCAAAGATACCAGTAAGTAATAGTGCCAAAGATACCAGTAAATAATAGTACCAAAGATACCAGTTAGTAGTAGTAACAAAGATACCAGTAAGTAGTACTACCAAAGATACCAGTTAGTAGTAGTACCAAAGATACCAGTAAGTAATATTATCAAAGATACCAGTAAGTAATAGTATCAAAGATACCAGTAAGTTGTAGTACCAAAGATACCAGTAAGTAGTAGTACCAAAGATACCAGTAAGTAATAGTATCAAAGATACCAGTAAGTAATAGTACCAAAGATACCAGTTAGTAGTAGTACCAAAGATACCAGTAAGTAATAGTACCAAAGATACCAGTAAGTAATAGTACCAAAGATACCAGTAAGTAGTAGTACCAAAGATACCAGTAAGTAATAGTACCAAAGATACCAGTTAGTAGTAGTACCAAAGATACCAGTAAGTAATAGTATCAAAGATACCAGTAAGTAATAGTACCAAAGATACCAGTAAGTAATAGTATCAAAGATACCAGTAAGTAATAGTACCAAAGATACCAGTAAGTAATAGTACCAAAGATACCAGTAAGTAGTAGTACCAAAGATACCAGTAAGTAATAGTACCAAAGATACCAGTAAGTAGTAGTACCAAAGATACCAGTAAGTAATAGTACCAAAGATACCAGTAAGTAATAGTACCAAAGATACCAGTAAGTAATAGTACCAAAGATACCAGTAAGTAGTAGTACCAAAGATACCAGTAAGTAATAGTACCAAAGATACCAGTTAGTAGTAGTACCAAAGATACCAGTTAGTAGTAGTACCAAAGATACCAGTAAGTAATAGTACCAAAGATACCAGTAAGTAGTAGTACCAAAGATACCAGTAAGTAGTAGTACCAAAGATACCAGTAAGTAGTAGTACCAAAGATACCAGTAAGTAGTAGTACCAAAGATACCAGTAAGTAGTAGTACCAAAGATACCAGTAAGTAGTAGTACCAAAGATACCAGTAAGTAATAGTACCAAAGATACCAGTAAGTAATAGTACCAAAGATACCAGTAAGTAATAGTACCAAAGATACCAGTAAGTAGTAGTACCAAAGATACCAGTAAGTAATAGTACCAAAGATACCAGTTAGTAGTAGTACCAAAGATACCAGTAAGTAATAGTACCAAAGATACCAGTAAGTAATAGTACCAAAGATACCAGTAAGTAGTAGTACCAAAGATACCAGTAAGTAATAGTACCAAAGATACCAGTTAGTAGTAGTACCAAAGATACCAGTAAGTAATAGTATCAAAGATACCAGTAAGTAGTAATACCAAAGATACCAGTTAGTAGTAGTACCAAAGATACCAGTAAGTAGTAGTACCAAAGATACCAGTAAGTAGTAGTACCAAAGATACCAGTAAGTAGTAGTACCAAAGATACCAGTAAGTAGTTGTACCAAAGATACCAGTAAGTTGTACTACCAAAGATACCAGTAAGTAATAGTATCAAAGATACCAGTAAGTAATAGTACCAAAGATACCAGTTAGTAGTAGTACCAAAGATACCAGTAAGTAGTAGTACCAAAGATACCAGTAAGTAGTAGTACCAAAGATACCAGTAAGTAGTAGTACCAAAGATACCAGTAAGTAGTTGTACCAAAGATACCAGTAAGTAGTAGTGCCAAAGATACCAGTAAGTAGTAGTACCAAAGATACCAGTAAGTAGTAGTACCAAAGATACCAGTAAGTAGTTGTACCAAAGATACCAGTAAGTAGTAGTGCCAAAGATACCAGTAAGTAGTAGTACCAAAGATACCAGTAAGTAGTAGTACCAAAGATACCAGTAAGTAGTTGTACCAAAGATACCAGTAAGTAGTAGTGCCAAAGATACCAGTAAGTAGTAGTGCCAAAGATACCAGTAAGTAGTAGTACCAAAGATACCAGTAAGTAATAGTACCAAAGATACCAGTAAGTAGTAGTGCCAAAGATACCAGTAAGTAGTAGTACCAAAGATACCAGTAAGTAGTAGTACCAAAGATACCAGTAAGTAGTAGTACCAAAGATACCAGTAAGTAATAGTACCAAAGATACCAGTAAGTAGTAGTGCCAAAGATACCAGTAAGTAGTAGTACCAAAGATACCAGTAAGTAGTAGTACCAAAGATACCAGTAAGTAGTAGTGCCAAAGCACAATAGCTGATTAAGGGCTAAGTAAGACTTACATTGAATGCAGTTTTCGAAATGTATGTGAATATGTAAATGTTGACTGTTCAAATATCCCAACAGGTGCAGCGTTTGAAGACGTTTCTGCGGGGCAATCTGACCATTGTTAGTGTCATCTTGGCGGTGATTGTCATTGCAAGTCTCATTGGTGTTATCATCGCCTTGATTGGTAAGAATCGATGATGACGCAGTACAGATGTGAATCTCTTATCACAATCGTTGTTGCTGCTGTCATAGTGGTTATAAAATCATCAGTGTCATTATCATTAGCGTTAATTTCCATCATTATGTCATTGCTAAGTTAGTTATCAATGGGCTATTGACAGAAGTCAAGAGGATGATCATTATAATTTGTTTAATTTCATTGTGCCACCACTCGAGATTACTGTCATGAATCGCCATCATCTGATCAATGTCATCACTGTCATCTGATCAACGTCATCACCATCATCTGACCAACAGCATCATCACCATCATCTGATCAATGTCATCACCATCATTTGAACAATGTCATTTCCATCATCTGATCAATGTCATCACCATCATCTGATCAGCATCATCATTACCATCATCTGATCAATGGCAACACAACAATCATCTGATCAACGTCATCACCATCATCTGATCAACAGCATCATCACAATCATCTGATTAATGTCATCACCCTTATTTGAACAACGTCATCACCGTCATCTGATCAACATCATTTCCATAATCTGATCAATGTCATCACCATCATCTGATCAACGTCATCATCACCATCACCTGATCAACAATATTATCTGATCAATGTCATTATGATTATCTGATTAACGTTATCACCGTCATCCTGATCAACGTCATCACCATCATCTGATCAACATCATCACCATCATCTGATCAATATCATTACCATCATCTGATCAAGGGCATCATAACAATCACATGATCACCGGCATCATCACCATCATCTGATCAACAGCATCATCATCAACCGATTGATATCATCATCACCATTGTTTAGAATAGCATCAACTATTAAGAACAGTACATTGACTGATTTATCTAATCGCTGTCCACGTGTTTCAGTAATACCCAAGCCGCCACCTACAGGTAAGGAACTCGACTGTGGCACTTGAAAGTGTATTTTTACCACCTTTCAGTAGCAACCATAAAATAACTATTATTGTTGACACATTGAAACCATTTTGCTATAAGAGGCAGGATGTTATATAGACAGTATGTGCAGAATGTTGAAATGTCTTAGGTCATCAGTTGAAAAAGTCTTAAAATGGGATTTTTTAAAAGAAAGGGCCAAAATTTGATTTTACGAAACTTGGCCTGGGCTGTAGCCTATAATTCAACAAAGATGAAATGCATCTCGTGCCACTGAACAATCTAATTTAATCAAATGATACAGTTTGATTACCCAATAAATAAATGTCTCTTAGAGGTGGTTTAAATAAAAGTGCTTTATTGTTTTGTGTTAAATTTGTCACGGATAAAGGTCTTAAAGTTTCAAAGTATTGATCGTAAAAAGGTCTTAAATCTAATCAACACAAAGCTATGCTACCAGATATAATTATGAAAATGAGCGTACGTTAATGTGACATTACAGGCCCATAAATATATCTGCTACAGGTATAGTTGTTACATGCGTGTTCCTTATGTTTTGTTTGTATTGCCAGAAGCCCCCACAACAAGTATTCAACCAGAAAGTTCTACAGTGGAAACAACGTCCTACCCACCAGGCAAGTTTACTTGTTCTTCCTAACAAACGTCTCTCTCCTGTCACCAGGCGGCACTGCCATGCACATTAATCAGCACAACGTCGCAATGTGGATCAGATATGCGGCTGCACGGAGAGTTTCACTCAGCAAAAATGACTGTATGTTTGCCAGTCCTTCACCCTACCCTGCCCTTGTTTACACCCCAGAATGTTCTGGATCCATTAAATCAGCAGCTGCAGTAACCATTATAGTGTAGCAGGTTAGACAGATTTAGCTGCCTGTAACAATACAGGAAGCAGATGTAAATTGTTGTAACATTGGATTACTTTATGTTAACATGCTGGCTTCTTGCGTACATGTTCCCACGTGTAAGTAAAATAAAGATTGAAATGTATGATAAGTCAATTTCTTTTAGCTAGTGCCAGATGGGGCAATGTACAAATAATGCCAGAAACTAAATAACCAAATTCACCACCCTGCACGGGGTAAAGGGATATCTTTTTTATCAGATAAAACTGGAATGATTATTTAAAAGCACAGTGAGTAATTTGTCCAATGATATATTCCCACCACTCTTTAAGTGTGATAGAAGCAGAAAACTTATTTTGGTAAATAAGTAAATGTTACGTTTCACGTATTCCAGTATACTCCAGGGTTGGGGTCAAGTACAGTTGATCAAGTACATCAAGTACCAAAAATAAATATCAAGTACAAGTACATTTCAAGTACTCACTTATGTACAAAGTACTTAAGTACATCAAGTACTGACATATCAAGTACAAGTACAAGTACTCAAATATAAATGGCCCTATTTTAATGTTTGTAATATTTTTCGATATTTTGCCATGTTTATTTTGCAACACAAATTTATGTGACTTTTTGATAAGAGCAAAACTGAGTATCACATTTTATTATCATTTGGTTGTGAAGATCAAGCTGAAAAGTTCAAAAAATTCTATAAATTTTAATAATTTTTATTGAAACCATATTTCATGTATACAATTGTTACATTATAATACTTGGCAATACTTGGTCAAGTCCAACCACTCCATTGTTCATTTCATATTTGACCTGTCATTGCACTTCATCATCATGACACTCAAAGTTTTTGTCTGTGAGCCGACACCTGTCTGGGCGGAACACCTTCCCAGCAATGCTGAAAGTCCTTTCTACCGATGCTGATGATGCCATGGCTATCAGATACTAGACCTCCAGCTGGTTCAGCAGCAATAACAGTTGTAGAATATTCTGAGGTACCCATGAAACCTGGCATCTTATATACTGGCCAGCCAAGATTAACTCCAAGTACATTAACATCTAAGAATGGGTGTTAAAATCGGTAAACGGACATAACCCCACTGGACAAAACCCCACTCAGACATAACCTCACTGGACATAACCCCACTCGGACCAAACCCCACTCGGACAAAACCCCACTCGGACATAACCCCACTCAACCCCACTCAGACAAAACCCCTTTTGGCCTACTGCATATAGATTCAAAGACAACAATATTTGTTATTTTCTGTTTTATTAATGTCAATGTATCACCATACAACATTAAAAAATATGCAACTATGAAAACTACATTAAACTACTACCTCACATATTGTTATCATGAAAACTACATTAAACTACTTCCATCTCACACAGTGTCCAATGCCCCTCAGTGTATCGGGAATTGACTTGGTATTAATGTCAATGTATCACCATACAACATTGAAAAATATGCAACTATGAAAACTACATTAAACTACTACCTCACATATTGTTATCATGAAAACTACATTAAACTACTTCCATCTCACACAGTGTCCAATGCCCCTCAGTGTATCGGGAATTGACTTGGTATTAATGTCAATGTATCACCATACAACATTGAAAAATATGCAACTATGAAAACTACATTAAACTACTACCTCACATATTGTTATCATGAAAACTACATTAAACTGCTTCCATCTCACACAGTGTCCAATGCCCCTCAGTGTATCGGGAATTGACTTGGTATTAATGTCAATGTATCACCATACAACATTGAAAAATATGCAACTATGAAAACTACATTAAACTACTACCTCACATATTGTTATCATGAAAACTACATTAAACTACTTCCATCTCACACAGTGTCCAATGCCCCTCAGTGTATCGGGAATTGACTTGGTATTAATGTCAATGTATCACCATACAACATTGAAAAATATGCAACTATGAAAACTACATTAAACTACTACCTCACATATTGTTATCATGAAAACTACATTAAACTACTTCCATCTCACACAGTGTCCAATGCCCCTCAGTGTATCGGGAATTGACTTGGTGCCATCACGACGGGCAGTACACAGATTGTGAAGCTTCGTCTGGAGCTGAACTGTGTGGCGCCGCGTTCACTTGACTGGTGGTTCACCATGCTGGTCACGTAGCAGTGCAGTGGCAACCTGTGCCTGGTCCTTCCGGATAGTGTCGATGGCCCTCCAGATAGTTGGATGAGCATGTCCTACCAAGTTGGAGAAGGCATTGTTCCAACCCTCACATATGTTGTTGGTTCTGGAACTGCCGCGAAGGGTGATGTTGTGCACATTCCATATGGATGGTGGATACATAGGTGGCTTGCGACGCATGCGAAGTGGAGGCATAGTGCCATCTGGACGTTGGGGTAGCTGTATCTGACGGTAGGTACCGGACACATAGATTTGATCAAAGTACTGCAGAAGGGGTTCTAGTCCCTCTGGAATGTTATCACGCAGGTAGGCCATGCCATCAGGTACATCATCTTCAGGCAGGAAAGCCAGACCATCCATCATCCCACAGAAGAGCTTAACGTCGTCTTCCTCGCGATAACGCTGTACCAGACCAAGACTCTGAATCTTCCTCCATGTGGACTGGGCAAGATGATAAAAACATCCATGGATGTTGACATGAGGTCCAAATGATGATTGCATGGCGTTGATCACTGCCTGCTCAAAATCCATGGTCACAGTGGTGGGGTCAACATTGAAGCCAAGCTCAGTGCACCGGTCCTGAATAGCGGAGAAAAGTTCCTCATAGGTTTCCTGGTGCTTGTTGGGTAGGAAGGCGTAGACACATGTCACAGCTGATTCTCCAAGTGGTACACGGATCACGTATAACTGAGTGAATAGGAGTGGTGCAACATCGAAGGTGCCATCCATAAACCAGGAGTCAGAACTAGCGAGATGGTGAAGTCCAAGGTCAGTCCCAAAAACTAACATCCTGGCAGAAGAATCAACACCGTTGTCATAGATGACGAAGGGGTCTCCATCAACAGTGGTGGTCCACTCCCCATCTAGCATGAGTTCACTGAGCGACGCTGGGTTCTTGGGCATGTGCTTGGCATGTTCCCGCCTGAGAGAGCGCTTGACTGTGTCTGGATTGCCGAGTGCAGCACGTACATCTACAGGCACATCTGTGGTGTGGTCTGACATGAGCTGTGTTAGTGTACCACGTGATCCAGCTGCACGCTCCTTGAGTGAGGCACGTAACTTAGCAACAGCTACAGACTGTTCCTGTGGATCATGGCTGTGCGGTGTCATGCTGGTGTCAGTTGTCATCTGCAAAGGTACAAAGAAAAATATAATATTAGTTGTAATATGAAAAGGTAGTAATAATTTTTCAAATTTTCATGTTTGTAGCATTGTATTGTATACAAATTTTGGACAACTGGATAAAAAAATGAAGGTCTCTGGAAAATTATCCACAACAAAGAAGCTTCATATGGCAAAAGTGTGATAGTGGTATAATTAATCATATAATATTATGGTTTTTGTTGACAATCTGCTCTTTGAAAATCATATGATGAAATAGTTCTAAGCAAATAGGATGAAACGTGTTAATTATTACATTTTATCAGGCACATATTCACAAGCTATTAACCAGGTGACTAAGAACTGGTTGTTCCAATCAAAGCGTATTTTAAGTGCATTCATAATGAAACAATTTAAATTATTCATCAAAGCAGAACAATATTAATCTAAATTGATGGTATTCATGTGCACCGTTAGTTGATCCAACCGGTAATTCGATCCAACCACAATCAGAAAATAATTGTACATCAGGTGGCAAATGTTAAATTTTGTATACTGTTATGATACAAAAATTATAATACATTTTCTAACCAAGGACACTTTTACACAATACCATGCAACAGGCCTTCATTATAATTTGTATCAGTGTTTTTTTAATTTGACATTCTAAACAAAAATATCTGAAATCAGCTATATATCTATAATTTCTCATCTCTGGTAATTTACACAAGATATTTACCTCAGCATTGGTAGTCACACCTCCCTTACAACTGAACGCTGTGCGGTTGGAGCACTCCCATCGGACAGTCTTTTTGATATATTTTCGGGTGTATATGTAGCCTCCGTGCATCAGCTTTAGACCACCTTTGTTGTTGATGACGATCTCCATGTTGTAGAATAATGAAGGTTCATGTTTACTGGTGTCCTTTTATACCCTTTAATACCGGTCAACTGTAATGTAACTAGCAACTAAGAAAAGCCAATTTTACTGGCTTCCCTTAAATTGATGTCCTAAATTATCCCCCTTGAACCATTTAGCTCTGATGTAGCAGTTAGAAGAAGCCAATTCTACTGACTTCCCTTAACTGCTGTCAGGGATGATCCCATTACGTACATCACCAAGTACAACAGAGAAACATCCACTTAATTTATGGCTATATTAAACATCTAATAGGACCAAATTTACATTTGAAAACAATTCCTTTTGAAGTGCAAGCAGAAATATAGTTACTTCATTTCAAAATATTATTTATTTTTACCTAATTTTTTAAATTTTCATTACTTCTAAAAAAATAAAAGTGGGGTTTTGTCTTAGTGGGGTTTTGTCTGACTGGGGTTTCGTCCAGTGGGGTTATGTCCAGTGGGGTTATGTCCGAGTGGGGTTTTGTCCTGGATTCGTTAAAATCAGTGTCTTCTGATGTTGTCAATTCATTGCCAATGATGTAAACAAAGATCATAGGAAGCTCTTTCTAGGAATTCACACCTCAAGTCAATTAGAAAAACTAAGAAAACATTCGCCCCCTACATCACACGGAAAGACATTCAAGGAAGGTGCATCAAAGACACACCACTGCTGAGTTATCAGAATGGCTTCCACACTATTTTACACCTTAGCTGATTAGTTAAATAAGTAAAGCACTCACCACCTACATCACAAGGGAAGACATTCAAGGAAGGTGCATCAAAGCTACACCTCTGCTGAGTTGTCAAAATAGCTTTCACACTATTTTCACACCCCAGACCCTACAGTCCTTGAAAATATCATGTACAAAATCAAGTACTGTAGTTCAAGTACAAGTACTTTGCCTTTTCACACATCTAGTACTCAAGTACATGAAGTACTGACAAATGTGTACATAAGTACAAGTACTGGTATTTCACCCCAACCCTGGTATACTCTACATAATTATATGTCCTCAGTTGTCCTATTCAAACAAATGTCGCATTTAAAATTTTAGTTTATCAGATGCAACATTAAAAGAGCTTCAGAATGGCATTTAATTTATCTTTGTGCGATAATTATGTAAATAAAAATTGCATTTTTTTCTGGAGACTCATAATCTAATAACTGTATTACTAAGATCAGTGTCAACTTTTCGATGAATACTGCTACATACATCAATCAAAAACTCTGCTGCTTCCTCCCTCGCTACTGCCTCTGAAGTCAATGTTAAAATAATCATTGTTAAAACTGCTGAACTCCCAAAACCACGCCATTTTCTTCTTACCAACAAACTATTTTTCTGAAAATACAAATCAAAGGAATCTCCTAATTGACTTGAAAACACAACCTTCAGCTGTGTTAATTTGACAAAGTATCAAAACATATGAAACATGGAAATATTCTGTATCGTAACTTCAAAAATTTTGAAATGCAAAATTTTTTCAATTAGGACAGCAGAGGACATATTGTTCTATGTAATGTGCTTGTGATTTGACAGGATACAAGTATTGCCAACACAATACTCCCTGCAAGAACAGTGGGACATGCATTGACTTACCAGGATTCAAGTATGTGTGCGTGTGTCCAAAATGTGGGTGCTCCACAGCAAAACCTTTCGGTGACTGCATAATAGGTATGTGATGATTAAATATATACTGTCTTCATGATGCCTAATCTTCTCTTAATTCCCCCATCTCCCTTCTATCTTCTGCTTTCACTTCACATATTCTCCGACCTCACTTGTTCTCTGCCACCTGCAGCTTCTCCTGTCTCTATCAGTCCAAGTGTTCCCAACCCATGCACACAAGCTGGTTCCACGCAGGCTTCCAACATTTTTCCCTTCAACTTTTTTTCCTAATTACAACTTTAATTCATTGTGGAAAATGTACACATTATCTGCCCGATCATCTCACTTTTCCCTTCAAATAGGGCAGTCATATACAGGAGAATAATGTGATGAAATGCTGTGAGATGCTCCTTGTCCTTAGCTGAGTGCTTGAAGTGACCATTATTCACAAAAATAATGTGTAAAACATGTAATACAACACGTGATTATGTATTATTTATAACGTAACAATGTTAACAATAATATGTAGATGCCAGATTGTGGCAACATGTAGGATATACATATGCTCTGTTTAGTTTGGAATAAAGCTTTTCAACTGTATTAACCACATTGTATTTTTTTCAGATAAAGACACCATTTGTAAGACAGAAGACCTGCCACCTGGAAAACTTGTTCCACATCCTTACCTCTGCATAAAGTTCTACATCTGTCACCCAAATGTTACGCTGAGGAGTGAGCAGTATGTTTACAAATATGCTGACGGAAACCACGTGTTCAACCCCGCTACGGAATTATCCGATTATCCTAAAAATGTTGCATGCGCAGTACAGGAGGGTAAGTTTTGGACATCATCACCTGTGAAACTACATTACAACAACCATTTGTCTTGTACATCTAACATGTTCAGTTTCAATCCAAGCTGTCTCTTGTGTGTCACCTGTAGGGCGTGATAGTGCAGTGGTTACTACAGTATCACCTGTAGGACGTGATAGTGCAGTAGTCACCACAGTATCACCTGTAGGACATGATAGTGCAGTAGTCACTACAGTATCACCTGTAGAGCATGATAGTGCAGTGGTTATTACAGTGTCATCTGTAGGGCGTGATAGTACAGTGGTCACTATAGTGTCACCTGTAGGGCATGATAGTACAGTGGTTACTACAGTGTCACCTGTAGGGCATGATAGTGCAGCGATCACTACAGTGTCACCTGTAGTGTGTGATAATGCAGTGGTAACTACACTGTCATCTGTAGGGCATGATAGTGCAGCGATCACTACAGTTTCACCTGTAGGGCGTAACAGTGCAGCAGTCACTACTATGTCACCTGTAGGGTGTGATAGTGCCGTGGTCACTACAGTGTCACCTGAAGGGCATGATAGTGCAGTCATCATTACACTGTCACCTGTAGGGCGTGATAGTGCAGCAGTCACTAGAGTGTAACCTGTAGGGAGTGGTAGTGCATTGATCACAACACTGTCACCTGTAGGGCGTGATAGTGCAGCATTCACTAGAGTGTCACCTGTAGGGTGTGGTAGTGCATTGATCACAATAGTGTCACCTGTAGGACGTTATAGTGCAATGGCCACTACAGTGTCACCGTTAATGCGTGATACTGCAGTGGTCCCATAGTGTCACCTGTAGGGTGTCATAGTGCAGTGGTCACTAAAGTGTCACCTGCAGGGCGTGACAGTGCAGTGTTCACTAGGGTGTCACCTGTAGGGTGTGATAGTGCAGTGGTCACTACAGTGTCACCTGTAGGACGTGATAGTGCAGTGGTCACTACAGTGTCACCTGTAGGGTGTGACATTGCAGTGGTCATTACAATGTCACCTGTAGGGCGTGACAGTGCAGTGGTCACTACAGTGTCACCTGTAGGATGTGATAGTGCAGTGGTCACTACAATGTCACCTGTAGGGTGTGATAGTGCAGTGGTCACTACAGTGTCACCTGTAGGGCGTGATAATGCAGTGGTCACTACAGTGTCACCGTTAATGCATGATAGTGTAGTAATCACTACAGTGTCACCTGTAGGGTGTGATAGTGCTGTGGTCACTACAGTGTCATATGTAGGGCGTGATAGTGCAGTGGTCACTACAGTGTCACCTGTAGGGCATGATAGTGCAGTGGTCACTGCAGTGTCACCTGTATGGTGTTTTGTGCAATGGTCACTACAGTGTTATTAATATGAAATTGGAGGATACTAATGCATATCAAAGAACTAACAATTAAGCTTATTCCAATACACAACAATCTTAATTTTTATTTTAGCAACCCATATTAAACCCTGACAGTCTAGTCCCACCAAGCTTTTGACACTATGCAACTCACTAACATACCTAGCCCTCAGCTGAGGATGCAACCTTCCTGAGTGTACTGCCTGGCTGTCAGAATACTTAAAACGTGTAGTTACTAGTTAATATATTTACAAATATGCTGACGGAAACCACGTGTTCAACCCCGCTACAGAATTATCCGATTATCCTGAAAATGTTGCATGTGCAGTACAGGAGGGTAAGTTTTGGACATCATCACCTGTGAAACTACGTTACAACAACCATTTCTCTTGTATATCTAACATGTTCAGTTTCAATCCAAGCTGTCTCTTGTGTGTCACTACAGTAGTCACTACAGTATCGCCTGTAGGGTGTGATAGTGCAGTAGTCACCACAGTATCACCTGTAGGGTGTGATAGTGCAGTGGTTACTACAGTGTCACCTGTAGGGCATGATAGTGCAGCGATCACTACAGTGTCACCTGTAGTGTGTGATAATGCAGTGGTAACTACACTGTCATCTGTAGGGCATGATAGTGCAGCGATCACTACAGTTTCACCTGTAGGGCGTAACAGTGCAGCATTCACTACTATGTCACCTGTAGGGTGTGATAGTGCCGTGGTCACTACAGTGTCACCTGAAGGGCATGATAGTGCAGTCATCACTACACTGTCACCTGTAGGGCGTGATAGTGCAGCAGTCACTAGAGTGTAACCTGTAGGGAGTGGTAGTGCATTGATCACAACACTGTCACCTGTAGGGCGTGATAGTGCAGCAATCACTAGAGTGTCACCTGTAGGGTGTGGTAGTGCATTGATCACAATAGTGTCACCTGTAGGACGTTATAGTGCAATGGCCACTACAGTGTCACCGTTAATGCGTGATACTGCAGTGGTCCCATAGTGTCACCTGTAGGGTGTCATAGTGCAGTGGTCACTAAAGTGTCACCTGCAGGGCGTGACAGTGCAGTGTTCACTAGGGTGTCACCTGTAGGGTGTGATAGTGCAGTGGTCACTACAGTGTCACCTGTAGGACGTGATAGTGCAGTGGTCACTACAGTGTCACCTGTAGGGTGTGACATTGCAGTGGTCATTACAATGTCACCTGTAGGGCGTGACAGTGCAGTGGTCACTACAGTGTCACCTGTAGGATGTGATAGTGCAGTGGTCACTACAATGTCACCTGTAGGGTGTGATAGTGCAGTGGTCACTACAGTGTCACCTGTAGGGCGTGATAGTGCAGTGGTCACTACAGTGTCACCTGTAGGGTGTGATAGTGCTGTGGTCACTACAGTGTCACCTGTAGGGCATGACAGTGCAGCGGTCACTACAGTGTCACCTGAAGAGCATGATAGTGCAGTGGTCACTACAGTGTCACCTGTAGGGCATGATAGTGCAGTGGTCACTGTAGTGTTACCTGTAGGGTGTTTTGTGCAATGGTCACTACAGTGTTATTAATATGAAATTGGAGGATACTAATGCATATCAAAGAACTAACAATTAAGCTTATTCCAATACACAACAATCTTAATTTTTATTTTAGCAACCCATATTAAACCCTGACAGTCTAGTCCCACCAAGCTTTTGACACTATGCAACTCACTAACATACCTAGCCCTCAGCTGAGGATGCAACCTTCCTGAGTGTACTGCCTGGCTGTCAGAATACTTAAAACGTGTAGTTACTAGTTAATATATTTACAAATATGCTGACGGAAACCACGTGTTCAACCCCGCTACAGAATTATCCGATTATCCTGAAAATGTTGCATGTGCAGTACAGGAGGGTAAGTTTTGGACATCATCACCTGTGAAACTACATTACAACAAACATTTCTCTTGTATATCTAACATGTTCAGTTTCAATCCAAGCTGTCTCTTGTGTGTCACTACAGTAGTCACTACAGTATCGCCTGTAGGGTGTGATAGTGCAGTAGTCACTACAGTATCACCTGTAGGGTGTGATAGTGCAGTGGTTACTACAGTGTCACCTGTAGGGCATGATAGTGCAGTAGTCACTACAGTATCACCTGTAGGGTGTGATAGTGCAGTGGTTACTACAGTGTCACCTGTAGGGCATGATAGTGCAGTAGTCACTACAGTATCGCCTGTAGGGTGTGATAGTGCAGTGGTTACTACAGTGTCATCTGTAGGGTGTCATAGTGCAGTGGGTATTACAGTGTCATCTGTAGGGTGTGATAGTGCAGTGGGTATTACAGTGTCATCTGTAGGGCGTGATGGTGCAGTGGTTACTACAGTGTCATCTGTAGGGTGTCATAGTGCAGTGGTTACTATAGTGTCATCTGTAGGGTGTCATAGTGCAGTAGTCACTACAGTATCGCCTGTAGGGTGTGATAGTACAGTGGTTACTACAGTGTCATCTGTAGGGCGTGATAGTGCAGTGGGTATTACAGTGTCATCTGTAGGGCGTGATAGTGCAGTGGTTACTACAGTGTCACCTGTAGGGTGTCATAGTGCAGTGGTTACTACAGTGTCATCTGTAGGGTGTGATAGTGCAGTGGTTACTATAGTGTCACCTGTAGAATGTGATAGTGCAGTGGTTACTATAGTGTCACCTGTAGGGTGTCATAGTGCAGTGGTTACTACAGTGTCATCTGTAGGGTGTCATAGTGCAGTGGTTACTACAGTGTCATCTGTAGGGTGTGATAGTGCAGTGGTTACTATAGTGTCACCTGTAGAATGTGATAGTGCAGTGGTTACTACAGTGTCACCTGTAGGGTGTCATAGTGCAGTGGTTACTACAGTGTCATCTGTAGGGTGTGATAGTGCAGTGGTTACTATAGTGTCACCTGTAGAATGTGATAGTGCAGTGGTTACTACAGTGTCATCTGTAGGGTGTGATAGTGCAGTGGGTATTACAGTGTCATCTGTAGGGCGTGATAGTGCAGTGGTTACTACAGTGTCACCTGTAGGGTGTCATAGTGCAGTGGTTACTACAGTGTCACCTGTAGGGTGTCATAGTGCAGTGGTTACTACAGTGTCATCTGTAGGGTGTGATAGTGCAGTGGTTACTACAGTGTCACCTGTAGGGCGTGATAGTGCAGCGATCACTACAGTGTCACCTGTAGGGCGTGTAAATGCAGCGATCACTACAATGTCACCTGTAGGGCGTGATAGTGCAGCGATCACTACAGTTTCACCTGTAGGGCGTAATAGTGCAGCGGTCACTACTATGTCACCTGTAGGGTGTGATAGTGCCATGGTCACTACAGTGTCACCTGAAGGTCATGATAGTGCAGTCATCACTACACTGTCACCTGTAGGGCGTGATAGTGCAGCAGTCACTAGAGTGTAACCTGTAGGGAGTGGTAGTGCATTGATCACAACACTGTCACCTGTAGGGCGTGATAGTGCAGCAATCACTAGAGTGTCACCTGTAGGACGTGGTAGTGCATTGATCACAATAGTGTCACCTGTAGGGCGTGATAGTGCAGCAGTCACTAGAGTGTAACCTGTAGGGAGTGGTAGTGCATTGATCACAACACTGTCACCTGTAGGGCGTGATAGTGCAGCAATCACTAGAGTGTCACCTGTAGGACGTGGTAGTGCATTGATCACAATAGTGTCACCTGTAGGACGTTATAGTGCAATGGCCACTACAGTGTCACCATTAATGCGTGATACTGCAGTGGTCACATAGTGTCACCTGTAGGGTGTCATAGTGCAGTGGTCACCAAAGTGTCACCTGCAGGACGTGACAGTGCAGTGTTCACTAGGGTGTCACCTGTAGGCTGTGTTAGTGCAGTGGTCACTACAGTTTCACCTGTAAGACGTGATAGTGCAGTGGTCACTACAGTGTCACCTGTATGGTGTGACATTGCAGTGGTCACTACAATGTCACCTGTAGGGTGTGACAGTGCAGCGGTCACTACAGTGTCACCTGTAGGATGTGATAGTGCAGTGGTCACTACAGTGTCACCTGTAGGGTGTGATAGTGCAGTGGTCACTACAGTGTCACCTGTAGGGCGTGATAATGCAGTGGTCACTACAGTGTCACCGTTAATGCATGATAGTGCAGTGATCACTACAGTGTCACCTGTAGGGTGTGATAGTGCTGTGGTCACTACAGTGTCACCTGTAGGGTGTGATAGTGCAGTGGTCACTACAGTGTCACCTGTAGGACGTGATAGTGCAGTGGTCACTACAGTGTCACCTGTATGGTGTGACATTGCAGTGGTCACTACAATGTCACCTGTAGGGCGTGACAGTGCAGCGGTCACTACAATGTCACCTGTAGGATGTGATAGTGCAGTGGTCACTACAGTGTCACCTGTAGGGTGTGATAGTGCAGTGGTCACTACAGTGTCACCTGTAGGGCGTGATAATGCAGTGGTCACTACAGTGTCACCGTTAATGCATGATAGTGCAGTGATCACTACAGTGTCACCTGTAGGGTGTGATAGTGCTGTGGTCACTACAGTGTCACCTGTAGGGCATGACAGTGCAGCGGTCACTACAGTGTCACCTGAAGAGCATGATAGTGCAGTGGTCACTACAGTGTCACCTGTAGGGCATGATAGTGCAGTGGTCACTGCAGTGTCACCTGTAGGGTGTTTTGTGCAGTGGTCACTACAGTGTTATTAATATGAAATTGGAGGATACTAATGCATATCAAACAACTAACAATTAAGCTTATTCCAATACACAACAATCTTAATTTTTATTTTAGCAACCCATATTAAACCCTGACAGTCTAGTCCCACCAAGCTTTTGACACTATGCAACTCACTAACATACCTAGCCCTCAGCTGAGGATGCAACTGTCCTGAGCGGTACTGCCTGGCTGTCAGAATACTTAAAACATGTAGTTACTAGTTAGATCTAATAATTAAAGCTTAAATCAAAGTGATGACGTAACAATCGCCACAATAATAAATGAGGCTTGGCTCCCGTACACAGCGAGGTGAATCTACCGCCCGACATCTGAATAAATCAATACACAGTTATATTTGTTAGCTTGTATGAAAACTGTAAATCGTTCAGTTTAGCCAGAAAACTTTACTTTTGTACTATTGTATTGCAGTCGTCGAGTTGTGTGCTGATATTACGTGTGCTAATGGAGGAACTTGTCAAGACACTGCGAGTGGTTACATGTGCGAATGTGCGCCAGGCTACAAAGGACGGAAGTGTGAAATAGGTGAGTTATTGCTGTGGTGTTAGGTGGACTGTGGTCACACTGGCTGGGTGGTCTACTCGTTTCTTCTCAATGTTCATTCATGAATTCTGGAAGGTGGTTTAAGTTTGAATCTTAAATCATGTATTCCCAAGCTTAGCTCTATGGTGCTGTTTGGTATATGGTATGGCCATTTGTATTAGATAGGGATATGTATAATTTGCTAAATATGTCGTAACTTATAGTGTTAGTCTGTTAGACAAACATTGTATTCCCTCTCTTTCTCAGTGTCTGTGTAGATGAACTGGGTGACAACTTAAACTGTGTAATGTTGCTTGTCATGTGAAGGGACATTTGATTAATCACATATTGTATATGATGACTTCATGTTGTTATAGCCATTATCTGCTGACCTAAATAAATTATCGTGTGAATGTGAGAAATCTGGAAGAAATCATTACGTTTTTATGTAAAGTAAATAGTTTCATTATGATATTCAGGTATTCGGGGGGATTATATTCCCGTGCCTTTTCACTATTTATGTAGATAATTATTATAGAAATCCATGTAAAGAAATGATGCCACCTATTGGAAATTATTTGTGTTTAACCTGGTTACCATTGCGGCTGTTTGAAGAGGTCAGACCACAGTCGCACTTCGAGCTGACACTGGATGGAAATACTAAATTGGTGCAGCTCGTTTTTGGCTACATCATTGTACAAATATTACTGGTGACTGGTATTCCCAATGTACACAGTGTAGCACACTCCATTCTGACTGCCCTCAAGTATTTCAAAGTGTGAGAATGTGTTTCCTTGCTTTGCTCGGCATTTTCCTTGATAAAGTCATTCCACATTGTAGCATTCTACTGTACGTTTAGTAGACGCATCTCAGAAACTCACTTCTGTAGATGTTTGTTTATTCAGGGCATTGGTCATGTTGTGGCCGTAAAGTTTTACCCTTTCCCGTTCGTCCGTCTGCATCAAATACTGTTTCTAATCCAGCAGTAGTGATTTGTGCTACTCTTGAAAAGTCGTCCTGGTTTAGCTCTGGCATTACAGTGTCTGATGGTCCATGGTATGGTTGACCTCGCTTGAAACCACCAACCATTGCCTTAGTTCCACCAACAGGTTGTGTTCGCCTGCTATTCTCATTTCTTGTCTCCACCATTGTACAGTAACACTGAACCGTAAATCCCACAGATTTACTGTATGAAAGTGGCAAACTATTATTTTAATGCACAGATGTCTGAGAATTCAAATAACAGTGACACGATTATAATATGGAGGTGAGAACAAATACACATTAGTGCAGCCTCCACTTGAAAAGTTACATCGAGGCAGATCAAGTCCCTCATTACTTAGCAATAAAATTGTTCTTTATTTCAGTTAAATAGACACATCTGGATGTCCTCAAACCCGTCTGAAGGATTACAGTCTGCTGGGACACACACCCTTGGATAAGCCAGTCTGTTACCTGACATGGCCCACTGGTCAACACAGTAACTGCCTTTGTGTTTTATGTCTACTGAGTGGGTTACACAAATTGACAACTTGGGACATCTGGCATTTCACGAGTCCACACTTAAATGTGAAATATGTGTCTTTACATTGATGTAGTGTAGCACCAAGTAAGGTCAAATAAAAATATTATAATATATATATATATATATATATATATATATATATATATATATATATATATATATATACAGGGTTTTAAGGTTCAGCTCATACGGGCAGTGCAAAGTTTCATACGGGCAACATTTTTTATTGGTCAACAATGGTGCTTTATGTCGTGCCTTGCTTGCAGCAAAATGAATATATCCCAACAACCGCTGAATTTGTGAAATAAATATGCTGTGAAAATTGCTGTATTACAATGATGGACGAAAAAACAAATGTCAAATTTTCCATGCTATAAAAAATTCCAATGTCATTAGACATTACCATCAACGCCGATAAGCAAATGTAGTTCATGTTTGTTCGTTTTGTTCCGCTAAAACAATTATCCAATTTTGATAGTTACTTTTCACTGTTATGCATATTTTTGTCAATATGATAAAAACACAAAACTCGTAATTTTCAAGATGGCTACCAATTGTGTTTTACGAATTGCAACTGGAATGT
Organism: Lamellibrachia columna; assembly: GCA_963662155.1. NCBI lineage: Eukaryota > Metazoa > Annelida > Polychaeta > Sabellida > Siboglinidae > Lamellibrachia > Lamellibrachia columna. The sequence continues at coordinate 28,073,805 of OY759263.1, read as the reverse complement.
TTTTGTTTCAATTCAAAATTAGATAAAACCAACAAACTGAAGGTTGCAAACTCTTTCACACATAAATGAGCTTAGCAGTATGATCGTACTCACAAAATACAATTTAAACTAAGAAAAGTGTGTTTGTGTGTGTGTGTGTGTGTGTGCATGCGTGCGTGCGTAATTATTGCTACGCTAAATTAAACTTTTGTCTCCAAAATTACAATGTCTATTTGAGGTAAGACTACAGTTGCACTTCCTGTTGTAGGGAATGCTGGGTCTATAGTAAAAATGAATACAGTGGACACAATCAATCGGGCCAGAGCAATTTGATTGCAATTAGTGGCTGATTCTCTTAAGCAACACATTGTAATATAGCGAGAAGAGGGAATGATTCTATCTCAACCAGTATGTGTGATTCTACTAAATGAGTGACTCCGTTATACGCGAATCTGTTAAGTGGCATCTACTGTAATACATGGATATATTATTTTGGATAAATTAGTAATCATTGCTGGTTATTGCAGAAGCAGACATTTTAAAAGAACTGGAAGTGTTTTGACTAAAGTTGGAAGTGTGTGATTTTGGTTAGACTTGTTAAGCAATTGAAACACAATGTCAAAGGTATGAAAGAAAGGTATGAAAGAAAGATACAATGACAATGCTACCACACCAAATGCTTTCAGGAGGAAATACACAAGCCACTTGCTACAAAGTAAATACCAGTATTAATGTAAATGTGTATGTTTGATTTAAGGAACACATACTAACCATTAATCACCAACATAATGTAATGTTTTTGCCAGGATGATAAATCGGATGTAGCCACAAATAAATGTGAGCTATTTCCTTTCAAAACATGAAATATATTTAGTGTTTAGTCTAGTATATTTTATGCATGTATGTTTGCACTATATCATGAAAATATTTTTGTATTTTATATAGATATATTTTATAGTCAAATTGATTCTTTTTTTATTGATGCATTTGTCTGGATTTCACGAAGTGTTTAAATATGTATCATACTTATTGATAGGCTGGTCCTTACAACAGTAATCAAGTGTTCTTGTGGTAGGAGTCTCCCTAATAATACATTGGTTTGTTGTAAGGCAATACAAAGTGCAGGTGTATACAGAAATGCTTCATTGTAAAAATGTCACCAAGTGAGAATTATTTGTACCTAATCTAGACTGCATTGTTGGCCCCTATAATAGCGATCTATCTGGTCTTTAATAGGGGTCTCCCAGGTCCATAGCAGATATCAGACAATAGCTAGTTATAATTGACTAAATATGAATTTAGACTTTTATTTTGATTTATGCTTTGATACTATATAATTGTACACTGTGGATATTGTCTTATTCCATGTTTTTTATATACTGTCATAAGATTGTTATATTATGTTAATGTATGTTGAATTTGTAGTGTATGATTTGTTTACTATGGATCTAAATAAATTATATCTGGATCTTGTGAGTTGGTTGTTTCTAACCTCCATTTTCTCACAATGTTTCGTTGCTTCCCAAAAGCCACGTTTTAGCAGCTGCGTTACTGTTGTACATAATTATTATATGTGTGGTTGAAAGTAAAGCATTATTTTTGAACTTAATAAAAAAGTCATGGTTGGTTTCTTTTCAATTTACATGTACAGGGTTTACCTAAATTACCTTTCCTTCAGCCCACTATTACCCTTTCTACGAACAATCAAATTACCCTTTGTAGTTATTATGTACAACTGTCTGCAGCGCTACGCGAACAATTGTGTACAATTGTTGACAACATCAAGCGTCTTTTCTTCTATTGTCATACAGAAGCAATTAATTGTTTACACACAATGTGAATAAAAATGTAGGTGTTCACAGCTTCAATATATATATTTATTAAGCTTTTCATTTATATATATGTAATAAGACTTCTACTTGACTGAATGATACACACTCTCACACACACACGTACAAACATTGAAAAACACTGGGTATTATGGCCAATTTGGACATCTAGATAACAGCTAGAAAAGGCACCATACATGAAAATGTTAATGTTTTTGAAGCACTAAAATTTGTTCTCACATCATGTGTGCAAACTGTTGATATCACTGCAGGCTGCTTGGTGGTGAATAAATGCTGCTGAATTCCAGTGAGCGCCCAACTTTTGTTTGCCATTACACATGCCTAATATTATACCCTTGTAGTAAAAAACGTCTGTAGTTTCCATCAGTTTCATATAAAACTATATAAAAATATGTGAAGGTACTGACAACTCCTAGAAATCTTGAAAGAAAACACCAACGAAGCCATTTTTATTTCAACATGTCAACATAAACAGACTATGAAACATTGTACAAAAACGGCTGTTACATTACAAGCAAAACTTACACATTTCCCCATGTTTCAAGTCATGCACTCTTTTTATCTCACAAACAAATGAAAAAACACACCACATTAATCTACATAAATTTCTGGAAACAATGGTGTATCACATGTCTATGTAAACAGAAAATAAATATGTGCTTTATACATTTTAGTGCGTGCGTGCGTGCGTGCGTGCGTGCGTGCGTGCGTGCGTGCGTGCGTGCGTGCGTGCGTGCGTGCGTGCGTGCGTGCGTGCGTGCGTGCGTGCGTGCGTGCGTGCGTGCGTGCGTGCGTGCGTGCGTGCGTGCGTGCGTGCGTGCGTGCGTGCGTGCGTGCGTGCGTGCGTGCGTGCGTGCGTGCGTGCGTGCGTGCGTGCGTGCGTGCGTGCGTGCGTGCGTGCGTGCGTGCGTGCGTGCGTGCGTGCGTGCGTGCGTGCGTGCGTGCGTGCGTGCGTGCGTGCGTGCGTGCGTGCGTGCGTGCGTGCGTGCGTGCGTGCGTGCGTGCGTGCGTGCGTGCGTGCGTGCGTGCGTGCGTGCGTGCGTGCGTGCGTGCGTGCGTGCGTGCGTGCGTGCGTGCGTGCGTGCGTGCGTGCGTGCGTGCGTGCGTGCGTGCGTGCGTGCGTGCGTGCGTGCGTGCGTGCGTGCGTGCGTGCGTGCGTGAAATCGCCGTATATGTCTTGAACGCTGATTTTTGAGGATTTTTACTTTTTTTCACCAACTGTCTTCTATCGATTTGCAAAGGTTTTTTTTTCAATTGTATTAATATTTAATGCCTTTTATAATATCTTTCGAAAAGGTATGTAGCAGTTCACGCATGAATTCCGTAAAACAAAAGGGATAAATCGCACAAGTTCCAGCCGCATTTTCGGGGATATCCCTCAACGAAAGGCGGTCATATTTGGTACGCCTGGAATGCCCATCATATCTAGTTTCCATATATGGTATGGGAATTCCCTCTATACTTCAAAATGAACCAATAACGGCTCTTGAGACAAAGGTCCTACGCGTCAACAAAACCGTCCTGTAGCTATCACGTGATAATTGCAGGCGCTCCCGTTGGTTCGATCAGCGAGCGCACGCGCAGAGCGAACGCTCTTGACCTCGTTCATTTGTCAACAACAACGAAGCGTGCGTTATCTCTTTGATAATATTCCCAATTAATCGGACATTGACTGTGATAATCTCAGTTAAAATGTTTGGGGTATGATGTTCGACGATGAGCGTGACTTTGGAAAGTATTTTGTACGGAGACATGAAGAGGAACGACGGATTTTAACGTGGCGAAGTCGTAGATCCGATGTCTCCTCATCAAAACTTCATCACCAACAAACTATCAAGGATATGTGGAATTCTCTCTAGATTAAAACACTACATACCAATACACATCCTAAAGATAATATATTCTTCGCTATTTATGTCACACCTACGCTATGGTATATTAGCATGGGGCAGACAAATAAACAAACTACAAAAGCAAGCAATTAGATCTATATCAAACAGTAAATATAATTCACATACCGCCGGTAGTACACCTTTATTCAAAGAACTAGAACTGTTAAAAGCAGACGACCTCTTTAAGCTGTCATGCATGACAGTTTTCTACAGATACAAAAATGGAACCATTCCAGAATATTTTAAAGACATGTTCACTGGTAATGGAAATGTATCATCTAGAGTCCTAGACCAAAAAGACAAAGAAAGGCACCACAACGCTTCACCGATATAATAAATAATTTTCCCCAAAACCATGATTTTAACATCCAGATTAAACAAACTAATACAATATACTGCCGCCTTTGTATCAGACATACAATACCAAAATTACTTCAAGAAAACTTTCTTCCACAAATTGCCATGGAGAAAATTAACACCCATTCGTATCAAGGCTTTGTGAATTACTCCAAAAAATATATCAAGTAAATATGACTTGGAATGTAATATTAATATAACTGCTACATCTGCAAAAAGTATATGCCAGCTGAAGCCTAGAAATGTATGGTATACCTTCATCATCATCATTATCATGATAAACTGTATTACTTAATAATTCATAGCTATGTAATATAATATTATACTGAATATTCATTCAGTAATACTATCACTATAATTTTTTTTATTATTATAAAAACAGCTGGTTTTTGAGTTCCTCACAATATAATTTGTAACTAATAAATTTGGAACTAATGTATTATTTTTACTGTCAAGATTTTAATTGTATTTTACAAGAATAATGTATTTATCCTTTCTGTATTATTTAACTTCTCTGTAATTATTACATGATAATATTGAGAATTATATTCGATTCACATTTTATTTACATTTATACACACCAAAAAATAGTATTCACTTTATTTGCACTATATGTATTTTTGCTAGTATTATTTGTTAGTATTATTAGCACTGTTATATTTGTAGGTAAATTTAGCAACTCCACATCTATTTACAACAGTAATAATGATTATTGCACCATATGTAGTCATAGGGAGGCTTGTACGATAGCGATCTCTCAGGTCTTAGTGCAGGCTTTCCTGGATCATCAAAACTATGTAAAATATGTACCAACTGTTTTTTGACTGTATGTATGATCTAAACAAATAAACTTCACGTCAGTGGCAGCGCATTCTACGACTACGACAGTGATGGCCAACGAGTTTAGCTTAGCCTTAGGTATTATAATTTTATCTGTGTGTTATACTGACTTGTTTAGTAATTATATAACATATAATTATGTGTAGATGTGCAAATATCACGTTGTTTACTCACTACTTTATACGGCAACTGACACCACTGTTACCTAGTGTCACTGGGCACTAACTGTCACTATAATGGGGTAATGCCCAGCCCCAAGCCTGAGGGAGTGAGGCAGAGCCACTGTGTCTGTGTCTATGATTGTCATTGGACACTGATTGAGTGATAATTTTAATAAGTAAACAAATCTAACAATTAATGAAATGTAATTTGTTTTTGACCTGTACGGAATATGTATATGAGTGTGAAATATAGAATTTTTAGTTCAAATGATCGGACCCCGGCCCGGGTCCTTATATTGTAGTCACACATTATTTTTTGGAATATATTTGGAGCAGGGCTGGGTCCAATTATGTAATTGTAATTGATTACAGCAAAATTGTGTAATTGTAATTGATTATGGTTTCAAAATGTTGCTGTAATTGTAATTGTTATATTTTGTATAATTGAAAATTTATTTCAAATACAATCAATTACAGTACGTTTCATATCACAAACTACCTGAATGAATTATCAATAAAAATATTATTTAAGTCTCACATGAGTTGAAAATCAAGACTAATAATAACACCTGCTTATATATTTATATTTAAGTCTCAGTATTCACTGTCTGGTGGGTACTGGTCAGTGGTGCTAGTGGTGGGTAGCCTTAGCAATTAGCCTTTTCAGTAAGTTGGTAACAGCCAGGAAGCAATAAACAATGCACAGACATTGTCAGACAAAGGCTAAGCTGGTATTCAAACAACATGGAAAGACCTATAGCCTGATATTGTGTCCAAATTTTGGACACATTTCACCAGCATTCTAATTAATTACTCATTGTGCTCCAACATTTCTTGTTCAGATGTTCCTGCAAATACAGCAATAGAGCACACACTTGTCGAAAGCATCTGTTTGAACTCGGCTTTGTTGGTTGCCTGGAATTGGGAAGTTCTAACATTTAAGGTATTTTACAACATATTGTCGAATGTCATGATTATTGTACATCACACAAATAATATACAACACACTGTGACTACTTACCACTGACCAATATTTGCAATTACATATCATAAATGTGTACATCTATTGCAATTAACATAAACATCAATACACTAACCCAATGTTTTTAAAGATCAGCTGATATGGGCAATACATTTTCTTAATCACTAAATGTTATATGTCTGATAGAAAGGACTTAACAATATTGCACTAACCCGTCTCATCTTTTGTTCTGCCGGTTAGATGCATCCCTTTATCAAGTATTTTTTCACCATATGTTTCAGCGATAATTATTTTCATGAGAGCAATGTACAGGACGTTAAGTCCCGCTAACAGTTATTCTTTATTGGGTCACTTCGACCCAGTCCCAAGGGTGACCTTATTGATGAGGTTCCACTCTATATCAGGTGCTGTGCAACTTTGCAAGTTGTACACAAAGCCAAGGTTTTAAATCCAATATAATAAGGCAAGCAGCAAATAATTGAGCTACCCTGCCACTATTAAGTTTTCACATTAATTTTGTAATCAGGTTAAATTATGCATCTGCATTAATTTTCAGTTTAAATGTTTTGCACAATATTGGTGTGAGATGATTTAGATGACATTTAAAATTGATGTCAATGATTACACTGATTAGTAATCTTATTATGTTTGTGTACAATATAATAAACTAACATTTATTTGTGTTCACAGGTTTGGTGCAGTCAACTCTGGAGTTATGTTCGCAAATGCTGGGAAAGGACACATTGCTGAGAAAGAACATAGTGCTGGACTTGTAGATTGTAGTATTTATACATTTTATTGATCAGTGTTTAAATGTAACAATGTTGAAACGTGGCAATCACTGATTTGATGACTATAAATAATATGATACTATCAGCTGATTGGTTTTGTCTTGTCTGGGGGGGGGGCTTAAATAACAAACCTTTTTAGTTTGTACAAAAAGTTAAGCATGTCCAGTACATTGTCAGTTGACTAATAAAATCACTAACATGACAACCCAGTCTGTTTGTGTGTGCAGTGGTTCTGTTGTACTGTTTGTACACAAATACAATTACGGCTATATACAGGGTAAATTCTTTTGCTCATAATTTATTTAGTATGTTAGATTTATTTCATATTTTCAGTATCTTAAGACAATACCTTAAGCATATGGTGTGCAAAAGTTAAAAAAGAATATGTTCTTGGTAACTAATGTATTTTGAAGTAAACATGTACTTGAACTTCAAATGCGTATTTCTCTGTTTGAACATTTCTACCCCATGCATGTTCATTGCAACATAACTTCGACTGTGAGTGAGCTATGTCCTTATATTATGTATCATATGAAAGCTTAATATCTGCTCTTTCCAGTAATGTATAAAACTCAATATTTTTTAATTGGCACGTGTGACTCATTTTGTTAAGACTCAACACGTTTTATCAAGCAGTAGCATCCAACCGCATGGTTGATTGGGTTCTCGGCCATGCATTGTTTGACACTATCTAGCATAGGGACCATCTCACTGAGTATACATTTGTTTTTATAACAGGAACATGTGACACATCACAAAACCAATCAGATGTTCATATTGTAATGGATAATTACAATTAACTTCATTGCAGTATTAACTTTTTTAATAATAATATTGTAAATTTAATGAAGACTGAGACGACCCCCATTCACCACATATATGAATACACTGCTTAGGTGAACTATGGTTTGAACCCACCATAAGTAGATCAACACGCATGACTGGAGCTATTCATTCTGTTGTACCTCCAGGTACTGAACAGCTGACTGTAAAGGTAAAGACATGCTCAACCAACCAGGAAGTAATTAATTGTCATGTTTAAATAGGTCAAACTCCAGTGAACAGCAGTATAGTCAAGTCTTAAGTGACTGCTCGATGGATGATTAAAACATGGTCTCTTAATGCAGGTCATACTTTGAGTTGACTGTGGTCGTTAATGACAGGTGGTCACTTGAGCAGGTTTGACTATATATACCAATTCTGATTTAAAGGAATCTGCTGGGCTACATTGTGCCAACATACCAATATAAATAGGGTTACACCCCACTATGGCAGAGACAGCTCTGGATGATCTGACACCTTCGCAGGTACGTTACTGGCTATCTCCCTCTTTTTAATGACAAATTGTCTGATTGCCGGGCTGGCAAGTAATTTCTGGTGCCAGGCCCTGCTGCTGTCACTTGTCCAGGGCCACAGAAACGGACAACCAGTACCTCAGATTGTCGATTCCATGAAGGTATGTTCCTTGGTTAAAGGTCATTCCTCAATTCAGCTTGTTCCTGTTTGTGAAACAAGCATACTAGCCATTCACTAACTCACTCACTCACTCACTCATAAGGCACCAATAAATTTCTCCAGCTGGCATAGTCTTGGGCGAGTCAGCCAAATTTGATTCAGGTCTCATCTTCATCTCTTCTTCAACAGTCCTCCAGTGGTCTGTTTCTCCTTTTACAAATGGTGTCCATTTCAGAGCAACATGTGGAAGACTATTCCTGTCCATGCAGAGAACATGACCAAGTCTTCTCCACCTTCTCTGTTGCTTTGTTTGGTGTTGATGACGCATGCTAAACATTACATAATGGTTATTCATGTGGAATGCTTACCTTTACACATGTGCATATACATACATACATATGTACATCGTATGTACATACATACGTACATATGTACATAGATACATATTACATACAGTGCTTTACAGTAAAAACAGAAGAAAACCTGTTTCTTTGTGGAAAACAGCTTCAAATCTACACATTTCAATGGTGAAATAGCTACATTATTTTAATAATAGTTCAACATGATGTGTACAGTAATCTACACTTTAAAATATTATGTGATTTTTTATGTGCAGTCATTTATACATACATATGCATTTTATATTATCCAGCAACCGATAGATGATGAGATTGATGATATCAGAAGGAGCTAGGTTTGTGACAACTTTTATGTTGGGTCATAGTAACATAATTACTGTATAGTTCAGCTAGTTCTTTTTCATGACACTTGTCAAGTGGCTAAAATGTATGTGAACCGTATGACAAAAATCAACATTGAGACAAAGTAAAAAATATGTTTGGTATAGGTATACTGAAATAAAAGGAGATACTAACAATATAAATGTTGCTCTGGTGACATATGTCTTCAATAACCATATGATTTCTGATTGTGACTAATAATTGCATATAATAATAATATAATTGCTGCAGTAGAAATGTCTCCATTACACTTTATAAAAACGAACGAAGATGGCATAACTTTCTAAATTGAATACCTTGCTTTGATGGACTTTTTATATAAGTACAACATTTTATTATATCCACTGGTCATTCATTTACTTTTGCAGCCACTGTGTATGCTGTATAGTACAGAGCACACATGAAAATAGTCTGCATTCACAGTTAATCCACGCAGTAGTCATTATTATCCACACAATAGTCACACCCCAAAATAGCCCCATATAAATACGCCCTGTTGACGTCCTGAGACAGACTGAAATCAGGACTGACTACCGCACCCCTCAAGAAGGAAGCGCCATCGTTGTGGTCACAAGTTTCACACCATCGTACCGCCAGACACTAGTAAGTATCAAAGCACAATATTGGCACTGCTAGAAGGGTATTCTGCTTGTTGCATTAATTATAATTTCCATGCGACATGTTAACTAGGAGGAGCCCATCGGTTTTCAAAGGGTTAATGTTGACGCTTTAGCGAAATTCACCCCAAATGTCAAAATCATAATAAAGTAACCTGACAGCTTCTGACTACACTTCAGATAGTTTAAAAAATTAATGCTGTACTATTTCTTATATTGCAAGGTAAAGCATATTTGAAATTTACTTAGAAAACGAACGTTGAACCCATAACCAGTTTTGGGCATGGCTGCGTCAAATTGAGTTAACATATTGTAACTTCGCGTGTCGGTTACAAACTTTTACAACTTAGTTACAAACAGCTGATTGGAACTGAATTTAACCCTTATAGCAGCATTGGGTTTATTTCAACACAACATAAAGACCTGTTGGTGACACTGAATAAGGACAGTATGGGACACACCGAAGCACAGCTTAGTTTTGGGTCAGTTGATATAACTTCCCAAGAAAAATTATGCTGACAGCAATAATGGAGAAACTGCCAGGGGTGGAAACAGCAAGATGACATGCTCACAAGTTTGATGTGTATATCAGTCACATTTCGTCAGCAGCTCGTTTCTGGTGTCAACTGGTGTGTAGCAAGGCTGAGTTGACATGCTTGTCAGAGCAGCTGAGTTACATGTCATTGGATCAGATGGAAAACAGTTGGGAGCCGAGTGTTGGAGCACTCTGTGTCGCTAGGTATACAGGCAGCAGTCTATGCAGGGCTCACGTTCTCGACGTAGATGTCATTGGATCAGATGGAAAACAGTTGGGAGCCGAGTGTTGGAGCACTCTGTGTCGCTAGGTATACAGGCAGCAGTCTATGCAGGGCTCACGTTCTCGACGTAGATGTCATTGGATCAGATGGAAAACAGTTGGGAGCCGAGTGTTGGAGCACTCTGTGTCGCTAGGTATACAGGCAGCAGTCTATGCAGGGCTCACGTTCTCGACGTAGATGCAGATACAATCAGCGTGTTCTTCGTTGACTGTGGCAATACGATGTGCTTAGAATGCAAGCTGATCTACCCCAGCAAGTCTGGATGGAATGTGCCCTCGCCATACATGCAATTGAGTGCAAACTTGACGGAATTGCAAGGGTCATTGAAGATGACTGCACCCAGGAGGCACAGTGGATGTTTGCCACATCTGTGATGGACAAGACGTTACTGGCACAGTTTGTATCGGCTGACAAGATAGGCTACAGAGACACACCAGTTCCCTGCTATGTCGTTCATCTCCTGGAAATGGGCGTGTCTGTCCATCAGCGCCTGCATGATTCGGTAGATAATTTAACAGAGGACTCTGAAGAAGCTGAAGACGACGAAAGCGATGACACCACCAACAATGACTTGACACAAATTGCTGATGCAGGTGAGTTGCTGTGGAAAAGCAAGTTTAAGCAGTTGACAAAGGACATGCATGAGTACTACACATCTGACATGACATCAAACTTCTGTGTCGGTGTCGGTTCTCAGACATTGTTGACCTGTTCTAAATTGACAACGACAAAACTGGGACTGCCGACGTCTCAAAGAGTGTATAGTCACTAGAGGAGAAGTTCACTACCTTGCAGATTCAAGCAGTGGCATGGCGACTTGATGGAGTTAAGACTTCTGACAGTACGATGAGTGAAGATGCCATAAGACTGTTTATGAAGCCAACTTGTCACAGTTGTCTGATCCCGGAGGTCACTGACGTCACCACATGTGAGGACGCTTACGCCATCAACCTGCTGGACATGGGCATGCCATGTGTACCGCGGTTGTTGTATGATGAAAGCTGTTACGGGGAAATCATCACGTCAGTTGCCAATAGCATTTATGCCACTATCTATGTTGTCGACTATGACAAAATCGAGAATGTCAAAGGTCAGGATGATCAAGTATCACCAGTCTCGCTTCACTGAGCTGTCCATGCAGACATGAATAGGCCACGTTGATAGTCATTCAAGTAATTGGATAGGTTGGTAGGATGTATATATTATTGACAGGGATAACTATTCACAAAATAGGATAGCTTGATAGGATGTATACGTACATATATTATTGGTAGGGATAAATTTGGAATACTACGTATGAAGACCAATTTCCCTCAGCTTCCTGTCAGCAGCCGAGCGATTAGATCTAATTATGGATGCATCAGATAGCCTTAGACACCTGTCGGTGTAAGAATTTTTATATATTACGAATGTATTTGGGTTTAATTAAGGCTAATGTTATAGTATTGAAATACCAAAAATATCGCGTATCATGTGTCGTTATCATAATTTCTTTGTATATATTCAACACATATATTCCTTGTAACATATATACACTCTTTTTATGGTGGGGAGGAATGTAGTACAGAGCACACATATAAATTGTCCACATTCACGGTTAATCCACACTATAGTCATTTTCATCCGCACTATATTCACACCCCAATATAGTCCCCATTGAGACTAGACTGAATACCAGCCCGACTACTGCACCTCTTAAGAAGGAAGCGCCGTCATTATGGTCCTAAGTCTCACATCATTGTGCAGTCAGATACCAGTAAGTAGTAGTGCCAAAGATACCAGTAAGTAGTAGTGCCAAAGATACCAGTAAGTAGTAGTGCCAAAGATACCAGTAAGTAGTAGTGCCAAAGATACCAGTAAGTAGTAGTGCCAAAGATACCAGTAAGTAGTAGTGCCAAAGCACAATAGCTGATTAACGGCTAAGTCAGATTTACGTTGAATGCAGTTTTCGAAATTTGTGTGAATATGTAAATGTTGACTGTTGAAATTTCCCAGCAGGTGCAGCGTTTGAGGAGATTGCTGCGGAGCGTTCTGACCAATGTTGGTGTCATCTTGGCGGTGATTGTTATTGCAAGTCTCATTGGTGTTATCATCGCCTTGATTGGTAAGAATCGACGATGACGCAGTACAGATGTGAAACGGTCGATATTTGACCAAGTCCCACAACTGTTATCACAATCGCTGTTGCTGCTGTCGTAGTAATTATAAAATAAGTGTTATTATCATTAGCGTAATTTCCATTATTATGTCATTGCTAATTTAGTTATCAGTGGGTCATTGACAGAAGTCAAGAGGATGATCATTGTAATTTGTTTATTTTATGGTGCCACCACTCGAGATTGCTGTCATGAATCGCCATCATCTAATCATTGTCTTCACCGTCATCTCATCAATGTCATCGCTATCATCTGATCAGCGTCATCATCATCGTCTGATCAAAGTCATTTCCATCATCTGATCAATATCATCACCATCTGATCAACGTCATTACGATCATCTGAACAACATCATCACCATCATCTGATCAACGTCATCACCGTCATCCTGATCAACGTCATCACCATCATCTGATCAATGTCATCACCACCATCTGACCAATGTCATCATCACATTCATCTCATCGAGGGCATCATAACAATCACCTGATCAACGGCATCATCACCATCATCTCATCATCATCAACTGATTGATATCATCATCACCATTGTTTAGAATAGTATCTACTATTAAGAACAGTACACTGACTGATTTATCTAATCGCTGTCCACATGTTTCAGTAATAGTCGAACCGCCACCTCCAGGTAAGGGACTCGACTGTGGCACTTGAAAGTGTATTTTTACCACCTTTTAAGTACCACCACAAAATAACTATTATTGTTGACACATTGAAACCATTTTGCTACAAGAGGCAGGATGTTATATAGACAGTATGTGCAAAATGTTTAAAATTCTTAGAAGGTCATCAGTTGAAAAAGTCTTAAAATGGGATTTTTTAAAAGAAAGGGCCGAAATTTTATTTCACCAAACTTGGCCTAGGCCCTAGCCTATAATTCAACAAAGGTGGAATGCATCTCGTGTCACTGAACAATCTAATTTAATAAAATGATAGAGTTTGATTACACAATAAATAAATGTCTCTTAGAGGTGGTTTAAATAAAAGTGCTTTATTGTTTTGTGTTAAATTTGTCACGTATAAAGATCTTAAAGTTTCAAAGTATAGATCGTAAAAAGGTCTTAAATCTAATCAACACAAAGTTATGATACCAGATATAATTATGAAAATGAGCGTACGTTAATGTGACATTACAGGCCCGTAAATATATCTGCTACAGGTATAGTTGTTACATGCGTGTTCCTTATGTTTTGTTTGTATTGCCAGAAGCCCCCACCACAACAAGTAATCAACCAGAAAGTTCTACAGTGGAAACAACGTCTTACCCACCAGGCAAGTTTACTTGTTCTTCCTAACAGACGTCTCTCTCCTGTTTGAGGATGAGATAAATTCAGGATCACACAACTGTATTTTCATGACTATTTCATGACATGACATGACATGATGATATGACATGATACATACATGACACACACATGACACAGACATGACATATACATACAGAAGTAGTATTTGTGTCTCAATATGTGCCACGGTATATAGTGCCTGTGTTTCATGGTACAATGCTACTTAAATGCTTTGATACTTGTGCTGACCACTGGTAATGCTGTCTAGACTCACTGACACTGTCACTCTGTATCACTGTAGAGCTCACATTGACTGCACAACATGCTGTAACAAGACGGTCGTAGATGGTGTAGCACGCATTAATTGTTCCAGTGACAATGCTACTTAACTGCCAACTGCACATTTCATCGCCCTGCTGGTGCAGTCGATTACCTCACCTGGTTATCACCAGGTGGCACTGCCATGCACATTAATCCAGCAGTACAACTTCGCAATGTGGATCAGATGGAGAGTTTCACTTAACAAAAATGACTGTACGTCTGCCAGTCCTTCACCCTACCCTGTCCTTGTTTACACCCCAGAATGTTCTGGATTCATTAAACCAGCAGCAGCAGCAGCACTAACCATTATAGTGTAGCAGGTTAGACAGATTTAGCTGCCTGCAACAAAACAGGAAGCAGATGTAAATTGTTGTAAAATTGGATTACTTTGTTACCATGCTGGCTTCTTGCGTACATTTTCCCACTTGTAAGTAAAATAAAGATTGAAATGTCAAGTCAAGTCAAGTCAAGTTCTTTTAGCTAGTGCCAGATGGGGCAATGTACAAATAATGCTAGAAACTAAATAACTAATTTCACCACCTTGCACGGGGTAAAAGGATATCTTTTTTATAAGATAAAACTGGAATGATTATTTAAAAGCACAGTGAGTAATTTGTCCAGTGATATATTCCCACCACTCTTTAAGTGTGATAGAAGCAGAAAACTTATTTTGGTAAATAAGTAAATGTTATGTTTCACATATTCCAGTATACTCTACATAATTATATTTATACAGAACAACAACACAAGTCAGGTACAGATTGAAGTGGGCCAACTTAATGACATGTAGTTTTATTGATAGTAACCGTGTAAACATCAATAATCAAGCGACAAATAACCACAGCAAGCATGCCGGCCCCAGACTGCTAATTTCACATAATAGATATAATTCGACAACGTATTAAGTGTGTCAACCATTGGTAACAATATTATGACTACTAAATAAATCACTACAAGCTAATCTGTTCATTTCACCATGTGGGTGGGGGTCACACCGTCACCAGGTCACCCAAAATTACAATGTGACCGACCGCCACCACTAACATCAACTAACACTACACAATAATTCGCTAATAAAAAATTACAACAATTCAAACAAAGCAAAGCAAAGATTTCTCGTTTACACTCTATGCAATTCCAAAGAAAGAGAGGCCGGCATCACGGCCGCACTCGCTTTTATAGCGTTATCAGGTGTGCATGCGCGAGCCGCCGTGCATACTCTCGTACCCAAACAAGTATCATCCTAATAGCTATGATGCTAAAGCATATTACATGAATTAAGTTACGTTGTCATTCCACATAAACGACAGTATGTCCCCGCTGTTTACAGTGTCCTCGGCTGTCCTATTCAAACAAATGTCGCATCTTAAATTTTAGTTTATCAGATGCAACATTAAAAGAGCTTCAGAATGGCATTTAATTCATCTTTGTACGATAATTACGTAAATCAAATTGCATTTTTTTCTGGAGACTGTCACAATCTAATAATTGTATTACCAAGATCAGTGTCATTTAAACTTTTCGATGAATACTGCTACATACTCGGACACATCAATCAAAAACTCTGCTGCTTGCTCCCTCGCTACTGCCTCTGAAGTCAATGTTAAAATAATCGTTGCTAAAACTGCTGAACTCCCAAAACCACGCCATTTTCTTTCTTACCAACAAACTATTTTTCTGAAAATACAAATCAAAGGAATCTCCTGATTGACTTGAAAACACAACCATCAGCTATGTTAATTTGACAAAGTATCAAAACATATGAAACATGGAAATATTCAGTATTGTAACTTCAAACATTTTGAAAAGCGACAGTTGGTCAATTAGGACAGCAGAGGACACATATTGTTCTATGTAATGTTTTTGTGATTTGACAGGATACAAGTATTGCCAACACAATACTCCGTGCAAGAACAGTGGGACATGTGTCGACTTACCAGGATTCAAGTATGTGTGCGTGTGTCCACACTGTCTGTGCTCCACAGCAAAACCTTTTGGTGACTGCATAATAGGTATGTGATTATTAAATATATACTGTCTTCATGATGCCTAATCTTCTCTTAATTCCCCCATCTCCCTTCTATCTTCTGCTTTCACTTCACATATTCTCCGACCTCACTTGTTCTCTGCCACCTGCAGCTTCTCCTGTCTCTATCAGTCCAAGTGTTCCCAACCCATGCACACAAGCTGGTTCCACGCAGGCTTCCAACATTTTTCCCTTCAACTTTTTTTCCTAATTACAACTTTAATTCATTGTGGAAAATGTACACATTATCTGCCCGATCATCTCACTTTTCCCTTCATATAGAACAATCACATACAGGAGAATAATGTGATGGAATGTGAGATGCTCCTTGTCCTTAGCTGAGTGCTTGAAGTGACCATTATTCACAAAAATAATGTGTAAAACATGTAATACAACACGTGATTATGTATTATTTATAACGTAACAATGTTAACAATAATATGTAGATGCCAGATTGTGGCAACATGTAGGATATACATATGCTCTGTTCAGTTTGGAATAAAGCTTTTCAACTGTATTAACCACATTGTATTTTTTTCAGATAAAGACACCATTTGTAAGACAGAAGACCTGCCACCTGCAAAACTTATTCCACATCCTTACCTCTGCACAAAGTTCTACATCTGTCACCCAAATGCTACGCTGAGGAGTGAGAAGTATGTTTACAAATATACTGACGGAAACCACGTGTTCAACCCCGCTACGGAATTATACGATTATCCTGAAAATGTTGCATGCGCAGTACAGGAGAGTAAGTTTTGGACATCATCACCTGTGAAACTACGTTACAACAACCATTTGTCTTGTACATCTAACATGTTCAGTTTCAATCCAAGTTGTCTCTTGTGTGTCACCTGTAGGACGTGATAGTGCAGTGGTTACTATAGTGTCATCTGTAGGATGTGGTGGCGCAGTGGTTACTACAGTATCACCTGTAGCATGTGATTGTGTAGTGGTCACTACAGTATCACCTGTAGGACATAATAGTGCAGTAGTTATTACAGTATCACCTGTAGGACATAATAGTGCAGTAGTCACTACAGTATCACCTGTAGGACATGATAGTACAGTAGTCACTACAGTATCACCTGTAGGACATGATAGTGCAGTAGTCACTACAGTATCACCTGTAGGACATAATAGTGCAGTAGTTATTACAGTATCACCTGTAGGACATAATAGTGCAGTAGTCACTACAGTATCACCTGTAGGACATAATAGTGCAGTAGTCACTACAGTATCACCTGTAGGACATGATAGTACAGTAGTCACTACAGTATCACCTGTAGGACATGATAGTACAGTAGTCACTACAGTATCACCTGTAGGACATGATAGTACAGTAGTCACTACAGTATCACCTGTAGGACATGATAGTACAGTAGTCACTACAGTATCACCTGTAGGACATGATAGTACAGTAGTCACTACAGTATCACCTGTAGGACATGATAGTACAGTAGTCACTACAGTATCACCTGTAGGACATGATAGTACAGTAGTCACTACAGTGTCACCTGTAAGGCGTGATAGTGCAGTGGTTACTACAGTGTCACCTGTAGGGCGTGATAGTGCAGTGGTTACTACAGTGTCACCTGTAGGGCGTGATAGTGCAGTGGTTACTACAGTGTCATCTGTAGGGCGTGATAGTGCAGTGGTTACTACAGTGTCACCTGTAGGGCGTGATAGTGCAGTGGTTACTACAGTGTCATCTGTAGGGCATGATGGTGCAGCGATCACTACAGTGTCACCTGTAGTGTGTGATAGTGCATTGGTAACTACAGTGTCACCTGTAGGACTCACAACAGTGTCACCTTTAGTGTGTGATAGTGCATTGGTAACTACAGTGTCACCTGTAGGACGTGATAGTGCAGTGGTTACTACAGTGTCACCTGTAGGGCGTGATAGTGCAGCGATCACTACATTGTCACCTGTAGTGTGTGATAATGCAGTGGTAACTACAGTGTCATCCGTTGGGTGTGATAGTGCAGTGATAACTACAGTGTCATCTGTAGGGCGTAATAGTGCAGCGGTCACTACTATGCCACCTGTACGGCGAAATAGTGGCGCAGTCACTAATGTGTCACCTGTACGGTGTGATAGTGCAGGGGTCACTACAGTGTCATCTGTAGGGCGTGACAGTGCAGTGGTCACTACAGTGTCACCTGTAGGATGTGATAGTGCAGTGGTCACTACAGTGTCACCTGTAGGGTGTGACATTGCAGTGGTCACTACAGTGTCATCTGTAGGGCGTGATAGTGCAGTGGTCACTACAGTGTCACCTGTAGGGCATGACAGTGCAGTGGTCACTACAGTGTCACCTGAAGAGCATGATAGTGTAGTAATCACTACAGTGTCACCTGTAGGGTGTGATAGTGCTGTGGTCACTACAGTGTCATATGTAGGGCGTGATAGTGCAGTGGTCACTACAGTGTCACCTGTAGGGCATGATAGTGCAGTGGTCACTGCAGTGTCACCTGTAGGGTGTTTTGTGCAGTGTTCACTACAGTGTTATTAATATGAAATTGGAGGATACTAATGCATATCAAAGAACTAACAATTAAGCTTATTCCAATACACAACAATCTTAATTTTTATTTTAGCAACCCATATTAAACCCTGACAGTCTAGTCCCACCAAGCTTTTGACACTATGCAACTCACTAACATACCCAGCCCTCAGCTGAGGATGCAACTGTCCTGAGCGGTACTGCCTGGCTGTCAGAATACTTAAAACGTGTAGTTACTAGTTAGATCTAATAATTAAAGCTTAAATCAAAGTGATGACATAACAATCGCCACAATAATAAATGAGGCTTGGCTCCCGTACACAGCGAGGTGAATCTACCGCCCGACATCTGAATAAATGAATACACAGTTATATTTGTTAGCTTGTATGAAGACTGTAAATCGTCCAGCTTAGCCAGTAAACTTTACTTTTCTACTGTTATTATTGCAGACATCCAGTTGTGTGCTGATATTTGGTGTGCTAATAATGGAACTTGTCAAGACACTGCGAGTGGTTTCATGTGTGAATGTGCGCCAGGCTACAAAGGACAGAAGTGTGAAATAGGTGAGTTATTGCTGTGGTGTTAGGTGGACTGTGGTCACACTGGCTGGGTGGTCTACTTGTTTCTTATCAATGTTCATTCATGTGGGGAATGAATTCTGGAAGGTGGTTTAAGTTTGAATCTTAAATCATGTATTCCCAAGCTTAGCTCTATGGTGCTGTTTGGTATATGGTATGGCCATTTGTATTAGATAGGGAAATTTATAATTTGCTAAATATGTCGTAACTTATAGTGTTAGTCTGTTAGATAAACATTGTATTCCCTCTCTTTCTCAGTGTCTGTGTAGATGAACTGGGTGACAACTTAAACTGTGTAATGTTGCTTGTCATGTGAAGGGACATTTGATTAATCACATATTGTATGTTATGACTTCATGTTATAGCCATTATCTGCTGACCTAAATAAATTATCGTATGAATGTGAGAAATCTGGAAGAAATCATTATGTTTTTATGTAAAGTAAACAGTTTCATTATGATTTTCAGGTATTCGGGGAGATTATATTCCCATGCCTTTTCACTATTTATGTAGATAATTATTACAGAAATCCATGTAAAGAAATGATGCCACCTATTGGAAATTATTTGTGTCTAACCTGGTTACCATTGCTGCTGTTTGAAGAGGTCAGACCACAGTCGCACTTCCAGCTGACACTGGATGGAAATACTAAATTTGTGCAGCTCGTTTTTGGCTACATCATTGTACAAATATTACTGGTGACTGGTATTCCCAGTGTACACAGTGTAGCACACTCCATTCTGACTGCCCTCAAGTATTTCAAAGTGTGAGAATGTGTTTCCTTGCTTTGCTCGGCATTTTCCTTGATAAAGTCATTCCACATTGTAGCATTCTACTGTACATTTAGTAGACGCATCTCAGAAACTCACTTCTGTAGATGTTTGTTTACTCAGGGCATTGGCCATGTTGTGGCTGTAAAGTTTTACCCTTTCCCGTTCGTCCGTCTGCATCAAATACTGTTTGTAATCCAGCAGTAGTGATTTGTAATACTCTTGAAAAGTCGTCCTGGTTTAGCTCTGGCATTACAGTGTCTGATGGTCCATGGTATGGTTGACCTCGCTTGATACCACCAACCATTGCCTTAGTTCCACCAACAGGTTGTGTTCGCCTGCTATTCTCATTTCCTGTCTCCACCATTGTACAGTAACACTGAACCGTAAATCCCACAGATTTACTGTATGAAAGTGGCAAACTATTATTTGAAT
The DNA here is from genome assembly GCA_963662155.1 of Lamellibrachia columna. Taxonomy (NCBI): domain Eukaryota; kingdom Metazoa; phylum Annelida; class Polychaeta; order Sabellida; family Siboglinidae; genus Lamellibrachia; species Lamellibrachia columna. Next base: position 28,053,225 of record OY759263.1, on the reverse strand, counting down.
GCACTGAGAATTTTAATGCACAGATGTCTGAGAATTCAAATAACAGTGACACGATTATAATATGGAGGTGAGAACAAATACACATTAGTGCAGCCTCCACTTGAAAAGTTACATCGAGGCAGATCAAGTCCCTCATTACTTATCAATAAAATTGTTCTTTATTTCAGTTAAATAGACACATCTGGATGTCCTCAAACCCGTCTGAAGGATTACAGTCTGCTGGGACACACACCCTTGGATAAGCCAGTCTGTTACCTGACATGGCGCACTGGTCAATACAGTAACTACCTTTGTGTTTTATATGTCTACTGAGTAGGTTACACAATTGAACAACTTGGGACATCTGGCATTTCACGAATCCACACATAAATGTGAAATATGTGTCTTTCACTTAAATGTATTGTTCGTGTGTCTTTACATTGATGTAATGTAGCACCAAGTAAGGTCAATAATATATATATATATATATATATATATATATATATATATATATATATATATATATATATATATATATATATATATATATATATATATATACAGGGTTTTAAGGTTCAGCTCATATGGGCAGTGCAAAGTTTCATACGGGCAACATTTTTGACTGGTCAACAATTGTGCTTTATGTCGTGCATTGCTTGCAGCAAAATGAATATATCCCAACAACTGCTGAATTTGTTAATTAAATATGCTGTGAAAATTGCTGTATTACAATGATGGACGAAAAAACAAATGTCAAATTTTCCTTGCTATAAAAAATTCCAATGTCATTAGACATTACCATCAACGCCGATAAGCAAATGTAGTTCATGTTTGTTCGTTTTGTTCCGCTAAAATAATTATCCAATTTTGATAGTTACTTTTCACTGTTATGCACATTTTTGTCAATATGATAAAAACACAAAACTCGTAATTTTCAAGATGGCTACCAATTGTGTTTTACGAATTGCAACTGGAATGTTTTTGTTTCAGTTCAAAATTAGATAGAAACCAACAAACTGAAGGTTGCAAACTCTTTCACACATAAATGTGCTTAGCAGTATGATCGTACTTACAAAATACAATTTAAACTAAGAAAAGTGTTTGTGCGTGCGTGCGTGCGTGCGTGCGTGCGTGCGTGCGTGCGTAATTATTGCTACGCTAAATTACACTTTTGTCTCCAAAATTACAATGTCTATTTGAGGTCAGACTACAGTTGCACTTCCTGTTGTAGGGAATGCTGGGTCTATAGTAAAAATTAATACAGTGGACACAATCAATCTGGCCAGAGCAATTTGTGGCTGATTCTCTTAAGCAACACATTGTAATATAGCGAGAAGATGGAATGATTTTATCTCAACCAGTATGTGTGATTCTACTAAATGAGTGACTCTGTTATACGCGAATCTGTTAAGTGTTATTATTTTGGATAAATTAGTAAACTTTGCTGGTTATTGCAGAAGCATGCATTTTAAAAGAGCTGGAAGTGTTTTGACTAAAGTTGGAAGTGTGTGATTTTGGTTAGACTTGTTAAGCAGTTGAAACACAATGTCAAAGGTATGAAAGAAAGATACAATGACAATGCTACCACACCAAATGCTTTCAGGAGGAAATACACAAGCCACTTGCTACAAAGTAAATACCAGTATTAAAGTAAATGTGTATGTTTGATTTAAGGAACACATACTAACCATTAATCACCAACATAATGTAATGTTTTTGCCAGGATGATAAATCGGATGTAGCCACAAATAAATGTGAGCTATTTCCTTTCAAAACATGAAATATATTTAGTGTTTAGTCTAGTATATTTTATGCATGTATGTTTGCACTATATCATGAAAATATTTTTGTATTTTATATAGATATATTTTATAGTCAAATTGATTATTTTTTTATTTATGCATTTGTCTGGATTTCACGAAGTGTTTAAATATGTATCATACTTATTGATAGGCTGGTCCTTACAACAGTAATCAAGTGTTCTTGTGGTAGGAGTCTCCCTAATAATACATTGGTTTGTTGTAAGGCAATACAAAGTGCAGGTGTATACAGAAATGCTTCATTGTAAAAATGTCACCAAGTGAGAATTATTTGTACCTAATCTAGACTGCATTGTTGGCCCCTATAATAGTGATCTGTCTGGTCTTAATAGGGGTCTCCCAGGTCCATAGCAGATATCAGACAATAGCTAGTTATAATTGACTAAATATGAATTTAGACTTTTATTTTGATTTATGCTTTGATACTATATAATTGTACACTGTGGATATTGTCTTATTCCATGTTTTTTATATACTGTCATAAGATTGTTACATTATGTTAATGTATGTTGAATTTGTAGTGTATGATTTGTTTACTATGGATCTAAATAAATTATATCTGGATCTTGTGAGTTGGTTGTTTCTAACCTCCATTTTCTCACAATGTTTCGTTGCTTCCCAAAAGCCACATTTTAGCAGCTGCGTTACTGTTGTACATAATTATTATATGTGTGGTTGAAAGTAAAGCATTATTTTTGAACTTAATAAAAAAGTCATGGTTGGTTTCTTTTCAATTTACATGTACAGGGTTTACCTAAATTACCTTTCCTTCAGCCCACTATTACCCTTTCTACGAACAATCAAATTACCCATTGTAGTTATTATGTACAACTGTCTGCAGCGCTACGCGAACAATTGTGTACAATTGTTGACAACATCAAGCGTCTTTTCTTCTATTGTCATACAGAAGCAATTAATTGGATACACACAATGTGAATAAAAATGTAGGTGTTCACAGCTTCAATATATATATTTATTAAGCTTTTCATTTATATATATGTAATAAGACTTCTACTTGACTGAATGATACACACTCTCACACACACACGTACAAACATTGAAAAACACTGGGTATTATGGCCAATTTGGACATCTAGATAACAGCTAGAAAAGGCACCATACATGAAAATGTTAATATTTTTGAAGCACTAAAATTTTTTCTCACATCGTGTGCAAACTGTTGATATCACTGCAGGCTGCTTGGTGGTGAATAAATGCTGCTGAATTCCAGTGAGCGCCCAACTTTTGTTTGCCATTACACATGCCTAATATTATACCCTTGTAGTAAAAAATGTCTGTAGTTTCCATCAGTTTCATATAAAACTATATAAAAATATGTGAAGGTACTGACAACTCCTAGAAATCTTGAAAGAAAACACCAACGAAGCCATTTTTATTTCAACATGTCAACATAAACAGACTATGAAACATTGTACAAAAACGGCTGTTACATTACAAGCAAAACATACACATTTCCCCATGTTTCAAGCCATGCACTCTTTTTATCTCGACAAACAAATGAAAAAACACACCACATTAATCTACATTAATTTCTGGAAACAATGGTGTATCACATGTCTATGTAAACAGAAAATAAATATGTGCTTTATACATTTTAAATTATATGACAATATTATTTTGAAAAAGGGCACCATTTTTAATAATGTTGCAGGAAGTTGCCAGCATTCCACCTCGACAGGTAATAAGTTTATTATATTAGCTTTAACTTGATATAGATGTGGGATGTCGAGCTCAGGTCCCACATCAACGTTGAAGTAGGTGCCCCTAAATGCAGAGTGGGGCCGCATCAGAAAGATCAGACACCAATAGCCCTAGGTGCCAGTTTCAAAGCGAGCTTATGCAATAAATGGTTCAAGTTGCAAAAAAATTAACATTCCAAAACATAGTAGTGATGCCATACGTGATTTTATTCCAAAATAACAACGTATGTGACCAATGCATAGTTACATGGAAGTAAGTTAAAAGTCGGCTAAATTGTAATGGATTCTCATCTGACTGAATGAAATCAACCCATTGTATATGGCTTAAAGGTGCTTAATCAATTAAATTTTTTTGCTAGTCTCATTTCAAATAAATGTTGCGAAAAACCAAACATACCTAGTATCCACTGCAACATGCTAGCTTGTTTGTGAAACTTTTGTATGTAGTTTTTGAGAAATCATCAGACAAACTATTAAATTACTTAATGCTTGTGAAGTGAAAATCGAAATACTGAAAAATCGCGATTTTCACCCCTAGTGAATGTTTTAACTTTGTCATGTGATCGGTGAGAGGATTGACGTCACGCCAATGATCTGCATTGACTCGCAGTGTTTACCATTTTGGATATCCACTTAGTATTCCACTATTTTGATCTCTACCAGATCTATCTAGTGAAGTCAATTCTTTCGATGATTAGTAAACAAACTGCGCACATTTACACTACACATCCAAACATAAGTGAACCAGATTCACAATGGGCTGAACCATTTGAGGAAGCAGCTTTAAGTTCAGGTGAAAGAAATTAGTTCAGACTAAATTATTAGTTTTGGTTACTGTTTTGATTATATATTTTCAAAACATAATGTGTCCAATGTTTTATCAAACTTACTGAATACTCCTATGTATCTATACTTGAGTTCTCATCTAGAAACAAGCCCTAGACCATTATTAGATCAAAGTCATCAAACTTTTTTATATAAAACTAATAGTAATTAGTAACATATATATATATATATATATATATATATATATATATATATATATATATATATATATATATATATATATATATATATATATATATATATATATATATATATATATATATATATATATATATATATGTTTTATCAAGCAATAGCATCCAACTGCATGGTTGATAGGGTTATCAGCCATGCATTGTTTGACACTATCTAGCATAGGGACCATCTCACTGAGTATACATTTGTTTTTATAATTGGAACATGTGACACATCACAAAACCAATCAGATGTTCATATTGTAATGGATAATTACAATTAACTTCATTGCAGTAGTAACTTTTTTAATAATAATATTGTAAATTTGATGAAGACTGAGACGACCTCCATTCACCACATATATGAATACACTGCTTAGGTGAACTATGGTTTGAATCCACCATAAGTAGGTCAACATGCATGACTAGAGCTATTCATTCTGTTGGACCTCCAGGTATTGAACATCTGACTGTAAAGGTAAAGACATGCTCAACCAACGAGGAAGTAATTAAATGTCATGTTTAAATAGGTTAAACTCCAGTGAACAGCAGTATAGTCAAGTCTTAAGTGACTGCTCGATGGATCGTTAAAATGTAGTCTCTTAATACAGGTAATACTTTGAGTTGACTGGTCGTTAATGACAGGTGGTCACTTGAGCAGGTTTTACTATATATACCAATTCTGATTTAGAGGTATCTGCTTGGCTGCATTGTGCCAGCATACCAATATAAATAGGGTTACACCCCACTATGGCACAGACAGCTCTGGAAGATCTGACACCTTCGCAGGTACGTTACTGTCTATCTCCCTCTTTTTATGACACATTTTTGATGACAAATTGTCTGATTGCCGGGCTGGCAAGTCATTTCTGGTGCCAGGCCCTGCTGCTGTCATTTGTCTATTAATTATGTAATGTGGGTGTTGAGTGGCACCCAAGAGGTACACACTTGTAGGCAGCATTGGAATCTCCATAATAGAACTGCCTTATGTAGTAGATAGAGGGGAACCATGTGTAGCATATATGAGTTATGTATTCCATAAACAAGGCATATTTGTTTCTGCGTAATTTAATTCCTGTTCTTGATTATCCAGGAACCTGCAAATAAGCAGGCTGACCACGATGGGAAAGACAATGAGAATATTACAAAGGTAAATGAATGAGATTTCTTGCTTACCTGGTAAAGGTAATTAACACTTACATAGCAACTTTTGTCAATTGTATGTGTAAATACCTTTAGGGTATTTGTTCTACTGATATTGCCAGTGGTGCAACATCGTTTAACATTATTTTCTCACTGTAGCATTCCCCAGTCCAGTGCCATTTAGATATGTCTGGTAAGTAGTTGTAAACAGATAATCTAGATAGCAAAGGAGTTGCCCTGTTGGCACATGTGTATATACATTGCTAAACCTATTTATTTATTCACCTGTTCTTCATTATTCAGAAACCAGAAGACAAGCAGACAGACTCAGACGACAAAGATGATGGGAATATTACAGAGGTAATTTAGTCAGATTAGTAAAGTGAGGGGTCTGAGAGGGAAGGGGTAACATATGGAGTGTCAGTGGGAAGGGAGGATGACATCTTGGGGTAAGAGTGGGAAGGGAGGATGACATCTGGGGTAAGGGAGGGAAGGGAGGATGATGTGGGGTGAGAGAGGGAAGGGAGGATGACATCTGGGGTTAGAGAGGGAATGGAGGATGACATCTAGGGTAAGAGAGGAAATGGAGGATGGCGTCTGGGATAAGAGAGGGAAGGAAGTATGACATCTGGGATAAGAGAAAGAGAGGGAAGGAAGCATGACATCTGGGGTAAGGGAGGGAAGGAAGTATGACATCTAGGGTAAGGGAGGGAAGGGAGGATGACATCTTGGGTTAGAGAGATAACTACAAAATTAGGCCTAGAGCAAATGCCTCTACAAAGCTGGTAATTGTAATTTTAACCCCGTATCATTCAAGGGTTGGATTAGACCAAGACACACAAATGTAACAGTGTGTATGAGTTAATTACTATAATGAGCTGTCATTGATTACATACAGGTACCAGGAGTTAAAGAGACTGATTCAGATGACAAAGTTGATGTGGACACAATGCAGGTAAATGAACGTACGGCCTTATTGGTAATTCGCCAAGTTGCCCGGTTTTGCACAGGGGAAAAGGCATCCACTCCTTGCAATACTCAGTCAAGTTTTGGTTAGGGTAATGGCAATGATAGATACAATTTAATGCGCCTAACGTTTTCTGAACTTTTCACGTAGGTCACGACCGTAACTCGGAACAATCATAGAAAACATGCTTAGTGCTGCTAACAATTGTACATAGCTACGAGCATCTATTGTTCTGAGTTACGTAATCTATGTCTGACGTCCATATATGTTCCTTCATAATATCCCCACCCTTGGGGAATATCTATTTTTTTATGTACAAACCATCCTCATGGGCCCCGGAGCATGCCTACAAAATGTCAGCCCCATACATGAGGGAGATATTAGGGAATAGGCAAACACAGCCACAAACTTACAGAATAGATTAGCAATCCTCCTATCAGCAGTGGTTTCCGTAATACTTCATTCATGTCGTAGGTCAAGGCTTCAAGAGTCTTACAAGGTCTTACATTTGATCCTGCCTCTTTTAGGCTTTGGATAGGTCTTGAAATTATTTTTTAAAGAAAGATTTCACCATTAAACTAAACCTACAGCTATAATTCAACAAAGGTTGAATGTTGAGTGATATGCTTCTATAATCAAATGATACAGTTTGATCACCAAATAAATAAATGGTTCCTGGATGGTTTGTGAAAGAATGTCTTTGTTATTTTGTATTGAATTTGTTATGCAAAAAGTCTTATTGTTGACGTTTTGGTCTTAAATATAATCAGCCCAAAGCCACACTCACACCATGAACTTGAATTGCAGAATTTACAATAAATTTTAGACAGCATATTTCACAAACTTGTCATTGCTGCTATTATCATATTCATGACCTTCATCATATTCACTGGTATATGTATTTTGCTGTTGCCAATACTATTGCAACTGTTCTTGTTAGCAGTAGACTTGATTATTGCAATTCCCTTTATCATAATATTGCTCTCAAGGACATCTTGAAACATCAACGTATGCAAAATTGTTTGGCGAGGGTAGTTACCCGGTCTCCTCATTTCTCTCACCACATTGCATAGGCTCTCTGTCTGATATTGCATTATTTTTCAGATCTGTACAATTACCTATCAAGCACTTTCATCCAATCAACCAGCATATTTACATTCACTGCTCACTCCTACAAGACAGCCCAGACAGCTTCGATCACCTAATTCTAATCTGTTTTTTGTTCCTAGTGTTAAGACAAATGTTGGAACTAAAGCTTTTTCAGTTGCTGCACCGACTCTGTGGAACTCACTCCCTGTTAGTGTTAAGTCTGTAGGAAATGTAGCAACATTTCGCAATAAACTAAAAACCCACCTGTTTAAACTTCTTTATCCTCCATGGCTCCCCAGCGTACCAATCCAACTGTTTACAACTGGAGCTACTTATCGATTATGAACTGCTTCACCCCTTTTGTTTTGGTGCGCTGCCGAGCTTGGGTCTCCCGAGGATTTTGGCACAATAGAAGTATTTTATACATTATTATTATTATTATTAAGTGACATCATTGTATAGGTGAAAGATTTTTATCATGCAGATTCCATATTGGTTTAACTGGCATGGACACTTAATTAGCTTAATTATCTTCCATAGTGTAAGAGTATTAGACACTTTGTATTTCTGCCAACATTCTACACTGCACTACCAAAAATTCTAGCCAAACAAATAGCTTTAGACATATGTTTAAACATATTTTCCTGTTTTCCAAAAGCTGACAGACAAGAAAGCCAATAGTGATGATCATGGGTACGTCAGTACTGAGAAGGTAAAAGTTTATTGTGTGGCCTTAATATTAATGATAATTTGTTCAAAATAAAAAAAATTATTGTGATATATTATAATAGTTTAACCATAGTTTGTACTCGATTATCCAGAATCCTGTGGAAAAACTGGACGTCCCAGATGATGATGGATATGTGAAATTCTCTGAGGTAGGTATTTGTCTTATTGGCCTATTTTATTAATAAGTCATTTCAATGGAACAATTAATCATGCAAGGGAAAAACGTCCCAATGAGGTAACATTTTGTAATATAAATTTCTTTATTGTCATTATTAGGGCTAATTAGGAGAACTATCACGTATAAGAAGAAACATCTAATTGTACCCCTGTACAAAGCAATAGACCACATTTGGAATATTGTATACAAGCATGGAGGCCGTATCGTAAGAAGGCCATAGACAAGCTAGAAAGAATACAATGAAGAGCAACTAAAATTATTCCAGAACTGAGAGACCTTAGTTATGAAAGCTGCTTATTACAATGTGGTTTCACAACACTAGAGACTAGGAGACTAAGAGGAGACCAAATAGAAGTGTTTAAAATAGTGAAATATGTTCTTCAGACTTAAAGAAGGTAGTTGAACCAGAGGACACAAAGCAGCATTAGTTAAGGAACAGTGTAGTTTGGACATGAGAAAGTACTCTTTCTCACAGAGGGATATAAATGAATGGAACAAACTGCCAAATGATTGTGTTAATGCTAGTAGTGTGAATATGTTTAAAAATAGAATTGATAGATATCTGATAAGGGCAGGCTACACATAGATGATAAAATTGTTGGACTCTCGATAAGCCAATGGCTTCCTTGTCCACTTGCCATCTGAAACTTGTTGTTTGGGATGGCAATCTTGTTAAATCTTGTTAAATAAGACATAAGATTTAACAAGATTGCCATTGAAAGCTACAAGCTCCAGATGGCAAGTAGACGAGGAAGCTGTTTAACACTCAGATATAGGAGTTTCAAACAATCTTGACACACTGTGACTTTCCTGTTGAATCTTTTGTTGGTGTTATTAGATACATTATTTGAGAACAGGCATTCACTTATTAACACCCTGCTTTGTTTGATTCAAGAGAGAGGGTGTGGCAGGAAGTGGGAGGGTGGACCTAAAAATTGGTGGGAGATTAGCCTTGAAAATAAGTGGGAAGTGGAATTAGTGGGAGGTGGACTCTAAAAAATTGTGGGTGGTGGGAGATTGCATGGCACCACAAACAGATGGGAGATTGGTTGTAGGTCCCTCAAAACAGGTGCAGATGGGAGGTTGAAATCCCTGCCACGCCCCATCAAGAGAAGACATTTATTAGTGGTATTAGTATAAATGTTTATGTAATACTGTGTGGTTGAACGTACAGGAGTGTGAAACCATACAGACAGCTGCTGCAGGATACATAGCACCCATAGATCATCAATTTCACAACTTATTGTACCTAAAACAAAACTTAACTTGGGTAAACATGCTTTCTCTGTTGCTGCGCCTAGGGTCTGGAATGAACTCCCTATCACTTTGAAAACATCTGAAACTATAGCTATTTTGCACACAAAAAACTCAAGACATATCTATTCCAAATTGCATTTCCACCATAAATGTTCGGTTATCCCTCATTCTGATACTGACTTTTGTGCGTCCCTGTTCACAGTTATGCTTAATGATTGTGTTTTGTTGCGCCTCTGAGCTCAGGTTCCTGAGGATATAGGCGCCATAGAAGTTAATTATTATTATTATTATAACCAGTAGGTGTTTCATATGTTATGTGCATATCACTAACTAGTATCAAATCAGTACCTTTTTTGTAATATTTCCATACAACAGTGGGGGACAAATCAGTGAGTAAATCGCTACCCGTGATATAACATTGATATAGCACGTGTGCATACATTGCTAAACATATTAGTGCTCTTCCTCCTTGTTCCCAGCTGTACAGGGGTGAGGGTGAGGGTAAAGTATATTTGAGCCACTTTTTCTGTTCTTTCTTTCTTTACATTATGATGCTTCCCAGAGAAGTTGAGATGGCCTTGGAATGAACAGGTCTGCCAGGGGGTGAAATGTAAAGTGCTTTGAGCGGTCCTAAGGACTGGATACTGTGCTATATAAGAACTTACCTTTACCTTTTTATTCACCTGTTCTTCATTATCCAGAACCAAAAAGGCAGGCTGACAGACTCAGATGGCAAAGGTGATGGGAATTTTACAGAGGTAAGTTAGTCAAATTTGTAAAGTGAGGGGTCTGAGGGGGAAGGGGTGACATTGGAGTCTGAGAGGGAAGGGAGAATGATCGCTGGAGTAAGAGAGGGAAGGAAGGATGACATTTGGGGTCTGAGAAGGAAGGGAGGATGATGTCTGGAGTACGAATGGGAAGGGAGTATGACATCTGGCGTCTGAGAGGGAAGGGAGGATGATATCTGAGGTCTGAGATGGAAGGAAGGCTGATGCAGGATGCAAAAACACCCATACCAGTAGATGTTTCATATGTTATGTGCATATCACTAACTAGTATCAAAGCAGTGCCATTTTTGTAATATTTCCATGTTAAAGTGAGGGACAGATCAGTGTGTAAATCGCTACCCGTGACGTAACATTGATATAGCACATGTGTGCACACATTGTTAAACCTATTTATTTATTCACCTGTTCTTCATTATCCAGAAACCAGAAGACAAGCAGACAGACTCAGACAGCAAAGGTTATGGGAATATTACAGAGGTAACTTAGCCAAATTTCTAAAGTGAGGAGTCTGAGAGGGAACGGGGGGTGAAAGCTGGAGTAAGAGAGGAAAAGAAAAATAACATCTGGGTTGAGAGAGGGAAGTGAGGATGACATTTGTAGTGTGAGAGGGAAGGGGGAATGACATATGGGGTGAGAGAGGGATGGGGGATGACATCTGGAGTGTGAGAGGAAAGAGCAGATGACATATGGAATAAGACAGGAAAGGGAGGATGACATCTGCAGTGTGACTGGGAAGAGGTGACATCTGGAGTATGAGAGGGAAGGGAGTTTAACAGTTGAGGTCTGAGACGGAAGTAGGATGACACCTGGCTTATATGAGGAAAGGGAGGATGACAGCTGGGGTAAGAGATTGAATGAAGGATGACATATGGGGTCTGAGAAGGAAGGTAGGATGATGCCTGGGGTGAGAAAGGGAAGGGAGGATAACATCTGGGGTCTGAAAGAGGAGGAAGGATACCATATGGGGTCAGAGAAGGGAGGGAGGATGACAGCTGTAGTAAGAGAGGAAAGGGAGGATGACAGCTGAGGTAAGAGAGGGAGGGGGATGACATCTGGTGTATGAGAGGGGAGTGAGGATGACAGTCGGGGTAAGAGAAGGAAGGGAAGATGATAATCTGGAGTGCAAGGGGAGGGGAGGATGATAGCTGGGGGAAGTGAGAAAAGGGAGGATGACATCTGGTGTGAGAGAGGGAAGGAAGAATGACAAATTGGGTCTGAGAGGGAAGGAAGGATAACAGCTAGGGTAAGAGAGTGAAGGAAAGGTGACATCTGGGGTCTGAGAGAGGACAGACGATGACATCTGGAGTGTGAGATGTAAGGGAGGATGACAGCTTGGGTAAGAGAGGAATGGAGTATGAATCTGAGGTGAGAGTGGGAAGAGAGGATGACATATGAGGTATGAGAGGGGAGGGAGGATGACAGCTGGGTAAGAGATTGAAAGGAAGATGACATCTGGAGTGTGAGGGGCATGGAGGATAACAGCTGGGGTAAGAAAGGAAAGGGATGATAACATCTCGGGTGAGAGAGGGAAGGGTGGATGACATCTGGGGTGAGAGAGGGAAGGGTGGATGACATCTGCGGTGAGAGAGGGAAAGGAGGATGACATCTGGGGTGAGAGAAGGAAGAGAGGATGACATATGGGGTAAAAGAGGGAAGGAAGGATGACATCTGGGGTAAAAGAGGGTTGGGAGGATGACAGCTGGGGTAAAAGAGGGAAGGAAAGGTGACATCTGAGGTCTGAGAAGGAACGGAGGATGACAGCTGGGGTAAGAGATGGAAGGAAGGATTACATCTGGTGTCTGAGATGACATATGGGGTCTGAGATTGAAGGAAGGATGACATATGAGGTATGAGAGGGAAGGAATGATGACATATGGGGTGTGAGGGGAAGGTAGGATGATATATGTGGTGTGAGAGAGGAGCGTGAATAATAAAAAATGTGTATGATATATATATATATATATATGTCCAAGGCTATCAGTAATTTTGTATATGTACCTAGATTCTATACTGTACTACCAACATTTGTATGATATATAGGGAAGGGAGGATGGCATATGGGGTGAGAGTGGGAAGGAATGATGACATCTGGGGTGAGAGAGGGAATGGAGGATGACATCTGGGGAGAGAGAGGGAAGGGAGGATGACATCTGGGGTGAGGGAGGGAAGGGAGGATGACATCTGGGGAGAGAGAGGGAAGGGAGGATGATATCTGGGGTGAGGGAGGGAAGGGAGGATGACATCTGGGGAGAGAGAGGGAAGGGAGGATGACAGTTAGGGTAAAAGAGGGAAAGAAATATGACATCTGGAGACTGAAAAGGAACAGAGGATGACAGCTGTGGTAAGAAAGGGAATGACATAAGGGGTCTGATAGGGAAGGTAGGATAACATGTGGTGTGAGAGGGGAGCGAGGATAATAAAACATTTGTATGATATATAATTATGACCAATACTATTAGCAATGTTGTATCTCTTCCAATATTCTATACTGTACTACCAAACATGCTAACCAAACAAATAGTTCAACTAACATATAACTGTTTAAACATGTTTCCGCATTTTTTTCCAGAAGCTGACAGACAAGAATGCCAGGAGTGATGATGATGGCTATGTCAATACTGAGAAGGTAAAGGTTAATGATAATTTGACATCTGGATGGCATCTGGGGTCTGAGAGGAAAGGAAGGATAACATATGTGATGTTTGATGATAATAATAATGTTCCTCAGATGTAATAAGTAAAGTAATTCTATCAATATATATGAATTATATATATACGAATCATGACAGTAATGTTTACGAACCTACTTGTTATTTTAGAACTTTTATAAACTGTAAACAATAACAATTACAATATTATTATTTCAATGATGACTTGTATCAAGTGCTTAAGCTTACAAAAAACAGTGACATATGAATGTAATCTGCATTTCTACCAAAACATAATTTAGTTGTAAATTGAATTTTAAAGTTGATTGTTAATTTAATTAAAGAATTTGGGAGAAATGTGTAAGGTTAATCTAATATAAACATTTCGGACTTGATTGTAATTTAATTAATTAAGTTTTCAAGTTAATTGCGCCGTGCCTTGTGTGTAAATCACTACCCATGATATAACACTGATATAGCACATGTGTGTATACATACACATTGCTACACATATTTGTTTATTCACCTGTTCTTCATTATCCAGAAACCAGAAGACAAGCAGACAGACTCAGATGGCAAAGGTGATGGGAATATTGCTGAGGTAAGATATGCAGATTTTTAAAGTGAAGGGTCTGAGAGGGAAGGGAAGATGACATCTGGGGTTTGAGAGGGAAGGAAGGATGACATCTGGGGTCTGAGAAGGAAGGAATGATGACATATGGGGTCTGGGAGGGAAGGAACGATGATATCTGGAGTCTGAGAGGGAAGGAAGGAAGACATAATATCACATCTGGAGTGAGAGATGGAAGGAGGATGACATCTGGGGTGAGAGGGAAGGAAGGATGACATGTGGGGTCTGGGGAGGGAGGATAACATCTGGGGTGAGAGATAGAAGGAATGATGACATCTGGGGTGAGAGAGGGAAGGAATGATGACATCTGGGGTGAGAGAGGGAAGGGAGGATGACATCTGGGGAGAGAGAGGGAAGGGAGGATGACATCTGGGGTGAGGGAGGGAAGGGAGGATGACATCTGGGGAGAGAGAGGGAAGGGAGGATGACAGTTAGGGTAAAAGAGGGAAAGAAATATGACATCTGGAGACTGAAAAGGAACAGAGGATGACAGCTGTGGTAAGAAAGGGAATGACATAAGGGGTCTGATAGGGAAGGTAGGATAACATGTGGTGTGAGAGGGGAGCGAGGATAATAAAACATTTGTATGATATATATGACTAATACTATTAGCAATGTTGTATATCTTCCAATATTCTATACTGTACTACCAAACATGCTAACCAAACAAATAGTTCAACTAACATATAACTGTTTAAACATGTTTCCGCATTTTTTTCTTCCAGAAGCTGACAAACAAGAATGCCAGGAGTGATGACGATGGCTATGTCAATGCTGAGAAGGAAAAGGTTAATGATAATTTGTTCAAAATAAAAAGTGATTTTTGTGATATATTATAATAATTTAACCGTAGTTTTGTTTTCTTGATTATACGGAATCCTGTGGAAAAATCAGATGACCCAGTTAATGATGGATATGTGAATTCCTCTGAGGTAGACATCTGTTTTATTGGCATATTTTATTTATAAGACATTCCAATAGAACAATTAATCATGTAATAGAAAAGAGTAAAAATGGGGTAACATTTTGTAATATAAATTTCTTTATTGTCATAAGATACAGTGGTAAATCTTCTTTTGTTTTGTGTTATGTCACTACAAATTAACAGCTAGAGTAAATGTGGTCATTTTTGTAACTGTTGTTTGAACATATTTTTTATTATCCAGGGTCCAGTGGAAACACTAGATGACACTGGTGATGACGGATGTGTGAAATCCTCAGAGGTAGGCATCTGTTTTGGTGTCCACAAATACACTCAAGATTTAACAAAATTGCCATTGAAAGCTGCAAGCTCCAGATGGCAAGTAGACGAGGAAGCCATTGGTGTATAGAGAGCCAGACTAGCAATTGCTAAACACTCAGATGTATGGGAGTTTAAAACCATGAACAGTCTTGATGCGTTGTGGCCTTCCTTTTGTTGGTGTCATTAGATACATTATGTGATTATATATACATTCACTTTGTTGTATCCAAGAGAGAGGGTTTGCCAGGAAGTGGGAGGGTGGACCTAAAAATTTGTTGGAGGTTGGCCTAAAAAAATAAGTGGGCAGTAGAATTGTTGGGAGGTGGACTCTAAAAGATTATGGCAGGTGAGAGATTGCATGGCACCACAAACAGGTTGGAGATTGGTAGTAGGCCCCTCAAGACAGGTGGGAGATGGAAGGTTGAAATCCCTGCCACAAGAGAGGACATTTATTTATTAATGGTGTTAATATAAATACTTATGTAATACTGGTTGTGGTTGATTGTACAGGAGTGTGAAACCATACAGACAGCTGCTGCAGGATACATAGCACCCATAGCACCCATACCACCCATAGTACCCATACCAGTTGGTGTTTCATAGGTTATGTGCATATCACTAACATAACAAAGTAGTACCATTTATGCAGAATAAACCAACGCAAGTCTAATGTAGAGTGAAATAGGCCAAATCAATTACATTTAATTCAGTAATCACGAGCTAACAATTATACAAACATCCTCCATCAAAAGGCAAATGGTGTGTACAAGTAATATCAACAATTCACAGACTTATTATGCCAGATTACCAAACATTGAAAACGATGCAAGTACTAACTACATCACTACTGACTAGCATTTACTATTCACACTGTATATGTGGGGGTCTCTCCGTCACTCGGTCACCCAAAATCCACAGTGACCAACCCCCAACTAAAGTGAATAGAAGATGAATGTGAACAGTTTAAATGTCTGTATCACTTCGCCTTTCTGGGTATAATTGTCTAAATGTACCTTATGAATTCTAGCATGATGTTATCATCCCTTTAATAAGTTTAATATTTTATCATGAAAGAGAAAATAATAGTTCCACTGACATAACATATTTTGTGATATATATTTCTTAGGTGGATTGTTATAAGGCAGGGACCTATTTTCAGTCTACTATATATAACTCTTATTTTCAGTCTATGTTAAGTCTGCTACAAATCAACAGTTAATAAAGATGTTGTCATTAACTTACAACTACAGTTTAAACATATTTTTGTATTCTTGTGGTTTTTAATAATACATGTGCCAATGGGTAAAAGGTGCTTAATTGGGATAGGAAGGATTTTACAGAGAATGCAGAAGGGAAGGGACGTTGGGAGTGGGTAGATAGGGATGGTATGTAAAAACAGCTATGGGGGAGGTAGGTAGGGGTGAGAGAGGCTGCAGTGGACAGAAAGAGAAAATGGGTGAAAATGATGGAAGATAGAAACTATTCAATAATAAATGTGGAGACTTGGAACTGGATTGTTTTTGTGTCCTACACAGTTATTCTGGGTGCTAATTCCCGCTTTAGCACAATATTGTTTGTCATTATGTTGTTGGTAGTCAGCTCATCAGTAAATACAGGTGCGTGGCTGGTGATGTGTAGGATATATTCTCCTAAGAATCCAAAAGTGAAAGAACAATATGACAGCCATAGTGATAAGATATCAGATTTAAAAGATAATAGTGTTTAGGCATACTATTTATGTATTTGTTTCTTTAAGGAATTCCCTTGTAATAGTGCATTAATTTGTTATTAACAATGTCTATCAACTGTACAGTGATTTTAATATATATCCAACAAACAGGCCTGGTGTTACCTTTTTCTAGTTTTCTCTTCTTATCAATGGTAGGTTTACTTGACCCAAGGTGTTAAATACAAATATAAATATACAAATGATAAATATTAAATACACAGATGAATTCATCATTTTGCAGGATCCACGAGACAGCAAGGTCGACCCAGCTGGCTATTTGATACCCTCTCCTGTACATTCCAAAGTACCTGTAATTATAATTATTAATCCTGTATTTGTAATGTTGCTCAGTGTCATATTCCTTGTGTGCTGTATATATGTAAACACTGGCAAACTTTGTTGACAATCGATTAAGACAAGAAATTTTAATTATATCACCATCATTTCACATCAGCCTCAATTTTATTTTACCAACTAGTGAAATGAGCTTGTGGTACTAATAACTTGCATGCATCATACGTGTGTGTGTGTGTGTGTGTGTGTGTGTGTGTGTGTGTGTGTGTGTGTGTGTGTGTGTGTGTGTGTGTGTGTGTGTGTGTGTGTGAGCATGTGCACGCGTGCATGCGTGCATGTGTGCATGCGTCTGTGTGTGCGTGCGTGTGTGATTCACAATGGCCTAAATTGATTTTACAGGCACCAACAGAAGAAAAGTTTACCTATGATTACGCCACAAAACCACAGGTAAATTGTTGTTTTGTTAAGTCTGACTACTTGCCGTAACAAACTTTATGACATAGGGATATTTTCAAATGTTTACAATAAATTTTATGTGTATTATTTAAGTGTAATTTGTTTACATGTTTGAGCGCAAGGTAAAAACGTGTGTATATGCAAATGAATATGTGTGCAAATTATCTAAGTAAATATTCTAATTAAATTAATCATATTTGCGTGTCTTAATTATTTTAATTTTTCAGGAAATAAAGAATGGAAAGCCAGATCATAACGACGTGACTACACCGGTATGTTGCAATCTTTGCAAGCTCGCCATTTTGCTAATCGTAATCAGTTTACAATTTGTAATATTACAGTTTCATTTGCTAGAGTGCTGAGTTAATCTTTTTCATTTCTTTCACCCACCAAACTTAACTTTCTGGCAATTTCATCAGAAAATGTAACCTGTCACCCTCACAGAATTGCTCTAGAGGAGCATGGTAACAACATGCCAGAGTGTGAACTGGTGTGAGATAATGGCAGAGTGTGAACTGGTGTGAGATATAGAGAAAAACAAAATAACTGCACATAACAAAGTTGCAGAAATTATCCTAAGGGCATTGTATACACCAATAATTACCTATTACAGAACATCTGACCAACCAATTGATCAGCTTGTGCATGTAATTGTGTGCTGATGCATGTGGTTATGTGTGCATGTGGATATGAGCAAATGATTTTTTTACAGGTGGATCCTGCAAAATAAGTCTTAGCAGGAGGCCCCCAGATCCACACACACATCATCCTATTACTGTATAAATTACCTGTACATGAAAGCAAAGTATGGATTAAATAAATTTCTGTTCTCTGTCCATGCAACAGTGGAGACAATCAGCAGCCCTTATTGGGTATCTCTTTGAGGGTCTCAAATTGGTTGTATCAATGTAGGCATATATATATATATATATATATATATATATATATATATATATATATATATATATATATATATATATATATATTATATATATTAATAACTTCTTATTTCTGTCATGTTTCAACCAAAGTCATTAAAAGTGTTTATGAAGTATACAAGCTGCAATAAACATCATATATTTATACCTGTCTGATTATCCAGGATGCAGACCCTAAAAAGCCTGTCTATGATTATGCCACAACTCCACAGGTATGGTTCGTTCTTTCTTGGTTGGCCATTTGATTGTAAATTACCACAAAACTAAAATTATAATACCTTTGTGTGTGTATGTGTGTGTGTTTGTGCATGAATGCGTGCATGCATGTGAACGAGCATGTGTGCGTGTTCGCATGTACTTGCATGCATCTTCCCCAGAGAGTTACCCTGGACATGAACCAAATAAAGTTAATTGCAATTTATAAAGGCTTTATCTTATTTACTGTGTATACATTTATAGCTAAATTGATTAATTAGTAAAGAAATATTTTTAAATAACGACACAATAGTTCTTTCATAATCAACTAATAATATAAAGGGGGACATTTGTTTTAGTGGGGGAAATATATCCTGGGGGAGATAGCCAGGGGAAATGTCTTACACATTCACAAGCACAAAAACATGTACATGCGCACGCATGCACGCACACATGCACACACACACACGCACACACACACACACACACACACCACATGCACATATGCACACACACTTGACATGGTAGAAATGCAGATGCATTTGGATGTATCCATCAGGTCAATTAACAATTAGGCATTTGAGCCAGTATTTTGTATCCAGTCGACTTTTGTGTCTGTGCCTTAATGTTTTCCTGGACTGACTGTCGGCGTCATCACATGTAGTTCTAAGACTTGACTTCTGTCCTTGAAGTTTTTTCTTCACATAATTATATGGCTGGAGAACGGACGGTTACCATACATGTCACGTGGACACTAGATGACATTCCAGTGAGTGTTTCTTTTCAACAGCAATTAGTACATATTTTAGTTATATATTTGAAATAATGTTTTCTTTAGATACTGCACATAGGAGATAAACTGAGTGAGCCACACTACTTGGACAATGTAAGGGTAAGTTTCACATTTCTTACATATTGTAGTAATTATAATTAAATTATATAATTGTCAATGGCTGCATTGAGATGCCAGTGGTGCCACCTGGATGTGTTTGTCAGTACGTCTGTGTACTTCCATAATACCAGGCAAAAGAATGAAGATAAATGCATTGACAACTAGAAGTGCAGAACATTACTAAAATTGGCTTCCTAACAAAGTTAGGACTTGGCCTCAACCAGCTAGGAGAATCGAAAGATAACTTTTTCACTACTGTCGAATTGCTGGATTATGTAAGTTACCTGGTGTCCATGAAGTCTCTTTCACATGACAAAAACATCTCCTGTTGACATAAATTTTCTGATGTACAATTATTTTTTGTGGGACAAACAAGAAAATTCATGTCAATAGGAATTGTGTGTCATGAGATAGAGACTTTGTGGACACCAGAGAGAACTTACACAATTCAGCAACTTGTTAAGCACACTGTACAAGATGCAGTTGAAAGGTTACCTTTTTAATCTCATGGTTGGTTGAGACCATGTCCTAACTTTTGCTAGGAAACCAACTAGTTATTTTCTGCAAATCTACCCCCTCCCCTCCCCCCACCCCCTGGTAGTGGTTAATGCACTTGTCTTTATTATGTTGCCCATTGTTGTGAAAGTGCATGTATACAATTAATATTGATATCAGTTTTACCCCATGGTTCTTAAAGATATAAATGATTTATACAAATCTATCGAAAGAGGTATGGATCACTCATCTGTATCAATTATTACAGAGAGAATTAGAGAGAGAGAAAGCACTGTTGGATAAACATACAGATGGCATGTATTGTTTTAATAATAGGGCATCACCAGCTATAATAGTCAATAGAGTTTTTTCAAGTCGTTATCTGGTTATGTGTTGAATCTTTATTTCCATTAGAATTGAGTGGGATAATTGCCGCACTTTATAACATGGCTATATAACATACATCAGTCAGATCGTTGTTGTTTCTTGACCTCTATAAATGTTGTACAGGATCAAAGAACAAGACAGAATGATGTTCTGCGCTATGTAGACTCTAGGAAGGTATGTGAAATGTTCAAGACTTTGTTAATAATGCGTTGTACTTATATATCAAGCACAAACAGCTAGTTCAGGCTGTTTTGGACTAAGTTGTTTTTGAACACCATTAGTTCCAATACCACATCTATGCAGATGACACTCAGTTGTATGTGGAATTTCCCCGTGGTTAGCCAGCCCATCTCACAACAGCCACTGACCGAATATCGAGTTGCACCATCGATGTGAAGGCATGGATGTCATGGCATAATCTTCTACTTAATGTGAATAAAACTGAAGTAATCATCATATCCACAGTAAACAATCAAAATCGTGTTCAGCCTTCTGTTGATCAAGTCATTGATGTACGTCACTACGCCGTCAGCGTCACTATGTCGAAGCCGTGTATCCGTGACATCGATGTTCTACTTGATAACACTATGTCAGTGGTGAATCAAGTGCATCATGTTTGCCAAGTGGCATATTGTCACCTCCATAACATCGCATTGATTAGGAGATATCTGACCACCAATGCTTACAAAACCATTGTAAACGCCTTAGTCATGTCGCGCTTGGATTACAGCAATGTGATGTTATATGGTCTGTCTGAGATGCAGTTGCGGAAGTTGGAGATGGTCCAGAATTCTGCAGCACATCTCATTACTGGGACAAAGAGATGAGATTGTATAACACTTACCTGTTCTGTACCGTCTACACTGGCTGCCTGTACACCTGTTCTGTACCATCTACACTGGCTGCCTGTACACATGTTCTGTACCGTCTACACTGGCTGCCTGTACACCTGTTCTGTACTGTCTACACTGGCTGCCTGTACTGTCTACACTGGCTGCCTGTACACGTGTTCTGTACTGTTTACACTGGCTGCCTGTACACGTGTTCTGTACTGTCTACACTGGCTGCCTGTACCGTCTACACTGGCTGCCTGTACACCTGTTCTGTACCGTCTACACTGGCTGCCTGTACACATGTTCTGTACCGTCTACACTGGCTGCCTGTACACTTGTTCTGTACCGTCTACACTGGCTGCCTGTACACATGTTCTGTACCGTCTACACTGGCTGCCTGTACACCTGTTCTGTACTGTCTACACTGGCTGCCGGTACTGTCTACACTGGCTGCCTGTACACGTGTTCTGTACTGTTTACACTGGCTGCCTGTACACATGTTCTGTACTGTCTACACTGGCTGCCTGTACTGTCTACACTGGCTGCCTGTACATGTGTTCTGTACCGTCTACACTGGCTGCCTGTACACGTGTTCTGTACTGTCTACACTGGCTGCCTGTACACGTGTTCTGTACTGTCTACACTGGCCGCCTGTACACCTGTTCTGTACTGTCTACACTGGCTGCCTGTACTGTCTACACTGGCTGCCTGTACTGTCTACACTGGCTGCCTGTACACGTGTTCTGTACTGTCTACACTGGCTGCCTGTACTGTCTACACTGGCTGCCTGTACACGTGTTCTGTACTGTCTACACTGGCTGCCTGTACTGTCTACACTGGCTGCCTGTACACCAGCGGATTGTATTCGAGTTGCTACTACTTGTTTATCGCAATGTGCACCGTCTCGGCCCTACATACTTATCATTGCTCATGGCACCCTACATGCCGACCAGATCACTTCGATTGGCCGAACATGATCTACTGATGGTCCCTAGAAATCACTTGGAATGCTATGGCCGTCATTCATTCTCTGTGGCTGGGCCGATTCTGTGGAACGCCCTGCCTCACACAGTCAGGCATGCTGATTCCATTGCCACATCTAAGACATTATTAAAGACACATTTGCAACTTTGCACTTTGCATGCAGTGGTATTCCAGCGACATTTGATCTATGTATTTATGATGTTTTACAACCTACCAGGTAACTTATTCTACCTATTTATTTAACTAACTTAAGCACCTTAATTATTTTAGTTATTTAACCTGTTAGCTCATTTAATTTATTAATTTAATCTGTTTTAGCTAATTTTAATGTATTTTATTTACATATGTTCAACTATAACACCTTTGAGCAAGTGTTTCACCAGGATACATGGCATGTTATAAATGTTTAATAATAAATAACAAGCTAGGTGTAATAATTTGTGAAACCAACAAATCACATATGGTACTGATCACATTTGAACATCAACACCAACCCTACGCATCAATGCAGATGGATGCAGATGTGGGGTCAACTACATTATAACAATTCCAATACCAATTCCAATCCCAACTCAAAAATTATAATTGCAAAATACTTTTTCATCAATCCCATATCAAAATAAAAATATGTGAACAGAGCAACTATAGAAATACTCCACGCTAAAAACAATTGGTTTCACAAATTATTACACCTAGCTTGTTATTTATTATTAAACATTTATAACATGCCATGTATCCTGGTGAAACACTTGCTCAAAGGTGTTATAGTTGAACATATGTAATACCACTTGCAAGAGTATTCAACTTGTCATTAAAAGAGGGAGTTGTTCCGTTTGAATGGAAAGAAGCAAACATCATACCATTATTTAAAAAGGGTTCGAGAAATAAGTCAGAGAATTACAGACCAGTGAGTTTAACGTCAGTGATTTGTAAATTATTAGAAAGGTTAATTAAAGACCATATGGTGGAATTCCTCGTTAAGCATAAATTATTAAATTCATCTCAACATGGATTCCTTAAAGCGAGGTCATGCTTAACAAATGTTATGTTTTTTGGAAGAAATCACTAAGTGGATAGACGTGGGATCGCCAGTAGATATTATCTACTTAGATTTTCAGAAAGCTTTTGACAAAGTGCCACATCAAAGATTACTACTTAAATTAAAAGCCCATGGTATCGGGGATAGCATAACTGACTGGATAGAACAATGGCTGACTGACAGAAGACAACGAGTTGTAGTAGATGGAGAAGTTTCAAATTGGAAATCGGTTTTGAGTGGGGTACCTCAAGGATCAGTATTAGGACCTATATTATTCTTAATTTATATCAATGACTTGGACGACAGTATAACAAGTAACGTACTGAAATTTGCGGATGACACAAAACTGTTTAGAAAGGTTAATACTGATGGTGATAAACAACATTTACAAAACGATCTAGACAGATTAGTGAAATGGTCTGAGAAATGGCAGATGTTGTTCAATTTTGGGAAATGTAAATGCCTACATACATGACATAGGAACTTGAATGTAAACTATAAAATGGGGGATACTGTTCTGGGTACTACTGTAAAAGAAAAGGACTTAGGAGTTACAATAAGCGCTGATATGAAAGTTTCAGAGCAGTGTGGTATTGCAGCTTCAAAGGGTAATCAAATTCTTGGATTGATTAGAAGAAACATAACATACAAGGGAAAAAAGTTAATTATACCTCTTTATAAAGCAATAGTTAGACCTCATTTAGAATACTGTATACAAGCATGGAGACCATATCGTAAGAAGGATATAGATACGCTTGAACGCATACAAAGGAGAGCAACTAAAATGATTCCAGAACTGAGAGACCTTAGTTATGAAGAACGCCTGAAAGAATGTGGTTTAACAACTCTAGAGACAAGGAGGTTAAGGGGAGATCAGATTGAAGTTTTTAAGATATTGAATGGGTATGAAAATATTGATAGAAATATGTTTTTCTCACTCAAGAAGGATAGCAGAACTAGAGGACATGAGGTAAAATTAGTAAAGGATCAATGTAGATTGGACATCAGGAAGCACTCGTTCTCACAGAGGACAATAAATGAATGGAACAAATTGTCTACAGATTGTGTAACTGCTAGCAGCGTGAATATGTTTAAAAACAAGGTTGACACATATCTCAGGAGGGCGGGCTATAAGTAGATGAACATTGTTGGACTCTCGATAAGCCAATGGCTTCCTTGTCCACTTGCCATCTGGGCCTTTGGCTTGGATGGCAAATCTTGTTAAATCTTGTTAAACATTTATTTTAGAAAGCTCAGCTTTATTTTATTTCTGCATATTATGGTACATAATGGCAAACAAATATGATGAACATATTATATCTTATTGATTATCTGTAGTGAATAATTTTAGTTAAAAAATTACATGATATAACTGAAAAAGTTATTGAAAATACTAATTACATTTTCACCGATTCCAATTACTTTTAAAACTGAAACACCAATTCTGGTATTGGAGTTGGCCTTTCAATTCCAACTGCAATGTAAGTCTGGATGTATGATTGATGTAGAAAGTGTGCAAGGAGAGAGATTTACAGTGAGTGTGAACTCATTTATTATGACAAAGCTAACTACAATTACCGAGTCCAAATTAATACAATCATATTTTGATATAGGGTCATTCCATATCAACTCAACCAAACCCCATGCACTTCAATCTCAGATTCACTTGAATTTTTTACCAAATATTCCACAGTCATGTTCATGGACAAATCTGAAGTTTGGGCTCTATATTCCAAATAGTTTTCAGTCATTGCTGTTTTACTAAATGTTGTAGGTGTCGACTTTTGCTAAAAAAAATCGGGGCTGTCATTTTCATGCTACATTTCAATTTCCATTATCTCAGTAAATAATGTACATGGAGGCGTGAAATGTTCTGTGGTAACTAAGAAGGTCTTAAAGGTCTGATATATAGCAGTGTAGTTTTCAGTAGTCACACTGAATGATCAGTTGAAAAGTCCGAAAATTGCAATTTTTATCTTACGAGCAGCCATGTTTGAAACTCTGAAACATAGTCTTACATTCATTACCTCTATTTATTTTTTCTCTCCAAGAAGTCCACCCCAACTGCTGTACAATTATTGAATATTACAACTATATACTTATTAATTATGGAGAGACACCCTTGTGAAATCAGGAAAAAATCTATTTGGGGACATTTTCAATAGTGCAAAACCCAATGTGGGCATATTAGCTAAATCTTAAAACTGGTCTCATTAAAAGGTAATAGTATGTAACTTATGTGTGCCAAATTTCATGATCCATTCGATCCATTCACGAGTACACATGCAAGTGCTGTACCACGATGTTAATACATTTCATAATTCTTAAAAAATGGTGTTATTTTTATTCTATATATATATATATACATAAATAAGAACATAGTTCCATTTGTTCAGTCACTTTACTAAAGAGAAAGCGTGAAATGACAATAACTAAACAAGTATTGAACAGGTTGAAATGCGAGTGTGTACTGGTTCCGTTTCTAGTAGCGCATGCGCACTGGTATAAGGGACCGGTTATTATGCAAAGCAAGAGACCGGTTATAATGTTCTCTATCTCCCTCCGAGTCTTTATGCTACTGGATAAAGGCTGATAAATGTTTATTGACTATCCCATGGAGTAGTCCTTGTGCCAGGTAGGCACGCTGGTCGCTCTGGTGGATCGTCGTTGACCAATTGCTGGTGCTGGTGGTTTCACGTCAGGCTCCGATGGGGGTGGAGCTCTCGGGGTCGCTGGGGCTGGTGGTGGCGTCTGGAGGGTCGCGCGCCTCGGTGTGTCTCGTCCTGGGGTTGTAGGCGTGACTGCAGCGGGCGGTGTCTTGTGCTGGGGCATTCTCGCTGATGTCAGTGTCGGTGGCGGTGTGTGCCCCGTCTGCGTCGCGGGTGTCGCAGGGTCGTTATCGAGGTCAGGTAGTTGCGGTGTCACAACGGGTGTTGGTACGGTGACGCGGGTTGCTAGGTCGTCATAGATCGATCGGGTTGGCGGCCGGTCGTAGTGAACTGGGCTGAACTTGCGCAGGAATTTCCTGTTCCGAAGTGTGACTCTGCCCGATCCGTCAATCTTGATCGCGTATTGGTCGTGCTGACGTACCTCAACGATACTGCCCGTCTTGTCCCATTTGTTGGGGTGAGGTCCTGTCTGGTTCTGTACGCGGACGAAGTCCCCTACCGCAAGTGGTGGAAGGCGTTTAGTGTGCTCCGCCCAGGTTTCAGCTGTGCGGATGTGGCGTTTACGGAGGGCTTCCTCCCTTGCTTTTGAGTGTCTCACGCCAAGTCTCATGTGGTCTGTATTTCCCCGAGGATAATCGGGATGAAATCGCGTGTCGGGCGGCCGAAGAAACACATCGCCGGGGAGATCTTTGTGTCAGGGTCGGGTGTGTTGCGATATTGTAGTATCGCTATCTGCACAGCGTCAGTGTCCAGTTCTCCCTTCGGACCGGTGTTGTCGGTGATGAGTCGTTTCATCGTTTTCACCCCAATCTCTGCACGACAGTTGCTGTGGGGGAAGGCCACCGATGATAGGCGGTGGTGTACGCCCCATCTGTGCAGGAAAGACCTGGTCTCGGTAGAGGTGAACTCCGGACCCCCGTCCGATGCGAGCTCTTCTGGCGTCCCGTACGTCACGAAGGCGCGACGTAAGTGGTCGATGAGGCCGGTGGCGCCACCTGTCGACTGCGATATGATTGGCCAGTTTGAGTATCTGTCCACCGTCACGAGGTAATGTACGCCCCTGTGTACGAAGAAGTCCGAGCACACTGCCTGGAAGGGGTAAACGACCGTGATCGGTGGGATGGGCGGCGCTCCAGGCTGTGAGGGTGCCATCCGGTGGCAGTGTTCGCAATTTTTCCGAGTGGTGCTGATGTCGGCCGATATGCCTGGCCAGAACACAGCGGATTCTGCACGGGCGGTCATCATCGATACGCCCTGGTGGCAGCGTGGAGGGTGCTCAGTATCTCACCGCGGAGTGAGGGCGGTATGATAACCCTGTCCTTGTATAGGATCACTCCGTCTGTCGATGTGATGTTTTCGCGGTACTGGTGATAGTCGCGAATCGTCTCTGGCATCTCGATCTTCGAGTCGGGGATGCCGTCGGTTGCCATTTCCTCCAGTGTGTGCATATCGACGTCGCTGCTGGTAGCCTCCCTGACGCGGTCCCATGTCACTGATCGCAATGATTCGAGGCCCGCGGCGCACCATGTCAGGTTGTCCTCCTCCTCGTCGTCGTCGTCGTCGTCGTCGTCGTCGTCGTCGTCGTCATCCGGTTCGATTCGGCGTAGGAGAGATAGGACGTTGGTGTGCATGCTGGATGGTAGGTGGTTCACTATGGCGGCATTGTCGTCTGGTAGGTTCATGAGTGATGGTAGCGCGGTGCCGACCGGCCTACGTGACATGGCATCTGCCGTCTTGTTCTTCATGCCTGGGATATGTGTGATGCGGAAGCGATAACGTAGGGTATTCTCCTTGAGGTTCCTGAGGCGGGGGTTAGGTATGTCGTCAAGGGCTCTGTCAGCAAGGAGTTTCAGCAGCGGCTTATGGTCTACCGCTACGATCAAGTTCTCGCAACCCAGCACGAAGTGGCGCGCCTTGTCCAAGGCGTCCGCGACTGCGAGGGCCTCGCCCTCTATGGGCGCGTACCTGGATTCTGCTGCGTGTGTAAACCTGCTGCCGACCAGGGTTATTTTCCACCCGTCGTTGCAGCAGAAGGGTCTGATTGGTGAGCATCGGCAGTGCTTTTGAAATAGCCAGAATCCAATGCCCTCCTTCGACCAGTCTGTGGCGATGCATGTAGGCTTGGTTTTGTCAAAGATGCGGACACCGCGCTCGATTTCTTGAACGATCACGTCCTTCGACTCGCGGAATATGTCCTCTAACTCCGGGGACCACGTGAAGCGTTTTCCATTATTCAGGAGCTTCCGGAACGGATGCATTCGTTCGGCCATGCTGAACGCGTAGGCCACTTGATTGACCAGCCCGAACCACGATCTGATGTCGGTGATGTTACGCGGTTGTGGGAAATCACGGATCGCCTCCAGGTAGCGGCTGCATGGTCGCACGTCAGTCATGGTGATCGTGAAGCCTGCAAAGTCCACTGTGGGTGCGCTGAAGACGAACTTCTCCGGGTTGAGGATGATTCCATTCCGGCCACATTTCTGGCACTTTTTACCATACGCGGGGCACTCGGTGCGTCTGGTGTGCCACAGGGGCGTCTTGCCGTGACCCACCTCGCCACAATAGATGCACACCCCTTTGGGCTTGGCTTTCGGTTTCTCCGGCCTGGCTCCTCCCCTGTTGCGTACGTCCTGCTGTTTCCCCCGCCGATACGAACTGCTGATCGCATCCGTGCTCTGAGGGTCAAGTAGACGCGATGCCGAGCGTTTTCCAGACTCCTTGGCCTCGAAATACTCAATCATGTTCTTTAATGGCATGTCCTGGTTCTTTTCACCGAGCAGATCAAGTTGTATCTCTTGGTCTGCGATGCCGCGGGCAATCACATTGCGTATAATCTCTTCTGTGAAGTCGTTGACTTGTTCGCACTCCGTCTTAGTGCACTTCATCTCGTACTTGCATGTATCCGCCTGCCCCTTGATACGGGCGTAGAACGACCGGATGGGCTCCTCGTGTCCCTGCCGCATGTTAGACAGGGCTACCCGAGCTACCATGGTGTTCTCCGCTCGGATGGCGAATGCCTTCATGGCGGTGAGGACATCTTTTTCGTCACTGCTCATTAGGCTCTTGCCCGCTGTGCGAGAGAGGTCTTTTCTCAACTCCTCGCAGCATTCCAGTAGTTGTACGACTATGTCGGGTCCAACAAGTTTAGTACCCGTCTTGTACTCACCCCAGCGGGTTATGAAGTATGACCAGGCCTCGCCCGTCCCGGCCAGTGCTACGGAAGGACGCTTGAGTTTCTCCATTTTCGTATTCGCGCCCAGCGCCCGGGGGACTGCGACGTGCACAGTGGCATGTACACTCAGCATAGCAGCCACCACTGCCGCCTCTGGCTCTGCGTGCGTAGCCGTATAGTCACAATCCTCGATCGGACACTCCACGTTCACAGGCGCCATCAAGTTGTTTAGTTATAAATAAGAACAGAGTTCCATTTGTTCAGTCACTTTACTAAAGAGAAAGCGTGAAATGACAATAACTAAACAAGTATTGAACAGGTTGAAATGCGAGTGTGTACTGGTTCCGTTTCTAGTAGCGCATGCGCACTGGTATAAGGGACCGGTTATTATGCAAAGCAAGAGACCGGTTATAATGTTCTCTAATATATATATATATATATATATATATATATATATATATATATATATATATATATATATATATATATAGGCTATGGGTGCTAAATTTTATCTTTATTAGGACATTTCTTTTCGGCAAACATTATTTTTCAATAATGCACTGTTTTAGCACAAGTTAGCGAATGGATTCATGGGTGCTGTTTATGTGGAAATTAAAAGTTGCCATTTTGAAGCAATGTATATTTTCCTTCTTCTGAATTTATATGTACCATCCTTATGCAACATCTTCAACGTTCACAAGTAAATTTATGCTACTAACCTGTTGGCTGAGGTGCCCATAGTTCATGCCAGGTTTATTATATAGGCGTTGTCCTTTTTATCCAAATAATACTGTCGCCCATTTGTTGTGTTTGGAGAATCTACCAGACATAGGACATTTTGAAGTGGTACATAGCTGATGTCCTCTCTTTCCAGCCAATGACCTTGCATAAATAATATGTATAGTTACTTCAAGGAAAGATGTTTTCTCTTTGTGTCTTGAATTGTAGGACTTCAAAAATCTTACTTTTTATCCAAATAATACTGTCGCCCATTTGTTGTGTTTGGAGAATCTACCAGACATAGGACATTTTGAAGTGGTACATAGCTGATGTCCTCTCTTTCCAGCCAATGACCTTGCATAAATAATATGTATAGTTACTTCAAGGAAAGATGCTTTCTCTTTGTGTCTTGAATTGTAGGACTTCAAAAATCTTACTCCAGTGCATGTAACAGGAGAGAACAATTTTGCTTACCCCGGTAATTGTTTATGTCACTCTTTTATAATTGTCCAGGGCCACAGAAACGGACAACCAGTACCTCCGATTGTTGATTCCATGAAGGTATGTTCCTTGGTCAAACAATTTTGCTTAATTGTTTATGACACTCTTTTATAATTGTCCAGGGCCACAGAAACGGACAACCAGTACCTCCGATTATTGATTCCATGAAGGTATGTTCCTTGGTTAAACGTCATTCCTCAATTCAGTTTGTTCCTGTTTGTGAAACAAGCATGCTAACCATTCAATAACTCACTCACTCACTCATAAGGCACCAACAAATTTCTCCAGCTGGCACGGTCTTGGGCTGGTCAGCCAAATTTTATTCAGGTCTCATCTTCATCTCTACTTCAACAGTCCTTCTCCAGGTGCCCAGTGATCTGTTTCTCCTTTTACAGATGGTGTCCATTTCAGAGCGACATGTGGAAGACTATTCCTGTCCATGCAGAGAACATGACCAAGTCTTCTCCACCTTCTTTGTTGTTTTGTTTGGTGTTGATGTCGCATGCTAACCATTACATAATGGTTATTCATGTGGAATGTTTACCTTTACGCGTGTGCATGCACACACGCACACACGCACGCAGGCCACTTCCTACCACACCCCCCTCGTTGAAGATAGTGCTTTACAGTAACACTAACAATAGAAGAATACCTGTTTCTTTATGGAAAACGGCTTCAAATCTACACATTTCAATGGTGAAATATCTACATTATTTTAATAATAGTTCAACATGATGTGTACAGTAATCTACACTTTAAAAATAGTATATGATTATTCTTTATGTGTAGTTATTTATACAAATTTATGTATTTTCTATTATCCAGCAACCGATAGATGACGACGTTTATGAGGAGATTGATGATGTCAGAAGGAGCCAGGTCTGTGACAACTTTTATGTTTGGTCATAGTAACATACTTACTGTATAGTTCAGCTAGTTCTTTTTCATGACACTTGTCAAGTGGCTATTAAAATGTACATGAACTGTATGACAAAAAAACAACATTAAGACAAAGTTAAAACAATATGTTTGGTATATACTGAAATAAAAGGAGATACTAATAATATAAATGTTGCTCTGGTGACATTGTCTTCAATAACCATATGATTTCTGATTGTGACTGATAATTGTATATAATAATAATAATAATAATAATATAATTGCTGATGAGAAGAACTGTCTCCATTACACCTTATAAAAGCGAACAAAGATGGCATAACTTTCTAAATTGAATATCTGGCTTTAACTGACTTTTTTATATAAGTACAAACATTTCTTTATTTCCACTGGTCATTCATTTACTTTTGCAGCCACTGTGTATGCTGTATAGTACAGAGCACATGTGTAAATAGTCTGCATTCACAGTTAATCCATACTACAGTCATTATTATCCACACGATTGTCACACCCCAAAATAGCCCCATATAAATACGCCCCGTTGATGTCCTGAGACAGACTGAACTCCGGACTGACTACCACACCCCTCAAGAAGGAAGCGCTGTCGTCATGGTCCCAAGTCTCACACCATTGTGCCGTCAGACACTAGTATGTACCAAAGCACAATATTGGTGTTGCAAGTAGGGTATTCTGCTTGTTGCATTAATTATAATTTCCATGCAACTTGTTAACTAGAAGGAGCCTGTCAGTTTCCAAAGGGTTAATGTTGACACCTTAGCAGCATCGTGTTTATTTCATGGATGCATTCTAATGCAGTTAAATCTCTGTGTTATATACACATGTTTGCGATTCTGTATCCTATCCTTGAGTTATGTTTTTGCTAAATATTACATTGCATTATTTTGATGACTTATCTTGCTATCTTGTTCTAGTAACAAAATGCATCAGTAATTGTTTACTATTAGTTATGTTTCTGAAATGTTCAGACTGTACCATTTGGTCTGATTCTGAATTAATGTAGGTAATCAACTTTGTTAAATATTATTACTTTAAATTGTCCACATTCACGGTTAATCCACACTATAGTCATTATCATCCGCACAATAGTCACACCCCAAAATAGCCCCCTGTAAATACGCCCCATTGAGACTAGACTGAATACCAGCCCGACTACTGCACCCCTGGAGAAGGATGTGCCGTCATTTCGGTCTTTGTGCAGCCAGATACCAGTAAGTAGTAGTACCAAAGATACCAGTAAGTAGTAGTACCAAAGATGCCAGTAAGTAATAGTAACAAAGATGCCAGAAAGTCATAGTACCAAAGATGCCAGTAAGTAGTAGTACCAAAGATGCCAGTAAGTAGTAGTACCAAAGATGCCAGTAAGTCATAGTACCAAAGATGCAGTAAGTAGTAGTACCAAAGATGCCAGTAAGTCATAGTACCGAAGATGCCAGTAAGTAGTAGTACCAAAGATGCCAGTAAGTCATAGTACCAAAGATGCCAGTAAGTAGTAGTACCAAAGATGCCAGTAAGTAGTAGTACCAAAGATGCCAGTAAGTCATAGTACCAAAGATGCCAGTAAGTAGTAGTACCAAAGATGCCAGTAAGTAGTAGTACCAAAGATGCCAGTAAGTAGTAGTACCAGAGATGCCAGTAAGTCATAGTACCAAAGATGCCAGTAAGTAGTAGTAACAAAGATGCCAGTAAGTAGTAGTACCAAAGATGCTAGTAAGTCATAGTACCAAAGATGCCAGTAAGTAGTAGTACCAAAGATGCCAGTAAGTAGTAGTACCAAAGATGCCAGTAAGTCATAGTACCAAAGATGCCAGTAAGTAGTAGTACCAAAGATGCCAGTAAGTAGTAGTACCAGAGATGCCAGTAAGTCATAGTACCAAAGATGCCAGTAAGTAGTAGTACCAAAGATGCCAGTAAGTAGTAGTACCAAAGATGCCAGTAAGACATAGTACCAAAGATGCCAGTAAGTAGTAGTACCAAAGATGCCAGTAAGTAGTAGTACCAGAGATGCCAGTAAGTCATAGTACCAAAGATGCCAGTAAGTAGTAGTACCAAAGATGCCAGTAAGTAGTAGTACCAAAGATGCCAGTAAGTCATAGTACCAAAGATGCCAGTAAGTAGTAGTACCAAAGATGCCAGTAAGTAGTAGTACCAAAGATGCCAGTAAGTCATAGTACCAAAGATGCCAGTAAGTAGTAGTACCAAAGATGCCAGTAAGTAGTAGTACCAAAGATACCAGTAAGTAGTAGTACCAAAGATGCCAGTAAGTAGTAGTACCAAAGATGCCAGTAAGTAGTAGTACCAAAGATGCCAGTAAGTCATAGTACCAAAGATGCCAGTAAGTAGTAGTAACAAAGATGCCAGTAAGTAGTAGTACCAGAGATGCCAGTAAGTCATAGTACCAAAGATGCCAGTAAGTAGTAGTAACAAATATGCCAGTAAGTCATAGTACCAAAGATGCCAGTAAGTAGTAGTACCAAAGATGCCAGTAAGTAGTAGTACCAAAGATGCCAGTAAGTAGTAGTACCAAAGATGCCAGTAAGTCATAGTACCAAAGATGCCAGTAAGTAGTAGTACCAAAGATGCCAGTAAGTAGTAGTACCAAAGATGCCAGTAAGTCATAGTACCAAAGATGCCAGTAAGTAGTAGTACCAAAGATGCCAGTAAGTAGTAATACCAAAGATGCCAGTAAGTCATAGTACCAAAGATGCCAGTAAGTAGTAGTACCAAAGATGCCAGTAAGTCATAGTACCAAAGATGCCAGTAAGTCATAGTACCAAAGATGCCAGTAAGTAGTAGTACCAAAGATGCCAGTAAGTAGTAGTACCAAAGATGCCAGTAAGTCATAGTACCAAAGATGCCAGTAAGTAGTAGTACCAAAGATGCCAGTAAGTAGTAGTACCAAAGATGCCAGTTAGTAGTAGTACCAAAGATGCCAGTAAGTAGTAGTACCAAAGATGCCAGTAAGTAGTAGTACCAAAGATGCCAGTAAGTAGTAGTACCAGAGATGCCAGTAAGTAGTAGTACCAAAGATGCCAGTAAGTAGTAGTACCAAAGATGCCAGTAACTAGTAGTACCAAAGATGCCAGTAAGTAGTAGTACCAAAGATGCCAGTAAGTCATAGTACCAAAGATGCTAGTAAGTAGTAGTACCAAAGATGCCAGTAAGTAGTAGTACCAAAGATGCCAGTAAGTAGTAGTACCAAAGATGCCAGTAAGTAGTAGTACCAAAGATGCCAGTAAGTAGTAGTACCAAAGATACCAGTTAGTAGTAGTACCAAAGATACCAGTTAGTAGTAGTACCAAAGATACCAGTTAGTAGTAGTACCAAAGATGTCAGTAAGTAGTAGTACCAAAGATACCAGTAAGTAGTAGTACCAAAGATACCAGTAAGTAGTACTACCAAAGATACCAGTAAGTAGTAGTACCAAAGATACCAGTAAGTAGTAGTACCAAAGATACCAGTAAGTAGTAGTACCAAAGATACCAGTAAGTAGTAGTACCAAAGATACCAGTAAGTAGTAGTACCAAAGATACCAGTTAGTAGTAGTACCAAAGATACCAGTTAGTAGTAGTACCAAAGATACCAGTTAGTAGTACCACCAAAGCACAATAGCTGATTAAGGGCTAAGTAAGACTTACATTGAATGCAGTTTTCGAAATATATGTGAATATGTAAATGTTGACTGTTCAAATATCCCAACAGGTGCAGCGTTTGAAGACATTTCTGCGGGGCAATCTGACCATTGTTGGTGTCATCGTGGCGGTGATTGTCATTGCAAGTCTCATTGGTCTTATCATCGCCTTGATTGGTAAGAATCGATGATGACGCAGTACATATGTGAAATGGTCGATTTTTGACCAAGTCACACAACTCTTATCACAATCGTTGTTGCTGCTGTCATAATGGTTATAAAATCATCAGTGTCATTATCATTAGCGTTAATTTCCATCATTATGTCATTGCTAATTTAGTTATCAATGGGCCAATGACAGAAGTCATGAGGATGATCATTATAATTTGTTTTATTTCAATGTGCTACCACTCGAGATTACTGTCATGAATCACCGTCATCTGATCAACGTCATCACCATCGTCTGACCAACAGCTTCATCATCATCATCTGATCAATGTCATCACCATCATTTGAACAATGTCATCATCATCATCTGATCAACATCATTTCCATCATCTGATCAATGTCATCACCATCATCTGATCAACGTAATCATCACCATCACCTGATCAATGGCAACGTCACAATCGTTTGATCAATGTCATCATCATCATCTGATCAACAGCATTATCTGATCAATGTCATTATGATTATCTGATTAACGTTATCACCATCATCCTGATCAACGTCATCACCATCATCTGATCAACATCATCACTATCATCTGATCAATATCAGTACCATCATCTTATCAAGGGCATCATAACAATCACATGATCAACGGCATAATCACCATCATCTGATCAACAGGATCATCATCAACCGATTGATATCATCATCACCATTGTTTAGAATAGCATCAACTATTAAGAACAGTACATTGACTGATTTATCTAATCGCTGTCCACATGTTTCAGTAATGCGCAAACCGCCACCTACAGGTAAGGGACTCGACTGCGGCACTTGAAAGTGTATTTTTACCACCTTTCAGTAGCAACCATAAAATAACTATTATTGTTGACACATTGAAACCATTTTGCTACAAGACACAGGATGTTATATAGACAGTATGTGCAGAATGTTGAAAAGTCTTAGAAGGTTATCAGTTGAAAAAGTCTTAAAATGGGATTTTTTAACTTGGCCTAGGCCCTAGCCTATAATTCAACAAAGATGAAATGCATCTCGTGTCACTGAACAATCTAATTTAATCAAATGATACAGTTTGATTACCCAATAAATAAATGTCTCTTAGAGGTGGTTTAAATAAAAGTGCTTTATTGTTGTGTTAAATTTGTCACGGATAAAGGTCTTAAAGTTTCAAAGTATTGATCGTAAAAAGGTCTTAAATCTAATCAACACAAAGTTATGATACCAGATATAATTATGAAAATGAGCGTACGTTAATGTGACATTACAGGCCCCTAAATATATCTGCTACAGGTATAGTTGTTACATGAGTGTTCCTTGTGTTTTATCTGTATTGCTAGAAGCCCCCACCACAACAAGTAATCAACCAGAAAGTTCTGCAGTGGAAACAACGTCCTATCCACCAGGCAAGTTTACTTGTTCTTCCTAACAAACGTCTCTCTCCTGTCACCAGGCGGCACTGCCATGCACATTAATCTAGCAGCACAACTTCGCAATGTGGATCAGATGTGCGGCTGCACGGAGAGTTTCACTTGTTTCAATTGTTGTGTTTGGCTTTCTTATACACACATACATACGCAGATGCATATAGACATATATGTGCACACACAGTATACACGCACGCACACATATACGTGAATGCCCGTGCACACATACATGAATGCACACATACATACATGTAATATTTGTGTCTCAATATGTGCCACGGTTTATATAGTGCCTGTGTTTATATAGTGCCTGTGTTTATATAGTGCCTGTGTTTCATCACTGGTAGTGCTGCCTAGACTCGCTGACACTGTCACTCTGTATGACTGTAGAGCTCACATTGACTGCACGACATGCTGTAACAAGATGGTGGTAGATGGCGTAGCACGCTTTAATTGTTCCAGTGACAATGCTACTTAACTGACAACTACACATTTCGTCGCCCTGCTGATGCAGTCGATTGCCTTGCCTTGTTATCACCAGGTGGCACTGCCATGCACATTAATCCAGCAGCACAATGTCGCAATGTGGATCAGATGTGCGGCTGCATGGAAAGTTTCACTCAGCAAAAATGACTGTACGTCTGCCAGTCCTTCACCCTACCCTGCCCTTGTTTACACCTTGGAATGTTCTGGATTCATTAAATCAGCAGCAGCAGTAACCATTATAGTGTAGCAGGTTAGACAGATTTAGCTGCCTGTAACAATACAGGAAGCAGATGTAAATTGTTGTAACATTGGATTACTTTATGTTAACATGCTGGCTTCTTGAGTACATGTTCAATTGGCAACAGTTGTGGTACAATATAATAATAATGCATGTATACACAGTGAAACATAAACTGTCCATAAAGTTAGCAACACTAGAATGTTTGCTGATTGTCCCAGCATGCTGTTAGCTAATTGTCCCAGCATGTGTTCTATAAAAAATAAAACATGTATAGATGGCGACACAATTCTAGTTGTCTATACATTATTATGTGTCAACATAGTAAACATATAAGGTGACATTGGAGATACCTAAATTTACTAATATGTCCTAGAACAATAGGTAGGATGTCATTGAAAACGCCAAAGCCTTGATGTGCACAGGAAGTCAAGGCTGTCATCCCACAACTTAAGTGTGATAGAAGCAGAAAACGTATTTTGGTAAATAAGTAAATGTTATGTTTCACGTATTCGAGTATTATATATTATTATATATATTATATATTCTACATAATTATATGTCCCCGGCTGTCCTACTTGACCAAATGTTGCATTTTAGTTTTTTACTTTATTAGATGCAGCATTAAGAGCTTCAAAATGGTGTTTAATTTATAAATTAAAGTCGCATTTTTCCTGGAGGCTTCATGTTGTAATCTGATAATTGTATTACAAAGAAAATCATCATTTAAACTTTTCGATGAACACTGGCGCATACTGAGGCAAACAATCAAAAACTTGCCATTTTTCGACCAGATATTCATCGCTGCCACTTTCTCTGCTGCGTTCTCCCTGGCTACTGCTTCTGAAGTCAGTGTTAAAATAATCGTTGCTAAAACAAGCCAAACTCCCAAAACGATGCCATTTTCAATTCCAAATTCTTCTTAGCAACAAACTTTTTTTTTTAATACAGATCTAAACTTTTCAGTGAACACTGGCGCGTACTCGGGCACAACAATCAAAAACTTGCCATTTTTGACCAGATATTCATCATTTATGCTGCCAATTTCTCTGCTGCTTTCTCCCTTGCTAATGCCTCTGAAGTCAATTTTAATATAATAATTGTTAAAACTGCCAAACTCCGAAAACCATGCCATTTTCAATTGCAAGTTCTACTTAGCAGCAAACTAGATTTCTGAAAATACAGATCGAAACAACCTCCTGATTGACTTGATAACACAGCCATCAGAAACAGCAGTATTAATTTGACAAAGTATCACAACATATGAAAATATTAAGTCAATTAGCAGTATAGTAACTTCAATGGTCAATTAGGACAGCAGAGGACACATTGTTCTATGTAATGTTTTTGTGATTTGACAGGATACAAATATTGCCAACACAATACTCCCTGCAAGAATGGTGGGACATGCGTCGACTTACCAGGATTCAAATATGTGTGCGTGTGTCCAAAATGTGGGTGCTCCACAGCAAAACCTTTTGGCGACTGCATAATAGGTATGTGATGATTAAATATATTGGTTGTCCTCATGATACCTAGTTCTTCTTCCCCTTTGTCCCTTGCGGGGTGGGGGCCACATCACTAGTCTGTTTTACCCTCTCAACGAGTCTGCCATTCTCTCCCACTCTCGGCTGTTCACTTCTGCCGTTTTGATATATCTTTCTGACCGCCATCTTAATTTTGGTCTTCCTCTTCTCCTTCTACCACCTTCTTCAGCTTTCCCTGCTCTCTATGTCAATCTCTCCTCACTCATCCTCTGTATGTGTCCTGTCCATCCCAGTCTGCACCCCACTATCTTCATCCTCAGGTGTCTCTTCATTCCAATCTCTTCTCTTAATTCCCCCATCTTCCTTCTGTCTTCTCATTTCACTTTACATATTCTCTGACCTCACTTGTTCTCTACTACCTGCAACTTCTTCTCTTGTCTCTCTGCCACAGCAAGTGTTCCTAACCCATATACGCAAGCTGGTATCATGCAGGCTTCCAACATTTTTCCCTTTAACTGTTTCTTCAACTTTCATTTTTACTACTTACCAGCATAAATCATTGTGGAAGTTGTACACATTATCTGCCCAATCAACACACCTTACCCTTCAAATAGGGCAATCGTATACATGAGCATATTGTGATGAAATACTGCGAGATACTACTTGTCCTGAGTTGAGGATTTGAGTTGAGGTTTAGCAATAATATATGGACCCCAGATTATGGCAACATGAAAGATGTACTTGTGCTCTGTTCAGTTTGGAATAAAGCTATTGAAATGAATTAACCACATTGTATTTTTTTAGATAAAGCCACCATTTGTAAGACAGAAGACCTGCCACCTCTAAACCTTGTGGCACATCCTTACCTCTGCATAAAGTTCTACGACTGTGACTCAAGTTTTACACATGAGCGTGAGCAATATGTCTACCGCTATGATGATGGAAACCATGTATTCAACCCCGCTACAGATCAGTCCGATTATCCTGAAAATGTTCCATGCGCAAAACAGAAGGGTAAGTTTTGGAAATTACGTTATGACAACATATATGTCAACATTATCAACTTGTATATCTAACATGTTCAGTTTCAATCCAAGCTGTTTCTTGTGTATGGTGGCGCAGTGGCCACTACAGTGTCACCTGCAGGGCGTGGTGGCGCAGTGGCCACTACAGTGTCACCTGTAGGATGTGGTGGCGCAGTGGCCATAACAGTGTCACCTGTATGACGAGGTGGCGCAGTGGCCACTACAGTGTCACCTGCAGGGCGTGGTGGCACAGTGGCCACTACAGTGTCACCTGCAGGGCGTGGTGGCACAGTGGCCACTACAGTGTCACCTGAAGGGTGTGGTGGCACAGTGGCCATAACAGTGTCACCTGTATGACGAGGTGGTGCAGTGGCCACTACAGTGTCACCTGCAGGGCGTGGTGGCGCAGTGGCCACTACAGTGTCACCTGCAGGGCGTGGTGGCGCAGTGGCCACTACAGTGTCACCTGCAGGGCGTGGTGGTGCAGTGGCCACTACAGTGTCACCTGTAGGATGTGGTGGCGCAGTGGCCATAACAGTGTCACCTGTATGACGAGGTGGCGCAGTGGCCACTACAGTGTCACCTGCAGGGCGTGGTGGCACAGTGGCCACTACAGTGTCACCTGCAGGGCGTGGTGGCACAGTGGCCACTACAGTGTCACCTGAAGGGTGTGGTGGCACAGTGGCCATAACAGTGTCACCTGTATGACGAGGTGGTGCAGTGGCCACTACAGTGTCACCTGCAGGGCGTGGTGGCGCAGTGGCCACTACAGTGTCACCTGTAGGATGTGGTGGCGCAGTGGCCATAACAGTGTCACCTGTATGACGTGGTGGTGCAGTGGCCACTACAGTGTCACCTGCAGGGCGTGGTGGTGTAGTGGCCACTACAGTGTCACCTGACGGGCGTGGTGGCGCAGTGGCCACTACAGTGTCACCTGTAGGATGTGGTGGCACAGTGGTTGCTACATCATCATTGCTACCATTCAAAGCCTTGGGTTACTTTGTTCGCTGCACATTGCCACAATAATATGGCCGGGCTCCCAAAGGGAACACCTTAATCTCACGCAACACTCCTCCATTCAGTGCAGGATTGTTCAGGTTCAGCAGCAAAGTTTGTGAGGCATTCGGGCGGTCGAGTTCCACTAGCAGCGAGCCAGGGTTGTAGGGCAAGCGTTGCGGGGATGTTCTGCGTAGTGAAAGGCAAACAAGACAATCCTCGCTCATTGTCCATCTTTATGGGCAGAACAGCTGGTGATGACTGCAGACATCCAGGTGTTTTTTCTCTGTTCAATGTTCTTTGAACAGCCTCATGGGTCATTGTTGACTGGACCGTGACCATACAGGCATTCCTTTATGCTGCACAGCATCTTTCCATACACACTACAGGCAACATCTGAATAAATGAATACACAGTTATATTTGTTAGCTTGTATGAAGACTGTAAATCGTTCAGCTTAGCCAGTAAACTACTTTTCTACTATTGTATTGCAGACATCCAGTTGTGTGCTGAGATTTGGTGTGCTAATAATGGAACTTGTCAAGACACTGCGAGTGGTTTCATGTGTGAATGTGCGCCAGGCTACAAAGGACAGAAGTGTGAAATAGGTGAGAGTTATTGCTGTGGTGTTAGGTGGACTGTGGTCACACTGGCTGGGTGGTCTACTCGTTTCTTCTCAATGTTCATTCATGAATTCTGGAAGGTGGTTTAAGTTTGAATCTTAAATCATGTATTCCCAAGCTTAGCTCTATGGTGCTGGTTGTTATATGGTATGGCCATTTGTATTAGATAGGGATGTGTATAATCTGCTAAATTTATCATAACTTATAGTTTTAGTCTGTTAGACAAACATGTATTCCCTTGCTTGCTCAGTGTATATGCACATGATCTGAGTGAACAATGTAAAGTGTGTAATGTTACTTGTCATGTGAATGGACACTTGATTAATCATATATTGTATGGTGATGACTTAATCTTGTTACAACCATTATCTGCTGAACTAAATAAATTATTGTAAGAATGTGAGAAATCTGGAAGAAATTGTGATGTTTTAATGTAACGTAAAAAGTTTTATTATGATATTCAGGTATTACAGGGGATTATATTCCCATGCCTTTTCACTATATATATGTAGATGATTATAATAGAAATCCTTCCATGTAGAGAAATGATACCACCTATTGGAAATTATTCGCGTCTAACTTAGGTTTCCATTGCTGCTGTTTGGAGAGGTCAGACCACAGTCGTATTTCCTGCTGACCCTGGATGGAAATACTAAATTGGTGCAGTTCATTTTTAGCTGTCTACATCAGTTTACAAATATTACTGGTGACTGGTATTCCCAGTGTCCACAGTGTAGCACACTCCTATCTGACTTCCCTCATGTATTTCAAAGTGTGGGAATGTATGTTTCCTTGCTTTGCTTGGCATTTTACTTGATAGTCATTCCACATTGTGGCATTCTACTGTACGTCTGGAAGACACATCTCAGAAGCTACATGAGTCTCTTTGATAGCTGTCTGTTAATCAGGGCATCGGTCATGTTGTGGCGTACAGTTTCACCCTTTCTCAGTAGTGATTTGTACTACTCTTGAAAAGTCATCCTGGTTTAGCTCTGGAGTTACAGTGTCTGATGGTCCATGGTATGGTTGACCTCGCTTGAAACCACCAACCATTGCCTTAGTTCCACCAACAGGTTGTGTTCACCTGCTATTCTCATTTCCCGTTTCAATCATTGTACACCTGCACAGTAAATCCCAGCAGATTTACTCTATGAAAGTGACAAACTATTATTTTAATGCATAGATGTCTGAGAATTCAAATAACAGTGACACGATTATAATATGGAGGTGAGAACAAATACACATTAGTGCAGCCTCCACTTGAAAAGTTACATCAAGGCAGAACAAGTCCCTCATTACTTAGCAATAACATTTTCTTTATTTCAGTTAAATAGACACATCTGGATGTCCTCAAACCCGCCTGAAGGATTACAATCTGCTCAGACTTACATACACCCTTGGACAAGCCAGTGTGTTACCTGACATGGGCAACTGAGCTCCGTGATTGGTCAACACAGGAACTGCCTTTGTGTTTTATATGTCTACTGAGCAGGTTACACACACAATTCAACAACTTGAGACATCTGGCATTTCACAAGTCCACACTTAAATGTATCAACATCACATGG
Organism: Lamellibrachia columna; assembly: GCA_963662155.1. Classification (NCBI taxonomy): domain Eukaryota; kingdom Metazoa; phylum Annelida; class Polychaeta; order Sabellida; family Siboglinidae; genus Lamellibrachia; species Lamellibrachia columna. The sequence goes on along the minus strand of OY759263.1, from coordinate 28,010,124 downwards.
TTGCCTCATTGTCGATTCTTGTTCAGTTCGAGATTTGAACCCGATCGAGTTATAAATAGTTGAATGGCAGTATTGAAAAGTAAAGGTCGGCAGGCTAGCTACCACGCGCAAAAATGGGGATAGGTGTTTTTGGCTGCTGTGCCTGAGAATTTTTTTAACTCATTATGATTATTGATATTAGATGAAGTTGTTCTTTTCTTAGTTTAAATTTAATATTATATACTAAAAGATTTTTTTAAATTTCATGTGGGCAGAGCAGATCTTTCATACAAGCATTTTGCAGGTATGAGGCCTCAAAATGTGTGCGTGCATGCATGCATGCATGCACGCATGCACGCATGCATGCACACATTTATACGCAAATCTGTAAATACCAGTATTAACGTAAATATGTATGTTTGATTTAACGAACACATACTAACCATTAATCACCAACATAATGTAATGTTTTTGTCAGGATGATAAATCGCATGTACCACAAATAAATGTGAGCTATTTCCTTTCAAAACATGACATATATTTAGAGTTTAGTCTAGTATATTTTATGCATATATGCTTGTATTATATGATGAAAATATTTTTGTACTGTATATAGATATATTTTATAGTCAAAATTATTCTTTTTTTAATTGATGCATTTGTCTGGGATTTCACGAAGTGTTTAAATATGTATATTTACTGATAGACTGGCCCCTACAACAGTAATCAATTAAGTTTTTTTGTTGTAGGAGTCACCCTAATAACACATTGATTTATAAATATTGGTTTGTTGTAAGGCAATACAAAGATCAGGTGTACTCAGAAATGCTTCATTGTAAAAATGTCACCAAGTGGGAATTATTTGTATCTAATGCAGACTGCATTGTTGGCCTCTATGATAGCGATCTATCTTGTCTTAATATGGGTCTCCCAGGTCCATAGCAGCTATCAGATAATAGTTAGTTATAATTTACTAAATACTAATTTATACTTTTATTTTGATTTATGCTTTGATATTATATAATTGTACACTGAGGATATTGTCTTGTTCCATGTTTTTTATGTATTGTCATAAGATTGTTATATTATGTTAATGTATGTTGAGTTTGTATTGTCCGATTTGTTTGCTATGGATGTGAATAAATTATATTTGAATCTTGTGAGTTGGTTGTTTCTAACCTCCATTTTCTCACAATGTTTTGGTGCTTCCAAAAAGCCACGTTTTAGCAGATGCGTTACTGTTGTACATAATTATTATATGTGTGGTTGGATGCAAAGCAATATTTTTGCACTTAATATATAAACAAGTCATGATTGGTTTCTTTTCAATTTACAGGTACAGGGTTTTCCTAAATTATGTTTCCTATTTTGAATATACATAAAGATAAAGGTACCACTATGCAATGTGCACCATCTTGTAATTGAGAGTTTATGTCGACATAATTTTCTTATCAGATGTATCTCCACTAAGTATAGAGTAAGTCTGAAAACGAACAATGTGATGCGGTTTAATTACAGACGTCACTACGGGAAGGAACCACATGAAAACCAACTAGTGTTGTTCCCAACAGACGCGCAGTGCGCAAGTGCGAAGGCTTGGGTGCGCGTCTATTAGTTCTCAAACGTGGCCCGAGTCATGATCTGCGGGGCGCTTCTAGGGAATAACTCTGGAACCATGTCATTGATCACCGATCTATTTCATAACCAGCGCTTGTTTTGCGTGATGTATTTTGTCCAATCTACATGTGCTTCGGATTGTTTTGATGGTGCTAAATAAACTTAATGTAAGCCTACGGTGAGGTGTTGCGTTGTTTATTTTGCACTTTGCAAAGATGTAGTTTCAGCGCATCTACCAATGCCAAAGGCAAAGCAAACGACACTCGATCGACACACTACAAAAACGCACGAGACAGACACTGAAAAAACACATTCGTTCGCGGTTTGTAATTGGTTTAACAAGATTTAACAAGATTTGCCATCCAAACCAAAGACCCAGATGGCAAGTGGACAAGGAAGCCATTGGCTTATCGAGAGTCCAACAATGTTCATCTACTTATAACCCGCCCTCCTGAGATATGTGTCAACCTTGATTAAAATGTTATTGCTCGCTTGAACCACTGTCACACATTATAGCAATATATAGGGGACATGTAAATAGCTATTTACATTTTGCCAACGGTGTTGCAGTGTTATCACTTCACACATGTTAGCAGGAGGGCCAAGCCAAATTCAAAGGTTTGGTTCTGCCAGTTCTTCCGTTACCACAATAATGGACGCTGGTCTACACTAGGGACTACTGTCTACAATTGTGATTACTACACTGTAATTGATTGTAGTATGCTTACATATTAAACTAATGAAATACAAGTGTAGTGTTTATGATATGTAAACATATTCTACTTTGACAAACACACCATCACACATACATATGATATGGGAATGCGGCAGCACTAGTTGGGGCCTTTGCCGCGTCGTCAACCAACCGTATGCCGGTTGGCTGGCCGCTCCTATAGAAACCCGCCCCACCCCCCGACGAACCGGACTGAACAGAATGATTGACGCAGTACCACTGACCGTCTGTCGGCAGCCAGTCACACCCCTGCGCACGAGACACACACCGCGATACACATCCACAGTGCAGTAAGTACCAACCAAATACGATACCGTCTGTGTCTTGATATGATATTACGCACTTCCACAACACACACGCACGCACGCACGCACGCACGCACGCGCATACACACTCAGTTCCTCTCCTTCGTGTAGTAAGTCAAATCCCCGTCATTCGTGTGTCATTCCGTGTGTGCCGAAACCAAATGATAAACATGGATATTGCTGACGAAATACGGTCTTGCACAAAGGGGCAACACTCACTCCGCAGTATTTCTATTGATTGTGAAGTTCTTCTCTCGTTATACGCCTAACAACAATTTGTTTGGACGGTTACATAAGACATGCGAAATTTAAGAATTCCGTGCTGGCTGGTCAACAGGAATATATTGATGCGGTCTAATGCACTTGTGTTTACCGTGAGTACCTGGGCATTTGAATAGAGTTCACGACCCCCATAAAAGTCGTGCATTCTCGACTGGTAATTAACTCTATTTCCGGCATACGCAACGATCCATGACATGCATTGTCTATGGACGCCGACTGACGATGTTATGTCGTGTTTGCATAATAGCATGTAAGCTGCATGTTTATGTCGATCGATGTCAAATGCTGCGCTCAGATCCAATAGAAGCAGTACCACACATCTGCGTTTGTCGATGACGTTCTCATGCTCATTCAGAAGCGCTGTTTCATATATGATATGGTATTTTAAGTGTAGCAACACACGCAGGCTGTTCTCTCGGGGATTCGCAATCAACATGTTTACAACAAGTTTTTCAACACGTTTTCACAAATAATATATATTACATGTTATTTTGCAGCCATTAAGTGTGTTACTATCAATGTGTGGCTTGCTTTGGTTTGTCTCATTAATTAATGAATGCAATTATGTTTCTAAATAACATGTAAATAGCTTGGGCACCACGCCCCACAGTTATTCCTTCTTAATAGCAGCATACAAATGGACTGTTGAATTTTTTTTTTTTATGTTTTAATTATTCAACTACACCGAGTTTTATTACATACATGCTTGAACATATCTGGAATACACCTGCATCTTGCACAAGACCGCTATATGCGTGTGTTTTACTTATTTAGCCATACGTGAACATTCCAGCTGGTCATTCAGGCACGACCACGGTTGACCACTGTGTTGCGTAACCGTAAACGTACACTGCTGGTCATCTACTTTCCAATGCGTAACGCCCGAATGCCGATGAATGGAGGACAGTGTTTGTGCTCAGCATTACCGCAAGGTTACCAACGAGACGCGGCTGCAGACATGGCTTTCAGAAACAACGAATCATTCAACCATGACACCGGCCGCCCACTTACCTGCCATCTACTCGCCGTGCAACTCTAAGAACAATTGAGCGCTCCAACAGCCATAACAGCATGAACCTAGCCCTGCCAAATAGAAAATCCGTGTTGTCGTCATTTATCGTCTCCTGCATTTTCTGCTGGTTGAATATATATATATATATATATATATATATATATATATATATATATATATATATATATATATATATATATATATATATATATATATATATATATATATATATATATATATATATATATATATATATATATATATATATATATATATATATATATACAGTCGAACCTCTGTATAGGGTCATCTCAGTTGTAGGGTCACCTCGTAATTACGGTCACGTTGGGTCAGTCCTCCCAAATAATTTCCACTGTAAAGAATAGGACATTCGTCCCGCTAAAAAGGTTACATACATGTCGTTATTCGGGAAGACGGTCAGTAAGTTAGTGCAAAACTGCCAGATTACCCACAGATGTACCCCGCAATCAGTCACGACCGAGCAGCTACGATCCGCTTCGCGGCGCCGGCCGGCCTACCGACCGCCCCGCCAACAATGTCAATAGCAATTAGAAACCACGATCTTGGCGGGTTTACGCAGAGGCCAGTAAATTTCGGAAAACAATGAGAGAAGCAAGACCCTCAAGCAGACATTAATCACAATTCCTAAAAGTTTCGAAAACCATATAAAAACATACTTTTAGCTCACGCGTTCTGACCGTTGTGACAAACATAACCTATTATATGTCAATCGTGTTCTAATAACATGTTCAATCACTGGGTGGTTCCATGTAACTGTTGCTGCTGTAGTTTCCTGGGAAACATGGGTGGCTTAACTAACCCAGTGGCTCAACTAACACTGCCTTCCCGTACTGTCTAAGTGGTCTAAGCCACGGACCAGTAACTAGAAAACTATAAAAGAAGCAACAAGATCCTCAGTCATCTTACGTAACAATTGAACTCAAATTCTAATGGGGTGAGTAGATTTTATAGATACATACGGCGGCCCTGTCTTCGACGCTAACAATAGGGAATCATTTATTAGACGTCCGGCCGCTTGTTTATCGAACAAAGCTGAGCTCAATTGGAGTGGTAGGTTCAGGTGGCAAACTAAAGCTGCTCTCTATACATTATTTAACATTTTAGGAAAAGCAAGTACACCCTTTAACTGTATCCATAAATAATTAAGAGACTACACTGCACATGACATTAATAATGTATTTGCTTAATATGCATCGCTATTAAAATAACATGCATCTGAGCAACTTTTCAAATTCCCATGATGCTTCAGTGCCCATATTCAGCATTAAGGCCACCTCGATACTAGGGTCACTTTTGCCCAGTCCCGTGGGTGGCCCTAACAGTGAGGTTCCACTATATATATATATATATATATATATATATATATATATATATATATATATATATGTGTGTATTTTAAGGCCACCTCGATACTAGGGTCATTTTTGCCCAGTCCCGTGGGTGACCCTAATAGTGACGTTCCACTATATATATATATATATATATATATATATATATATATATATATATATATATATATATATATATATATATATATATATATATATACATATACATATACATATATATATATATATATATATATATATATATATACATATATATATATATATATATATACATATATATATATACATATATATATATATATATATATATATATATATATATATATATATATATATATATATATATATATATATATATATATATATATATATATATATATATATATATATATATATATATATATATATATATATATATGTATGTATAGTCAATTCTCACGAATAGTTCAAGACAATATTGAGCTAATTATGAAATAAGATTTGGCCGACTAACTAACATTGAGCATTTGATAGCTAGGTGAAGTTGTGAGTAGTTGAAAATACTTAAGATCTGAAACCGTACCTCTGCACACAGTTCCTTGTAGTTTAAAAGGTCATTACACTTATTTAGTATATCACTACTTGTGATATTTCACGTTCTAAACATGTATAATAATATATTTGTGCTTGGGACTCGGCAAGACGTATTTGTCAAACTAAAAATAGTGAAACCGTTTGTCGATTGGAATACAACAGTCTAAACTGGTTAAAAGGTTATATATTCTGTAGAAATAAAGTTTGCCAACCCGTGTGACATATAATAGTGGCTTAGGCCACTAATATAGTAATGTAGACGAATACAAGTATATGACGCTTTGCAACATTTGTTTCGAATTTTCATCAATTGCTTATTTAATTTATATGACATTTTATATGAAAACCTTTGTTATTTTATTACAATGACAAGCTATATATATTGTTTATAAATATTATATGGCTATCACACGGCTCTGGTCGATATATCTCGATAATGCTGCAATCGTAAATCGCCTGAAAATGGCCGTTATATCCAAGTTGGAGCACGTCTGTTCCAGCAAAAAGCACATTAAGTCACACATTATTGCTCCTGACGACGAAGAGCACACATTAACCGCCGCACAACACATACACACCGCACGCACACACCGCACCGCACACACACGCACACGCACACACACACTCTTGGTTGATTATTAGATTAGTAGTTGTCAGTTGCCGGACATGTCAACCGTATTGATCGAGCAATAACATTAACGATGTCTTCAGCAGGACACGACATGGAAGAGAACAAGTTTGTGTGTAAGAAGTTAGACGATGCCCCGATACTTCGGGAATGCTTCTTCGGGTAAGTTTTGTATAACGGGGCAATTTCCAGCGACTTTGTCTCAAGTTATCTGGTAAAATAAGTTAGTTTGATATAGTTCATATTTTGAGTATGGCGTTTCGGTAAAGGATAATGCCAGGTTAAACATAGTGGAAGTAGCGATACATTGGATGTAGCGATGATAATCATGCGGAACTTTAGAATACTACTAATGCTGGAGACATATATTTATAAAGATGACGATGCCAAAACCGGAAAACAGTAATTCAGTATTCGAAATATTTACATATGTGTGCTTACTTGAGGACAAGTCGTATCGGCCCATAAGATTGCAGTGCTTTATATCTTAACCACCTGCTTGGCGTCAAATCCATGTTTTCCACGTAAAACATTTATTTCTTTCTACGGTGTTTCACTTCTGGTGCCCATGTCAAAGTCAGTGGTTGTTTTTTTCTTTCTGAGTACATGTCCTTTTCACTTCCTTCTTCTGATCGTTACTTCTAAGTTGATCTTCGTTAACTTAGTTTCATTCAGGTTATCTTTATTTGGCACACCATACGGTCCTCTAACTTTTAGGATTTCAGGAATATATCCAGTTATTACTTTCGTTTACTTTCCACGTCTCACATCCGTACAACAGTACAACACATTTTACATGTGTATTGTATGGTGTCAATTGAGTTCTTAATGTGTATTTATTTGAGCTCGATATTTGGTTGAGCTTCATGGAAGATATCCTTGATTTTGGAATTATTTTGATACTATCATCACTCCTTGCTTAATGACTCACATATGAATATTTCTCAACTTCATTAAATTTTTTATATATACATACTTTACATCTCTTTATCTAACTGCAGTTTTGACATAGAACCACTCAAACTCTTCACATTCATCTAACACTGAATATTCACGGTCTTTGAATAAGATCTGAATCATTCTCATATTCATATGTGAGATTCCGTAGCTCGCCATGATTTTGAAAGGCTCCCTCGGTGGACAGAGCCAAACGCCCTTTGAACGTCCACAAAAGTAATTTATAAATTTGTCTGTATTTCCACTTCATGCTCTATGATATTTCGCAATAAATTCGGAATCTCCGCCCTTTCTTTGCTATTTTAACAATCTGCTGCTTCTATGTATCTGGTACTTCTTCTTGTTCCCAATATTTTCCGGATAAGCGTAAAAGCCATTTCTCTGTTGCAGCCATGTCTTCTTTCACCAATTCCGTTGTAATGTCATATTTGCCACCTGCTTGTCAATGTTTCAACTCCGCTCTAAGTTCTGCTTTTGTTATAAAGTCTGTGATGATTTCGTTTACAACCGGATCTAACTCAATATATATTACAAGACCACCAGTCTATTAAGGAATTCCTCAAAATGTTCTCTCTCCATATTTCCTCGTGGCTGATCCTTCCATTAACTCATTTCCAGATGTGTCCTTCACTGCATTTGATTTCTTACGTTTGTCATTATTGAGGCTACTGGTAAGGTTTTACACTAATTTCATTCTTCCATTTCCAGCTGCTTTCTCCGTTTCAAGATTGTCGACCTACGTTTTGTTGCCTTGTCATATCTGCTTACGGATAAATCGATGCGGAAATATGGTTACATAAAGTTATTCAGTCCACAGAAGTCAATGACTATTTCTCCATTGTCATTTATTTAACATATTCCATGGCTACCCACATTTCTATATCCCTAATTTTCTTCTCTAACTTTGGCATTTATGTCCCCCTGAGCTACGAGTATGTCGTGCATCAGATGTGCACACTGTTCACATCTGAAATTCGTAGAAATTTTCATTTTCTCACTTTCCTCGTCCTGTGCTTCATTGATAGGTGTTTATGTTCGTATAGTCGATAGCCTCATGTATTTGGAGTAGAATCTAGTATATCTAAACTTATCGTTGATAAGTTTCCATTCCAATGCTTTCTTTTTCACCATTATTGCCACTCTGTGCCTGTGTAGATTGTCGTCTCTGTTTGAAAAAAATGAACTCTCCCCGGTGTTTAGTTTGACTTTAATATGTCCCGTCCATACGCATTCACTTAATGCCCATGACATCGATTTTATATTGATTATTTGCAAATTGCGCTGATTTCCCTATTGAGATTCGCAAAATCTTCTATTTGTCCTCCTCGATATAATTCGTAATGAATCTATGTTGCAGAAACAGGGTGATGTTCAAATTCACGTGTCTGCTCTCTATAGCGCCAATTATTCTCTACTTCGTGGTGTGTGGCATGGATCCATCCCGTTTCCTGCTAAACCAGAGAGCGTTCCTCCCCAGTAACACAAGCAAGACGCCAGCAAGAGGTAAACTATTTGAAAAGGCTAACATTGACAAATAAATAATTATACTCTATTGCAGTTATGTCGTCGGGCTATCAATCGAGAGAACCCGGGTTCGAATCTTCTTGCCGCCGTTTCAAAGCTTTGGCAATTTCTTTCATCCCACGTTGCCACAGTTCACTCAGCTGTATACATGAGTGACCGAAAGTTAGATATGATTTATCAGAAAAAGAGCAGATACGTACACATGTGAAAAACGTGTGGCTCATTATACTAATAATCAAGCGTCACCATCTGTGTCACGTGCGTGTACGTCAGCGTGTATGTCAGCGTGTACGTCAGCGTGTGCGTCAGCGTGTACATCAGCGTGTACGTCAGCGTGTGCGTCAGAGTGTGTGTAGGTATGGTGGTGTGGTGCGTGTCCATGCACGGAAGTGTGGCACGCGCGCGCGCGTGTGTGTGTGTTCTAATAATGTACACAAAATAATTTGGGATACTATGTCAGATACATCATACTATGCTAGGTACAACTATTAAATAAAAGTATTTAGTGGAAGCAGTAACTGCTGATATGTAGGTTTAAAGTAGTGTGTGATTGAAGCTTCATACGGTACTCACATAATCGGGCTAATTATGATCAATATTAAGGACATAGTTAATGATATTTGTTTACGCAGAAACAACGGCTCAGCCTCATTTAGAATAGTGCAAAGGGGCCAGTTGGTAAGAATGACCTGCTAGATATATTATTGCACAGAAGAGCAACTAAGCTGATTCCAGGACTGTATGACCTTATTTGTGAAACAAAACTGAACTGAAGACGTTATTTATGAAAAACACAAGAGGAGACCATATTTTAATATTGAAAAGGTAATGAAGGTATGTATCTCTGTCTTCTACTGTATTCAGGGGATGTGGTAGTAAGAATGCATCCTACAGTTGCAATCAGCCCTCCTTCGTCGTTAACCAGTGTGTCTTATTCTTAGCTCCGTGGGTTTTCCTTGATGTTATGAAAATATTGGTAGACGTATTTTATTCAGACGTACCAAAGAACAATAGAACGAAGTAGAGTCAGTGAGATTCTGCCTGCACTGGATGTAAGAAAATATATAAGAAAATATGCATCCCACTAAGGAAATAAGACGATTTACTGATTGCATAAATGACGGCAGTGTCAATATATTAACAACTAAATTGAGATTTATCTGATAATAGAAACTCGAGAAGCCAATGACGCTCTTGTCGACTTGCCATCAAGATGTTGATATGGATGACACTCTTGTTAAGTATTGTTAAATCATGTTAAAACATCCGTTATTCTTGGTTTTTCAGTGAAGCAGGCAATCTGTTCCAACACAGCCCGCGTCAAGTTTGTGCACGACGCGTGCCAATCTGTCCGTAGTGTTGGTCGGCTTGAATTAGGGACAGGCCAGCACGTGTATGACCACATTCTCATTGATGACGCCAACCGCATGCTCTTCTGCGACGCACCGAAGACCGGTAGTTCCTTCTTCAAGAATCTCTGGTTGAACTACACTCGTGGGGTTGATGGCGGCAAACATATTCACCAGCGGAGCTTCCTCCGGAAACACAACCTACGATACCTTAACTCTTACAATCATTCTGAAAGACTAATCCGATTAAAGACATACTTCAAATTCATGGTCGCCAGACACCCGATGGTCAGAGTACTGTCTGCTTATCGCGAGAAGCTTGAACTGCCGAACCAGTATTATCACAGTTTTCTCGGACGGCCTATCGAACGTCAATACGGCCACGTCCCACCACGTCAGTCGAAAGGCGACAACGTTACTTTCGAACAGATGGTCCGCTATCTCGTCGACAGACGTCCGACCGTGTACGACCACCACTGGACGCCCGTCTCATTACTGTGTAAACCGTGTGAAATACAGTACGACTACATCGCTAGGCTTGAAACGAGCAACGCAGATTACGAACATATTTTCTCAAAACTGAAGGATGTCCCCGGTTCAAAGAAAGGATTGCCAGAATCAGTGACAACGCACAAAGGACGGACGGACTTTGACAATGTTAAGAATTACTATCAACAAGTTCCCCTAACATATATTAATACTCTCGTCGAGAAATACAATCTTGACTTTCATTTGTTCGGATACACGTGGAACAAAACGTTACACTCATATGGCTGTCGGATGACAGAAGACGGGAAGGAATGTTGCTAGTGGAGTAGCGAAGTGACATTGTATGACAAAGTTGTGTTACTTCTAAATTGTTGACAGCCACATGTTGGCGACTGTACGTTAAAACGTTTCATGGATCAATATTTGCCAGAAGACGGGAAGTTTTAATCACAAAGATATCATGCCTCTTGTTGGACTCTTCGGATATATGAAGAATCCACTCAAGTATAGTTTTAAAAATGTGTACATTTAATCAGTGCTCCAATTATAATAATATCCCGTAGAAAATCAGAGTAACACAAAAACCAATGTATTAAGAACAAGATATAAACTAAAATAGTTTGTCACACTGGTTGATTTAGTTGAGTGCCTCTGAGCTATCGTTGTCTCAGACTCGTACACAGTGCGTCCTGGGTGTTTCTCTTTTCAACACTGTCTATATTTATGGACTAGGTGGATCACATTATGATCGGATCGTCCTAGCGCAAGCCTACACTGTGATTGGACACGTCACACTCTGGCTAAGATCTGGAAAAAGGCCGGTAATGTCGCATGTGTTAAAGTCGCCCAGCATGAACACGGTGAATTGACCTATTAATCGCCCTTTTATAACACTCGACGACACGCTCGGCTGCCTGCGAATTGTCTGGGCCAGGAATATAAACGAGGACAATCGTTACCTGGTCTATTTCCCGTAGCAGCTAGTGATTGTCAGTATTTCATACGATCTCGTGCTGACACGCTCAGGGAAACAGAAATTAGTGGCCCACTTTTTGTGCACAATATTCTTATTGTCCTTGTCAAATCGTATGTTTATATGATTATAAAGCCTTCAATTTCCAAATTGTCATTCTGCTATGTCAGCCAATTTCAAAATCGTCATTCTGCTATGTCAGCCAAGTTTCAGTAAGAAAGAGTAGGCTTCTGCGGTAGCCACAGTCATCAGCAATCAGTGTTGATCAGTCCATTATGATTTGAATTGAACGCACATTTGAAACTGTTATTGCCGGAAGTGGGGTCTGAAACAACTTTTCTTTAGTCTATTTCTCACTCCTCCTCTCGAACCACGTTTCTTTTTGTTGCTTGTCCTGTTCGTTGCGTTCGAACAGTCAAATCCTAGGTAAGGAAGCGATGTGTCGGTACAGTTTTGCAAACTCGGAAGGTATTAACAGCTGTAGTACTCCGGTGAAATGGCGGGGCCATGGCGGAACACACTGGGTCCGATTGAAGATTCGCGTATCGTTGCTGTTGACTGCAAAAGAAGACAAAGAGCCAAGACACTCATAAAGCAGATTCCTTAAGCGAATTTTAATCGGTAGATGCCGGATACGTTAAAACTAAAATGCTTCCTCAACTGATTTAGCCTATCGCAAATCCGGTACATTGGTGTCCAAACATGTAGCGTGTGAACAGTTTATGTAACACCCACAGGCGATTTAATAAAATAAATGCCTATTTTTTTTCAAATCATCGAAAGAATTGACTTTAGTCGTTAAATCTGGTAAGGATCAAAATAGTGGATATCCGAAAATGGCAAACAATATGTCGGTCAATGGCAATGCTGATCATGGGCGTGACCTCCATCCTCTCGCCGATCACATGACAAAATAAAAAAAACAGACAAACAACGTCAGCTGGCCACCACTCGATTCTTTGAGCATCATTAAATAGACAATTCAAACTCGCACGCTTTGCTGACGACGAGTGAGCGATAAGATAAATAAAAGCTAGTCCTAGTAGTAGTACTACCAAAGGCAGCCGCCAGTAGTGATAACAATGTGGTGCCACGTTGCGGCTAAAAACACACACTATGAATTAATTCTAAAGAGTCCGCAAGGTGACGCCAGCCGCATCAGTACTGCTGTCATTTGCGTTTAGTGGTTTATCGTGCCATCACTCCTGAAAATCTATGTTTTGTGTATGGGTCAACTTCTCAAAAAGTGGGTGTGCGTTTATTAGGTAGTGCGCGTCTATAGGGAACAACATGGAATACGGGAGTGGTTGAAGACGTTGTTGGAGACAGGCAGTGTGATACAATAACTTGGGCGTGGACGGCCCTCTGTCGGCGTTTAGCGTGCACCAGTCACACACTTGGTCTCTGCAAGCTAAAATACTCATTACGTCTTCTCTTGCACGGTCACAACTTATCATTTTTCAGGTTAGTTTATTCGCTTTGCATCTCGGGCGTCAAACTTTCATCTACGACCCCATGCACTGTCGGGTCGTCTCAGTTTATGTTTTTCGAAATTCAGCCCGCCATTTCCCCTTCTACGAACTATCGAATTACCCTTTCTATTTATTACGTCATGCATGACAAATACCATCATACAAGGCACCGTTGGGGGAGCAAGAAGACGAGGACGACAGAGGAAGAGGTGGGAGGACAACATCAAAGAGTGGACAGTCCTGGACTTCTCAGAGACACAAAGGGCGGCAGACGACAGGAAGAAGTGGAGACAGCTGGTTTCAAGGTCATCGGTGGTGCCCCAACGACACTCCGGGTTACGGGATTGATGATGGCGATGATGATTTATTACGTACAACTGGCCGCAACGCTACGCAAACAATTACGTACAACTGGCCGCAACGCTACGCAAAAAATTATGTACAACTGGCCGCAACGCTACGCAAACAATTACGTACAACTGGCCGCAACGCTACGCAAACAATTACGTACAACTGGCCACAACGCTACGCAAACAATTACGTACAATTGGCCACAACGCTACGCAAACAATTACGTACAACTGGCCACAACGCTACGCAAACAATTACGTACAACTGGCCGCAACGCTACGCAAACAATTACGTACAACTGGCCACAACGCTACGCAAACAATTACGTACAACTGGCCGCAACGCTACGCAAACAATTACGTACAACTGGCCACAACGCTACGCAAACAATTACGTACAACTGGCCGCAACGCTACGCAAACAATTACGTACAACTGGCCACAACGCTACGCAGACAATTACGTACAACTGGCCACAACGCTACGCAGACAATTACGTACAACTGGCCGCAACGCTACGCAGACAATTACGTACAACTGGCCACAACGCTACGCAAACAATTACGTACAACTGGCCGCAACGCTACGCAGACAATTACATACAACTGGCCGCAACGCTACGCAGACAATTACGTACAACTGGCCACAACGCTACGCAAACAATTGCGTACAACTGGCCACAACGCTACGCAAACAATTGCGTACAACTGGCCACAACGCTACGCAAACAATTACGTACAACTGGCCACAACGCTACGCAAACAATTACGTACAACTAGCCACAACGCCACGCAAACAATTACGTACAACTGGCCACAACGCTACGCAAACAATTACGTACAACTGGCCACAACGCTACGCAAACAATTACGTACAACTGGCCACACCGCTACGCAAACAATTACGTACAACTGGCCGCAACGCTACGCAAACAATTACGTACAACTGGCCACAACGCTACGCAAACAATTACGTACAACTGGCCGCAACGCTACGCAAACAATTACGTACAACTAGCCACAACGCCACGCAAACAATTACGTACAACTGGCCACCACGCTACGCAAACAATTACGTACAACTGGCCACAACGCCACGCAAACAATTACGTACAACTGGCCACAACGCTACGCAAACAATTACGTACAACTGGCCGCAACGCTACGCAAACAATTGCGTACAACTGGCCACACCGCTACGCAAACAATTGCGTACAACTGGCCACAACGCTACGCAAACAATTACGTACAACTGGCCACAACGCTACGCAAACAATTACGTACAACTGGCCGCAACGCTACGCAAACAATTACGTACAACTGGCCACAACGCTACGCAGACAATTACGTACAACTGGCCGCAACGCTACGCAGACAATTACGTACAACTGGCCGCAACGCTACGCAGACAATTACGTACAACTGGCCACAACGCTACGCAAACAATTACGTACAACTGGCCGCAACGCTACGCAGACAATTACATACAACTGGCCGCAACGCTACGCAGACAATTACGTACAACTGGCCACAACGCTACGCAAACAATTGCGTACAACTGGCCGCAACGCTACGCAAACAATTGCGTACAACTGGCCACAACGCTACGCAAACAATTACGTACAACTGGCCACAACGCTACGCAAACAATTACGTACAACTAGCCACAACGCCACGCAAACAATTACGTACAACTGGCCACAACGCTACGCAAACAATTACGTACAACTGGCCACAACGCTACGCAAACAATTACGTACAACTGGCCACACCGCTACGCAAACAATTACGTACAACTGGCCGCAACGCTACGCAAACAATTACGTACAACTGGCCACAACGCTACGCAAACAATTACGTACAACTGGCCGCAACGCTACGCAAACAATTACGTACAACTGGCCACAACGCTACGCAGAAAATTACGTACAACTGGCCGCAACGCTACGCAGACAATTACATACAACTGGCCGCAACGCTACGCAAACAATTGCGTACAACTGGCCACAACGCTACGCAAACAATTACGTACAACTGGCCACATCGCTACGCAAACAATTACGTACAACTGGCCACAACGCTACGCAAACAATTACGTACAACTAGCCACAACGCCACGCAAACAATTACGTACAACTGGCCACAACGCTACGCAAACAATTACGTACAACTGGCCACAACGCTACGCAAACAATTACGTACAACTGGCCACACCGCTACGCAAACAATTACGTACAACTGGCCGCAACGCTACGGAAACAATTACGTACAACTGGCCACAACGCTACGCAAACAATTACGTACAACTGGCCGCAACGCTACGCAAACAATTACGTACAACTGGCCACAACGCTACGCAGAAAATTACGTACAACTGGCCGCAACGCTACGCAGACAATTACATACAACTGGCCGCAACGCTACGCAAACAATTGCGTACAACTGGCCACAACGCTACGCAAACAATTACGTACAACTGGCCACATCGCTACGCAAACAATTACGTACAACTGGCCACAACGCTACGCAAACAATTACGTACAACTGGCCACAACGCTACGCAAACAATTACGTACAACTGGCCACAACGCTACGCAAACAATTACGTACAACTGGCCACAACGCTACGCAAACAATTACGTACAACTGGCCACAACGCTACGCAAACAATTACGTACAACTGGCCACAACGCTACGCAAACAATTGCGTACAACTGGCCACAACGCTACGCAAACAATTGCGTACAACTGGCCACAACGCTACGCAAACAATTGCGTACAACTGGCCACACCGCTACGCAAACAATTGCGTACAACTGGCCACAACGCTACGCAAACAATTGCGTACAACTGGCCACAACGCTACGCAAACAATTGCGTACAACTGGCCACAACGCTACGCAAACAATTACGTACAACTGGCCACAACGCTACGCAAACAATTACGTACAACTGGCCACAACGCCACGCAAACAATTACGTACAACTGGCCACAACGCTACGCAAACAATTACATACAACTGGCCACAACGCTACGCAAACAATTACGTACAACTGGCCACAACGCTACGCAAACAATTACGTACAATTGTTGACAACGTCGTGCGCCAAGAGGCAATTAAGTGGATTCTACACACACTTATACACAACATGCATAAATTTACGTGCGTGCGTCGTGGTTAAATAAATTTTGTTCTTTCAGTCATTGTCAGCACACAACTCGTTGGCTGAGCCATCGTTACGAGCCGCCCGAGCGTTGTTACAGTTGTAACAACTTGTCCCAATACAATTGTAACAACTTGCCCAAACATAATTTTTGCATTTCAGTTTAACTTCTATTTCATAACCCCATAACCCCTTACACTATATAATAGACATGTTTCAAGTTTCTTTCACGAAACCTAAAAATGGCTGCGGTAGATGATATTATGTGGACATACCAAACAAGTTTTACGTGGTTAAAATGTCATTTTTGTCCACACCCCATTAATATCGTCTTCTTAACTCCCGATTGTTGGGCAGTGTGTCTGTTGATAGACTTCCAACCAACTACTGTCGATGGTGATTCCATATGTGAGCTGTGTTTTCGTAAAACGACTATGTAACACCTTGCCCCTGTATCACCCCTACGTCGCAATCTCGAAAGATACTGACTGGCAGCACCAAGTACCAAGGCATAGATGGTTATTTCTGTGACAATGTTGTGTATCCTGACATATTACAGTCACGTACGCACTACCAAGTTATCCCGTCCGGGTGATAGACATTCTGCTAGTATATGCAATTGTGAATCGTAATAAGTATCATTCTTTTTGTATATCACTTTTAATGTTGCTCATTTGTAGGTAATCCAGTGGAAAGGTCAAAACTCGAGTTCGTCAGCATACAGTACACTGTATACACTGTATACAGTGTATACGCTGTATACGCTGTATACAGTGTATACGGAAAGCCAACTTATACTGCCGACGTAAGCGAACGTTTATCCGACAGTCATAAACTCGGGCAGTCAAACTGCCGACGGCTTGCCGACGGTTTGCCGACGGTTTGCCGACGGCTTGCCGACGTATAGCCGTGATATGGCAGACGACGCACGGAATACAGGTGTAGACATCACGTCGAGGAAACGATCCCCACAGTTCCGACGTCCTGCGGAAAGAGCAATCGGCCTAATGCCAGTTTGCTAACGTTCGGAATACGAACGAAATTTTACTGTCGTGCAATTGGCTTTCGTTTTGCAGATGTAGACTCAGTTTCGGGCAGTCTTGACGGGTAACGATGGCGTCTTGCCGAAGCAGCTGTTATGTTGCGGACAATCGGGATCCCGACGCAGCCATTGTGGCGGGCTAATGGTGCTTGGAACGCACATGTCTTCCTGAAGATGTCGGACAACTGTCGACCAGACTTGTCGACGGAGCCGTTATGTCGGGCAACTGTCGACCAGACTCGGCTGTGATGTCGGGCAACTGTCGACCAGTCTTATCGACGGAGCCGGTATGTCGGACAACTGTCGACCAGACTGTGTTGTAATGTCAGACAACTGTTGACCAGTCTTGTCGATGTAGCCATTATTTCGAGCAACTGTCGACCAGACTAGGCTGTAATGTCGGGCAACTGTCGACCAGTCTTCTCGACAGAGCCGTTATTTCGAGCAACTGTCGACCAGACTAGGCTGTAATGTCGGGCAACTGTCGACCAGTCTTCTCGACAGAGCCGTTATGTCAGGCAACTGTCGACCAGACTAGGCTGTAATGTCGGGCAACTGTCGACCAGTCTTCTCGACAGAGCCGTTATGTCAGGCAACTGTCGACCAGACTAGGCTGTAATGTCGGGCAACTGTCGACCAGTCTTCTCGACAGAGCCGTTATGTCAGGCAACTGTCGACCAGACTAGGCTGTAATGTCGGGCAACTGTCGACCAGTCTTCTCGACAGAGCCGTTATGTCAGGCAACTGTCGACCAGACTGGGCTGTAATGTCGGGCAACTGTCGACCAGTCTTGTCGACGGAGTCGTTATTTCGAGCAACTGTCGACCAGACTGGGTTGTAATGTCGGGCAATGGTCGACAGAGCCGTTATGTCGGGCAGCCACTGTCTTGTCGTAGCATAGGGGAGACCGGGGCTATGAGAAAGTAACGGATATGTTGGACAACCGACGGTCGGAATGCCGACGTATCGCCGAAGTAGCCGTAATTTCAGGCAAGCGACACGCGGAGAACCGATGTTTTGCCAACGGCACTTGTGAAATGTGGTGCGTTCCACATGAATTGCTATGAGTATTTACAGTTGTTGTTATTATATTTTTTACGTAGTTATACCTTTTTCGATTGTTTGCATTCGTAACTTTCTAATATAATTTTAAAATTTCTAGCAATATTCTTTGGTGACAGAGTGAGTGATTGAGTGATTGGTTGATTGCTGGCCTACCTACCTACCTACGGATTGATAATGTCAGGCCACCGACGGTCAGAGTACCGATGTTTTGCGGTGGTTCCTCGGATGTTCCGATGCTTTTGCCAAAGTAATTACAATATCGGAACCTACCCTACGTTTTGCCTATAACTGGTCGTAGTGGCGAGGTTCGAATAATAATATTCTCTCGTGATATTAAGGTCGGAGCCAGATTCAAGGGAAGCGAAGATATACCCTAAGCGGATAATCAGATGGGTTATGATTGATTTTGTGGGGGCCACTTTTTGTGGACGGAGTGCATGGTACGAGTGTACCTGTTGTACCACGGCTAATCTAGCACTGCACACGCATGATACGAGTGTACCTGTTGTACCATGGCTAATCTAGCACTGCACACGCATGATACGAGTGTACCTGGTGCTCACTGGTTTATGATCAGTCAGACGTGACGCACACTGGATTATGGTCCGTTAGACGTGATGCTAACTGGTCTATGATCAGTCAAACGTGATGCACACTGCTCAATGGTCCGTCAGATGTGATGCTAAATGGTCTATGGTCAGTCAGGCGTGGTGCTCACTGGTCTATGGTCAGTCAGACGTGATGCTCACTGGTCTATGATCAGTCAAGCGTGATGCACACTGGTCAATGGTCCGTCAGATGTGATGCTAAATGGTCTATGATCAGTCAGGCGTGGTGCTCACTGGTCTATGGTCAGACAGACGTGATGCTCACTGGTCTATGGTCCGTCAGGCGTGATGTTCACTGGTCTATGGTCAGTCAGCCGTGATGAACACTGGTCTGTGGTTCATCAGACGTGATGCTAACTGGTCTATGGTCAGTCAGACGTGATGCACACTGGTATATGGTCAGTCAGGCGTGATGTTCACTGGTCTATGGTCAGTCCGCCGTGATGCACACTGGTCTGTGGTTCGTCAGACGTGATGCTAACTAGTCTATGGTCAGTCAGACGTGATGCACACTGGTATATGGTCAGTCAGGCGTGATGTTCACTGGTCTATGGTCAGTCAGCCGTGATGCACACTGGTCTGTGGTTCGTCAGACGTGATGCTAACTGGTCTATGGTCAGTCAGACGTGATGCACACTGGTATATGGTCAGTCAGACGTGATGCACACTGGTCTATGGTCAGTCAGACGTGATGCACACTGGTCTGTGGTTCGTCAGACGTGATGCTAACTGGTCTATGGTCAGTCAGACGTGATGCACACTGGTATATGGTCAGTCAGGCGTGATGTTCACTGGTCTATGGTCAGTCAGACGTGATGCACACTGGTCTGTGGTTCGTCAGACGTGATGCTAACTGGTCTATGGTCAGTCAGACGTGATGCACACTGGTATATGGTCAGTCAGGCGTGATGTTCACTGGTCTATGGTCAGTCAGACGTGATGCACACTGGTCTGTGGTTCGTCAGACGTGATGCTAACTGGTTTATGGTCAGTCAGACGTGATGCACACTGGTATGTGGTTCGTCAGACGTGATGCTAACTGGTCTATGGTCAGTCAGACGTGATGCACACTGGTATATGGTCAGTCAGACGTGATGCACACTGGTCTTTGGTTCGTCAGACGTGATGCTAACTGGTCTATGGTCAGCCAGACGTGATGCACACTGGTATATGGTCAGTCAGGCGTGATGTTCACTGGTCTATGGTCAGTCAGACGTGATGCACACTGGTCTGTGGTTCGTCAGACGTGATGCTAACTGGTATATGGTCAGTCAGGCGTGATGTTCACTGGTATATGGTCAGTTAAGCGTGATGTTCACTGGTCTATGGTCAGTCAGCCGTTGTGCTCACCGGGCTACATTCACAAGCGTGATACTCAACCAGGTTATGTATCAACGAGCGTTTGCCATTAATGCCAATTAAATAAAACTGTGATATTTGTTTTATTAGCACAGCCTATGTACTGTTTATTGTCATATCCCTTCATACACACATGCATACATACATGCATACTCACACATACGCACGCGCCTCTCGCACGCACGCATACACACACACACACACACACACACACACACACACACACACACACACACACACACACACACACAAACTGTTTGCTGCATATTTAGTACGTCTGACATATTTATAACCGTTTTTCTCTCCCATACTATTTCCACCTTTACTTCCACATAATTGGCTCGACAGCATGTCTTCACAGGGTGTGAACGCTGTGTGTCTGCGACGTGTCTCAACGTGACAAGAAACGAGCCTGAGCAAACTCACTCTACTAAATAGCTTCGGATTAATATTGTGAAAGCCGCTCCACCCAACACTAATCAGTTGCTTATAGTTCTCGCACTTGGATTGTTCCGTCGACTTGCCCAGTGTTGATTGCTAGTATTGTTACCTAACGATAATTATATGAAATTAAATACATTAATATATAAACAAGTCATGATTGGTTTCTTTTCAATTTACAGGTACAGGGTTTTCCTAAATTATCTTTCCTATTTTGAATGTACATAAAGATAACGGTACCACTATGCAATGTGCACCATCTTGTAATTGAGAGTTTATATCGACATAATTTTCTTATCAGATGTATCTCCACTAAGTATAGAGTATGTCTGAAAACGAACAATGTGATGCGGTTTAATTAAAATTTAAAGTCACTACGGGAAGGAACCACATGAAAACCAACTAGTGTTGTTCCCAACAGACGCGCAGTGCGCAAGTGCGAAGGCTTGGGTGCGCGTCTATTAGTTCTCAAACGTGGCCCGAGTCATGATCTGCGGGGCGCTTCTAGGGAATAACTCGGGAACCATGTCATTGATCACCGATCTATTTCATAACCAGCGCTTGTTTTGCGTGATGTATTTTGTCCAATTTACATGTGCTTCGCATTGTTTTGATGGTGCTAAATAAACTTAATGTAAGCCTACGGTGAGGTGTTGCGTTGTTTATTTTGCACTTTGCAAAGATGTAGTTTCAGCGCATCTACCAATGCCAAAGGCAAAGCAAACGACACTCGATCGACACACTACAAAAACGCACGAGACAGACACTGAAAAAACACATTCGTTCGCGGTTTGTAATTGGTTTAACAAGATTTGCCATCCAAACCAAAGACCCAGATGGCAAGTGGACAAGGAAGCCATTGGCTTATCGAGAGTCCAACAATGTTCATCTACTTATAACCCGCCCTCCTGAGATATGTGTCAACCTTGATTAAAATGTTATTGCTCGCTTGAACCACTGTCACACATTATAGCAATATATAGGGGACATGTAAATAGCTATTTACATTTTGCCAACGGTGTTGCAGTGTTATCACTTCACACATGTTAGCAGGAGGGTCAAGCCAAAATCAAAGGTTTGGTTCTGCCGGTTCTTCCGTTACCACAATAATGGACGCTGGTCTACACTAGGGACTACTGTCTACAATTGTGATTACTACACTGTAATTGATTGTAGTATGCTTACATATTAAACTAATGAAATACAAGTGTAGTGTTTATGATATGTAAACATATTCTACTTTGACAAACACACCATCACACATACATATGATATGGGAATGCGGCAGCACTAGTTGGGGCCTTTGTCGCGTCGCCAACCAACCGTATGCCGGTTGGCTGGCCGCTCCTATAGAAACCCGCCCCACCCCCGACGAACCGGACTGAACAGAATGATTGACGCAGTACCACTGACCGTCTGTCGGCAGCCAGTCACACCCCTGCGCACGAGACACACACCGCGATACACATCCACAGTGCAGTAAGTACCAACCAAATACGATACCGTCTGTGTCTTGATATGATATTACGCACTTCCACAACACGCACGCACGCACGCACGCACGCACGCACGCACGCACGCACACACGCACGCATACACACTCAGTTCCTCTCCTTCGTGTAGTATGTCAAATCCCCGTCATTCGTGTGTCATTCCGTGTGTGCCGAAACCAAATGATAAACATGGATATTGCTGACGAAATACGGTCTTGCACAAAGGGGCAACACTCACTCCGCAGTATTTCTATTGATTGTGAAGTTCTTCTCTCGTTATACGCCTAACAACAATTTGTTTGGACGGTTACATAAGACATGCGAAATTTAAGAATTCCGTGCTGGCTGGTCAACAGGAATATATTGATGCGGTCTAATGCACTTGTGTTTACCGTGAGTACCTGGGCATTTGAATAGAGTCCACGACCCCCATACAAGTCGTGCATTCTCGAATGGTAATTAACTCTATTTCCGGCATACGCAACGATCCATGACATGCATTGTCTATGGACGCCGACGGACGATGTTATGTCGTGTTTGCATAATAGCATGTAAGCTGCATGTTTATGTCGATCGATGTCAAATGCTGCGCTCAGATCCAATAGAAGCAGTACCACACATTTGCGTTTGTCGATGACGTTCTCATGCTCATTCAGAAGCGCTGTTTCATATATGATACGGTATTCTAATTGTAGCAACACACGCAGGCTGTTCTCTCGGGGATTCGCAATCAACATGTTTACAACAAGTTTTTCAACACGTTTTCACAAATAATATATATTACATGTTATTTTGCAGCCATTAAGTGTGTTACTATCAATGTGTGGCTTGCTTTGGTTTGTCTCATTAATTAATGAATGCAATTATGTTTCTAAATAACATGTAAATAGCTTGGGCACCACGCCCCACAGTTATTTCTTCTTGGTAGCAGCATACAAATGGACTGTGGAATTTTTTTTTTTTTTTAATGTTTTAATTATTCAACTACACCGAGTTTTATTACATACATGCTTGAACATATCTGGAATACACCTGCATCTTGCACAAGACCGCCATATGCGTGTGTTTTACTTATTTAGCCATACGTGAACATTCCAGCTGGTCATTCAGGCACGACCACGGTTGACCACTGTGTTGCGTAACCGTAAACGTACACTGCTGGTCATCTACTTTCCAATGCGTAACGCCCGAATGCCGATGAATGGAGGACAGTGTTTGTGCTCAGCATTGCCGCAAGGTTACCAACGAGACGCGGCTGCAGACATGGCTTTCAGAAACAACGAATCATTCAACCATGACACCGGCCGCCCACTTACCTGCCATCTACTCGCCGTGCAACTCTAAGAACAATTGAGCGCTCCAACAGCCATAACAGCATGAACCTAGCCCTGCCAAATAGAAAATCCGTGTTGTCGTCATTTATCGTCTCCTGCATTTTCTGCTGGTTGAATATATATATATAATATATATATATATATATATATATATATATATATATATATATATATATATATATATATATATATATATATATATATATATACAGTCGAACCTCTGTATAGGGTCATCTCAGTTGTAGGGTCACCTCGTAATTACGGTCACGTTGGGTCAGTCCTCCCAAATAATTTCCACTGTAAAGAATAGGACATTCGTCCCGCTAAAAAGGTTACATACATGTCGTTATTCGGGAAGAATCTTATTTCATAATTAGCTCAATATTGTCTTGAACTATTCGTGAGAATTGACCATACATACATACATACATACATACATACATATATATATATATATATATATATATATATATATATATATATATATATATATATATATATATATATATATATATATATATATATATATATATATATATATATATATATATATATATATATATATATATATGTATATATATATATATATGTATATGTATATATATATGTATATATATATGTATATATATATGTATATATATATGTATATATATATATATATATATAACCTTATAAATAGTAAGTTAGTGCAAAACTGCCAGATTACCCACAGATGTACCCCGCAATCAGTCACGGCCGAGCAGCTACGATCCGCTTCGCGGCGCCGGCCGGCCTACCGACCGCCCCTCGGCCAGACTCAAAATAGCCGCCAACAATGTCAATAGCAATTAGAAGCCACGATCTTGGCGGGTTTACGCAGAGGCCAGTAAATTTCGGAAAACAATGAGAGAAGCAAGACTCTCAGTCATCTTAAGTACGTAGCACTTTGAACTGAAATTCTTAGCGGATGAGTAGATTTATAGAAAAACACAGTCTTCGACGCTACCAATATGGCTTCGGCTTGATGTATTTTGGGGTAAAGAATACTCGTCTTCGTTCTTCAACCGCTGCTCAACTAAACCTCCCTTGGGTCTAAGGGTGGCTCAACTAGCCCCGTTTCGACGAATAAGTTTATTTAATTAACTTCTTGAAGTGATGTAAATAATCTTCTTCGTTGTGCATATTTAAGTAAGTGCACAAACAACAAAGTCTTGTCATGTGCGTTAATAGTTTACACACAAGCAGACATTAATCACAATTCCTAAAAGTTTCGAAAACCATATAAACACATACTTTTAGCTCACGCGTTCTGACCGTTGTCACAAACATAACCTATTATATGTCAATCGTGTTCTAATAACATGTTCAATCACTTGGTGGTACCATGTAACTGTCGCTGCTGTAGTTTCCTGGGAAACATGGGTGGCTCAACTAACCCAGTGGCTCAACTAACACTGCCTTCCCGTACTGTCTAAGTGGTCTAAGCCACGGACCAGTAACCAGAAAACTATAAAAGAAGCAACAAGATCCTCAGTCATCTTACGTAACAATTGAACTCAAATTCTAATGGGGTGAGTAGATTTTATAGATACATACGGCGGCCCTGTCTTCGACGCTAACAATAGGGAATCATTTATTAGACGTCCGGCCGCTTGTTTATCGAACAAAGCTGAGCTCAATTGGAGTGGTAGGTTCAGGTGGCATAACATAGTCGGGGCAAACTAAAGCTGCTCTCTATACATTATTTAACATTTTAGGAAAAGCAAGTACACCCTTTAACTGTATCCATAAATAATTAAGACACTACACTGCACATGACATTAATAATGTATTTGCTTAATATGCATCGCTATTAAAATAACATGCATCTGAGCAACTTTTCCAATTCCCGTGATGCTTCAGTGCCCTTATTCAGCATTAAGGCCACCTCGATACTAGGGTCACTTTTGCCCAGTCCCGTGGGTGACCTTAATAGTGACGTTCCACTATATATATATATATGTGTGTGTGTAGTTAGAGTTGAAGTGTGTAGTTTGATTTTTTAGTGTGAGTTGTGTGTGAGGTGTAGTAGTAGTGAGAGTGTATTTTACGTAGTTAGTGGATAGATACAGTAGTGATATATATATATATATAGAGTATATATATATATATATATATACAACTAAATATAATATATCTACATATATATATACATATATATATACATATATATATACATATACATATATATATATATATACATATATATATATATATATATATATATATATATATATATATATATATATATATATATATATATATATATATATATATATATATATATATATATATATATATATATATATATATATATATATATATATATATATATGTATGTATGTATGTATGTATGTATGTATGGTCAATTCTCACGAATAGTTCAAGACAATATTGAGCTAATTATGAAATAAGATTTGGCCGACTAACTAACATTGAGCATTTGATAGCTAGGTGAAGTTGTGAGTAGTTGAAAATACTTAAGATCTGAAACCGTACCTCTGCACACAGTTCCTTGTAGTTTGAAAGGTCATTACACTTATTTAGTATATCACTACTTGTGATATTTCACGTTCTAAACATGTATAATAATATATTTGTGCTTGGGACTCGGCAAGACGTATTTGTCAAACTAAAATAGTGAAACCGGTTGTCGATTGGAACACAACAGTCTAAACTGGTTAAAAGGTTATATATTCTGTAGAAATAAAGTTTGCCAACCCGTGTGACATATAATAGTGGCTTAGGCCACTAATATAGTAATGTAGACGAATACAAGTATATGACGCTTTGCAACATTTGTTTCGAATTTTCATCAATTGCTTATTTAATTTATATGACATTTTATATGAAAACGTTTGTTATTTTATTACAATGACAAGCTATATATATTGTTTATAAATATTATATGGCTATCACACGGCTCTGGTCGATATATCTCGATAATGCTGCAATCGTAAATCGCCTGAAAATGGCCGTCATATCCAAGTTGGAGCACGTCTGTTCCAGCAAAAAGCACATTAAGTCACACATTATTGCTCCTGACGACGAAGAGCACACATTAACTCAGCCAAAAGCACCAGTTTACTCACTACTAGACATTAATAACATTAATGAGACATTCATAGAAACGTGTAGAAACATATATTAAAAAACACTTAGCAAATGTGTTCTTTTTGTCTTTGACAAAATTATACTCTATTCGGTTTCTGTTCGTTTGGCATCGCTTTCATTCCTACGAAGATCATTAGAAAGTAGCCCCGTGTAAATCGCCAAGTAGCAATTTTTACACATTAGACCATTGACAACTATTTAGCGCGCGCACGCACACGCACGCACGCACGCACGCACGCACGCACGCACGCACGCACGCACGCACGCACGCACGCACGCACGCACACACACACACACACACACACACACACACACACACACACACACGTATATGGTGCCAACCGAGGACACCGGAGTAGATCCCGCCAACCGGGGACTTCGTTAATAACAGACCGACATAGTTATTGGGTTATCACATATAAGCATTCATGTTAGTGATTTGAAAAACAGTGTATTGTTTTTATAAATCATAATTTTTAATCACCGGACTCTGTACATTCAGAACGAGGACACACACCATACACACAGCCTGTGTTGGTTACTATCCATATGCGGACTTGTGTGTATATATAGGTTGATGCACGGCACACCGTGCACTAAATATATGTTATGCAGGAATTAGTTGTATGAGACAGTGTATTTATAATTGCGCCAATTGTTTGAATATTAATTCCAGTAGCTTTATCGGGGAAATGGTCAAGACGTTGCTTAAATTAGATCGATAACAAGTTGTGTTTGAGCAATGCAAGACACGATTTCGCGATATGCTTGCGTTTACTTTTGTCGCGTAACACTGAAGACTGTGCAACACCTGTGTCCCGTGATTTTCTTCAATGCCGTACGTTTTTCTTTTGTATGCGAGTATTTATAATGCGACGCCTAATTGATATTGCGTCATCATCTTATGAATAAAGTCAGACACATGCTGACACGCGACTGACGTTACATTCAGTTGTTGTCGGTATGCAAATATGAACTCGGGGAGAGGGAATACTTAATTTCAATCCCACAATGCCAAATTTCAGTGACACTCCCTATACTAAGATGGCGTCAGTCAGACGCAGTTCAGACTCGGAAGTTCGTTGGTAGTGCACAGTATTCTTGAGTCGAAATAACAAACTGGTAGCGTTTTGGCTTTATGTTGTGAACGAGGGATTCCCAACCTGGAGTACGCGTAGCCCCGGATAAGCGAGAGGTTTTCCGCGGGGTACGCAAAGAGTTGGCTGAAACTAAGGTCAAGTAGGGCCTACAATAATGTTGCCACTTTTTGTGGACCATGAATAATGGTATGTATTAAAAACAAGATGTGCCAACCAGTTAGGTGCTATGGCGACGAAATGTAGGCGTAAAGACGTAAAGGCTGTGTGATTTATCATTTGTGCAAACCAACAGCAATCGAGAGGTATGGGTATTCCCGATTTACATGTACCCTTTGTATGAACTTGTCATACATATTGCCAGTTGATATATATATTGTACAGGATCACATTATATCAATACAATTGCATGTATAGGCTATCAACATTTGCGTGATTGCTCATGATGAATAATTTCTGCTTTTGCCTTATATTTAAGAAGTTATTCTAACCTAAGAGGAAGACATGCTATTCTTTGGTATATAGCGAACTTACATTTATTTTAACATGCAATGACAAACTTACAGCGGCGGTGAAAGAGCAAATGCTTTTGATCCTAGGCAGATTTCGGACAAAACCTAGCGGAGTTTTCTTATGTAGATATATTTTGTAGCCTGATAAATGTTGACACTCAGTCGGAGTAGGAATGCATGGTATACCATGATATTACATGGTATTGCATGTAATACCGTGGTATACCATGACATTACGTGGTAAACTGTGGTAGACCATGTTTTTTTTATATGTTGTGTATTGTAATTGCATGGTATACCATGGTTTACCTTTTACAAAACGATGATATATTTTCATAAAGGCGGTAAAGCAATGGAAATGCTGTACGGATTTATACACAATACCGACTTTAACCAAACAAATGTGACAGATCTGTTTTAAGCGCCGGAAGAGAGCGTCGAATGTGATCTCGAATTGTCGTCGGTCAGGCACGTGAATATAATAAGCGCTTTGCCGGAACGCGCACGCATATCAGATTACAAATGCATCGGTCAGATGCAACTTAGTTACCCCACGGGGGTTGGTGTAACACTTAGGAGGGCGTTACGCATGACATTAAATGCGTAATTAGCTAAGACAATCTTCTTATCGTAAGGATCACAGGAAGTATAAGGAAACATTCTTAGCCGCAATTTAAAAAACAATTTAGAGATGTATGTTAAAAGGCGTCAACCACCAAAAACCTACCCCTTATATTCTTCCCAAATTGCTAAACAAGCAAAAGAACGAACAAGCAAGAATTCGAAAAGCATTGCAATTTGCTTAGGTATATAAAGATTCTGCATGGAGAAGAGGAAGTGGGTATTTCACTCGTATGGAAAATGAAACTATTTCCAATTGTGTTGGTGTCTAATTAGGAGAAACTTACATCTAGTAGCGTGTTTGGTGTATTAATATATCTACATATCTATCAAGGTGTGTCCCATCTTATATAATATGCAGAATCTTCTGACTTTTCTTGTTTGGGGGGTTTCCCATCCAATGTCTGTAAGGAGTAATTAACTATTACTAATTAACTGATTATTTTGTGTAATTGCATTCATGCAAACATTTGTAAAAGCAAAAGTAGCAGGTAATATGTGGCAACGCCTCCAACATGCGGGTTTCGTGTGTTCTGTTGCCCTAAGAATCTAGACGTCTTTTCAAACAACAAACACGCAGCTTCTGTCTTCGGTCTCTATTTATTTTCCACGTAACTGCAGCCTGGAGTATCATAGCAATGTGGCATGCACACCAACCTTTTGAACATTGCATCCGGGAGGTTTCCAGGATTAGGGGAGAGCGCCAGAGGGGGGGGGGGGTTCCCGGAAATATTTGTTCAAGCCGCACAATTTGGCTTCTGATGCATTCTGATTCAGGAAATTAATCAATCATAAGTTTCTTCTGAAATTTCACGACTTTTACTTTATTAAATGCCATCCATAATACAAACCTGAAAGAATATAAAAAGTTGAAAGCGGCGGCTTATCTCACATTCATGAGTCTGTTCCAACTGGCGAACTGTTCCGCATAGCGAAGGTATGCGCTCTGCCGTTGTAATTATTATAATAATTATTACTGTTATTAGTGTAGTGCTGAGCGGGAGCCCTGCTGACATTTCAGGAAGATTTACAGTGTTGGACGGGAGGCGGGAGGTAGAGGGTGATTTTCGGTTGACTCCCGGTCAGTAGAGTTGCGATGCTTGGTGTGGCATTGCGGCTTCAAAAGGTAATCAAATAGCGTTAGCAAAAGAATAGTGTAGATTGCATTTAAAAAATAGTAGTTCTCCAAGAGGCCGATAAATGAATGGAACAGTCCCGAACAGATTATCTACTGATTGTGTTAATGCTATCAGTATGAGTATGTTTGAATATAAAGTTCACAGACATCTTATAATGGCGGGCTACACTTAAATTACGGGAATCCGGCGACGTTTATTTCACCCTCCGCGCCGCCGACAGGCCAGGAAGCAATGGGGATATTCTATCAGACAGGCTCGACGAATACTAGTCTGGATGCTCGCACAACCGCACCGGCACAGCACAACATCGAGGACCCTAAAGATACAGGGACAAACAACCCCGAACCCCCGATGGTGCAAACCGACAACAG
This sequence comes from Lamellibrachia columna, assembly GCA_963662155.1. Lineage (NCBI taxonomy): Eukaryota > Metazoa > Annelida > Polychaeta > Sabellida > Siboglinidae > Lamellibrachia > Lamellibrachia columna. The sequence goes on along the minus strand of OY759263.1, from coordinate 27,979,112 downwards.
GGACGCCAGGAACACCAACGGGCATCAAGTTTCGTATGAAAAACATCATAATTTTACAAAATAAGAACGTAAATTTAATGTTAAGGAATATCTGGCAATATAATACATGGTATAATCTTAGTCTTAGTGACGCAATCGGACTTACCGTTCGCTCGCCACGACTTGAAGTTTCCATTTCTTAACTTCTACGTCATCGTCGATTCGCGTTTGCACACTGACGCGTTTGCACACAGTTACGCGGAAGATGATAAGAACGCTTGACACTTTTTGATACTCTGGTTCATCTTATGCAGTGAGACACTTGAGCAATGGAACTGAAGTTAATGGTAGTGTGGCATATTCATCACACAAGGTTTATTCACTGTATTATATAGCCCGAAATTATTTAACATTCAATATATATATATATATATAAAAGCGGAAGACTGAGACCCTTGCCTCCCTCCGCTGAGAGGGAAGCGGAAGGTTGAGACCCTTGCCTCCTTCCCCTTCAGATGAAAGTTGAAGGTTGAGACGCTTGCCTCCCTCCCCTCAGAGGAAAGTTGAAGGTTGAGACGCTTGCCTCCCTCTCCTCTGAGGAAAGTTGAAGGCTGAGACCCTTGCCTCCCTCTCCTCAGAGGAAAGAGGAAGGTTGAGACCCTTGCTTCCCTCCGCTCAGAGGAAAGAGGAAGGTTGAGACCCTTGCCTCCCTCCGCTCAGAGGAAAGAGGAAGGTTGAGACCCTTGCCTCCCTCCGCTCAGAGGAAAGAGGAAGGTTGAGACCCTTGCCTCCCTCTCCTCAGAGGAAAGAGGAAGGTTGAGACCCTTGCCTCCCTCTCCTCAGAGGAAAGTGGAAGGTTGAGACCCTTGCCTCCCTCCGCTCAGAGGAAAATTTAATGTTGAGACCCTTGCCTCCCTCCCCTCAGAGGAAAGTTGAAGGTTGAGACCCTTGCTTCCCTCTCCTCTGAGGAAAGTTGAAGGTTGAGACCCTTGCTTCCCTCTCCTCTGAGGAAAGTTGAAGGTTGAGACCCTTGCTTCCCTCTCCTCTGAGGAAAGTGGAAGGTTGAGACCCTTGCTTCCCTCTCCTCAGAGGAAAGTAGAAGGTTGAGACCCTTGCCTCCCTCCCCTCAGAGAGTAAACTTAGTATTCTTGTACATTTAAATACTCCCATCAGCATCACATCCCTAGAATCTATCAATTAGCCTGGTTAATTTTATTGCACCTTCCAGTTACCAGCCGACGGTATTCAGCCTACATCGCACACCAGGGATGCCATTAGCAGCCAGATAAGATCTGACAACACTTGATTCTCGCCTTAATTGACTGCATTTCACGTAGTTCACAGTTCTTGCTCCGTCGTAAATATGTCATGGCAGTACCAGAGTCGCTCCTGATAAAAATTACGGGACGTGGGTTATAAATTCACACATTTTGTATTAATTCGTCGTACACTGAATTTCCTTGTTACTTGATTTTTCGAATAAACAATCCCTGACTCCCGATCCAGAAAGATTCATTGCAGATGCAACTGCATCGGTCAGATCTAAAAGGCATCGGTCATATGCAACTGCATCGTGACGTGTCGTTTTGTGTATAATTCTTAGATAGAAAATTACGAGACGTGAGTGTCGCGCATTCTTCCTTGTCGTGCGACACTGAAATGGTGATGCTGCTGAACAACGGTTCGGACCAGAATTTATTTATAAATTCATACATTTTGTATTAATTCGTAGTACATTGAATTTCCTTATATATTACTTGTCTTATCGAATTAACTAATCAGATAAAACTGCAATTCAGATGTAAATGCATCGGTCAGATCTAAAAGGAATCGGTCAGATACAACTGCTTCGGGACATGCGTCAAAGTGAATGTTTGAAGACAGAGTTTGCCGACTCGATAATCACATATATCTACACAGTAAAAAAAAAAATAGGTTCTGAACAGCTAACCGTGGTCTACATCAAATAGGCTGTAGGATATCAGCTAGCAAGCATGTATTCTGGCCAAAGTCCTCGGTTGACATATTTTACGCTTGCGTGTATATGAAAGCACAGTGCAATAAGAAATATTGAATCTGTCAGATCTGAGGCATATATTTTGCACTGTGCTGCACCGTTGAAGATATTAATTTGTAACGAAATAATAAATAATGTATTAAACTTTCATTAAACAAATGATTCGTACATAATAGAACTTTCAGTACACAATTTTTATATACATTAATATTGTTTTATTAATGGCAAATACACATATACATTGATACTGAGAACATGCCAAAAGCTTCGAGTCTAAACAACGCGTACCAGACGCCATCTTAGTTTTTGGCATATCAATGAATCACCTTGTGGGATTTCATGTTAAGTACTGCCACTCTCCGAATTCATATTTGTATACCGACGCCAGCCGAAAATTACGTCGGTGACGTGAATATATTAATTTGTAGAAGATGTTTGCTGACACATTCATAAGCCGAATACATAATACCAAAAAGCATCGAATAACGGCGCTGTATGCAAGATTCGCAAATGTGTCATGGCAGTATCAGAATCGCTCCTAATAAAAATAACCGGACGTGGGTTATAAATTCACACATTTTGTATCAATTCGTAGTACACTGACTTTCCTTATATGTTACTTATTTTGTCGAATACACTATTCAGATAAAACTGCAGTTCAGATACAACTGCAGTTCAGATACAACTGCATCGGTCAGATCTAAAGGAATCGGTCAGATGCAATTGCATTGTGACGCGCGTCAAAACGAGTGTTTGAAGAGAGATTTTGCCGACTCGAAAGTCATATATACCTACACAGTTCACACAAAACCAGGCTCGGAACGGCTAACCGCGGTCTACATCAAATATGTTGTGGGACCTCGGTTAGCCGGTGTGTATTCTGGCCAATGTCCTCGGTTGACACGTTCTGCGTATGTATGAAAGCACAGTGTAATAAGAAATAAGGAATCGGTCAGATGTGAGGCATATATTTTGCCCTGTGGTGCACTGTTGATGATGTTAATTTATAATAAATTAATAAATAACGTATTAAAAGTTCATTAAACAAATGATACGTACGATTAAACAAATGATACGGAATTTCAGTACACAATTTATACATAAATTAACATTTTTATGTTAATGACAAAAATACATTGATACTGAGAACATGCCAAAAGCGTCGAGTCTAAACAATGCGTAGCGAGCGCCATCTTTGTATTTGGCATGTCAATGAAGCACCTTGTGGGATTTCATGTTAAGTATTGCCTCTCTCCGAATTCATATTTGCCTACCTATGCCAGCCGAATATTACGTCCGTGACGTGAATATAGTATTTTGGGGAATATCTTTGCTGACACTTCATTCACAAGACGAATACGTAATACCAAAAAGCGTCGCTATCCAAGATGCGTAAATATGTCATGGCAGTATCAGAGTCGCTCCTGATAAAATTATAGGACTTGGGTTATAAATTAACACATTTTGCATTAATACGTAATAAACTGAATTTCCTTATATGTTACTTTTTTGTCGAATTAGTTATTCAGATACAACTGCAGTGCAGATGCAACTATATCGGTCAGATCTAAAAGGAATCGGGCAGGTGCAACTGCATCGAGACGTGCGTCAAAGCGAGTGTTTGAAGAGATATTTTGCCCACTCGAGAGTCATATATACCTACACAGTTCACACAAAACCAGGCTCGGAACGGCTAACCGCGGTCTACATCAAATAGGCGGTAGGACCTCGGTTAGCAGGTGTGTATTCTGACCAATGTCCTCGGTTGACACCTTTTACGTTTTGCGTATGTATGAAAGCACAGTGTAACAAGAACATTGAATCGGTCAGATGTGAGGCATATATTTTGCCATGTGCTGCACAGTTGAAGATGTGAATTTGTAATGCATTAAAAAAATAAGAAAATTTCGTCAAACAAATGATGCGTACATATTGAACTTTATGTACACAATTTATACATACATTGATAAATATTGTTATGTTAATGGAAAAAATACATTGATATTAAGATCATGCCAAAAGCTTCGAGTCTAAACAATGCGTAGCAGGTGCCATCTTAATATTGGGCATGTCAATAAAGTATCTTGTGGGATTTCATGTTAAGTATTGTCTCTCTCCAAATTCATATTTGCATATCGACGTCACCCGAATATTACGTCGGTGACGTGAATATAGTATTTTGTGGAAGCTCTTTGCTGACACTTCTTTAAAAAAACGGATACGTAATACCAAAAAGCTCTATCCAATATTCGTAAATGTGCCATGACAGACGCTCCTGATAGAAATTACGGGTAGTGAGTTATAAATTCACACATTTTGCATTAATTCGTAGTACTCTGAAATTCTTTATATTTCACTTGTCTTGTCGAATAAACTATTCAGATGCAACTGCATCGGTCACATCTAAAAGCAATCGGGCAGATGCAACTGCTTCGTGACGTGCGTCAAAGCGAGTGTTTGAAGAGAGATTTTGCCGAATCGAGAGTCATATATACCCATACAGTTCACACAAAACCAGGCTCTGAACGGCTAACCGTGGTCTACATCAAATAGGCGATAGGTTAGAAGGTGTGTATTCTGGCCAATGTCCTCGGTTGACACGGTTTACGTTTTGCGTATATACGAATGCACAGCCTGGACTAGGATTGAATACTATTTCCAACCGAGGACGTCCTCGGTTGGCGGTAGGACCTCGGTTAGAAGGTGTGTATTCTGGCCAATGTCCTCGGTTGACACCTTACACGCACACGCACACGCACACGCACACGCACACGCACACGCACACGCACACGCACACGCACACGCACACGCACACGCACACGCACACGCACACGCACACGCACACGCACACGCACACGCACACGCACACGCACACGCACACGCACACGCACACGCACACGCACACGCACACGCACACGCACACGCACACGCACACGCACACGCACACGCACACGCACACGCACACGCACACGCACACGCACACGCACACGCACACGCACACGCACACGCACACGCACACGCACACGCACACGCACACTCTTGGTTGATTATTAGATTAGTAGTTGTCAGTTGTCGGACATGTCAACCGTATTGATCGAACAATAACATTAACGATGTCTTCAGCAGGACACGACATGGAAGAGAACAAGTTTGTGTGTAAGAAGTTAGACGATGCCCCGATACTTCGGGAATGCTTCTTCAGGTAAGTTTTGTATAACGGGGCAATTTCCAGCGACTTTGTCTCAAGTTATCTGGTAAAATAAGTTAGTTTGATACAGTTCATATTTTGAGTATGGCGTTTCGGTAAAGGATAATGCCAGGTTAGACATAGTGGAAGTAGCGATACATTGGATGTAGCGATGATAATCATGCGGAACTTTAGAATACTACTAATGCTGGAGACATATATTTATAAAGATGACGATGCCAAAACCGGAAAACAGTAATTCAGTATTCGAAATATTTACATATTTGTGCTTACTTGAGGACAAGTCGTATCGGCCCATAAGATTGCAGTGCTTTATATCTTAACCACCTGCTTGGCGTCAAATCCATGTCTTCCACCTAAAACATTTATTTATTTCTACGGTGTTTCACTTCTGGTGCCCATGTCAAAGTCAGTGGTTGTTTTTTTCTTTCTGAGTACATGTCCTTTTCACTTCCTTCTTCTGATCGTTACTTCTAAGTTGATATTCGTTAACTTAGTTTCATTCAGGTTATCTTTATTTGGCACACCATACGGTCCTCTAACTTTTAGGATTTCAGGAATATATCCAGTTATTACTTTCGTTTACTTTCCACGTCTCACATCCGTACAACAGTACAACACATTTTACATGTGTATTGTATGGTGTCAATTGAGTTCTTAATGTGTATTTATTTGAGCTCGATATTTGGTTGAGCTTCATGGAAGATATCCTTGATTTTGGAATTATTTTGATACTATCATCACCACTTGCTTAATGACTCACATATGCATATTTCTCAACTTCATTAAATTTTTTATATATACATACTTTACATCTCTTTATCTAACTGCAGTTTTGACATAGAACCACTCAAACTCTTCACATTCATCTAACACTGAATATTCACGGTCCTTGAATAAGATCTGAATCATTCTCATATTCATATGTGAGATTCCTTAGCTCGCCATGATTTTGAAAGGCTCCCTCGGTGGACAGAGCCAAACGCCCTTTGAACGTCCACAAAAGTAATTTATAAATTTGTCTGTATTTCCACTTCATGCTCTATGATATTTCGCAATAAATTCGGAATCTCCGCCCTTTCTTTGATATTTTAACAATCTGCTGCTTCTATGTATCTGGTACTTCTTCTTGTTCCCAATATTTTCCGGATAAGCGGAAAAGCCATTTCTCTGTTGCAGCCGTGTCTTCTTTCACCAATTCCGTTGTAATGTCATATTTGCCACCTGCTTGTCAATGTTTCAACTCCGCTCTAATTTCTGCTTTTGTTATAAAGTCTGTGATGATTTCATTTACAACCGGATCTAACTCAATATATATTACAAGACCACCAGTCTATTAAGGAATTCCTCAAAATGTTCTCTCTCCATATTTCCTCGTGGCTGATCCTTCCAATAACTCATTTCCAGATGTGTCCTTCACTGCATTTGATTTCTTACGTTTGTCATTATTGAGGCTAATGGTAAGGTTTTATACTAATTTCATTCTTCCATTTCCAGCTAGCTGCTTTCTCCGTTTCAAGATTGTCGACCTACGTTTTGTTGCCTTGTCATATCTGCTTACGGATAAATCGATGCGGAAATATGGTTACATAAAGTTATTCAGTCCACAGAAGTCAATGACTATTTCTCCATTGTCATTTATTTAACATATTCCATGGCTACCCACATTTCTATATCCCTAATTTTCTTCTCTAACTTTGGCATTTATGTCCCCCTGAGCTACGAGTATGTCGTGCATCAGATGTGCACACTGTTCACATCTGAAATTCGTAGAAATTTTCATTTTCTCACTTTCCTCGTCCTGTGCTTCATTGATAGGTGTTTATGTTCGTATAGTCGATAGCCTCAGGTATTTGGAGTAGAATCTAGTATATCTAAACTTATCGTTGATAAGTTTCCATTCCAATGCTTTCTTTTTCACCATTATTGCCACTCTGTGCCTGTGTAGATTGTCGTCTCTGTTTGAAAAAAAATGAACTCTCCCCGGTGTTTAGTTTAACTTTAATATGTCCCGTCCATACGCATTCACTTAATGCCCATGACATCGATTTTATATTGATTATTTGCAAATTGCGCTGATTTCCCTATTGAGATTCGCAAAATCTTCTATTTGTCCTCCTCGATATAATTCGTAATGAATCTATGTTGCAGAAACAGGGTGATGTTCAAATTCACGTGTCTGCTCTCTATAGCGCCAATTATTCTCTACTTCGTGGTGTGTGGCATGGATCCATCCCGTTTCCTGCTAAACCAGAGAGCGTTCCTCCCCAGTAACACAAGCAAGACGCCAGCAATAGGTAAACTTTTTGAAATGGCTAACATTGACAAATAAATAATTATACTCTATTGCAGTTATGTCGTCGGGCTATCAATCGAGAGAACCCGGGTTCGAATCTTCTTGCCGCCGTTTCAAAGCTTTGGCAATTTCTTTCATCCCACGTTGCCACAGTTCACTCAGCTGTATACATGAGTGACCGAAAGTTAGATATGATTTATCAGAAAAAGAGCAGATACGTACACATGTGAAAAACGTGTGGCTCATTATACTAATAATCAAGCGTCACCATCTGTGTCACGTGCGTGTACGTCAGCGTGTATGTCAGCGTGTATGTCAGCGTGTACGTCAGCGTGTACATCAGCGTGTACGTCAGCGTGTGCGTCAGAGTGTGTGTAGGTATGTTGGTGTGGTGCGTGTCCATGCACGGAAGTGTGGCACGCGCGCGCGTGTGTGTGTGTTCTAATAATGTACACAAAATAATTTGGGATACTATGTCAGATACATCATACTATGCTAGGTACAACTATTAAATAAAAGTATTTAGTGGAAGCAGTAAGTGCTGATATGTAGGTTTAAAGTAGTGTGTGATTGAAGCTTCATACGGTACTCACATAATCGGGCTAATTATGATCAATATTAAGGACATAGTTAATGATATTTGTTTACGCAGAAACAACGACTAAGCCTCATTTAGAATAGTGCAAAGGGGCCAGTTGGTAAGAATGACCTGCTAGATATATTATTGCACAGAAGAGCAACTAAGCTGATTCCAGGACTGTATGACCTTATTTGTGAAACAAAACTGAACTGAAGACGTTATTTATGAAAAACACAAGAGGAGACCATATTTTAATATTGAAAAGGTAATGAAGGTATGTATCTCTGTCTTCTACTGTATTCAGGGGATGTGGTAGTAAGAATGCATCCTACAGTTGCAATCAGCCCTCCTTCGTCGTTAACCATTGTGTCTTATTCTTAGCTCCGTGGGTTTTCCTTGATGTTATGAAAATATTGGTAGACGTATTTTATTCAGACGTACCAAAGAACAATAGAACGAAGTAGAGTCAGTGAGATTCTGCCTGCACTGGATGTAAGAAAATATATAAGAAAATATGCATCCCACTAAGGAAATAAGACGATTTACTGATTGCATAAATGACGGCAGTGTCAATATATTAACAACTAAATTGAGATTTATCTGATAATAGAAACTCGAGAAGCCAATGACGCTCTTGTCGACTTGCCATCAAGATGTTGATATGGATGACACTCTTGTTAAGTATTGTTAAATCATGTTAAAACATCCGTTATTCTTATTCTTGGTTTTTCAGTGAAGCAGGCAGTCTGTTCCAACACAGCCCGCGTCAAGTTTGTGCACGACGCGTGCCAATCTGTCCGTAGTGTTGGTCGGCTTGAATTAGGGACAGGCCAGCACGTGTATGACCACATTCTCATTGATGACGCCAACCGCATGCTCTTCTGCGACGCACCGAAGACCGGTAGTTCCTTCTTCAAGAATCTCTGGTTGAACTACACTCGTGGGGTTGATGGCGGCAAACATATTCACCAGCGGAGCTTCCTCCGGAAACACAACCTACGATACCTTAACTCTTACAATCATTCTGAAAGACTAATCCGATTAAAGACATACTTCAAATTCATGGTCGCCAGACACCCGATGGTCAGAGTACTGTCTGCTTATCGCGAGAAGCTTGAACTGCCGAACCAGTATTATCACAGTTTTCTCGGACGGCCTATCGAGCGTCAATACGGCCACGTCCCACCACGTCAGTCGAAAGGCGACAACGTTACTTTCGAACAGATGGTCCGCTATCTCGTCGACAGACGTCCGACCGTGTACGACCACCACTGGACGCCCGTCTCATTACTGTGTAAACCGTGTGAAATACAGTACGACTACATCGCTAGGCTTGAAACGAGCAACGTAGATTACGAACATATTTTCTCAAAACTGAAGGATGTCCCCGGTTCAAAGAAAGGATTGCCAGAATCAGTGACAACGCACAAAGGACGGACGGACTTTGACAATGTTAAGAATTACTATCAACAAGTTCCCCTAACATATATTAATACTCTTGTCGAGAAATACAATCTTGACTTTCATTTGTTCGGATACACGTGGAACAAAACGTTACAATCATATGGCTGTCGGATGACAGAAGACGGGAAGGAATGTTGCTAGTGGAGTAGCGAAGTGACATTGTATGACAAAGTTGTGTTACTTCTAAATTGTTGACAGCCACATGTTGGCGACTGTACGTTAAAACGTTTCATGGATCAATATTTGCCAGAAGACGGGAAGTTTTAATCACAAAGATATCATGCCTCTTGTTGGACTCTTCGGATATATGAAGAATCCACTCAAGTATAGTTTTAAAAATGTGTACATTTAATCAGTGCTCCAATTATAATAATATCCCGTAGAAAATCAGAGTAACACAAAAACCAATGTATTAAGAACAAGATATAAACTAAAATAGTTTGTCACACTGATTGATTTAGTTGAGTGCCTCTGAGCTATCGTTGTCTCAGACTCGTACACAGTGCGTCCTGGGTGTTTCTCTTTTCAACACTGTCTATATTTATGGACTAGGTGGATCACATTATGATCGGATCGTCCTAGCGCAAGCCTACACTGTGATTGGACACGTCACACTCTGGCTAAGATCTGGAAAAAGGCCGGTAATGTCGCATGTGTTAAAGTCGCCCAGCATGAACACGGTGAATTGACCTATTAATCGCCCTTTTATAACACTCGACGACACGCTCGGCTGCCTGCGAATTGTCTGGGCCAGGAATATAAACGAGGACAATCGTTACCTGGTCTATTTCCCGTAGCAGCTAGTGATTGTCAGTATTTCATACGATCTCGTGCTGACACGCTCAGGGAAACAGAAATTAGTGGCCCACTTTTTGTGCACAATATTCTTATTGTCCTTGTCAAATCGTATGTTTATATGATTATAAAGCCTTCAATTTCCAAATTGTCATTCTGCTATGTCAGCCAATTTCAAAATCGTCATTCTGCTATGTCAGCCAAGTTTCAGTAAGAAAGAGTAGGCTTCTGCGGTAGTCACAGTCATCAGCAATCAGTGTTGATCAGTCCATTATGATTTGAATTGAGCGCACATTTGAAACTGTTATTGCCTGAAGTGGGGTGTGAAACAACTTTTCTTTAGTCTATTTCTCACTCCTCCTCTCGAACCACGTTTCTTTTTGTTGCTTGTCCTGTTCGTTGCGTTCGAACAGTCAAATCCTAGGTTAGGAAGCGATGTGTCGGTACAGTTTTGCAAACTCGGAAGGTATTAACAGCTGTAGTACTCCGGTGAAATGGCGGGGCCATGGCGGAACACACTGGGTCCGATTGAAGATTCGCGTATCGTTGCTGTTGACTGCAAAAGAAGACAAAGAGCCAAGACACTCATAAAGCAGATTCCTTAAGCGAATTTTAATCGGTAGATGCCGGATACGTTAAAACTAAAATGCTTCCTCAACTGATTTAGCCTATCGCAAATCCGGTACATTGGTGTCCAAACATGTAGCGTGTGAACAGTTTATGTAACACCCACAGTCGATTTAATAAAATAAATGCCTATTTTTTTTCAAATCATCGAAAGAATTGACTTTAGTCGTTAAATCTGGTAAGGATCAAAATAGTGGATATCCGAAAATGGCAAACAATATGTCGGTCAATGGCAATGCTGATCATGGGCGTGACCTCCATCCTCTCGCCGATCACATGACAAAATAAAAAAAACAGACAAACAACGTCAGCTGGCCACCACTCGATTCTTTGAGCATCATTAAATAGACAATTCAAACTCGCACGCTTTGCTGACGACGAGTGAGCGATAAGATAAATAAAAGCTAGTCCTAGTAGTAGTACTACCAAAGGCAGCCCCCAGTAGTGATAACAATGTGGTGCCACTTGCGGCTAAAAACACACACTATGAATTAATTCTAAAGAGTCCGCAAGGTGACGCCAGCCGCATCAGTACTGCTGTCATTTGCGTTTAGTGGTTTATCGTGCCATCACTCCTGAAAATCTATGTTTTGTGTATGGGTCAACTTCTCAAAAAGTGGGTGTGCGTTTATTAGGTAGTGCGCGTCTATAGGGAACAACATGGAATACGGGAGTGGTTGAAGACGTTGTTGGAGACAGGCAGTGTGATACAATAACTGGGGCGTGGACGGCCCTCTGTCGGCGTTTAGCGTGAGTAGTTAGTGGAGGTTTCTGAGACCTCAAATTGCATGCAAAGTCACGTGACCCAGACATCAAAGGAACATCAAAGGCAAACCACCCTAATATCGCCCACCGCTAATGAGTGCGCGCAGCCAATCAGAGAGCGTCAGAGCGCCCCCTGGCGGTGGTAGCCGAGCGTGCGTGACGTAAGCGCCCCTAGCGACTGGAGGAGGAACTAGTTACGTTTACCGAAGGGTCGTTAACCTAGTAAGGAGACGAACACAATCGTACGGTGCACACGTATTTTATTGAATACAACAAAGCGGCAGCAGCAGTACAAACGAGGCGATCGTATGCGATTGGATACAACGAGCTGGGTATGACGAAGATGAAGATGAAGTGGAGGCGACTTGCGAATGGTGACCATCGCGCCAGAGGTCGCGAACTTACGGGTGTCTCCACCGCGCCAGAGGTTCGAGGGCGAGCTTACGGGTGGAGCGACCACCGCGCCAGAGGCTCAGTATGATACGTTATAGTACGGTATACTCTTTTTTAGCAGCCTAATCCAATCGAACACGCGACAATCGTTAGCGACCAGATCGGTGTGGAAAGCGTTGACGAAAGTTCTCATAGGAGCGCCGTTACAACGAAGCATGATATAAGTGACGCAATATTGTCCGCAAACGTTAGACACACCACTCTGAAGTCTCTTGCTATTATGAGTCCACTCGGAACAGTGTTTGTTCAAGAAGGTGCGGAACGCCGCGTGACGAGGCGGCAGACCGTACGAACAGAAGTATTCGCCGCGCCCGTCGGAGGACAGGTACAGCGCTATCCAATGTTCGCCCGGTTCGTCGCCGTCGTCGGTGTTGCACACGAAGGCGATCGGCAAAGCGTCAATTGTTGCAGGCAGTCCATCTCGGGGTACGACGCCGCCAAAGACGGACGCGGTGTTCGGATCCATCGCCAGTAGACGGGCGATCTGCAGGGTGTCCATCTCAGTAGTCGTAGATGACGTTGCGGTTCTTGTCTATTTCCAGCACGGACTCGAATTCGGCGTAGGCGACGACGTTCACGGTGGTCCGAAGCGCTTCTCGGAAATGAAATTCTAAGCGCAGGTTGCCCTTTTGTACCAGATTAAAGCAGGGACCGTCGCACTGGTCTGGGGTAAGGTCGAAACAGAAGAAGGTGTAGCCGTCTCGGTACTCGTCGCGAGTCAGACCGTTCCCCTCGTCCTGCCATATCTTGCTGGTCGAGGTGAACATGCTCGCGTAGCTCCTGGCGAAGAGGTTTTCAGCGAAGTTGGGCTGGAAGGGTTTGGCGGGTATCTGACGACCGTCCACGTACACGGAGACGAAGCTGATGGCGTTGTTCTTGGCGTGAAATGGGTTTGTGGCGTACGTGCCGTTGTAGGCGTCGTTGTCGATGCAGCACAGTACGAGACGTTTCGGCAGGGAGCCGAGGAACAGGTTCTCGTGGGTGTGCGACAGAGCGCCCGTGGGAATGGAGTACACCTTGCATTCGACGGGTCGTAACGCATACTTGACCGTGGTCCGATCGAGAGCCATGATGTGAGCCTTCTGCACGGCTGGATTGATGGTGGCCTTCTTCACGAACAAGGACGCGTTGACGACGACTATCTTGTACTCGTTCGCTCCACCGGCTATCAGCGCAAACGCGGGCGTGCTGCGCACCAGTCGCAACTTGACGTCGACACCGTTGATCAGGAATTTATCCTGGAGAAACATATCCACGTGGAGACGACCTATCATGTCGACCACGCGACTGCCGGCTATGTAGTCTCGTCGAGTCACGAACCCGGGGTTAGGATCGGGTCCGGCGGCTAGCTCGGAGGCGTGCATGCGACTAGCCTTGTCCTTGTACCACAGCTGATTCGTCAGCTGCGTCGACTTGGCATCGAATCCGTAACTCAGCAGCGTCTCTATGTAGGATCGATACGGGTACGAGTTGGAGGCCGAAGAGGTCACGAGCGTGTCGTTCAGAGAGAGGTCGATGTGGCTGAACAGCGAATGCAAGAAGTTGTTCACCGGTCCCACGGGTTCGCCCGCGTCGATAGCGTTACCGTCGGCTCGCGTCACCTTCACCTGCAAGTGGAGCATCGTGTTGGCGAGATCTATGTAATCGTCTCCCGATCCGGGGATGAAGAATTCGATCGGTCCTCCAGAGTCCAGAGAGGCCGTGGGTTGATGTTCCACCACATGACTGTCGGCGATGCAGTTCTGAGTGGGGGGTACGGTAAAGAGATCCAGCTCGGTCTTGACTCCCTCGCACGACTGTCTATGCACGAACGCCATCTCTGTTGTCGAATATGTCGGCCACGCGTTTCTGGGACGTCTGTTTCTTGCGGCGTCTCTTTACTGCAGTGACGGTCGGCCTTGCGGCCGCTCGTTTTATACGTTTACCAGGGGGGTTCCGAATACTGCTGAGCACGGCATCGGTGACGCGTCGTTTGGCAGCCTTTTTTATGTTCTGTCCCGATAAGACGTCGTCGGCTATGCGAACGCCGGTCTTCAACGCTCCCTTGCCCAACGCCACGGCACCTCTCTTGAAGAGCGGCATGACGCTGCGCAACAGACTGCCGAACAGACTGCCCAGTCCGTGACCTCGCTGGTATGGCGCACCGGCGAAGTAGGGCAGCGAACCGCCAGCCTGGCGTGCGTAATAATCGTTGTAATTCATCAGAACAGTCTGGACCTGCGTCGACGAAAATGAAGCGTCACCGTCACTCTACCGTATTCGAATGGCACGTGCCGACCCATGTCGTCCCTTATATCCACCTCGATCGAATCGAAGTGCGAGTACAACAGAGGCACGTAGTGCACGTTAGTGAAACGAGCGGACACCCTGGCACCGTTACGTCCGCTAATCGGAATGGGTCGCAACAGAGGTGCGAGAGTGTCACCCACTATGCGAGACTCCACGATGTTCGTGTAGACGTATAGGGTGTCGAACCCCTGTGTCAAGTTCACCACATCTTCGGCCTCGAAGTGGAAGGGATACGACGAGTCGGAAGGGCGGGAGTCCATGGTGGTGGAGGATGACGCCGTAACCGAGTCGCTGGCTACGGGTTTACGGAATCCTAACATGGACGCCGTCGTGTGGTGCGGTAAGGTGAACAGGGTGTTCGCTGTCATGTGTAACGTCATTTTCTGAGTGACGGAACTATAGCTCATTTGCGCCTGCGTAGTCGACGTCCTCAGAGTGTACAGTCCCTTGTTGACGTGATACATCAATGTTAACGGATCGTCGTAAAACCCACACGACAACTTCGTACGTCGGTACGTGTGCGGAGCATCGACCGGGTTGAGGAATAACCAGGCATCGTTCTCTGTGACGTTGTACCAAGTGTGCGGATACTGGACTTCAGCCAATCCACACTCCCACTCGCCGGTAAGATCTATGCGTTGAGGTAAGTGCGTGACGTAATGGGTCAAGGTGTTGTCGGGGTGCATCTCCATGGAAGCGTTGCTGGGCAGCGTCATGTAGAAATCAGTCGCCATTGCGTCTCAACGTGGGATTGGGCAGTAGGTAACCCAACGAACTACTCAACAGAGCCGTCCACAGATTAGAATCGCCGCGACCTGTCGTCAGGTTGTAAATGCTGATCAGAATGACCGTGTACAGGACGACGACCTGACACAGAAACACGATCTCCTCTTTGGGACACGCGGTACCGAAAATATGCCAGGGAGTGCTGTCTGGCTCGTTCGGTGCAGCGTCAGTACAATCCGCGTCCTGCTCCTCCTCGTCTATGGTGGTGAGGCAAGGCGGTGGTGGTGGTGGTGGTGTCGCGTCGTGTGTCATGTCCCGAATGCAGTGTCGTCATGTGCGCGGCTAGGCTTTATAGTTGACGAGTCCCTTGGCATCGATCCAGCTGTTGAAGTAGGAGCCATAGCCGAACCATTTCACCAAAGCTTCCTTACGTTTACCAACCGTACGGCGTTTCAGTACCGCTTCAACACGGTACACTTTATCAAAGGGTACCGTCACCTTCTGCAGCTCCAGTTCGTAGAAGGTACCCTCCAGCACTTCGCCGAGATCGTCCCGCAAGCGATACACGGGTGGGTCGGAGGGGTGAACCTCGTGTACCGTGAACAACTCTTCGCTCCAGTTCGTCTCGTAGCCCTTTTCGAACGTGCGTTTGTACTTGCTGACACGCACGCGATCCGACACGCGCAACTTGGGCACGCCCTTACCATCGTGACCGTACAGACGTTGCCACACCTGTTCTTGGTTCTGTGCATTCACCTGTGACGGCGCCATACCGATCATGCGGTGGCGGGCATTGTTATACGATCGCATCAAGTCCGGAAGGATGTCGACGTACCGCCACGACTGGTGTTTCGTGAAGTAGCGCCACATGCGCGTCTTCAACGTTCGGTTGAACCGTTCCACGACGGCTGCCTTCGTCTCCGCGTTGTGCGTGTAGAAGTAATGGATGTCGTAACGCTTCAATAGCGCCTGAACGGATTTGTTCCGAAATTCTCTGCCTTGATCCGTCTGCAAGGTCAGGGGGCAAACGTCGACGAACTTGGATTGCAGCGCTTTTACCAACGACGCCGCGGACTTGTTCTTCATGGGAACACACCAGGCCACTTTCGAGAAGACGTCGATCATCGTGAGGAGAAAGGCCATACCGTCGTTGACATCTTTGACCTTCGTCATGTCTACGAGATCGGCCTGCCACTGCTGATGCATACCACCCACGATGACTTGTCGTCTCTTGAAATGACGTCTCGCTGGTTTGTGTAAGGTGTAGGCGTCCTGTGCCGACAACCATGCCTTGACGGTCTTCTGTGGCAGGCGCGTGACGCGTCGCAAGCCATCGACGCCGCCATAACTGCCTACCTTCGTGGGATCGAAGTAGACCTCGCTCAAGGAGCGTTCTCCCCTCTGAGCCATCAAAAGAGGTGGAGGATCGATGTGTTGACGGGGGCGGTGCCGTTGACTCCGGAGTCCCACTGTTGACGAATGACGAGGAGCACGCCGACGTGTATTAGGACACACACTATGGCACCCACAATGACAGCGGTGGAACAACAACGGTCTAGCGGAGTAACCATAGTCGGAATAACACCTGTTGTATAAGAATGTCGGCTGCAACGTCTCCCAGCACGGTAAGTCCTTCGAACAATAGCGCAGCGACGATGGATCGGTACGCGTCCTGTGGATCGATGAGCATGACTGCTACGGATACGCGTCGTACCACCTTATACGTTGTTCCATCCAGCCAATGACGACGAAGCCTTGCGTGATGCGGGGGGAGGGTGGGTGGGTGGACGAGGAATGGTCCATTCGTCGAGCGAAGGGGGTTCGAATAACGCCTGTTGCATAAAACTTTGGAGTATACCGTGAGCCATCATGTAAAGTCCACTGATAAATATAGCACCGACGACGGAACGGTAAACGAGGTCCTGTGGATCGGGCGACATGACGAACACTGTGCTACGGACACGCATCGTACCATCCTATAGGTTGTCCCAACCAGCCAATGACGTCAAAGCCTTGCGTCTTTCGGGGGGTGGGGTGGGCATGGTATGTTCCATTCGACGGCTCTTACGACCGAGGGGTGTCCAACTTAGCGATCTGCGTGCACTACCTGATGCAGCACGCGGAGTAGGACTGGATCGACGAGAGGGAGTGATCGATGGCTCCGGACGTATGTAGGCTCTTCTGGCGACGTTACCGACCAACGTCATGGGTAGGTTGATGGCACGGAGTTGTCGTGCGAACGGCTGCCAACCCGTCGGAGCGGTCTTGCTCTTACGCAACAGATCATTAACGAGATCCACCACGTTACTTCCGACAACCGGCACGCCCTCGTGTACCAGTTCACCGCGAGCGGTCCACGTGATGTCTCTCTTGAGATGCTCCATCAAACGGCTGGCTTTGGCCTGC
Organism: Lamellibrachia columna; assembly: GCA_963662155.1. Classification (NCBI taxonomy): domain Eukaryota; kingdom Metazoa; phylum Annelida; class Polychaeta; order Sabellida; family Siboglinidae; genus Lamellibrachia; species Lamellibrachia columna. The sequence continues at coordinate 27,961,507 of OY759263.1, read as the reverse complement.
ATGGTCCTGGGTACGGTGGCCAAGACGGTGGCCTCCAGTCCGCTAATAGGAGCGCGGACTGCACCCTCCGACCCCGACTCCGACGCCACCTCCGACTCGTTCACCGTGACCACGCGTAGCGGTTCCTTGATGCGTTTAGTGGCCAAGACGTTGTACCGCTGCAACACCTGATTATACAGGGTCACCTTGGTCCCGTCGTCTAGGTCCGTTCTATCTAGGATGGTCTTCATCTCGTCATCGAGGGCTTGCACCTTCTTGCCTAAGGTGTCGGTCGCGGGTGGGGGTGGGGGTGACCGAAGCGTGTCCAACAGGCGCGGGTCCACCAAGGCCATCTTGCGTGCGTGTTCCATGTATCTACCGTTGGGTCAGCACCTGTTGGAGCAAGGGTATCAAGACCGAACTTGCCAACGGTACTAGGAAGGCCGATAGGAAACCGCCGCTCTGTCCCGCGCCAACCTGCGGTTGCAGCAAGATGCGTCTTCTTCTGGCAGCGAGCGTTCGTCTATTAGCCAACTCGCGTAACTTCGCCTTGTATTTATGCAATCGTCGCCTCTGTAAAGCGGTCAATGGAATGTTTTTTGTTAGTATGTTGTAGGCACACTCGGCTAGTGCACACAGCAGATCGGCGTCGGCGTTGGCGATGATGGCCTTTTTAATTTTGTTGTTCTTGACTCTGGCCAGAGCCTGTATGCACACGATGTGTCTCTTCACCAGGGTAGACATGATGCGAATGAAGAGACTATCCACACACTCGGTCGTTTTATACCTTCGGCAGGTACACGTACTGAACACCGTCGTCTGGAAAGATGGCCGTGCGCAGACGCATGTCCTCGGGCGTGTCCTGTTTGAGATCGACCAATAGATAACCGTACGGTACCGCCGTGGCGTCTTTAAACGCCTCTTGCACGAACTTGCCGCGTCCCGGATACATCTGCCGAGCCAAGGTCGCCATCTGCGATGCGTCACGTGGATTCTTGAACACCACCATGTACTGCGAATTCAGACTGATGGTGCGACTCTCTTTGTTTTTAGGGAACAGGTTCTGTACGAGATACAGCACGGACGTGTTCCTGTGGTGACTTTGTTTAGTGAACAACGTCGTGACCCGTTCGTCCGTTTCTGCCATGAGATCGTCTATGACGATGAGGTTCCTCGTTGTCGGATCGAACATGGCCGCCGTCGGTAACCCTTCCTCGAATCGCACGTGACCCAAGTTCGTCGTTGCGTAAGCCTCTTGCCATTCTCCGTAACACCACGTTATTTGTTCGGGCGGTGGATCGATCATCGCAGCGGCGTGACGCAACATACGCGTCACGAAAGTACTCTTGCCGCACCCCGTCGGTCCGGCGACGATGCACGTGAAGGGGTGTTTCCATCGTGCATCCATGATTGCGTATGAAACGTGTGCAGCGTGCATCGCCTTTTCTACACGTCCACCGGACCCGTGGTCACCCCATCCTCGTGCACCACGCGTTTGGCGTAAAAGAAGGTGAGTGCCTGCACGTACGTCATCACGGTAGATTTATGCACCCGGAAACCACGGTTCGATCCACCTCCGCTCCGACGATTGGTGAGCACCGCCAGGAACGCGTCCTTGTCGATGGTGTTGTGCCGTTTGCTCAGTCCTTTGGTGCTGTACTTGTCGGTGGCTCCGAAACAATAGTACGTCTTGCTACACAACCCCACGAACCCGGCACCGGACCACTCGACCTTGAACAGACCCGGTGTCCTCTTGTCGAACGCTCGTCGCGCCTTACAGCACGCCTCGTCTCCGACCCACGGTCGATTGGCGAGACGACAGCGCACGTAGTCGTTCCGATGGTCGTCGCAACATTCGGACGGGAGCCATTCGGAACGATGTCGGAAATAATGTTCTCGTAGTTTCGGGGTCACGAGGTCGTCGACGGACTCGCCGGCCAAGGCTAAATAGGCACTATCTGTATCCATCTCGCAGTACTCGAACAGAGGGCGCTCCACGTATCTGATGATGAAGTCGTAATAGAACTGCAACATGCGCATCTTGGCGTACTGCAGAACGAAGAATCCCACGTGTACGGGTAGGGTGTACTTGACGGTTTTCTTGTTCAACTCTATCTCGTACGCATCGTCGACGACGATCTCGAGTTGTCGGAACCGTTTATCGTTGACCAGGAGCGATGCCGCCTTCTCCGTGCAGTAGCTGACGTCACGATGTCGGTCAACGTTGGTGATGGTCTTTCCGTAGCCCGAGTTCCCCAGCAACTTCATGGTGTCCGCGATGATGGTCTTGTCTTGGTGAACGTCGCCCTCGCGTCGGGCCTTGGACACTGCATCGCCGAACCGCCGGAAACACGGAATAGGATCGTATTCGATGACCTGGTACACGTGCAGTACCTCGAGACCGTGGTCCAGATACCATCGCAGCAGTGGCGTTGCGAGCAGTATCTTATCGCCGCAATAACTACCCACGAGCATGCGTCGCGGAGTCTTCATGATGTCGTGTTCTTCGGCGTATCGGCGCATGAACGGCCCGAGATCCTCGCGTATCAGACTGATGTTCTTGAACACGGGCTGCATCTCGGCAAAGTGCGCGCGCAATTCTTCCGGTACGCGTATGTCGCACTCGATCATGCCGAACACGGTTCCTGCACGTACTCCGTTCAGGATCTGTTGTGACGTCATCGTCCATCGCACGTGTCGACGTCGGGGAAATGCTGCATCCACACACTTGCGTACGGCCGGGGTTCGTCTCATCTCTTTCCACTCGCATTCCCACAACTCGACGACTGTGACAAAGTGTCGTAGGTAGGCGGTGGTCTTTCGGGTCGCGGCGAGTAGTTCCGCCATTGGTCTCCCGTTGACGGCGTTCACCTCGTCACGGTTGCACGAGCAACCGTGAAAAAAGCACCCTTGGAACTGATAAGCCGTCTTCGTCTCGCTGCACCATCCGTCCACCCGATGTTTGCCTATTCTCTTCTCTCGTCCGTTGATCTGATGCCGTATGGAACGTCCCGTGCGTTCGGATTCCCACGTCAACCATTCTCCAGCCATCTGTCCGTACAGCTGCGCCGATTCGGGGCGGAAGTCCTTCTCTGCTCGTCGTCGCGTGTACCATCCCATAGGCATGTCTTGCATGAGCGACCACAGGTACAGTGCGTTCGCATCGTATCCGACGATCGCTCGACAAGGACGAGCCGCCTCTCCGTACTCGTTCTGACGTAGCGTGGTGACCCCTTTCTCGTGATAGCGATGAAAGATGATCGAAGGCCCGCCTACAATGTTCGCTTTGACGAGGTCGTGCAGGTCTTTATTCTTCTCGTTGAAGATGGTAAAGTAGGTCTTCTCTGGAAGGTCGTTGAACAGGTACAGCAGGGTCAGACCAGGTACGCTGATACCTTGCTTGAACATGTCTATTCCCCGTTGTCGATAGAACGCGAACTGTCTGTCGATGGCCTGTAGAAAGGGAACCACGTCCCTGTTGTTGTACCAGACGAGAAAGTCCTGCAACGTCGTCATGCCATTGACGCGCCAGGCCTCCTGACAACCGGCGTAATCCTCGTCTGAAATACCTTCGTTCTTCAGTCGACTGAAGAAGGCCTCTTTCGGTGGAAGTGCGGTGTCGTCGAGTCTCTCCAGACGGTCCATGTACTCGTACGGGAAATGACCTTTCGTCACCTCGCATCCGTACGCTTTCAGATACTTGTCGTAGCTGAACCCGGGGGCTATGTAGTTGATCATGTCTAGGAATTTCAGCTGATCCGTCGAAAGACACATGAAAGTGTTGTTGCGTTTGATGACGAACATTGCCCCGACGCCGTCGTTCTCTTCTGTCTTGTTGCCCTCTTGCTCCCTCTCGTCCTCGTCCTCGGCTTCGTCTTGTTCCACGGTCTTTGAAGTCGTCAGGAAGTACGGTATGAGGAACTGTTTGATGGCATTGAGATCATACTTCCCCGAATTGAACCCGATGACAGGTAACTGCCGCATCCATCCATACAGTTGTCCCATCAGCGTTTTGTACGGATTGGTTGCCGGTCGAGCTTTCTTCTTCTCGGTGGTCTCTCGTGCAGCTGCCTCCCGTGCAGCTGCCTCCCGTGCGTCCCATTTCGTCAGCTCTTCTGCTAGTTGGTCCAACACATGATCGTATGAGTCTTTGATCTTGTCGTACGCAGCCTCGCTCATCGATTGCAGGATAGTCATCATGGTGCTCACCAACTTGTTGGTGTCTCCGTCCGTGACGATGCATGTCACCTGTTCGTGTCCGGGTACGTTGGATGCCACGCTGACGCTCAGCGGGACGTGACGCGCAACCCAGTGAACCTGGGCACTGTCAGACGGAAGGTGTTCGGTGTCGAACCAACACTCGAAGTCGAAGGTGGCTCGGTACGGATAGTACTGCAACGCTTCGGCCACTCGGATGTTCTCGTCTGCCAGACGTTCGAACACCGATGGAGTCGAATGGTACACGCCACCAGGATAGACTCGGCGCACACCCCCCGTACACGTGCTCTCGTGGTTGCGTAGATGCCATGCGTCTTTCCACAAAGAGTCACCGCACTTCCGACATCTGTACGAGTGACAATACATGCGTCTATCCTGGATGAGGGAAAAATGTGTCCCGTGAAGATTGAGGTAGAGTGTGTCAGGGTACTTACGTACCGAGCGACGAACGAGTTCTGCAGTTGGCTCTCCATCTTCTCCATCCGGTTTTACGAGACTGTACACGCACACATTCGTTTGGAACGTGGTCTCGACACGATAGAGGTCGTCCATCGTGACCCCGGCAAATGCTTTCATGGGTACGCCGTCTTGGACGTAAGTCTCGTACAGCGTCTTCACAGCTGGTTCCAATCGACGACTTTCACATCCACGATGCAGGGCCAGACATCGGAAGAGACACAGGTTGTCACTGTACCTCTTGGCATGAATGGGCTCCTTTTCCAATCCGATGACGGCTTTGTTCTTCTTGATGTACATTGGAAGGTCGGTCATTCCTACACATCCTATCGGGTGATCGATGATGCGATTGACGAAAAATGTGACATTGGTCACGAGTTCGCACACCCACGCCGAATCCGGTCTTTGATTGATGGCCCATTGCAAGACGTCGGTTTCTCGGATGCGTTCGAGGAACTTATCAAAGTCCTTGCTGTTGGTGATGAGACTGGGCTCGTCCAGGTAGCGTCCACAGCAGTTGCACGAGGGATGGTAGTACTTGTATTGACCCGTGTTCTTGTTCCTCAGAATGAACCCGTAACTGAGGTTAATCTTGAAAGCGTTGGTCTGTTCCTGGAACACGTTCTTCAACGGCGTCTCTAGAACGGTCGTGTCTAGCGTCGTTAATCTGTAATCGTACCTGCACTGGAGAGGACCTCTCGTTACACGTGTCCGTATGGTCGACCAGTGCGCTCGTACGACATCTAACAGTTCCGTCGACAGGTTGTCGGCGAAGGGGAGTCGAGCAGGTGGGTCTATGGGGTCTGCGTCAGTAACGAGTGGATGGTGGGGTGTGGTGGCTTCCCTGATTGATCTCTTCGGCGATGGTGGCTTCGTGACGTCGTCGTCGGTACATGCTTTTCGTGCGTGGATGGTCAGGTTATGGAGTCTAGTGAACTTCTTTCCACATTTCGCACATGTGTACACTTTGGTCTGTTTTCTATTACTTCTACTGCTACTGCTGCTGCTGCTACTGCTAAGACGACATACGGACCTCACATGTTGTTGCAGATCGTCCCATCTCTCAAACGTTGCATCGCATTTACACGAATATTTCGTTCGCTTTGCCTGGTCGCTAGGTGGCACCTCTATTGGTTGCGCCGCCGCATACGTGTGTTCGTTCACTGTTGCATGACTCGCTAGGTGTCGTTTTAGCGCTGCATAAGTATCGAGCACAAGTCCGCAGTGACGACATTGGTGACGTTTCATGGCGCTCTACGTATCTACAACTGAGAGACAGCGCTCCTTAGTACAGCTATATAGTACGTGTGGTAGTGGTGGTGGTGGTGGTGGTGGTGGTGGTGGTGGCTGTGGTGGTGGCTGTGGTGGTGGTTGGTGCATGGTGAAGGGTGTATGACCTAAGGTGTGATCCTGTGGTATTGGCTACTGTGTGTCCACTATCGATGGCTACGGGTTCTCTTTCCACTATGTAGACCGTGGCAACACCACTGACAACACGTTTCATTCATTGTATGACGTTTTATTGAGTATATAGACATATACATAATATACATATACATATACATATATACACGGTTAGACTTATATAATTACTATGACGACTTTAAGGTTTGTGGGAATGTTACATCCGCGACAGTGACCTCTAGCTTACGATCGGTTATCGATACGCCAGTGGCTAGTTCCATGGTTATTAACTTGTGGGCTTTTACACCACGACAGAGGTTACGTACAATGATGATGATGAATACTATATAAGTCTGTAGGTATATATATATATATATATATATAGACATTACTCTATGTCATGCAACTACAAGCATACAATAAAAGAGAGAGAGCGACTACTGTTATTCCGTTGCAAACGGTGCTTCTTAAAATGCGGGGGTTTCAACCATAAAATCAATAATTCCCTGTAATAAACTATGTAATGCGCGTGTCCTCTCGGCTCGTGCTAGTACGGGTGCCTCCTCCTCTTTCACCTCCTCCTTCACCTCCTCCTCCTACATAAAGAAATAGACCTATTGTTCATCGTGTGTCGATATGATATATTCTATTAGTAGCACTATTAATTGACGGCTTGCTCGCCTACGCGCTTCAATCGGTAGCATAGGTACGTCATCATCATCATCCTACAGAACAAATTAAAAGATACTAATATTCCACTCCATATTACGTAATACAACAACAACTACTACCTACTAACTCGGTTATGTTTACTAATAATAATATTGTGTTGACGACGTCATATACGTGGCGTTCAATACTCTAGATCGCTTCCGAATGCTGGCTGGGAGTACGGGTGCCTCGTCGTCGTACACTTCATTCTACATAACAAGAACAATAATACAACTACTACTACTACTACTACTACTACTGTTCATCACATACTACTTTTCATCACATACTACTGTTCACCGTGGTTGACGGATAGCACAACGCACGTATTTCTTTATTATTTCTTGGTACTGTGCCGACAGCATAGTGACAGCCAGTGATCGGCATACGTCCACAGTTACCTCTTCCACCGTCGATGGGGCGGATATCCGCCACTGGTGAGCTATTAAATATGCTATGTGTGTTTGCATTGCGAGAACACACACCTTTCTCGGATCTTCTTCTTCTGTGGTCGACGTCGACGGCTTCGGGTCCTCGATGGTTGTTGTCGTCGTCGTCGACGGCTTCGGGTCTTCGACGGTCGACGGCTTCGGGTCCTCGACGGTCGACGGCTTCGGGTCCTCGACGGTCGACGTCGACTGAGTGATCATCATCGGGTGTGTTTTAGTGTTTTGATCCGGTATCCGGATGTGTTCGCCGTCTCCTGTCACAACGACGGTTTCATCCGGGAATACATACAGTCTCGGTATTGTCATGTCTTCGTGTGTGCTTTGTGTCAGTGGTGGTGGCGATGCAGGACTAAATGTAAAATTGTCATCGTTCTCTTTCTCGTGAGCGGGGGATGAGGCGATAGCATCCTCGTCGACGTCATCGTAGTAATGAGGGGGGGGTGTTGAGGATGGAATAATCGACGACAGTCGAGTCAGAGTCAGAGTCAGACAACGACTCCACAGGTCCCCACGGTAGCTCCGCCAACGCCTCCTGTTTTGCTGGTGGCGCTGAGACGATAGCATCCTCATCCTCTTCATGATGGTAATGAGGGCGGGTTCTGGTGATAACTACACACTCCGACTCCGACTCCGACTCCGACGAGGATTGATAGAGCGGTCCCCACGGTAGCTCCAACGCCTCCTGGTTTGGTGGTGGCGAGTCGCAGCGGTACTTCACCACCACCGCTCTGGTGTCGCCATCTGCTGGGGCTGTTCTCTGTCTTTTCCGCGATGGCGTCACCTCGTCCTCGTCATCGGCGTCGTACAGGTCCGTCAGCTGTCGTTTGTACGCTCTCTGCAGCTGCGTCAGACCCATCTATTGAACAGAAAGAACTAGTCACATTCGACATATTCATCCGCGTCGCCCTGTATATCGTTGTATCTTTCGTACATACTCTTTCTAACCAATTCTGTCACTTGGTTACGCCATGTCATATTCCCACACGTTGCGATGACATCTATAGATAACCACCGCAAGACGTGCATGACCATGCTGGCCGATGGTACGTAACGATCCTTATCGTCATTTAAATTCATTATGCGTTCCACCTCGTCACTGGCATATCGCACGCTGGCGACCTCTAGTGTCTTATAGAAAATATTTTCATTCGTCATGGCTTCGGCTCGATCCCGTATCCTATCTAAACCACTCACCGTGGCCTCCATATCATCGCTACTGCTACTGCTAATGCTAATGCTATCCTCCCCCTCGTCATCTGATATTTTAATTAATGATGGCGGTGAACAGCTGTCCGCAGAGGAGGAGAATAGTATCTCCGAACTATTAGCATGTAACCATTCCATTACCTTAGAGTGGCTCTCAACGTCGATGACGTCACTACTGCTTCCGGTAGCAACTGCAGTAGCTACAGCAGCGACGGTAGCGCCAGCCTGTCAACAGAATGATTCACACTGTTACTACTTCCAAGTCTGACACCGTGTAATTTACATACTGTCCCGCCTCGCGTTTCCGAATGGTCACCATGACTTGGGCCCCCCGCAAAATGTCCAGTGCTGCATACCGCTCGGCATCTGTCTTCATGGTCATGTATTCGTTAGCCGTGAATCCCAACACCTGGACAGCCTTGGCATTAAATAGCGTTGCCCACACTTCACTGCCGATGGCGTCTTGTAGGAGGATACGCATAGCGAACTGATACACTACACCACGCTGCCATCGATGGATAAGACACACAAAGCCATTGTTTTCGGGACTCACACGTTTGTTACACTGCTGACATGATGGATATACTATATATTTATCTTGAACGGCACATTGTACTATGGTTAACGGCCGTCTAAATATATAGGTACCGTTACATACCTCCTTCTCGAGTTGGCTGACTGACATCATCTCGGTTTGTTGAGCGGCCATTTTCGTTCTCTGCTGATGCTGGTAGTAAGTATAGACGTGTGCTGTGGATCGGAGTGCGGTTGTGTGCCTCGTTCACTCTGCGTCGGGTTTATATACACCTCCCACTGTCTATGGCGCGCTTTCTTATCACCAACCCTTGGTCGAGCGCGTGATGCTGCTGCTCGATGTGTGCTATCTCGCTGTACTCTGTTCATCGGTCTTGTGATCGTCTGGCGGGAGTATTGCGCAATCGAATGACCTCGCGTACTCGCATTAATATATGCCCTAGCATGTTCTGACCGGCTTGACCACTGTATGTCAGTGCGCCCCAGTATCCTTCCCGACTCCTGACCCATTCATTCAGCTGGGAATACCCAGTGTCTACCAGTCGTTTACGTAGGGTTGGATCGCGATATTTAACAGCAACTAACGCATACATTAGTGAATATCGTTGTTGGTTCCATTCAGCGCGTAACTGTTCCTTTTCTCGTATGCTCTTGCTGAGATGTTTCGCCTGTAGACCCGTGCGCGTGGACAGCATTTTTTCTGCAGTCTGCATGTCGCCATGATGCATGCATTTCCGCCATTGGTAGGCACTTTCGACACTGGTAAATTGTCTATTCCACACGTGTATCCTGCACGCGTAGAAATTGGACAGGAAATGTCTGCCACCTCTAAACTTTATAGGATGGTTCATGGTGACTTTATGACGTTAAAATGTACAGTTACTGTCTTAACTACACGCCGTTCTAGCACTGTCGAGTACATAACCCCCCACTTTTTCCTTGCGTGATGGATGCCCGGTGTCGGTAGGCTGACAGTTGCCGGCCGCTTATCTGTTTTCTGATTAGTGTGGTATTGTTCCGAGGCTGACGTCAGTTGTCTGGCTTATTTCTAGCATGCTATATAAGTCGGCTGAGATCGTCGTGTCGTCATCACAACCGCCATTGCATTCGACGTCGACAACCTTCATTCACCATGCCTGTACTGCAAGTCCGAGATTTTGCCAATTTGTTGGTCATTTTGGAGGTGCTTCCTCTAATGCGTAGTGTGTGAGTATGTCTTTTATTTATTTATTTATTTATTTATTTATTTATTAATATTATACTTTCATAGCTCTACATAGTTCTACATAGCTCATACCTGTTTTTTCAATTTACATACTGTTCTATCGTTCCTGTGTATACATGTCTCGCTAAGTGTTCGTCGGGTCCACGTTCCAAGTTCCATATGTTGTGGCTTGCCGAGCGATAACGTCTGCCAGTCGATCGGTTTCGTATTACCTATCTCTCTCGTTGCTTGGTTACGTCTGTTATATATAGATGCCTATGCATGTTCTCACTCTGATTGTATCCTTTACTTACAGCATAGCTCGCTTTTACTGGGCATGCGTGCTGATGGAGCTGATGGATGTGAGCGTACAGCGCCGGAGATGTCAAGCAGCCGTGATCTTTCGGGAACAACTACACGACGCCGATCTCTTCACCGCATTCGCCGAGCATGCCAGCCGTTGGCGCCATGTCATGTCGGACATCTGTTTCCACTACGGCCCTGGATTTCGTGCTCCCTCGACCACGCAGGAGTCGTGGGACGATGAAGTCGACCTCGCCGACAACTATGACGCCGATTTCCGTGCCGCTTTCCGTGCCCATATGACGCACTGGGAGATTGTGATGAACGAATTACGCCTAATACACGCCCCATCTCCCACACCTATTCTCTGTCACCTTCACCGAGGCCCAATTCATCATGCATCACTGTTCCGTCGCCGTCGATCTGTGTCTCTCCGAATATCGTTAGCACGCAAAATGACTGCTCGTTGCGTGCGCCAATCACTATTGCACGCATTCAACACCACTCCTTGAACACTTATATCCACGAACATTTATTATTCTTCTTCTTCTTATTATTATTATTATTATTATTATTATATCTACTATAGTTTTCTTTATATTGTACTTGTGATTTTTCATGTATTAAATTTTGCATCAACTCATATTCACGTCTTGTATTGCATTCTTGTTCCAACTGCGTGTTGGCATATTATATTTTACACATAGTCCATTTTCGTCCTGCTACATTTTATTTAACGAACGGTCCGATTTCCGTCGTCCAGCGGTTATATTGTAGCCATGCTTGTCGGCTACTTATTAACTATTACACATTCGTCTTATCTTTATCGGTTTTAATTTTATCACGTCTTATGTTCACTCCATATAACCGGCTATAACACGCCTCGGTCCCACATCAATGTCGTCACTGCAACATAGTTGCTGTTTATCACTTCTTAGCTCAGCTAACTTGCTACATTGTACAGATTAGCGTCCTTTGATCTCGCGCTATGGCTCACAGCTGGATAAACGCTTCGGCTTACAGTTAACTCCAGTCGTTCGGACGTCCAGTTGACATTAGCTAGCCACTCGGACTGGTCACTCCGTCAGGGTCGAGGTCACGGTCACGTGTTTACGTGGGTGAGTGGGTGGGTGGGTGGGTGGGTGGGTGGGTGGTGGGTGGGTGATATTACGTGTATTTTCTTTGTTCCTATGTCCACCATCGATGACTATGGTCAATGTTCGTTCCTCCTCCAGTCGCTAGGGGCGCTTACGTCACGCACGCTCGGCTACCACCGCCAGGGGGCGCTCTGACGCTCTCTGATTGGCTGCGCGCACTCATTAGCGGTGGGCGATATTAGGGTGGTTTGCCTTTGATGTTCCTTTGATGTCTGGGTCACGTGACTTTGCATGCAATTTGAGGTCTCAGAAACCTCCGCTTACTACTAGCGTGCACCAGTCACACACTTGGTCTCTGCAAGCTAAAATACTCACTACGTCTTCTCTTGCACGGTCACAACTTATCATTTTTCAGGTTAGTTTATTCGCTTTGCATCTCGGGCGTCAAACTTTCATCTACGACCCCATGCACTGTCGGGTCGTCTCAGTTTATGTTTTTCGAAATTCAGCCCGCCATTTCCCCTTCTACGAACTATCGAATTACCCTTTCTATTTATTACGTCATGCATGACAAATACCATCATACAAGGCACCGTTGGGGGAGCAAGAAGACGAGGACGACAGAGGAAGAGGTGGGAGGACAACATCAAAGAGTGGACAGTCCTGGACTTCTCAGAGACACAAAGGGCGGCAGACGACAGGAAGAAGTGGAGACAGCTGGTTTCAAGGTCATCGGTGGTGCCCCAACGACACTCCGGGTTACGGGATTGATGATGGCGATGATGATTTATTACGTACAACTGGCCGCAACGCTACGCAAACAATTACGTACAACTGGCCGCAACGCTACGCAAAAAATTATGTACAACTGGCCGCAACGCTACGCAAACAATTACGTACAACTGGCCGCAACGCTACGCAAACAATTACGTACAACTGGCCACAACGCTACGCAAACAATTACGTACAATTGGCCACAACGCTACGCAAACAATTACGTACAACTGGCCACAACGCTACGCAAACAATTACGTACAACTGGCCGCAACGCTACGCAAACAATTACGTACAACTGGCCACAACGCTACGCAAACAATTACGTACAACTGGCCGCAACGCTACGCAAACAATTACGTACAACTGGCCACAACGCTACGCAGACAATTACGTACAACTGGCCGCAACGCTACGCACACAATTACGTACAACTGGCCGCAACGCTACGCAGACAATTACGTACAACTGGCCACAACGCTACGCAAACAATTACGTACAACTGGCCGCAACGCTACGCAGACAATTACATACAACTGGCCACAACGCTACGCAAACAATTACGTACAACTGGCCGCAACGCTACGCAAACAATTACGTACAACTGGCCACAACGCTACGCAGACAATTACGTACAACTGGCCGCAACGCTACGCAGACAATTACGTACAACTGGCCGCAACGCTACGCAGACAATTACGTACAACTGGACACAACGCTACGCAAACAGTTACGTACAACTGGCCGCAACGCTACGCAGACAATTACATACAACTGGCCGCAACGCTACGCAGACAATTACGTACAACTGGCCATAACGCTACGCAAACAATTGCGTACAACTGGCCACAACGCTACGCAAACAATTGCGTACAACTGGCCACAACGCTACGCAAACAATTACGTACAACTGGCCACAACGCTACGCAAACAATTACGTACAACTAGCCACAACGCCACGCAAACAATTACGTACAACTGGCCACAACGCTACGCAAACAATTACGTACAACTGGCCACAACGCTACGCAAACAATTACGTACAACTGGCCACACCGCTACGCAAACAATTACGTACAACTGGCCGCAACGCTACGCAAACAATTACGTACAACTGGCCACAACGCTACGCAAACAATTACGTACAACTGGCCGCAACGCTACGCAAACAATTACGTACAACTGGCCACAACGCTACGCAGAAAATTACGTACAACTGGCCGCAACGCTACGCAGACAATTACATACAACTGGCCGCAACGCTACGCAAACAATTGCGTACAACTGGCCACAACGCTACGCAAACAATTACGTACAACTGGCCACATCGCTACGCAAACAATTACGTACAACTGGCCACAACGCTACGCAAACAATTACGTACAACTGGCCACAACGCTACGCAAACAATTACGTACAACTGGCCACAACGCTACGCTAACAATTACGTACAACTGGCCACAACGCTACGCAAACAATTACGTACAACTGGCCACAACGCTACGCAAACAATTACGTACAACTGGCCACAACGCTACGCAAACAATTGCGTACAACTGGCCACAACGCTACGCAAACAATTGCGTACAACTGGCCACAACGCTACGCAAACAATTGCGTACAACTGGCCACACCGCTACGCAAACAATTGCGTACAACTGGCCACAACGCTACGCAAACAATTGCGTACAACTGGCCACAACGCTACGCAAACAATTGCGTACAACTGGCCACAACGCTACGCAAACAATTACGTACAACTGGCCACAACGCTACGCAAACAATTACGTACAACTGGCCACAACGCCACGCAAACAATTACGTACAACTGGCCACAACGCTACGCAAACAATTACATACAACTGGCCACAACGCTACGCAAACAATTACGTACAACTGGCCACAACGCTACGCAAACAATTACGTACAATTGTTGACAACGTCGTGCGCCAAGAGGCAATTAAGTGGATTCTACACACACTTATACACAACATGCATAAATTTACGTGCGTGCGTCGTGGTTAAATAAATTTTGTTCTTTCAGTCATTGTCAGCACACAACTCGTTGGCTGAGCCATCGTTACGAGCCGCCCGAGCGTTGTTACAGTTGTAACAACTTGTCCCAATACAATTGTAACAACTTGCCCAAACATAATTTTTGCATTTCAGTTTAACTTCTATTTCATAACCCCATAACCCCTTACACTATATAATAGACATGTTTCAAGTTTCTTTCACGAAACCTAAAAATGGCTGCGGTAGATGATATTATGTGGACATACCAAACAAGTTTTACGTGGTTAAAATGTCATTTTTTTCCACACCCCATTAATATCGTCTTCTTAACTCCCGATTGTTGGGCAGTGTGTCTGTTGATAGACTTCCAACCAACTACTGTCGATGGTGATTCCATATGTGAGCTGTGTTTTCGTAAAACGACTATGTAACACCTTGCCCCTGTATCACCCCTACGTCGCAATCTCGAAAGATACTGACTGGCAGCACCAAGTACCAAGGCATAGATGGTTATTTCTGTGACAATGTTGTGTATCCTGACATATTACAGTCACGTACGCACTACCAAGTTATCCCGTCCGGGTGATAGACATTCTGCTAGTATATGCAATTGTGAATCGTAATAAGTATCATTCTTTTTGTATATCACTTTTAATGTTGCTCATTTGTAGGTAATCCAGTGGAAAGGTCAAAACTCGAGTTCGTCAGCATACAGTACACTGTATACACTGTATACAGTGTATACGCTGTATACGCTGTATACAGTGTATACGGAAAGCCAACTTATACTGCCGACGTAAGCGAACGTTTATCCGACAGTCATAAACTCGGGTAGTCAAACTGCCGACGGCTTGCCGACGGTTTGCCGACGGTTTGCCGACGGCTTGCCGACGTATAGCCGTGATATGGCAGACGACGCACGGAATACAGGTGTAGACATCACGTCGAGGAAACGATCCCCACAGTTCCGACGTCCTGCGGAAAGAGCAATCGGCCTAATGCCAGTTTGCTAACGTTCGGAATACGAACGAAATTTTACTGTCGTGCAATTGGCTTTCGTTTTGCAGATGTAGACTCAGTTTCGGGCAGTCTTGACGGGTAACGATGGCGTCTTGCCGAAGCAGCTGTTATGTTGCGGACAATCGGGATCCCGACGCAGCCATTGTGGCGGGCTAATGGTGCTTGGAACGCACATGTCTTCCTGAAGATGTCGGACAACTGTCGACCAGACTTGTCGACGGAGCCGTTATGTCGGGCAACTGTCGACCAGACTCGGCTGTGATGTCGGGCAACTGTCGACCAGTCTTATCGACGGAGCCGGTATGTCGGACAACTGTCGACCAGACTGTGTTGTAATGTCAGACAACTGTTGACCAGTCTTGTCGATGTAGCCATTATTTCGAGCAACTGTCGACCAGACTAGGCTGTAATGTCGGGCAACTGTCGACCAGTCTTCTCGACAGAGCCGTTATTTCGAGCAACTGTCGACCAGACTAGGCTGTAATGTCGGGCAACTGTCGACCAGTCTTCTCGACAGAGCCGTTATGTCAGGCAACTGTCGACCAGACTAGGCTGTAATGTCGGGCAACTGTCGACCAGTCTTCTCGACAGAGCCGTTATGTCAGGCAACTGTCGACCAGACTAGGCTGTAATGTCGGGCAACTGTCGACCAGTCTTCTCGACAGAGCCGTTATGTCAGGCAACTGTCGACCAGACTAGGCTGTAATGTCGGGCAACTGTCGACCAGTCTTCTCGACAGAGCCGTTATGTCAGGCAACTGTCGACCAGACTGGGCTGTAATGTCGGGCAACTGTCGACCAGTCTTGTCGACGGAGTCGTTATTTCGAGCAACTGTCGACCAGACTGGGTTGTAATGTCGGGCAATGGTCGACAGAGCCGTTATGTCGGGCAGCCACTGTCTTGTCGTAGCATAGGGGAGACCGGGGCTATGAGAAAGTAACGGATATGTTGGACAACCGACGGTCGGAATGCCGACGTATCGCCGAAGTAGCGGTAATTTCAGGCAAGCGACACGCGGAGAACCGATGTTTTGCCAACGGCACTTGTGAAATGTGGTGCGTTCCACATGAATTGCTATGAGTATTTACAGTTGTTGTTATTATATTTTTTACGTAGTTATACCTTTTTCGATTGTTTGCATTCGTAACTTTCTAATATAATTTTAAAATTTCTAGCAATATTCTTTGGTGACAGAGTGAGTGATTGAGTGATTGGTTGATTGCTGGCCTACCTACCTACCTACGGATTGATAATGTCAGGCCACCGACGGTCAGAGTACCGATGTTTTGCGGTGGTTCCTCGGATGTTCCGATGCTTTTGCCAAAGTAATTACAATATCGGAACCTACCCTACGTTTTGCCTATAACTGGTCGTAGTGGCGAGGTTCGAATAATAATATTCTCTCGTGATATTAAGGTCGGAGCCAGATTCAAGGGAAGCGAAGATATACCCTAAGCGGATAATCAGATGGGTTATGATTGATTTTGTGGGGGCCACTTTTTGTGGACGGAGTGCATGGTACGAGTGTACCTGTTGTACCACGGCTAATCTAGCACTGCACACGCATGATACGAGTGTACCTGTTGTACCATGGCTAATCTAGCACTGCACACGCATGATACGAGTGTACCTGGTGCTCACTGGTTTATGATCAGTCAGACGTGACGCACACTGGATTATGGTCCGTTAGACGTGATGCTAACTGGTCTATGATCAGTCAAACGTGATGCACACTGCTCAATGGTCCGTCAGATGTGATGCTAAATGGTCTATGGTCAGTCAGGCGTGGTGCTCACTGGTCTATGGTCAGTCAGACGTGATGCTCACTGGTCTATGATCAGTCAAGCGTGATGCACACTGGTCAATGGTCCGTCAGATGTGATGCTAAATGGTCTATGATCAGTCAGGCGTGGTGCTCACTGGTCTATGGTCAGACAGACGTGATGCTCACTGGTCTATGGTCCGTCAGGCGTGATGTTCACTGGTCTATGGTCAGTCAGCCGTGATGAACACTGGTCTGTGGTTCATCAGACGTGATGCTAACTGGTCTATGGTCAGTCAGACGTGATGCACACTGGTATATGGTCAGTCAGGCGTGATGTTCACTGGTCTATGGTCAGTCCGCCGTGATGCACACTGGTCTGTGGTTCGTCAGACGTGATGCTAACTAGTCTATGGTCAGTCAGACGTGATGCACACTGGTATATGGTCAGTCAGGCGTGATGTTCACTGGTCTATGGTCAGTCAGCCGTGATGCACACTGGTCTGTGGTTCGTCAGACGTGATGCACACTGGTATATGGTCAGTCAGGCGTGATGTTCACTGGTCTATGGTCAGTCAGACGTGATGCACACTGGTCTGTGGTTCGTCAGACGTGATGCTAACTGGTTTATGGTCAGTCAGACGTGATGCACACTGGTATGTGGTTCGTCAGACGTGATGCTAACTGGTCTATGGTCAGTCAGACGTGATGCACACTGGTATATGGTCAGTCAGACGTGATTCACACTGGTCTTTGGTTCGTCAGACGTGATGCTAACTGGTCTATGGTCAGCCAGACGTGATGCACACTGGTATATGGTCAGTCAGGCGTGATGTTCACTGGTCTATGGTCAGTCAGACGTGATGCACACTGGTCTGTGGTTCGTCAGACGTGATGCTAACTGGTATATGGTCAGTCAGGCGTGATGTTCACTGGTATATGGTCAGTTAAGCGTGATGTTCACTGGTCTATGGTCAGTCAGCCGTTGTGCTCACCGGGCTACATTCACAAGCGTGATACTCAACCAGGTTATGTATCAACGAGCGTTTGCCATTAATGCCAATTAAATAAAACTGTGATATTTGTTTTATTAGCACAGCCTATGTACTGTTTATTGTCATATCCCTTCATACACACATGCATACATACATGCATACTCACACATACGCACGCGCCTCTCGCACGCACGCATACACACACACACACACACACACACACACACACACACACACACACACACACACAAACTGTTTGCTGCATATTTAGTACGTCTGACATATTTATAACCGTTTTTCTCTCCCATACTATTTCCACCTTTACTTCCACATAATTGGCTCGACAGCATGTCTTCACAGGGTGTGAACGCTGTGTGTCTGCGACGTGTCTCAACGTGACAAGAAACGAGCCTGAGCAAACTCACTCTACTAAATAGCTTCGGATTAATATTGTGAAAGCCGCTCCACCCAACACTAATCAGTTGCTTATAGTTCTCGCACTTGGATTGTTCCGTCGACTTGCCCAGTGTTGATTGCTAGTATTGTTACCTAACGATAATTATATGAAATTAAATACATTGCCACATATCCGATTAGCGACTGCCCAGAAATTGCCACTTTACACGGCATTCACGCATTTAAGTTAATTTTCTACACGCCTACACTACATTGTATTTTGTATGTTAGCTGTTTATATATTGTTTCGTGTTATTTGCAGTATTGCATTAGTCATGTGCTTTGAAGGTTAGCGTAAGCGGAACATGCACATCAAGCATGGAACACAAATATCCCAGTTATACATTACTATTAATCGATCTATTATTGGCTCGTGAATCTGATCACTTATGTTGTAATGTCAATCATACTGATATATTGTTTGCGATTAGGAAATATACTAAGCACAAAACCACAAGGCTACAACAGACGGTCGGAACTGTACAAATACAGCACATTCTGTCGGAGCTCCGTTTCGGCTGTTATTGAATGCCCACTCAGATTTACGGGACCGTGACGATTGTTTTCCAATTCACCAGAGCGTGGCCATTGTTTCAACATACGTCATTTCGTAGCTTGTTCTCCTCGGTGCCGGCCATTCAACGCAGTAACTCTAGAAAGCAGACCGAACGGTAAACCTTTCATGCAGAAATCAGCCACGCGTGACGTCTCCAACAGCGTCATATTGGTAAGTCAAAAATCATCAACACTTGCCTAATGTTTCACGGCGTTGATGTAACATTTTCACCTGCTATGAGGTGGGCAGTGGACCAATAGAAAAATCGGTTGTGGACGCTACGTCTGTGTCAGAAGTAGATGTCATCTTCGAAAATCGCTCTATATCGTGGACACCATCGCTGAAGCGTAGACCGTCGATCAGGGAGTAAACAACGCAGCGAAAGAAAACACAGTCAAGGCAGCAACACAGCGAAAGAAGCATAGTCAAGGCAGCCGACAACAACGCTGTAGTGTGATACCACCAAAATTTCGAAAGCCAGTTATTGTACTGTGAACCAGATTGAGAGGAATCGTGCTGAAGAATTACGGAAATGAGGGCGTTGGACGCTGCCTTCCGACGGATCTTATTCAAGAGATCTTCACAAGCTGGTAGGTGTATGAAACATAGTTCTTTACACACGATATACCAATATTTGTTTTGTTGAAGTGTAGCGTAGTGTAGCGAGTGTGCGTGTGTAATCATATATTTACAAACTATAATTGCTGTCTTTGTTTGATATATTGTTCCTCCTCTACGTGTGGTCTCTAGTTTGTTCGTGGTACTCGATTAGCCTGACAAACATAGATAATTGTGCATGCTATTTTGTAACGGTTTACTATTAAGAGAACACTCGTATTTCTAGAACTATCTTTCCAAAATACATTTAGCAGCGCAAACAACTCGGTGGCAATATATCCATATACCTTTTGACAAATGTGTTAAGATGAATGCAACCATTTCATGTAGTGAAACGTCAGGATTGATACAAAACAAGGAAATATGTACCACACGAAATTCTTAGAAATTGTTTGTTGTATTTTGCAATTATTCTAACAACCATTATGGTGTGTTTCTGCAACAGTGTAGCTAAATCAAAACTGTATCAGTAGTATAGCAGATTTATAATTCTGAGCCGTCCTGAAAATATAACCAGCACCCGTCTAACTGGCGTCTGTCGCGACTCGCAGTGAAGTATGATTGTCTGCGAGTTCCGTACTTACATATTCCATGCTGGCGTCTACTCAGCAAATTGCTGCCAGCACGAGCGTGTGGCTACACACACCCTTACGCAATATATGCTGGAGTGGCTGGGAATGTTTCTTTTGACTAAGTATAGCCCCTGTGACAAAGACAATGTAACACTGAAAGTGGTATATTTAGGAACGTGTTTCCCGTCGCTGGAATTAATTCGCAACACAGTTTGTGCAATACTTGTGAACTCATTGCAAATACTCGCAATACTACACACACTCGCACGCACGCACGCGTGTATGCATGCACGTGTTCGTACGTTCGCGCCTGTGCGTGAGTCCAAAAATGTACAAGCCCGGAACTGAAAATATTCACAAAAAGTTACACAACATTACACATTGTAAAATCAAAAGGGAGCTTCAAACAAGCCAATTTATTGAATTAAAACTATTAGTAGTAGCAGCAGCAGAAGTTGCAGCAGCAGTAGCAGTGGAAGTAGTAGTAGTAGTAGTAGTAGTAGTGGTAGTCGTAGTCGTAGTCGTAGTCGTAGTCGTAGTCGTCGTCGTCGTAGTAGTAGTAGTAGTAGTAGTAGTAGTAGTAGTAGTAGTAGTAGTAGTAGTAGTAGTAGTAGTAGTAGTAGTAGTAGTAGTAGTAGTAGTAGTAGCGGCAGCGGCAGCTCTTGTCGTAGTAGCAATAGCAGCAGTAGTAGCAGTAGTAGAAATAGTAGCAGTAGCCGCAGCAGTAATAGCAGTAGTAGTAACATTTGTATGACAAGAATATTTTTATATGACAACACTACCTGGACACACTTTTATCAGTCTTATACAAATATCCCAATTCACCAACACACCCTGACACATCAGACCTGAGACAAATAATTTTCATGAATTCCAATTAACACCTACTAATGTCAGTGGCTCAATATCCCCTTTGTTTGTTTTAGCCAAACTGCAAGTTGACACCAGACTTCACTGGTGCAGACTGTCAGACTTGAGTCACCATACTTCTTCACTAGTAGTTAGCCAGCTAACAGTTATTGGCACTGCCCTTTGTGATCACAACAAAGACATGTAATGAATGACTCGTTCACTGTGGGTTTCCTAGCGTAATTAAACAAACGGATTATGGCCTGAACTGACAATTGTTTTTATTTATTCAGCTCAATGCACCTTACTTTGCAGCTTCAGATTCACATTTTTTCCTCAATTCTAATTAAAAATCTAAAAAAAATAACAAAAAGGATCAAACAAACTATACAATTGTGAACCAACAAAACAAAAGTGAACCAATAAAACTTAGATTAATTTTAAATACATCAGGCTCAAATGTGCCATATTTATCATTAATTCAGTTGTGGCGTTATAGTAGGTGGAAATCCAGCCCTTGTAGTAGCAGTAGCAGCAGTAGTAGCAGTAGCAGCAGTAGCAGCAGTAGTAGCAATAGTAGCAGTAGGAGCAGTAGGAGCAGTACTAGCTGTAGCAATATCAGTAGCAGTAGCAACAGTAGCAGTAGCAGCAGCGGTAGTTATAGTAGCAGTAGCTGTAGTAGCAGCAGAAGCAGCAGCAGCAGTAGCGGTAGCAGTAATTATAGTAGCAGTAATTGTAGAAACAGCAATAGCAGCAGAAGCAGCAGTAGCAGCAGTAGCAGCAGTAGCAGCAGTAGCAGCAGTAGTAGCAGTAGTAGCAGCAGAAGTGAAGTAGCAGTAGCAGCAGAAGTAGCAGTAGTAGCAGAAGAATCAGTAGCAGCAGAAGCAGCAGTAGCAGCAGAAGCAGTAGTAGCAGCAGAAGCAGCAGTAGCAGCAGAAGTAGCAGTAGTAGCAGAAGTAGCAGTAGCGACAGAAGCAGCAGTAGTAGCAGAAGCAACAGTAGCAGCAGTAGCAGCAGAAGTAGCAGTAGCAGCAGAAGTAGCAGAAGTAGCAGTAGCAGCAGAAGTAGCAGTAGCGACAGAAACAGCAGTAGTAGCAGAAGCAACAGTAGCAGCAGTAGCAACAGAAGTAGCAGTAGTAGCAGAAGCAGCAGTAGTAGCAGAAGCAGCAGTAGCAGCAGAAGTAGCAGTAGTAGCAGAAGTAGCAGTAGCGACAGAAGCAGCAGTAGTAGCATAAGCAACAGTAGCAGCAGTAGCAGCAGTAGCAGCAGAAGTAGCAGTAGTAGCAGAAGCAGCAGTAGTAGCAGAAGCAGCAGTAGCAGCAGAAGTAGCAGTAGTAGCAGAAGTAGCAGTAGTAGCAGAAGCAGCAGTAGTAGCAGAAGCAGCAGTAGCAGCAGCAGTAGCAGCAGTAGCAATATAATTTGTTCACATTAGTTTGTTTTCACTGCGATGATATGTGTTGTTGACAGCTATGGGCAACAACTCGGACAACCCGATGGATGCGAGTCACGACGAAACATCCGTGGACGCACGCACTGCTGTCAATAGACAGAACAAATGTGGCATGTTTGTGGCAACATTGCCCGGCGAACGCACAAAATGGCGGAAAGCTGTTCAGGACCTGGGGTTTTTGGACACGCAAACGGGAGATACCAGAAATATCAAACACGTCAGGAAACTAATCGGACAACGAGACCAGCTTACAAATCCATTGAGATGTCTCAGAACCCAGGCGTCGAGAGACGCCGAATACAACCCGGGTCGAACGTGGAACCGGATCATCTTGCCTTCGTTTCATGTTTCCTTCGCGTCCGACGTGGCTGAGAAGCGCTACCTGCATTTCGTATCGAATCAGCTTCACGGTGCGCAGCTGTTGTTGAACGGGATTGGGGCTCTTGTGAAGTCGATCCTGGTCGTTCTGTTGGCGGTGCGGTTCAGCGTGCGCGAAGACTGGACGGCCTCAGCCCTGCTGACTATTCTAATGACGGCACAGCTACTGCTCTGCGTCGCAACGCGTTTTACAGCCGACGCCTCCAAGTTGAGTGTTGCCACTTGGTTCCTTTTGATGGCAGACGTACTGACGCCGTTCGCTCTGCAACATGCCAGCGAAGTGTCAGAGACGTACGCCATGTGTCACATGCTTTCCATGATCTTCATCACATACACTCTAATCGCTACCACGCTGAAGACGGGACTCCGCATGGCGGTCATTGCCTCGTCTCTGTACTTGGTCGCTAGGGTGATGCTGATGGCCACATCGCTTCCAATAGATGGCGTTGTGGCTGCGAGAAAGGTAAGGTCTAGATTATGAAATTATTTTGTTCAGCCGAATATGGCTGTGCCACCAGAGGGCGGCACGTTTTACTGTACTATTCCAGTTTTTTAAAAACAACACAACACAATCAGACTGGTCAGCAGTATATCGCATAGGAATTGCATCATTCGGTTAGCTTACATACACTGACAAAATCTGGTACCATTCAGTTGAAATAGGAACCACGTAATGAGTAGGCCTATCCTATTGCAACCATAAATCATATTTCACATTGGCAGCATGCCTGCATTAAAATATATACAAATGTTTAGGTAGGTGTAAGTACCAACCTCATTACATAAAGTTGTTTAACATCAGTGCTAGATGATTATGTTTTCCAAGTTTTAGCACATAACACCAAAGTACGTGTTTCCTAGAGTCTGAGTCATACAACTGTCTTGCTGGTTGTGCGCGTCCTTATAGACGATGTTTTCCAAGTTTTAGCACATAACACCAAAGTACGTGTTTCCTAGAGTCTGAGCCATACAACTGTCTTGCTGGTTGTGCGCGTCCTTATAGACGATGTTTTCCAAGTTTTAGCACATAACACCAAAGTACGTGTTTCCTAGAGTCTGAGCCATACAACTGTCTTGCTGGTTGTGCGCGTCCTTATAGACGATGTTTTCCAAGTTTTAGCACATAACACCAAAGTACGTGTTTCCTAGAGTCTGAGCCATACAACTGTCTTGCTGGTTGTGCGCGTCCTTATAGACGATGACTACACTGTTTTGATCGCGAGACCTGTGTGTTCTTGTGTAGTTGGTGTCGGAGGTGTTACTGCTGGCCGGAGCCCACGTCGCCGCCCTGTCCACGGCCTTCCTGGCTGACCGCACACGCAGGGCGATGTTTGCCGAGGCATACACGTGTGAC
This sequence comes from Lamellibrachia columna, assembly GCA_963662155.1. NCBI lineage: Eukaryota > Metazoa > Annelida > Polychaeta > Sabellida > Siboglinidae > Lamellibrachia > Lamellibrachia columna. Next base: position 27,937,146 of record OY759263.1, on the reverse strand, counting down.
GAGAACAGGAACTGTATCGAGGACGCCGTACAGAGCCAGGTGAGACATGACGTCACCGCTATGTCTCTTTGTCTCTCTGTCTCTCTGTATCGCTGTATCTCTGTATCTCTGTATCTCTGTCTCTCTGTATCTCTGTATCTCTGTATCTCTGTATCTCTGTATCTCTGTCTCTCTGTCTCTCTGTATCTCTGCATCTCTGTCTCTCTGCCTCTCTGTATCTCTGTATCTCTGTATCTCTGTATATCTGTCTCTCTGTGTCTCTGTCTCTCTGTCTCTCTGTCTCTCTGTCTCTCTGTCTCTCTGTCTCTCTGTCTCTCTGTCTCTCTGCCTCTCTGTATCTCTGTCTCTCTGTCTTTCTGTCCGCTTAGAATTTGAGTTCAAGGTGTTACCTACTACTACTGTTACTGGGGGCAGCAGCGGATCCAGGGAGGGTCTTAAGGGTCTCAAGACCCCCGTAGGCCATCGAGGGGACTCTGCGTCCGTGGCAAATATTACGGTAAAGGACAACGCATATAGGCCTACTTCGGAACTAGTGTCAATGTAAAGACTGAAGTATTAGCAGCCAGCTAATATTAACCCATCTATAAATAGAACGACACATGTGTCGTCGACTCCCCCCCACCCCGGTTGGTAGGTAGAACATATGACTAGGACTGACTGAGATTCCCCCGCCAACAAGCCTAGATCCGTCCCTAATTGGGGAATCTTGTTCCTTTTCTTTTCTCTTTCTCTAAAGATTCTGCCAACTGCAGATGGATTTTTCCAATTCCTATCTTTGATCAAATCGATTTTCATTTAAAGTCAGCTTGTTCCTAGCATATCTTTTCGTAAATTACAATGGATAATCTTCCTGCACTGGTTAATTTGGCGTCATCGTTTATATATATTCTAAACATCTGACTACGTATAGAATCATTGACGATCATCTGTAAATTAAACGGGTTTCGTGTGCCTCGTCTCGCTGCCCGGCAACGCTTACGTTACGTATTGACTTTTAGAAAAGCGCACGTTTTGGGAATTTCTTAAAATAAATAACTGAGCCGCGTATTTCAGAGCCGACTGTTGCAGTCCGTCTTCCCGGCCTTTGCCCTCTCGAAGCTCACAACTTGCATGAACAGTGCGTCTCCCTCGGCGAAAGTCCGGGACCTGTCAGTCGAGGAATACAATGGTGTCAGGTATGGATTGTTAGTCGGCGGCAAGCTGTGTACAGTACTCTGTGAGTTTTGTTCTAATGCTCTTTAAAATATGACCATATATATATTAGTTCTCATTTTGCTGCGCCCCTGAGCCCTGGTGTCCGAGGATTTAGGGGCAATCGGAGTTGTTGTATCATCGTCATCATCATCATTATCAGTATTATTATTATTATTGCTATCATTACATATTATTGTTGTTATTATATTATTATCATTATCATCATCATCATCAATATCGTTACGATCGTCAGTATTACTTTTATCATCATCATTATTATTACCGCATCGTTTGCAGCATCCTATTCGGAGACATCAAAGGTTTCACGAGTTTCGCGACCAGCGTGTCGGCGACTGTACTCGTCAAGACCCTCGACTCACTCTTCACTACGTTCGACCTTCTCGCCCAGGTAACAATTCATTACCCTAGGTCTCCAATTCAATCACCTAGGTAACGGTTCTTAACATTCCCTTCTGGCGACTTAAGACTGGTTGCATATCCATGTCCTATTTGTTTACGAATTGTATCACAGTTCACTGTTTTCAGCACCACGATTGTTTGCGTGTAAAACTCTCGGGAGATTGCTACAATTGCATAAGCGGGTTACCGGAAAGAAAACCAGATGATGCGAACCGGTGTGTTAAAATGGGACTCGACATGATAGATGTTATACGGTAGGCTGTCTACAATACATCAATATATCACCCATCACATATATTTCAGAATATGTGTGTTGTGAATATTATCTAAACAATTGTTAAGGCATGTCGTGGTTCGTGGAGCATCAAGGCTCTTATGACGCTGAACAATTTCTTCCAACACCCACTTTATTCATTTTATATACACTAGCAAAAATTCTCTTGACAGGATGTAGTTCATATCTGACTGTCACGGAAACAATAGTAAAACACGTTATCACATAAATGTGCTTTGGTACTTGGTGCTGCCAGTCAATATCTCTCGAAATTGCAATGTACTACTGGCAGCTACAGTAACGTCTAGCGACACCATGCCCTTGCATTACGTAACTTCGGACAATCCAAGAAAAGAGACACGACGTTGTCAACAATTGGTACGTAATTGTTCCCGTAGCGTTGCGGGCAGTTGTACGTAATAACTACAAATAGTAATTCGATTGTTCGTAGAAAGGGTAATGGCTGGGTGAGTTTCGAAAAAATAAAACTGAGACTACCCGACCGTGGTATCGTAGATGACCCAACCGTGGTATCGTAGATGACCCGACCGTGGTATCGTAGATGACCCAACCGTGGTATCGTAGATGACCCGACCGTGGTATCGTAGATGACCCGACCGTGGTATCTTAGATGAACCCGTGAAAGTTTGGCGCCCGAGATGCAGAGCCTAGGATGCCACGCAAACATACATACAAATATACTCATGGTGGACTAAAATAAGATTATGTATGAAACTAATGATATAATTTGCATGAAAGCTATCCTGCTCTGATTACATCGAGGCTGAGGTGCTGCCAGATAAAACGTGCTTCACATAACATGCAAGCGAAGAGGAAAACAGAGAAATTCGTTGAAAATGGCCTAAAATAAGTGGTCTGCTTTCAGCGAGTTGCGCGCTGAACATCGCGCTGACATTGACCTGCGCGTTGGCGTCCATACGGGCACCGTTCACATTGGCATTCTGGGATTGCGGAAGTGGCAGTTTGATATCTTCTCAGACGATGTCAACACTGCTGCTCTTCTGGAAGCAACCGGCATCGCTGGGTATGCCTTTGTTGTTGTTGTTGTTGTTGTTGTTGTTGTTGTTGTTGTTGTTGTTGTTGACGTCGACGTCGACGTCGTCGTCGTCGTCGTCGTCGGCGGCGGCGTCGGCGGCGTCGGTTGATGTACTGTATTCTGCGGCTGTAGTATATGTGTCTTATTCTTCTCTCCCTCATCGGCGTCGTTTTAACAAACTTGTTAAGACACGGTCCATTGTAGCAAAAATATGTTAAATAGCCACACACAAAAAATAAACACAATCTTCAGTATATCTTGTATATCTTGCACAGTTATCGCAGGAGAAACATTTAGCGTTTTTTGTTTACAACTGGTTGTTTTTTAATTCAAGTCTAACACTGTGCCATCAGTAAAGTAAAACAACGTGTTCTAGTTCGCTTAGGCATACTCCTTCCTACAACCAGGCCTTGTTCTTGGCACACATTGTTGCTCTTTACTCATCGCAACAAATTACATGCAGGCGTTATCGTATATATCTTTGTCATATATATAAAGCTATGCACGCACACACGTACACACACGCAAGCACACACGCACGCACGCACGCACACACAAATGTGTATGTTATAAGTAATAATTTATAGCCGCGTTAGTCATCGATTAAAATATTCATGTTGGTCCATTGCTGCAGGAAAGTGCACATATCGGAAGCGACGCGAGACTGTATCGGAGCAGACTTCATCATGGAAAGACGCGAAGACAATATTCCAAAACTTGGCAGTATGACAACCTACAGTGTGACTAGGGACGAGGTAAGCAACCCATGATCACATGTATGTACGCGTGCGTGCGTGTGTGCGTGCGTGCGTGCGTGCGTGCGTGCGTGCGTGCGTGCGTGCGTGCGTGCGTGCGTGCGTGCGTGCGTGCGTGTGATTAGAAACTCGTTTTACTTATCACAATTACATGCAGACGTTTGCGTACATATCTCTCTGCCATATATACCGTAATATATGAACTACTTCTATTGTGCTAAAATTCTCAGGAGACCCAAGCTCGGCAGCGCACCAAGACAAAAGGGGTTAAGTTCATAATCGATAAGCACTTCCACTTGTAAACAGTTGGATTGGTAAGCTGGGGAGCTATGGATGATAAACAAGTTTAAACAGGTGGGTTTTTAGTTTACGGCGAAATGTTGTTATATTTCCTACAAACTTATCGCTAACAGGGAGTGAGTTCCACAGAGTTCCACAGACTCGGTGCAGCACCTAAAAAAGCTCTTGTTTCGACATTTGTCTTAACACTGGGAACAAAAAGTAGATTAGAATTAGTAAATATGCTGGTTGCTTGGATGAAAGTGCTTGATAGGTAATTGTGCAGATCTTAAAAATAATGGAATATCGGACAGGGAGCCAATGCAATGATTTAAGAAGTAGTAATTAGTGAGAGAACCGAGGAGACCGGGTAACTACCCTTGCCAAACAATTTTGCACACGCTGAAGTTTCAAGATGTGCTTGAGAGCAATATTATGATAAAGGGAATTGCAATAGTTAAATCAAAATCAAAAGCAGTTGCAATAGTTTTGGCGAGAGCAAAATGCATATATCGGCGAATACGACGAAGGTCACGAATGTGATAAAAGTAGCAATGGCAAGTTTATGAAATATGCTGTTGCAAATTTATCAAATTATTATTGTCAAAGGTGACTCCTAAATTCCGTGCTGAGACGACCGATGTGAAATTCTGGCTCAGCATAGATGTCGGGAAAAAAACAATCAAGTTTACCACGCTGCTTTTGTGTGCCAATAATAAGAAACTCTGTCTTATCTGCATTTCACTTCGATTTACTTGTACATGATTTACTTGTACATGATTAGAAGTATGATCTGGAAAAAGTAGACCGGATCAGACTGATTTTGTTTTTGAGATGGCCAGAAAACGATTCAAATAAAGACTGGATTTTCAGCGTTATTTGAGACCATACCTGTATAATAATCCAATTTGGCTTTAGCTATTTGTGCGTTGTAGTAGTGACACTGTTTTGAATAACGCGACCTATTCAAAGGGGAGCGTGATTTGCACCATACTCGTCCAAGATAACGACAACGCCTTTTAGATTGTAAGCTTTCAGGAGTCATCCACGGAACCGTCGGTTTTTGTAACATAGATTTGGTGGTTATCGGGGCATGTTTATTAAGTAAAGCCTTGAGTACATGGTGGTATTGCCTACACAAGTCGGACACACGCACAAGCATGTTTGCACGCACGCACGCACGCACGCACGCACGCACGCACGCACGCACGCACGCATTATTGTTTAATTATGACACTTCTGTGACGAATGGTTGTTATCTTCGATGTCGTGTTAGACCCGGTGTCGCCAGGGAGACATGACGGCGTCGTCTGAAGAGACGACTGAGTCGGATGATTGGGAGGCGTCAACGGTAGTACCACATCTCAATCCGCCGCAACAGGTGAGTGAGCAGCTTGATAGCAAGGCCTTTAACAGATGCTGGCATTGTGTGACGGTAAGATGTTCCTATGTCTTGTGTGCAAAAAAATCAATGAATGTGCATACGCACGCGCGCGCGCACACACACACACACACACACACACACACACACACACACACACACACACAAACACACACGCCGTATGTGAATGACCAATAAGATATTCCTGAATAAGAGCATTCCGCTTCCGCATGAAAACATAGTCCATGCTCGTAATCTCCTGGTCAGACCTGAACCTGAGCATGTTTGTAAAGCCTACGTTAGTCCGACAATCAACCACATTTCTGGCAATTTCTTCGGCAACTACACATTGCATGCGATGGAAAATAATGTTCTAATAGACATTCGAAATAGCGCGTTCACTGGACAAAGCTAATGTGGTAGGAATCATACTCTGTAGGATGTGCAATCCGTGTCTGCCGAGGCGCGTCCCGTGCTGGTGAAGACAACGCTTCAAATGTCTAAAGATATGGTGCTTGACAAGAAAGATTTCGACGTCATCACACTGCGATTCCGCGACGCTTCCACAGCTAAACAGGTAACTCAGATACAAACCCTGTATGATAACATCATGATATACTAAAATAAAGACGCAGAACAAGCGGCGTATATAGAGGAGGGGCATTCTGCAATGCCCCCTTTGGCCAGAGATCCGTGAGTTCAGTTTTCGGTAGACGATAACGCATCAAGAAGCCTTCGAACATTGACAATCACATCGCCTTCGAAACATGTCCGGTGTCTTTGAAATCTAGCTTGTATGTGATTGCAACCAGTTACCACGTCATGGCGTAGCGATATCGACGCATTCAGTTGGCCAATACATTTGACTTATGTCAAAGAACAATGCTTTGTAAGACACGCAAAACGTCGCAAGCAAACGTACGACGTCCTGCTGCTGATGCTGTTGGCTGCTGCTACTGCTGTTGGCTGCTGCTGCTGCTGTTGGCTGCTGCTGCTGCTGTTGGCTGCTGCTGCTGCTGCTGTTGGCTGCTGCTGCTGCTGCTGTTGGCTGCTGCTGCTGCTGCTGCTGTTGGCTGCTGCTGCTGCTGCTGTTGGCTGCTGCTGCTGCTGCTGCTGTTGGCTGCTGCTGCTGCTGTTGGCTGCTGCTGCTGCTGTTGGCTGCTGCTACTGCTGTTGGCTGCTGCTGCTGCTGTTGGCTGCTGCTGCTGTTGTTGGCTGCTGCTACTGCTGTTGGCTGCTGCTGCTGCTGTTGGCTGCTGCTGCTGCTGTTGGCTGCTGCTGCTGCTGTTGGCTGCTGCTACTGCTGTTGGCTGCTGCTGCTGCTGTTGCTGCTGCTGCAGCCGCTGCCGCCTCTACTGCAATAACAGTGATAATGGCAATGACGATAGTAATTGACTCTATGTGCCAAAAATGTGACTATGTTTATGCCGCAGTTCCAACAAACGAACGACGACCTGTTCTTGTCGAACATGTTGGTGGGCTATGTCCTCTTGCTGTCCATTGTCTCCAGCCGACTAGTTCTATTTACACGGTAGGTATGACCTCATGTCTGCATGATAACATGTATGTTCATTCGTTCGTTTGATCGTTCGTTCTTTCGTTTGTTCGTTCGTTCGTTCGTGCATTCTTCTTCCCTCATGGAACATTTAAATCTTATAGCTTTGAAATTCCCGTTCTGGTCTGCATTGGAAATATAACAGCATCGGATCTAAGGCAGAGTTTGGCCAAGTCCCAATGCGTTTCATACAGCGAGAGTCCATGGTACTGACACGAGCCCATGTCTGAAGAAACAGCTACCTGCACGTGTGTTGCTTGGGATAAACACAGATGCGGAACGTGTCAGGGTCATGATAATTGTTCTTTTATCAAAATGGTAAACATGTATTCATACATACGTTAACCACGAGTGCCTAACTTTAAGATTTGTGACACTTAAAATGCTACACCCGGTGTTATTTATTATATCATTTCTCTCACTGTAGATTGACCACGGCTACTGGGGCCGTCTTCGCCGCGACCGTTCTCCTCTACACCTCCCTGCTTGCTGTCTTCTTCACCGTCCACCCTCGCGGCTACCCAAGTGGCTCCCTTCAACGGACACTAGTGAACACACTGTTGTCCCAGCTCTCTCTCCAACCCGTCGTAGTGATAGCTGTGGTTATGGCAACGCTGGGTGCCGCTTTCGTCGGTGTGGTACGTTGTTCTGTAAACTTAAAACACGCATGCTAGTAAAGACTATAATCAGTGGCGTAATTGGGGGTAACCACTGCGCCATGCCCACTTTGGCTTTCGAATATGAATGTTTTCCCTGAATAATCTGCACACTAGTGGGTGGCTAAGCTTGGCCGCCTTACCGATGTCCCAAATACGCCACTGGCTATAACAATATACTATTTGTTGTACTAATCTAAGAAAACAAACTTTAATAATGTATTAGACGAGACGCAGAAATTTATATCTTTAAGTGTATAATGTTTACTAAAGTGATCCTTTTCGCGATGTATAGAATATTACAGATAGTTGGGTGTCAGACGGGTCGCAATTTTTCATCATAGACAATTATTTATAATATGTCGAAGAAAATACATTTGCTGTTGATGGTGCCGTCTTCAAAACCCAAAATTGTGGTTAGTATAATCACAAACACAGAGCTCATGGGGAGGAGAGACCAACAGAACATCAGCAAGAGATCAAAGAACATGGCCTTGTTTAGAACAGACCTTACGGAAAGAATGGCACGAGGCAGGCCCTAGAAGGGAATCCTCAAGGAAAAAGAAAACCGGGAAGAACAGGGAAGTTGTTCAGAGAAGGTCAGTAGCTGAAGAAATGAAGAAGTTTGGAACCACCTGAAAAGAGATGGAGAAATCAGCCAAATGCAAAGTGGGTTGGAGAAATGTTGTTTCGGCCATATGCTCCAGTTTGAGCGAAGACGATTAAGTATGTAGGTAATTATATTAATACCATTGCAATAGACAGTGTAACTGGGAATTATGTCCATTACAAATGAAACGAAATTGATTAAGATTACGTGGCTGCTTCTGTTTTACAGCCCGTCTGTGAGTGGTCTCAGATCGACAAAGATGAGCTCGGCGTGTCACTTACAGCAGAGTCGCTGCAAGTAACGTCAGTTTGCGGCGACGCTCCGGTGAGTATAGGCATATATACTTCCTTTCGATCAAACAATTAACCATTCTAACTGACAACTCCCATTTGCATCGTAGCTAAGTGCATAATATTTAACACTGAAACGCAATAACCTTGTTATATTTAGGTATTCTGTGACATACTATTTGCATAATTTCACCACGAAGTAGAAGAAATGTTCTCCAAATAATTGGTAGTGTGTACACTTATCGGTCATTTGTCACTGCGCTAAGACAACTTCCGGTTATATGTCGAACTTTTCGAGGAAATGTGTTATGGAAAACAGTTAATAATTTTATATTTGTACATGTTTTTTTGTCAGATACCTTTGATGATGTATACACAAGAAAGTTATAGACAAGGAATACGTGGTTATTTCATTTAAATAAGGGTTCGAATTGGCTAAAATGGTAGGGTTTAGGCAGCTTGTATTGCTCTTTCCTGAATGCGAAAGGCGAGTTCTTGTCTACAGTGATTGTGATGAGAGTACTTGGTGTTCTGCTTTTTGTTAATCAATGTGACAAGACATTTGCTAAATATCGTGGATACTAAAAAAAGAAGGGAAAACAAAAATCGTCGACCGGTAGTGGTACTACGGGGATAACGAGGAGAGCAACAACAGCTGTGGAATCGGTGTAGTTCCACGTTGGGATTGTACGTAATCATAAAGGCGTAAGTTGATAAATGACGAATACTATTCTAATTTAAAGATGCTCGTATACGAAACTGATTTGTCACTACTGGCGGGAGAAAGCGACGGTAAAGAAAGTGGGTTTGGATACAATCTGGCCACATTCCTCCATCGACGTATGCCACTATCACCACCACGACCTGTAACAGCGTCACAGCATCCACAACACCAACACAACTACAACACTGATTATTTGTCTGTCATTCTCCCCGTCCGTCCATTGCAGCCGCCCTTCCACAGCCTCGTTCTCGTGCTGATGGCGTGTGGCGTGTTCCTGAACTTACGACTCTTTCTTAAGTCAGCCATTGTGTTGACGATGGCCGCTGCTTGCGTCATCGTCGTGCTGCTCGGGGAACTTCGGCATCTCCAGCCTCTGACGTCACCCATTAGTGTCGACAAAGTCAGTAGTGGGTATGTTAAAGCTGAGTTAATGAAAACCGAGTTGCGTCAATCAGTGCCACGCTATTTTTATATTGTTAGTATTAACAGTTGGTATTAAATGCTTCCGGTTAAAAATCACCCCACATCAGCACCAATGAGGAACGTGCGCCTTCTTTACAAATTGTCCAACGTTAGCGTCGAAGATTCGACCAAACAACCAAGGAAATACTTCGCGGATTTAAATTGGAGAGCCATCACGCAGCTAACTACTAATTTATTGTGTCTCAGTTCGATACATCGATATAATTCTACTGTCGATTCTTTAATTTAGCGTTGTTGCACTGGTAATGTGAAAATACGACATAATTATTACTTGTATTATTACTTTTGCTTCTTCCGCTTCTAATGCTGCTGTTGTTGTTGTTTTTGTTGTTGTTGTTGTTGTTTTTTTGTGATGTTGCTTTTCGAATTATGTGACACACTGTCGTGATTTTTAACATCTGAATATGGGACGCCAAGCAATGATTGGCGCTGGTTTTAGCGCACCCCACCAATTAGACCAACGTTTGTGTTCTTGAACATTGATTGCTTTGATTATGCTGTATGTGTTTATTGATTGGCATTTTCAGATGTGTCGTTGATGATCTCCCTGTAGTGCTGGCAACGTCGGTGCTAGCCATGGCAATCGTCATCATTTACCACGGGCGGCAGGTAAGCGAGTTCCTTTGACAACGAGACGATTACTCGGATGCAGCTAGTAAGACTGTACTCATACGAGTTAAAGAAGCAACGAATCTATTTCACGCACACACGCACACACTCACACTGTCTCCGGTCTCTTTGGGCCGTATGCTGTCCTTGGACCTTGGTGGACAGTAGAGAGATCCCAATAACTTAGTGTGACTCGATAGCAATTATGGACATTCTTCTGTGCATCTTTTCTTGCAGTTCGAGGTGAACGTCCGCCTGCATTTCCTGTGCTACGTGAAGAACAGAAGCAAGCTGGCGGAGATCGAGGAGCTACATAAACACAACCACGAGCTGCTGTGCAACATTCTGCCCGAGCACGTCACCCACTACTTCCTCACCACCGACAACCAGGCGCAAGTAAGGGACAGGTCACTTCCGGTTGTAACTGGAATCGGGCATGTTTACGGACCACGACACTTTCGCAGGCGCACATTTCTAGTTACGGATTGGCAGCATGTACACGTGTCAGTGACGGAAGGATCCTCTGTGCACGGTTTGTTTGGGCGACGAATGACGGGGTGCATCTATCTTGTGGATTTTCTCGAAAACATAATAACTCAAAGTGTACAGTTTTTGCACGCACGCACGCACGCATGCACAGGGAAATACATTTCTGAATTGTATTATTATTATCATCATCGTCATCATCATCATCATCATTACTATTATTATTGTGTTGTAGAAGTTGTATGTCCACGAGTATGAAAACGTCGGTGTCCTGTTTGCTTGCTTCTCAACTAACTATCAGTCGGAGAAGAACCAATACGAACAGGGTCAATGTCGACTCGACACGCTCCATCGCCTCATCGTCGGCTGCGACGAGGTAAAGACACCAGGACGCATATCAACTAACCTCCCCCATCTCTCCATGTTAGACGTCCATAAAGCTGCAGTGCACTTCCTCCAATTCACTATGTTTTAACTACCTTTTTGGCGTCAGTCCACAACATCCACCCTGGTTCTCGTTTTTCGCCAGATTGTCTTTGGGCGACCCATTTTCCCTTTGCCTTCATGTGTCCATTAGAGCCGTCAGGCAGGGGCTGTATTCTTATATTCCCAGGACGTGTCCAATCCAATTCCATATTTTATCCTGACCTCTGTTCTTATCTTCTTAAAAACAATATGCAGCTAATGCTCGGAACTAAACCGACTGTTCGGGGTAAATAGTTCTTCCTGACGTCTTTGCATGCGTATTTTTGTGATGATTACAAGATAGAATGGAATCTCAAAAATAAAACCAACTGTAAGAATAGTTAAAATCGGTCTTAATACCGAGTTGATCTTCATTGTATGTGTTGTCGTTTAATAATAATATCAACATCTTAGGGAATTGTTTTAATACGAGATTGATAGTTAGGCTGTGTTTCATCGTGATTTTTTATTAACCTTATCGAAACCGTGAGAATTTGAAATATAATATCACATGTATTCATGATGATATGTGTTCATGATGATATGTGTTCATGATGATATGTGTTCATGATGATATGTGTTCATGATGATATGTGTTCATGATGATATGTGTTCGTGATGATATGTGTTCATGATGATATGTGTTCTTCTCTTCAGCTCATCTCTGAGCCGGAATTTGACCAGTTGGAGAAGATCAAGACTATTGGAAGCTCCTACATGGTAGCATCTGGCTTGGGGGAACGACACTCGGTAGGGAGAGGCAGTCCCGATCGGAGTATTTAGGTCCTATGTTCGATATGTTATGTATATATTGCTTATATGCTCATCTACCGTGCTGGGATATTACGTATGTTTTGCTTTCACGTAGTTTGCATAATGTTAGCAATTTGTCTTTTCATGATCTGAAATCTCTATATATCTATATCCGACATTTTAAAGTTAGAATTCTGAATAGTCCTGAGGCCAATGTTCTAAACATGCACTCCCAATGCCATTGTTATCTGAATCATAAGCTAAACATTAACAAACGTGTCTGCTCTATTAGCATGTGTTTTCTCGAATAGTTAACATGAATAAACCAATTATAAACAAACACAAACTAATAGCATACTCTCTATATCAACCAGTTAAATGTTATTATTGTGTTAAGCCAATTATGAAGATCAAATCAAAAGAAATTGTACAACAACAAAAATCACTGTCCTGGACTGGATTAGAAAGGTTAGAACGCCGGCCTCTCAATCGAGAGAACACGGGTTCGAATCCTCGTGCTGCCGTTTCGAAGCTTTTGGCAATTTCACCCCACGTTGCCATAGTTCACTCGGCTGTATAAATGATTACCGGACAGAGGTGGATATATGAATGAATAGTCTTTGCGCAGTAATTGCAGCGTGGCTGAATACTTCCCAGAGAAATCGAGATGGCGTTGGAATGAACAGGTCTGCCAGGGGGTGAAGTGTAAAACGCTTTGAACAGTCTGAAGGACTGGATACCGCGCTATATAAAAATTAAGAACCCTGGGAACCTAAGTCTTCTTCTTGCGTGCTCTATCATCAAACTTGGTAATGAGATGTCCAGATTCGAGCCAGACGCATATATTCGAGTCTAGATAATGTAGTCCCCGTACGCCCTCTGTTGGGTGGTACACGGGGCAGCTTCCTTCGATATTTGTTCCACACTTAGGATTGCCCCACAGTTACATCGGTTGCTCTCTACGTCTCTCGGTCAATCAATCTGAACCCACCGAAGTCTGACCCGAGTCAACCAAGGGCTAGCTGAACCTCAAACCACGGCGCAATATATCTTTCCTCGCCAGGGGGCACTGGTCGTTGTCCCCTGGCTTAATTTTGTTGTTTCTTTGTCCCAGCATTTTTTCGTGGCGCAACTACATGGTAACATGGGTGATTAAGCTTGCCCCCCCCCCCGTGGCCTCCCCCACTGCATCTACAGGTGTTAGTGACGACAGGTGGCTTATATGAGTGTGTGTTTTCATAATGTTTGTTACGTTTCTAAATGTCGCAGGCCAGTTCGACCCAGCATCTGCAACAATTGGCCCATTTCGCACTGAGACTTGACGAGATGTTACAAGATTTCGGAGATAATTCAAAGAAACAGTTTTCTCTTCGTATTGGTAAGACGCAACCTAACTTGCTATGGAAGTTGAACACCAGAAAACGGATATTCGCTAATTTGAATTGTATAATATACTTATGTTAATAAAAGATGTATATCGGTACATGGTTTTCCAATGCATGATAACCAGGAGTGAATACATTGAATACAATGTTTATTATCTTCGTCTGGTTGCAAAGCTTACTGGGTTAGCTGCTGCCCACAGTGTAATTGTATCTTCAAGCCAAATCACCCTATACTGATTCTTACGAAGTTAAATAACGTCAGTGATTGTGCGAGTGTGCGAGCGTGCGTGTGCTTGTGTATTGTTTGTGTGGGACGTGTGGATGTGTGTGTGTGTGTGTGCGTGCGTGCGTGCGTGCGTGCGTGCGTGCGTGCGTGCGTTCGTGCGTGCGTGCTTTAATTGTTTTTCTCACACTACACTTATCCGTTATTATCACAATTAAGTGTGGGTTCAAATGCTCTTGCTGCCGTTTCGATATTTGCGCAACTTCCGTCACACCACCTTGCCTCAGTTCACTCAACTGTATGAATGATTACTTGGCTATAGATGGTGATGGGTATATGTGAACGTATAGTCGTTGTGCGGTAGGCTTAATTGCAGCATGACTGAGATGCTTCTCGGAGTCGAGTTGGTGTTGGAACGAACATATCTGCCAGAAGATGAAGTGTTTTGATCGGTCCGAAGGTCTGCACACCGCAGTATATAAGAACTTACCTTTACTCCTGTCATTTTCAATCTACAGTTTGTTTTCGACGTTCTTGCAGGAATCAACAACGGGCCGGTAGTGGCGGGTGTGATCGCGGTGTGTAAGCCCCACTACGACATATGGGGCAATACGGTGAACGTGGCCAGTCGCATGGAGAGTACCAGCGTCGCGGGGCGTATACAGGTGACGATGAAGACATATCACCGGCTACGACACCATCCGTACGTAACTGCTTCGTTGGTGCTTATAAGGCCGGTTTACAAGAGCGTTTTGTGCCCCAATTGGTTAAGCGACACCATGTCGCATGACGATGCGGTGTTATGTGTGCGTTTAGACAAGCGACGTGTCTAGATGCTGCGATGTAGATCTTGGCTCGCGCCACTCCCGAATTGAGCTTTGATGAAAGGTTGCGACTGATCCAATTGGACAACTAATCGCTCGTGTAAAACTGCTTTTATACCAGAAAGTGTCTATAATTTAATGACCAACTGATTATGTCCTTAGTTATGTGTCGTTCCCCACCTTTCCCCTTAACTGTTCTCATTACCAGTATCTCATGTTGTAGTTGCAGTTACTGTTGTGAATTGGACAGCACTTATTCTACCCTATTATGTCAGAGTATCTACGATACGGGCACGTTTTATTAACATAAATTGTCAGGACTTCAACAACGTGACCATTCCAGAGAATTGTTACCTGTGTTCATTTGTATATAGTCGTGCTGTCTTGTGTATCGTGGTGTCTTGTGTATCGTGGTGTTGATGTATGTGGTTATTTATTACGCTTTGTGTTATTTTTTACAACAACCATAATAACTGCCACAAGCTACAGAACGACCACACCGTCTTGGACATTATTTGTTTGTTGCTGATACCTATATTAGTGATATACGATTTTGGTATATGTCTGTGTTGCATTCGCTTTTGATATAATAATAATACCATTCGACGACAGGTACGAGTTTGAATATCGAGGCTTGGTGCCGGTGAAAGGAATTGACGGTTTGCTGGAGACGTACTTTCTCGAGCGCGATATGTGTGCGACGCCTGGCGACCACAATCCGAATCAGAGACGTAGAAGCTGCATGATGGCGTCACTTGTTCTTCACTTGGTCAAGTCGCAGAAGAAGTTTAACGTGGATACACGCTGACGTCACAACGAATCGAGTCTTTCACTGGCAGCACCGGCAATAGACTGGTTTCGTATTGTGGCACACTCCCCGACAGTGACGCCACTTACCACTGCCACAAATTGATGATAAATTCAAGATGGAAGACTGACTGAGTGGTGTAACCGATTGGCAGGCTGGGCGACGCCATTGTTATTTACGACTTGTCACGCATAGCATTTGTGCACTTGAGTGACGTAAAATAGTTCTACCCAAAACCAAACGTTATCGTGTATCCAATAAAATGTCAACGCAAAATATTATCCACAGTTTTATGCAATTGAATTTGAGAGAGTTCGGGACAAACACTGGAAATAAAGACGTATAAAATCTCCACATAAATGTAAGTTGTGGCAGGAATAGTAAGACATATGTTGTTGTTATCAGCATTGAGGACGGCGTATATGTCTTTTCACATTATTAGGTCTTATTTTAAGATTCCTGTCCACTTGGTCACACAAGGTAAAACGTATCATTCGTGATGTGTACAAAATTAATTAAATACGGGTACATTTGGTTGTACGTTACACATACACTCGCATATAGGTGTGAAATTATGTAACATTGTTTATTAATATGGTTGCCATTGTGTATGGGCAACTAGCAAGGGATAAACATGTCTCACATTATACTAGTTAACTTGTCCGTCTTTTTTAGGGTATTCTACGGTAAGGTCTTGAAATATATTACGTTATTGGTGCAGACGGATAGTTCACCTGCCATTCTATGCAGCCAATAGATGTAGTGATAAACGTGTGATTAATAAATTTATAAAATATAAAGTTCCACAGGTTTCGGTTACATTTGCAATGCTACTGTCGTGGCAACATATAGTGAGTGGAACATTCGTTGGTTGAATAGGTAAATATGATCTGTGGTGGCAACTTGGGGTGTTTAGACTATGCCTACATTACATTTCCAAAGTGAAAATGTTCGCCACGGTGCGAGAATTTGCTACGTGTCATGCAAAGATGTTTTGTAATGCAAGAATGTTGTGTAAAATAATTTCGCATGCAAGATGTGCTTGGGACGAAACCTGTCTTACCACGTAGATGGCTTATCGTTTTTGCAGAAATACATCGATGCGTAATAATAAAGTGTTGATGAAAAGTACTGATAGATAGGCCACTGTTTGTAAGTATTCGGTGAATGAAGGGTATTGGTGAAAGCATGCTTTTCGATAATGTCGGATTCAAAATGACCGTCCGGGAGGCCACGTGACGTTCTAAAACTCGTCAGGACTGCAAATTCTAGGATTGTACCAAATGTCATGACAAACTGCACAATTCGTTGACATTACTGCATTGTGCTAGTAGATAATGTGTACTAAGCGTCATACGCCACTGTGAACGTTCCACCATTGTCACCCTCGTCGACGCCTCACGCTCCCCTGTTGATCCAGTGACATTCACCAAGCTAACATGTTCAGTCCTGATGGCCCATATGACTGCAGTGCACTTCCCCCAGTTCACTATGTCTTCGGCCACCTGTTTGGCTTTATTCGACAACTCTCACCCCAGTACTCGTTTGTGTGTGTGCGTGCGTGCGTGCGTGCGTGCGTGCGTGCGTGCGTGTGTGTGTGCGTGTGCGTGTCTGTTTCCACAGCTTTTCGCCAGGTTGTGTTTGGACGACCCACTTTCCGTTTTCCTTCCGGTTGCCACGTTAGAATCACCAAGCAGTGGTTGTCATTAGCCGTTCCCAGGACGTGTCCGATCCAATTCCCTCTTCGAATACATTGGCACGACGTATGATTTTTAGAATCGACCTTACACACTTGAATAGAAATGTGTCCAACTTGCTGTTGTCATTCTCAATTACCTCTCCAGTCTCACATCCGTATAATAACACTGATTGTTAGTCAACCAGTGAACCACACCCTGTTTCGTGTTTCCTATTCTCTGTACATTTGTCGTGTCAGGATCATTCTATTTTATTAAGTTCAACATAGATACACGAAACATTCATTGTTGGTGGTGTCGTTCGCTTTTAACGCCTGTTTTCACAAGATGTTGTTGATTAATATCCGCGTTGATGCTCCAATTTTAAACAACACGTTTATAAAAAAATTATTTATTGAATGAAGTTGAATGTAATATACACATTTAGAATGTGACATATACCCAAGCTTCGTTTGTATAAGATACTTGCTTCATACTTCTAGGCATAGGTTGAACAAAATGAAGCACATGTAGGTGAAGCGAGACTGACAACTGTATCCTGAACCCTCTAGTCAATGATCTAGTCTAGTCACGATAAAAACCAAGTATTACATGTATTTTCTAGATTTGTCTTGCTTTGTGGAGTTTCTTTTCAAAAAATGTTTTATATTCAGTTGAGACTCTTTGCCTTTGGAATCAAAAGCAGACAAATAAAACATTTTTCTTTTCATACACATGTGCTATAGCAATGTTTATATACGTTGCTAAACCTATAGCAATGTTACACCAGGGCAACTAGTTTGCTATCAAGTTTACCTGTTTACAACTACAAGTGTAGGGGAAGGCAGTGTTAGTTGACCCACTGGGTTAGTTGAGCCACCCAGGTTTCCCGGGAAACTACAGCAGCGACATTTACATGGTACCACCCAGTGATTGAACATGTTATTATAACAATGTTGAAGTATAGTGGGTTACTTTTGTCACAGCGGCCAGAACATGTGAGCTAAAAGTATGTTTTTTTTATGTTTTTCGAAACTTTTGTTAATTGTGATTAATGTTTGCTGGTGTGTAAACTATCAACGCACGTTACCAAACTTTGTTGTGCGTGCACTTACAAATGGTTTAACTATGCACAGAGAAGAAGATTATTTACATCACTTCGCGCATTAATGGGAAGTTAATTAAATAAACTTAATTGTTGAAACGGGTCTAGTTGAGCCACCCAAGGGAGGGTTAGTTGAGCAGCAGTTAAAGAACAAAGACGAGTGTTCTTTACCCCAAAATACATCAAGGAATAATTTTTTTCCGAGCAAATTGGGACATCAGATAGCTGCAAGGCAACATATGAGCAGTTAGTTACACTGGTTGCGATTGGACTTTAAGTCTGCATTAATTGAGTGTGTCAACTTATTAATTAAGCACGTAGACTTGTCAGAGACATGTACCCATTGGGTATATGTTTTGGCTGAGTTATGAATTTATTGTACAAGGCCTACGTAAATTATACAAATAAAACCTTTACGTAACTTATGCTACACTACCGACCGACCGACCGACCGACCGACCGACCGACCGACCGACCGACCGACCGACCGACCGACCGACCGACCGACCGACCGACCGACCGACCGACCGACCGACCGACCGACCGACCGACCGACCGACCGACCGACCGACCGACCGACCGACCGACCGACCGACCGACCGACCGACCGACCGACCGACCGACCGACCGACCGACCGACCGACCGACCGACCGACCGACCGA
Organism: Lamellibrachia columna; assembly: GCA_963662155.1. Taxonomy (NCBI): domain Eukaryota; kingdom Metazoa; phylum Annelida; class Polychaeta; order Sabellida; family Siboglinidae; genus Lamellibrachia; species Lamellibrachia columna. Next base: position 27,918,471 of record OY759263.1, on the reverse strand, counting down.
CCGACCGACCGACCGACAACGAAAGCAAAGAATACAGGGGAGTGTAGACAGGTGGTGGAAATGGCAGTGAAATGGGTACAGTGACGGACGGAGAAGGAAAACAACGACGACCAGTATCGATGCCAGCCTCCGCCACCACTTTAAGGATAAGGAGGAGAGCATTAACCACAACAACTATTGGTGACTGACTATCAGACACACCAGACTAAATCGTGATTCAACCACACTATAGATTGTGGCTTTGGGCAACACTAATTATTAAAACCATAAATCATCACCAATTCGCTAATTGTTCACTAATCAGACGCAAGGTGGCGCGTCCTCCACGACGCCGTCTGCTAGCGACGCAACCGCCTTGTGCGGTAGTTTCTGCCGCAGCAGACAGCCCCACATGCGCTCGATGTTGGTGATCGTCGGAACATGCACGATGCGGTGCAAGACGGTGGCGTGCCGGTGGAGGTACTCCATCATGACGAGCGAAAAGCGCCACGAGTAGAACGAGTTCAGAGACACGCGGTGCACGCCGGGAATCTGCGCCAACAGCACGCCTGTCACAAACACGTCATCGATCCAGAACGTTGGTGTCCGCATGGCCGCTGTGTACAGCTCCGGAATGAGATCAGCCGACAGGACAAACGCCAGGCCGGAGCAGTACGGGGGGTAGTACTTCCGGCCAGGAAACACTTCCGGCCGGACACACCACTTCCGGCAGTTGGCTTTGTCGCCTATGCGCATGATCGGCATGGTTGAGTACACGATACAAGCGGCCACCTGTGGACAGGGATGTGTGTTATTCCGCGTCGACGATGCGCAAACCAAGTTGTAATTAATCTGTCGTTTCATGATATGTATATTAACACGTAAACTGGCGTTTGAATACCGCAATACCTATGCAGTGCAGTAAAAGTATTGTGAAGTGACTGCCTTCGATTTTATGCTTGAAATGGTGGTACATCCAATTTTAGCATCCTCGCCAATTCCGCCCCCCTCCCCACCCCCACACTCATCGTTGTACTTATAAGGCATCGGTGATGAACAACTTGGGGCGATGCAACAATTGAATATTTCCATAGTTCGAACCGGAAGTTGGTAGATAAGGTATATCTCCTAGAATGCAGAAACACTGGTTTTCCTTTTAAATGATATCTAGTTTTGGCCCTATCATATACAAGATATAAAAGAAATAACTATTACGCGGATTTCTGTCACGTCGAAAGACCGAAAAATAACATAGAAAGGAAGTATGTGCCAACCTTTGTGGTCGTGTCGTAATGGCTCATGATGTCGTATAGCCATATGACGTCGACGAATGCGTCGTCGTCCGCCTTCAGCACGTAGCGGGCATTGCTGCAGTGTGTCGACACCCACCGGAGCCCCAATATCGCCTTCAACGTCAGGTTCCGGTAGTTATCCCGGAAGTCGCCTTGGACCAGGTCACCGTGCTTCCGGAACTCCAGTTCGATGGCTTCTTGCAACGGGGCGCTGTCGAACATACCCACGAGGAACACGATGCGCACTACCTGCCGTTTGAATAACCGTGTATTCCCCCACGTCCGCCTGATTATCGCCCGCCGCTCGCCATTGGTAGGCGACGAGTGAACGTAGATGATCCATCTCAAGTCTGAATTAATCGAAAATACGTTGTGATTCCGCATATCTTTTGCCGAATGATCAACTATTGCATGTGTTTGATCGCATTTTCCGTTCACAGAAACATTTATTGGGTAAGGATGATGCCCTAATTGAATAGTGAATTTTTTTCATCTTGTTTTTTTCCCTAGATAATGACACTACATTTTTCAAGTGTAATGCAATGCAAAAGTGACAAGGAATAAACACGAATTTATGAAGCCAGCATTTTTCTGTACCACCGCAGCGCACGCACGCACGCACGCACATGCAGACGCATAACCACACGCACGCACATGCAGACGCATAACCACACGCACGCACATGCAGACGCATAACCACACGCACGCACATGCAGACGCATAACCACACGCACGCACATGCAGACGCATAACCACACGCACGCACATGCACACGCATAACCACACGCACGCACATGCAGACGCATAACCACACGCACGCACATGCACACGCATAACCACACGCACGCACATGCAGACGCATAACCACACGCACACACACCGACTAAATTTAAGTTTGACGTACCCGGAAGGTTCTTGCAAACATCTGGGTTATGCATAAGTATCTTGATGTCGTTGGGGCCTTTCGATTCAGCCCCTGCGCTTTCTGTCTCCTTAACCGAAGCGAAGTCCACCGGCAGGTTTTCGAACATGACATCATCTAGCGGAAGTGGCGCGTAAGGTTCCGATGGAAACGCCGACTTGACGTCTGTCAGCACGATCTGTCTTGGTATTATCAGCAGTGTAAACACAATGTATACAGCAAATATAACAACAATAAGCGTCCATAATTGGTGATGCGAAATCACCATATTCGATTGTCGTTGAGAGTATGTCTTAATAGCAGTGATGTTCCCGTTAACTGGATCGCCTTGACAACGAAATCTCTCAGAAACTCCAGTAGTTATCCGGTTATCACGTCCAGATTTGCAGCTAGTGGGTTGCTGTGTATTTTCCCGATGTTTTTAAATATACATTACTAAAGAAAACAATAATAACTACAGACATAAACATGCCATATGCACACGCGTTAACCAACCCTGTTGTATCCACGCTTGATGTTCTGACTAATCCTAGATGCTGTAGCTGTTATATCAAATGTCGTGTTTCGCTGTCGATCAAGTGTTGCAAAATTTCCTTTTCGTATGACATATCATGACATGTCTTCGAAGTATCCTCCCCAAGCAGTGCTCCGTGGATTAACTGATGCTTGATCGACGACATGCCGTAGCTATGAGCCACGCTGCAAAGACGAACTAGAACTATGTTCGTCTGAACGTCAGTTCACTATTTTCACATTAACTGTCTTCACATTAACTAGGTGCATCCCATTGTGTAACGTATACCTTCTTTATTACCTTTATCGTCTTATGTATTCGACGAAGGAACATAAAACGATAAACGACATGAATGCTCGTCTCCTTTACTGCAATACAACAGCGATGGTATTAAGTGTCACGACAGCGCCATTAAACGATCTGATTCGTGAGCCAACTCGCTCACAGTTGGGAAATGTATATGGACACGCAGTGTGGTGGTGTATTAACGTGTGAACTGTCTTACTTATGATATATCGGTTGATTTGCGTTGAAGTATGACCTATTTGTCAACTGAATATATCCTAACCGAGGTTGTTCATCAGAAATCGACACCGTCCACTTCGATTCGTCCTTCATCTATATTTTAGCTATTAATAGGGTGGGGAAAGTTTTTTGACACTGCTGTCATATATTTTCGGCGTAATGTAAAACAAAATTAGGTTCATGCTGACAAACTACATCTTACAGATATGTCGCATTAACTGCTGCTTTATTCCTAAGGCGTCAATGACCACTTGAACAAAACAGAGCCCAGAACTAATGCGTTTTGTCGAGTGCACGCACTCAAGAAAAGAAACACCTTGTTTAGTTGCGATTCCCTTGCTCGGAGATAAATTAATGGTAGCCATTTGGATGCTATTAGGATGTCGAGTTACCTACAACAACAGGCTAGTCTGATACGTGATGTTTTTCACACGACTAGCGACAGTAGATCAGGTGACTCAGTGAAGTGCGTCGTTGACAGTGATGTATTAGCAGGACACACTAAATAGTTTACCTCGTGTCGGAAATTATTATCATATTAACTGTTTGGTGTGGGCAGAAGTATCATTTGTGTGTATGTAGATAAACAGATGAAGTCACTGGCGTTGTCGATTTGCCGCACTAGATGGCGAACTGTTCTGGCGCACTACTCCACTATCCAGGTTCCCCGATGTGGCGCCACCGTTTGTCGCATACACATGAGAGCATGCACTTAAACTGCACTTTCCATTGTGACGAACATGATTGGTTACCCGGAATCTGGGTAACCTGTGCACTGTAACATGAGTATAAGCGGACATGCGTACGGTCATGCGCACGGGAAGAAATATAGTAAGTGCGGAAGAGATAATCACTTTGCCAAGAAGTGTTTACAGTCAGGGAGGCTGGCCAGCAACTGACCAAGGAGCCGCTTGTGAAGAAGTTCCCCACATTGTTTGCTGATGGAGTTGGCAAGCTGGACGGCGAGCAACACATCCACCTGAATCCGAACGTATCGCTTTAAGCCAGGGTTTGGCAACCTTTTTGAATGGAGGGCCAAATTAGTTACTTGGAATAGGTCAGCGGGCCACACATACACGCACGCACATGGAAGCACGCACGCACGCGCGCACACAAGGATATTATCTTTCTTGCAACACGTACAATATATATATATTTATATTTATGTATATGTGTGTATGTACACACACACACACACACACACACACACACACACACACACACACACACACACACACACACACACACACACACACACACACACACACACACACACACACACACACACACACACACACACACACACACACACACACACACACACACACACACACACACACACCCACCCACCCACCCACACACACTAGTGCCCTGCGCGAGCCGGGCTTTTGGTCCAAGCCCGGCCCGGCCCGCAGCCCGCGGGCCGGGCCGGGCCGGGCCTCTACATAATCTCGCGGGCCGGGCCGGGCCTGGGCCTACATACTGCGGGCCCGGGCCGGGCCTGGGCTGAAAACAATTTAAACACATCGGGCTTGGGCCGGGCCTGGGCCTAGTGTGAGCGGGCCGGGCCGGGCCTGGGCTCTGCCTGGACATAATAAAAATATTCATACAAAACACCGATTATTACTTTATTTTTTTAAATAAAAACTTATAAATTGTAATTCCGTTTAATGAATGCTTAAAATTATTTCTTTAGTATTATATAGTTGCAAATTGAGACCTTGCCTGGAATCTAATGACCCCATAAGTTCACTTGGCTGGAAGTAGCCAGCCCCAAATGTTTACTTTAGAAATATTTGCAGAGGCAATCAAGCCATGATTAACAATCAACTTATCACCCTTTGACCATACCAGTGGACATTCTATTGTCTAGGTCTTCCCTCCAAACATTGCCCATCTGAAAGACCTGCCCACTGCCAAGTGCACACTAGGCCACTAGCCCACTACCCAGTACCCAACCCAGTTGGTAATTGGTATTTCTCCCCAGTCCTAATTCATTCACACTTGTACTAATTCACACATGTCTGTCTCAGGCTAGTGACTGCAGGCCTGCTGGAAATGCCACTGGGTGTCTGTGCCAGTGGGTGACATTTAATTGAAATATATTAAATTATGTTAACTTAGTTGAGCTAATTCAATTAACAATATAAATTGGGATTATGGCTTGCATATGGGTTAAGTCAGGGTTAGATAAACAAATATCCTACCCTAACAATAAACCAATACATTAAAGCCAAATATAACAAATGTTACCATATTTAATAGTAATGACACTAAGAAGTTTTTCTTTATTTTTCTTCAGGATATTTGTAAGTTTGAAGAAGTTGGTGGTGCTGAATTTTGAGAACTCATCCAGCACACTATGGACCTTTTTTATTTAATAAAACAATAAGTCTGTTTTACAGTTTATTTGTTTTTCGTCTTTGTTATAAGATTATAGGTTTATCTTCTCTAAACTTAGCGGGCCGCGGGCTTGCGGGCCGCGGGCTTACCCATCTTTGGCCCGCTGGTATGGGCCGGGCCTGGGCCTGAAACTTGCGGGCCGGGCCGGGCCTGGGCCAAACATTCACGGTCTGAGTCGGGCCTGGGCCGGGCCTGGGCCTAAATTCTAGTTTGCGGGCCTGGGCCGGGCCGGGCTTGAAAAATTATTGCGGGCCTGGGCCGGGCCTGGACTCTAACTGCTAATTGCGGGCCGGGCTTGGGATCAAATTCTAGGCCCGCGCAGGGCACTAACACACACACACACACACACACACACACACACACACACACACACACACACACACACACACACACACACACACACACACACACACACACACACACACACACACACACACACACACACACACACACACACACACACACACACACACACACACACACACACACACACACACACACACACACACACACACACACACACACACACACGTTGCTCTTGTAAATAGGTCTGATTTTGAACAACAGTTCGATGGTCACTATGCTGTTCAAAAACACACATTATTCATGTTACGTGTTCTTGGCATGCCGCTGATGCCATGTTGACCCGTGTGAGACTGACGCCTGATGCTAGAGATGTTGATGCTAGAGTTGCTGCGCCACCAAGTGTCCCACATCTGGCTGCAGACTTGACACTGCGAGCCTCAGCACGTCTTCCAAATGTCCATATGTTAGATGCGTTCATGGCTTGCATTACACGAAGTTCATCTTCATTTTTCATTCCCTGTTGCGAGCCCTGAGATTGTCAATCGTTCAGCAAACTCCCGTCTCAGCAGGTCAATGAATGCTACTAAGGCCTACATGTCCGGAGTAGCTAGTTTGTTTTCTATGAGTGTCGGGAGGTAATTTGCATCCCGCAGTTGTGTTTCCCACAATCGAAACCTGGTCTCGAAAGCGGAGACAAACTGGCACAGTTCATTGATTAATTGTTCTCTTCCCTGGAGTTTGGCGTTCAGCAGAGTGAGGTGCTCCGTGATGCAGAGTAAAATGCAAAATCGCATATCCATAAGGGGTCAGTGAATGCCGGTACTTCTCCACCCTTCTTCTCCATGAATACGCTAATCGCATGTTTCAGCTCGTACGCGTGGCACAGCATGGCAACCCAACCTAGCCAGGGCACTTCGGTTTAGTGCATAAATTGTTAATATTGCACATTCATCTGGGGCGGAAGGTGCTGGAACTGCCAGTGATTTAACGAGTGTTGACGAGTGTTATTCAAAACAACACATTATCACTCAAACACAAAAAGGTAGAAAATTCATGTCTGCATGTGGGCAAAACTTAATTCATTAGAGTTTTAAGGAAGTGATAAATGTTTGATATGTTCATCGCGTGGAAATGGTATTACCGAGTTGCATTATGTGATATGTCTCGCCTAGACGTCTCGTCAAGAATTTAGTCTAGATAAGACGTACTATTTTTTATTTTATATATCAATATTGCGGGCGTGGGCCCCGCCACGCATAATCTCGCTATCAGTCCGCGGGCCGCATGAAATAGCTCTGCGGGCCGCAGTTGGCCCGCGGGCCGCAGGTTGCCGACCCCTGCTTTAAGCGAAGTCGTATAGTATATTCAAAACTCCCTTCAGACGGTATCGCTGGAAGAGGATGTCGTTTGGGATCAGCTGTGCGCCAGAAGTCCTCCAGTGGAAGATGCACGAGCAGATTGTGGATAAATCCCTGGAGTAGAAGTCGTGGCTGACGAATGTGCAATGATTAGCTGTGGTTCAACGATGCAGGCTGCCACCGAAGACCACGATCAGCATCTGCTCAGGTTCGTGGAGCCCCGTGACCGTCAGACGGAACCCAGAGAGGCTACCGTTCCGCAATACTGAAGTACCGTTCTTAGGACGTGGCACCCGACAGCACACACGCACACGTACGAACACGCGCACAGACACACGCACACGATAAGAGTGACTGTCTAACACTCAGACGTAAGACTAATGGACTAATGTAAGACTGCGCAATTTTTTTTTCAGATGTGTTGTGGTAAAATAATATTTTTAGTAATAACAATTCTTAGATATCGACTGTTTGTTACGTGCGTGTCAGGGCACTTAAATGTGTTTCAAAATGTAACAAAGGTACATATGCTACGTGTCATCACTGCTGCTATGGCTTGATATTAATAAAGACAAGTAATTCGCCATCGATGAAGAATATTGTGAAGGAGTTTGAGAAGTTGTCTGACTAATTTGTAACATCACTTGGACTGTTACCATTTAAACTTTGATTAAATATCCTTTGTAAAAGTCTTTGGCTATGCTAACTGCTGGACCATTAGATAATGTCAAAATAACAGTGACATGCCCTATTGATTTTCTTTTTTATGTTAGCGGAGGAGAGGTAACAAAACAGTGTATGCTCCAGGCCGTAGTATGAACGTGTTGCTACAACACGCCCGTCCTTGTGGGGGATTCGAACGAACCCCCTTTTTGAGGAAATTTGTTTAACTGTAACCCACTTTTTCAAAACACAGAGCCTGCTACAACCGGTCATGACAGTGTTATGACAAAATCACAACATGGTCCTGTCATTAGACTGGACAGTCAACAGATGACGAGAAAAACAGCTTGACAAAATAACCTTTATTTAATTCACACACCCTTATCAGTCTACTCATTTCCTACACCGCCCCCCCCCCTCAACGTATAACATATACGGCTACACAACAAACACCACATTGTCAGGCTCGTCTTCAACACCTGAACACGCGATGTAACAAATACGTGGAACATTCTCAAAGAAAATGATAACAACAGCATATACAGACATGAGAAAATGATAACAACAGCATATACAGACATGAGAAAATGATAACAACAGCATATACAGACATGAGAAAATGATAACAACAGCATATACAGACATGAGAAAATGATAACAACAGCATATACAGACATGAGAAAATGATAACAACAGCATATACAGACATGAGAAAATGATAACAACAGCATATACAGACATGAGAAAATGATAAATAAACTGATAACTATATCGTTATTTCCTCCAGGGATCAACGTCGAATTAATTTGAAAAGAAGTTGTGTCACCTTTCTGAGATTCAGTCGTTGCTTTGGCATTCATTAGATAATAGATAATTGCAAATATGACTTTGAGAGTGTGCACCACCTGCTCTACAAGAGGAAGCAGACACCACGCGTTTTGACAACTCACAATGTTCCGTACATGATTATTGTTTGCCAAAGCATTCTGTACAATTATGTTGAAACTACAAGAAGTCTACTTTAACCAGATTACTTATTATATATCACAATATTTTCAAACTGTTTTTGTGTTTATCTAAAGAAGAATGTTGCAGTTTCTTATGCACTCTGCTTGATGTACAGTGCTGCCAATATTTCATTTTGAACTTAGTACATATAAGATAGATCAATTAATTTATTATAATGGATAGGCCTATGCTAGCTACCAGTTTATGATCTTCACCCAGAATACGTAAACACTGGAATACTTTTAATATATCCAAATAGTTGACAGAAACACCTGTACAAAATGTTTACAGCAGTACATCATCATGTAATAGAGACAGCTTGACAGCAACTGAGAAAAAATTACAATGCTGACTATTTTTAATAAACGTCTTAGCACTGCGTTCATGTAAAAAACGTATTACTGCCAACTTTCAATGCGCCAGAGTTTGCACTTGTTGCATGTATTACCCAATCACATCCCCAAACAGCTAGAATAATAGTATAATGAGTTACCAAATGGTGTCCCTAAACAGCAAGGGAGGTTACTAAATAATATCACTAACCAACAATTAGTGCCTGGAATGTTAAAGCTCATCTGCTTAAATACATCAAACACACACAACATTAAAAAATATGTACATATTTGTATAAATACAACGCATCACACCAGCTTGTAAAATGTTGCCGCTCCCACTGAAATGACTGCAACAACGGCGACACCAAGCAGGTTCCGCTGCATCAACCCCCTGTCTTGGGGCATAAGGAAGGCACTGAACATGACGGTGAGTGTGAAGATCCGATGAGACACGAAAAGGTATACTAAAGTAGAAAACGCAAAATTGAGCAGTGGGTAACCAGGGATATAAACAATGAGTTCTTTGGCATTCGACTGCAGATAGACATGAAGTTGTGACAGATATGTCTCCAGGGTAATCTTTCCCAGCCAGTTAAACATCAGTAGGTAGTGTGTCCGCAGAATCGGGAACAAGTTGCGTAGAACGATGAATGAGACGATGGGAATCCATGATGTGTAGGGGTGCACGCGATTGTAGGAATACTTGTCAAACAGAAGAATTTCCTGATGCCACATAAATAGTACGAAGAGCAGAACCCCAGCCATGAGGCCCTTCGTTGCATACTCAGTGCGGCGCGGTGTCGACTTCGCCTCCAGGTATTTGAGAAAGGACTCGAAGTGTGGGTAGTTGTACGCACACAGCATGCCAATGAAGCACGCCCAATGGTCAAGGCCAGCCCGGAATGACCACTCGTGCATGATCGGGAACTTGCCATCATGGTAGCCAAGCACAAGCCAGAGTGGAAGAAAGATGATTTCAGCCATGCCGGAAATGTCGAAGATGATGAAGTTGGCAACAGCGTAGAGTACAAATTTGAGCAGCATAAACCGTGGGTTGTAGTTGGAGGTGGGGTAGATGGCCATTGTGATGTAGACAGAGATGAACCAGTACGTATGCATGGCGCAGATGTAGTAAAGGATGTACTCGTTGGATAGGACAGCGCACAGTATCAGAACAAAGAAGTTGAGGCGGAACAACATCTTGGCGACCCGCCACAGCGAGTAGTCCTTCTTGATCCAGAAGAATGAGAAGTTGCCTGAAATGAAATCACATTTACTGGATGAGTCTATCTTGTGAGCAGGGTTCATACAGGAAGTAGGAAGAAAACTTTAAGAGAAACAAGTCACAAAAGTCAAATTCAAGACCATTTAATAACATTCGGGGATTAGTGCGAACCCTGGTTGTGCGTCCAAGGTTTGGTTTGGTGGGACATGGACGCAAAGAGATTGGTAAGTGGGAAATGAAAGAAAGGTGGATGGGACACAGGACACGTGCATAATAAATTTATAATTTATTATTTTAACAATTTAATTCTATGTATACTGTTTTAGTTGTATTGTCCTTAATTTAATTGCATTTATTATTTTAACAATTTAATTCAATGTACAATTTTAGTTGTAGTATTATTGTGTTTTATATTCATATATATATATATATATATATATATATAATAAATGCAACTAAATTAAGGACAATATATATATATATATATATATATATATATATATATATATATATATATATATATACATATCCATTCTTATACTATTGTATAGTGCTATAGAACACCAGGTGATTATGGCACTACATACATATTGTATTTTATTTCATTGTTTTTTCTTGCATGCAACAAAGTGGATACAGAGTTGGAAATGAAAGCAGGGTGGCTGGGAGTGAGAAATGAAAGCAAAGTGGATGGGATCGAGAAAGGGAAGCAAAGTGGATGTGGAATATGAAATGAAAGCAAGGTGTATGGGAGTAAAAAATGACATCAAGGTGGATGTGAGTGAGAAACGAAAACAAAGTTGATGGGAGTGAGAAATGAAAGCAAAGTGGATGGGGAGTGAGAAATGAAAGCAGGGTGGATGGGGAGTGAAAAATGAGAGCAAGGTGGATGGGGAGTGAGATATGAAAGCAGGGTGGATGGGGAGTGAGAAATGAAAGCAAGGTGGATGAGGAGTGAGAAATGAAAACAAGGTGGATGGGTAGTGAGAAATGAAAGCAGGGTGGATGGGGAGTGAGAAATGAAAGCAAGGTGGATGGGGAGTGAGATATGAAAGCAGGGTGGATGGGAGTGAGAAATGAAAGCAAGGTGGATGAGGAGTGAGAAATGAAAACAAGGTGGATGGGGAGTGAGATATGAAAGTAGGGTGGATGGGGAGTGAGAAATGAAAGCAAGGTGGATGAGGAGTGAGAAATGAAAACAAGGTGGATGGGGAGTGAGAAATGAAAGCATGGTGGATGGGGAGTGAAAAATGAAAGCAAGGTGGATGGGGCGTGAGAAATGAAAGCAAGGTGGATGGGAAGTGAGAAATGAAAGCAAGGTGGATGGGGAGTGAGAAATGAAAACAAGGTGGATGGGGAGTGAGAAATGAAAGCAAAGTGGATGGGGAGTGAGAAATAAAAGCAGGGTGGAAGGGGAATGAGAAATGAAAGCAAGGTGTATGGGGAGTGAGAAATGAAAACAAGGTGGATGGGAGTGAGAAATGAAAGCAAAGTGGATGGGGATGAATTAGTTACATTACTTGTCAAGTTTGTAAAATTGTTAAAATATATTAAGAAATTAACACTTCACGTATCACTCACCAAAGCCTGTCATCCAGACGTATGCTGCAATGTACACTCGTATCCAGTTGTACCATTCCAGGGCGTGGAAGTAATGATACCAGACAAACATCACCTGCATCCACCCCTTCCATTCCTCCGTCTGGTCCCTGACAACATCACAGATACAATATGGAATTATCGCATTTTTGGCATAAAACAGAAGTTGACTTGTGTACTGTGAAATTATTATATCAAATGGAACATTTGCAATATGCACCATCCTCTAATCGTCCGAAGCTGTTGCATCGACCTAAATGAATAAGTCGTCATGAAATCAGCCTATTTGTCAAATATAGTTTGCTTCAAGGTTCCAAATCACACAAATATGTGAAATATGTGAAAAACTATGATAGAAATTACAGAGTTTACCTTGTGTTCACACTCCTTTGTCTGAGTGGACGTTACCAATACATGTTTGTTCCATACGGGTATGTATAGACAAATAACAGGTTTTTGGGATTGGTGGTAGTCTGTAGTAAGTTTTAAATCTTCGTTGAACTGCTTTATCTTCTGAAATCTGTCTACGGTAGGGGAAGGCAGTGTTAGTTGAGCCACTGGGTTAGTTGAGCCACCCATGTTTCCCAGGAAACTACAGCAGCGACAGTTGCATGATACCACCCAGTGATTGAACATGTTATTAGAACATGATTGACGTAAATAAGTGCCATTAGTGACAACTGTCAGAAAATGTGAGTTTATTGATGTTTTCTGAAACTTTTGTGATTGTGATTAATGTCTGCTGGTGAGTAAACTAGCAAAGCCTGTAATTAGACTAAATTCTCTGTGACTTACAAATGGTTTAATTATGCACAGGGAAGAAGATTTATTTACATCACTTAGTGCACTAATGAGAAGTTAATTAAAAAAGCTTAATTGTTGAAACAGGGCTAGTTGAGCCACCCAAGGGAGGATTAGTTGAACAGCAGCTAAAGAATGAAATGAAGACAAGTGTTCTTTACCCCAGAATACATCTAGGAATTCATTTTTTTTAACAAATTCGGATATTGGATAGCTACAAGGCAACATATTAGCAGCTAGTTACACTAAGTCTACATTAATTAAATGTATCAATTTATTAATTAAGCACGTAGACTTGTCAGAGAGATGTTGCACCCACTGGTTAAACAGGTTGACTGAGTTGTTAATTTTTAGTACAAGGCCTACATAAATTTTACAACAAAGCATTTACCCAACTACACCGTGGCTTAACTTATCGCACACCAAGTGTTAGATAAGCCAGCTACTTGAACCAGCTACACATAATTATCTATGCAAACTAGATATATTATCTTGGTATAAAATTATCTACTAATAATCATAGTTTGATTATGTGTGTAAGTAGTTTGAGTATGTGTGTAAAAACAAATTTTGCTTATAAATATGATTGTGCCCTACATATCAAAAAGAATGAAAAATGCCTCAACTATCACTGCCTTCCCCTATGTTTTGTATGGAATACGTGTACCAATGTAATATTAAAATGACAGGACTGAAACAAACAAAATGCTACTGTCTTTTAGGTAAATGTGAATTGCATTGCGGAAGATGTCATTTTGATTTTATTCACTCACTGTAAATGCACAAATTCATTGGTTAATCACAAATATTTACCTGAGAACAACTTTTCTAAAAAGCATCCTGTATTGCATTCAGTCGATACAATAAAAGATGTGTATTTCGCGTGTACATCTTACACAAATAAAGTGCTAACATTTTAAAGAATAGTATATTTCATGTTAAGCCCCACGCATGTTAAATGTTGAAAAACAAAAATAGCCTAGGGGCTGATGACAGTTGTCGACACTTGCCTATTTATACAAAGTGTACTAATTCTTATACTTCCCTCTCTGAATTAGTACCTTAAAATGTTGATAATTTTCCAGATAACAAATATATTGAAGTAACAATGTTATGACACAGTGCATGTATTGGACGAACACTAACAATCAGAATATGTTTACGATCATTTATCTCCAATAATCATGTTAACATTTTGTGTTTTTCTCCATCTATATATATATATATATATTAATAATAAATAATTTAATTAATTAAACTAATAAATTTATTAAAATAAATAATACATATATATATATATATATATAATTATATATATATATATATATATATATATATATATATATATATATATATATTAGTGCCCTGCGCGGGCCTAGAATTTGATCCCAAGCCCGGCCCGCAATTAGCAGTTAGAGTCCAGGCCCGGCCCAAGCCCGCAATAATTTTTCAAGCCCGGCCCAGCCCAGGCCCGCAAACTAGAATTTAGGCCCAGGCCCGACCCAGACCGTGACTGTTTGGCCCAGGCCTGGCCCACAAGTTTCAGGCCCAGGCCCGGCCCATACCCGCGGGCCAAAGATGGGTAAGCCCGCGGCCCGCAAGCCCGCGGCCCGCTAAGTTTAGAGAAGATAAACCTATAATCTTATAACAAAGACGAAAAACAAATAAACTGTAAAACAGACTTATTGTTTTATTAAATAAAAAAGGTTCATAGTGTGCTGGATGAGTTCTAAAAATTCAGCACCACCAACTTCTTCAAACTTACGAATATCCTGAAGAAAAATAAAGAAAAACTTCTTAGTGTCATTACTATTAAATATGGTAACATTTGTTATATTTGGCATTAATGTATTGGTTTATAGTTAGGGTAGGAGATTTGTTTATCTAACCCTGACTTAACCCATATGCAAGCCATAATCCCAATTTATATTGTTAATTGAATCAGCTCAACTAAGTTAACATAATTTAATATGATATTTCAATTAAATGTCACCCACTGGCACTGACACCCAGTGGCATTTCCAGCAGGCCTGCAGTCACTAGCCTGAGACAGACAGGTTCAGACATGTGTGAATTAGTACAAGTGTGAATGAATTAGGACTGGGGAGAAATACCAATTACCAACTGGGTTGGGTACTGGGTAGTGGGCTAGTGGCCTAGTGTGCACTTGGCAGTGGGCAGGTCTTTCAGGTGGGCAATGTTTGGAGGGAAGACCTAGACAATAGAATGTCCACTGGTAGGGTCAAAGAGTGATAAGTTGATGGTTAATCATGGCTTGATTGCCTCTGCAAATATTTCTAAAGTAAACATTTGGGGCTGGCTACTTCCAGCCAAGTGAACTTATGGGGTCATTAGATTCCATGCAAGGTCTCAATTTGCAACTATATAATACTAAAGAAATAATTTTAAGCATTCATTAAACGGAATTACAATTTAGAATAAGTTTTTATTTAAAAAAATAAAGTAATAATCGGTGTTTTGTATGAATATTTTTATTATGTCCAGACCCAGCCCAGGCCCGGCCCGGCCCGCTCACACTAGGCCCAGGCCCGGCCCAAGCCCGATGTGTTTAAATTGTTTTCAGCCCAGGCCCGGCCCAGGCCCGCAGTATATAGGCCCAGGCCCGGCCCGCGAAATTATGTAGAGGCCCGGCCCACGGGCTGCGGGCCGGGCTTGAACCAAAAGCCTGGCCCGCGCAGGGCACTAATATATATATATATACATATATATAATATGTATATATATATATACAGGTGTATATATATACATATATATATATATTATATATATATATATACAAATACACATATATATATATAAATCATGTTGTTACCTGTTGAGGATGATGTCTGGTGTGGACCTCGTGGTGAAGGAGGCAGCAATGAGGAAGAGGAGGAAGACAAGGAAGAGGAAGGTATCCCTGCTATAGACACGCTCCCCCGCAGGCAGCAACTGACAACAGAACAATATCATTGTAGATGAAGGGGAAGGCATCCCTGCAATTGGTAACAGAACAACCATCACTGTAGAGGAGGGGGAAGGTATCCCTGCAATTAGTAAATGAACAACATCTTTGTAGGGGAAGAGGAAGGTATCCCTGCAATTGGTAACAAACAACATCGATGTAGAGAAAGGGAAGGTATTTCTCCAATTGGCAACAGAACAACATTGTTGTAGAGGAAGGGAAGGTATCTCTGCAGCTGACAACACACAACATCATTGTAGAGGAGGGGGAAGGTATCTCTGCAATTGGCAACAAAACAACATCATTGTAGAGGATGGTGAAGGTATCTCTGCAGCTGACAACAGACAACATCATTGTAGAGGAGGGAGAAGTTATCCCTGCAGCTGACAACAGACAACATCATTGTAGAGGAGGAGGAATGTATCTCTGCAATTGGCAACAAAACATCATTGTAGACGATGTGGAAGGTATCCCTGCAGCAGACAACAGACAACATCATTGTAGAGGAGGGAGAAGTTATCCCTGCAGCTGACAACAGACAACATCATTGTAGAGGAGGAGGAAGGTATCTCTGCAATTGGCAACAAAACATCATTGTAGACTATGTAGAAGGTATCCCTGCAGCTGACAACAGACAACATCATTGTAGAGGAGGGGGAAGGTATCTCTGCAATTGGCAACAAAACATCATTGTAGACGATGTGGAAGGTATCCCTGCAGCAGACAACAGACAACATCATTGTAGAGGAGGGTGAAGGTCAGGGTTGAAAAAATCATGATTAAAAAAATCGGATTTTTTTTATTTAAATTAAATTTTTTTTTTTTCATTCTTTTATTGATTTGATTTTTTTGAAATCTGGTATACACAATGTCATAAAATATTTGACTTTCAGGCAATTTGATGTCAATACAGCTACACAAGTGTGCGCACTTTGTGCTTTTGTATTAAAAAACACACAAAACTTTGTTGCTCTCGATGCTTGAAAACAATTATTTGTGCTAAATTCATATAAATCAGCGATTAAAGAAACCGGAAGTCAAAAAATCATAAATCAATGATTTTTTTTGGAGCGATTTAAATCATGATTTAAATCAATGATTTAAATCAAATGATTTAAATCAAACAACCCTGGTGAAGGTATCTCTGCAATTGGCAACAAAACAACATCATTGTACAGGATGTGGAAGGTGTATCTGCAGCTGACAACAGACAACATCATTGTAGAGGAGGAGGAAGGTATCTCTGCAATTGGCAACAAAACAACATCATTGTAGAGGAGGAGGAAGGTATATTTGCAGCTGACAACACACAACATCATTGTAGAGGAGGGGGAAGGTATATCTGCAGCTGACAACAGACAACATCATTGTAGAGGAGGGGGAAGGTATATCTGCAGCTGACAACATCATTGTAGAGGAGGAGGAAGGTATATCTGCAGCTGACAACAAACAACATCATTGTAGAAGAGGGTGAAGGTATCCCTGCAATTGTCGACAAAACAACATCATTGTAGAGGAGGGGGAAGGAATCCCTGCAGTTGACAACAGACAACATCATTGTAGAGGAGGGTGAAGGTATCTCTGCAATTGGCAACAAAACAACATCACTGTATCCTACAACAAGATAATTTACTACTTGTACTACCGACTATCAAAAGAACACTTCCAGGAAACATTTGCAGTAGTGTTTCATAACATAAGCTAGGAAACGATGTTTGTGCATGTGACTGCAATCATGCTTCCTATTGGTCAATACACATGCGAGCTGGGTCTGCAGCACACCAGCTGACAAGGCTCGACATGACATCTTGACATCTCGTACTGTCAGACATTGTCCAACAACACCTGATCTTGTCATAGCAAAACCATGTGTGCTGTGGACATTACTGCAGACTTTTGATGCATGCAAATGCACTAATGATGAAGCAACACTCTCTTGCTGCTGCACGGACAGTGTACTGCAGAAAATTACAAGCTCAGTCAAATGTCTCGATCTGAGCAGTGCCATAGATAATAACAGATAGATATCACAAAATGTGCCTCAGCAATGGGAAGTGAAGTGTGCTCTGCACTGCCATGACTTAACATATGGACCCGACATGACTGCATCTCTCCAAGCCAAGGAAATATTAAAGTACAGCGTAGGCTTATGCAAATTTTAATTTGTCATATTTTTCATAATTCCCCATTTAGTATCACAAGCATAGAGCAGTGATTCAAATGAATACTGGCATGCACCAATTGCTATGCTGAACAACATGAATTACTACAAATATAAGACTTGCGAAAATGTGAAAGGCTTTATGTCATAGTAGATAGAGCGAGTCCATTTTTGTCCTTTTTTACAGAATTATGTCTGGACCGAGCAAAAATAATTTAACAGTGATGATTTCACTGAAACTAAATACAAATTTACACAAAGGAGACAGCGTGTTGTAGTGGATATTAAACAGGTTAAATTTTTATCAAAATGTGTCAGAAACGAGATGACTAAAAAAAATGTATTGAGGAGGAACTTTAACACAAACTCCTACAGCTGGTCCTTCATGGATATAATTGTCATAAGCATTGATTGCTTACCTTCCTGTAGTCCGAGGCATAGAAGAACAACATGATGAGTGTAAACTCCACCACGCCAAACAGAAACTCATCGAGCGTCGTTGGCGGTCGAACATGTGAGAACTTCTTGATGCTACCATTTACGCCGCTTTCCTGCGCCGCATTCGTGGTCTTTACCTCAACATCGACCACCGTGTTGGACGATGACGTCACACCATCTTCTCCTCTGCATTCGTCAACTTGAATCTTGTTGAACAGCCGGTTTGGCAACCGTTGTAACCATAGCAACAGGGCAACTGACGCGGCAATGACAAGTGTCAGCTGTGGAAATGTCACCCCGAAATGGGGGTCAGTGTGCGGGTCAAAGCCTGACGTCATGTTCATGCTGTGATTCTTAAGAAGATCTAACAAGTTTGGTGACATTAGTTGGTGCTGCCCTCTGGTGGTGGTTGTGCTGATTTGAGATGCACGATATGACGTCATTCATGCAGAGGCTGGCCCTAAAACAGAAAGTAAACATGGTCTACATGTTATATACATAAACCTCTATTTGACTATCTTATCTAATGTTCAGAAGAACAACATATTTTCCACAGCAGTGACACATTTGACATTTCTGTATTCACACCAAGAATGTCACTGATAATTCTACTGTTTTAGATTTCAACTACTAAGGTATATTAAAAAAGTTGCTCTAAAGTAGATTATGTTTTGCCGTTGAGTGTCTGCGTGGTTGCTGTGTTCACATACTGTCATTTCAATATGGATTTGATAACTGGAATTAGGACTTTTGAGGTGGAAGTGGTAGGTGCAACTAGTACGGAATAGGAATTGATCTTTATTATATTATAATCCAAGTATGCAAACTGTAAATACATCAGCCTTACATTGAGAAACACCATGATATTTGCATAGTTGGTTAAGTTTAGAGTAAACCTACATAGTTTATTAGAATGTAACACTATTCTTCTGTCTATGCTTTATTTCAGTCTTTATTTGCTGTGGCACATTTAGAGGGGGGCCATTGGGCCATGCCCCTTTTGGCCCCCCTTTGGCCTCCCCCTTTGCGAGATCCTAGATACACCACTGTTTAACACAATCTCAAACAACATATTAACTTGGGCAACTCTCGTTCATCCCACTTTGCGTATCTCTCAGAAGAGACACTAAAAGCTGTTGATCCTGTCTACCTGGTGGCTATGCCAGGGGAAGTAAAAGATCCCACACATGGGTGTAACCAGTCGTGGGTTCACCGACTCTAACCCGACAATAGGATGGGCACTGCATTAGCGGCTGTGTAAAAACATCCTACATCTGGCGGTGGTGCTGAGGGTCATGGCCGGCCGAGTATTACATCTCAGGTTCCAACAAAAACGAGAGAATGTATGAGTGAAACTAATGAAGAATGGTGAGGACATATGACATAATGTATTAAATTACTTATCATTCATTATCACACAATAGAAGGTATGTCAATCGTTTCATTCCAACAGAAACTGACACTAGCATATTGTAAAGTATTCCAGTGTGTATACGTAGAAAACCAACACCATTCATTCGTTATTTGTATGACATCTGACACCCACCTTCACCTTCACCTGTGGTAGATTAATGAGTACAGTTACTTCTAGCCATGTGTTAGCAATCTCATCTGTTAGTGAGAATATGACTCAAAATGTCCTACAGTTGGTGCAGTTATGTGGACACAACTAAATGTTACGTTTGTTCCGGCAGATCCGTAACAGGTTATAACAAATCACCTTCACTTTTCCTAGTTTCTTTGCAGCACTTGGCAAAGTTCTATTAACTGACTAGTCTGTATATACTATATCTACATTAACATCACAAACTGGGAGGACATGAACGCCGACCATCCACTTTGGCCCCACATAACTCACATGGCAACAGCCTACTTTGAGACTGACTGAACGAGGTGAAGAAGAAGCAGAGAAGACAGGAGGAGAGGAACCAAGACCAAGCCTCACTTTCACCTAGAATCTCCTGCCACAGCTGCTCTGAGGTCAGGCCCAATGACCAAACCTTGGCAGACTTCACCCTCGTTCTGAGGGACCAACAATGATGATAACATAAGTTGTGGTTGCTAGAATCTGAAGGTCTGACAAGGTCTCGTTCAAATCAACCTCTTCAGTACATTATTACCAAGTCGACCCTTCTATGGCAGCACTGAGGGTGGTCACTGCCAGATTGTCCTCAGTGGTTCTTTTAAGTCTCCCATTAATGAGACGGGACCGATATTAACGTTATCATCCAAGTCACAAGGGATACACAGTCCCCAATGCTGAGAGCCCGGTTCGTTTATACCAAATGTGCTGTGCCTGGTGCGGATAAAGCGGATGTACTGCACCTTTTTCACAAGGACAATTGGTGCATTTCAAGTTAGAGTTAGAATTAGTTGAGTCCAGACGCTCTAGACGCTCTAACTACCATGCAACTGTGCCCCACTTATATCATAGATGGCGCCCCACTTATATCATAGATGGTGCCCCTCTAATGTCATAGATGGTGCCCCACTTATATCATAGATGGTGCCCCATTTATATCATAGATGGTGCTACACTTATGTTACAGATGGTGCCCCTCTAATGTCATAGAGGGTGCCCCACTTATATCATAGATGGTGCCCCTCTAATGTCGTAGATGGTGCCCCACTTATATCATAGATGGTGCCCCATTTATATCATAGATGGTGCCCCACTTATATCATAGATGGTGCCCCATTTATATCATAGATGGTGCCCCACTTATACCATAGATGGTGCCCCACTTATACCATAGATGGTGCCCCTCTAATGTCATAGATGCTCTACCCCAGGTAGAGCTCTTAGTGGACTAAGGGTTGTAAACAGTGCCATTCTAATCACAGTGACTAATAATGGCTACGCCCTCCTGGCCTGTCACATCATTATAAGTAAATGATTTGCTGTTGTGGCATGAGACAAAGACGTGTCGTGTTTGGTTATTTGCCTAACTTCAATATATATGATATTTATTCTATGGCATATCACAAAGTATCCATGATTCCAAGCATTACACAGACAGACCTAGCCAACCCAACAAAGACTTGACAACACTCCTGTCTACACTAAGGGCAGGTACCAAAACTCATGGGTGAACTGGCACACTGAATGAAACTGCCCAAGCACTGAACAATAAGAGGATTGAAATCCCTGCCACCTCATATCACAGCCCATCCTTTAGGACGCCATGCTCCATTCACTCACACACATCACAAAATCCATATTTGCCAACACGTAGATCTGCAGAAATATAAAATCCCACTAGCACTAAGCAGGAGCTCACCTACCTCTCACCACTTGGGCTACACCTCTACAGGTCAGAATATACATTCAGTTTGTTGCTAAACACGTAGGCGTCATGCTTGAGCTGTCACACAGTCACAATGCAGGGCGGTGTTGAAGCCATACGTTCACCACTGTGACAGTGTACACAATTAGAGCATGACAGTCAATGTATTAACTACTTACTCAGTACAGTTCACAGCTATTAATACGTCACTGCATGTGCCACGTCAAAATCAATTTTGCTAACACAGCAGCAGATCCGGGGTCTTAGGGGTCTCAGGACCCCCCGGGAATTGGAGGGGGAGTTTTAGACCCCCCACATGTCCATGACAAATATTACAGTAAAGGACAATGTGCATAGGCCTACAACAGAAGTAGTGTCAATGTAAAGACTCAAGTATTAGCAGCTGGCTAATATTAACCTTTCTGTAAGTAGAACGACATGTCTCATCACCCACTATTTTTGCATTGAACTGTGACTGGTCAAAAATACATGTGACAGCTGCATGGTTCAGTGGTCAACAATATTACTTAAAAAAGGTTCTTTCAGCGAAGTGTTTGTCCCTCATTGGAATAAGTAAAGCATTTTACTATTTCCACAACATCTCCTTATTCCCTTTACGGGAGGAGCAACATCATTAGACCACGAAAACAGGCTGAAACATCTCAATTTGCCAAGTCCGGAGTACAGACGGAGAAGAGGAGATATGATTCAAGCCTACCGAATTCTATATGGCTTTGATAACATCGACAAAGATGATATAACAAGTCATCCCTAACAATTTCGCATGAACAAGTAATATGTACACCCACCAAGATGAATAGACTCATCTGATGATGTGTGACGTAAATGGATCATTTCTTGCAAGCATTTTTCATTCAATGTGTTCATTTTACTTTTAAATTACAATGTTTTACACACAGTTATCTTTATTTAGTTGGGATTAGCTGAATCGAAAAATCATCAATAACAAGTGTCTGTTTTCACTATATTGGTAGGTTGAGTCTCCATAGCACGACCTGGGTCAATATACTATGCCATGGGGATTATAGCACGACCTGGGTTTATAAACAATGACCCCAGGTTTAACAAGATTGCCATCCAAGTATCTATGTGTAACCCACCCTTTATCTATGTGTAACCCATCCTTCTGTGATATATGTCATAAAAATATTTGTAATAAACATAATCAAGCAGTTAGCATTTACACAATCAATAGATAATCTGTTCTATACATTTATTGTCATCTGTAAGAATGAGTACTTCCTGATATCCAATCTACCATGATCCTTTATTAATGTTTCTCTAGTTTTACTATCTTTTTTAAGTGAGAACAAAATATTTATATCCATATTTTCATACCCATTCAATATCTTAAAAACTATTTGATCTCTTCTTAACCTCCTTGTCTCTAGGGTTGCTAAACCACATTCTTCACAACTAAGGTCTCTCAGTTCTGGAATAATTTTAGTTGCTTTCCTCTGTATTTGTTCTAGCGTATCTATATTTTTCTACATGGTCTCCAAGTTTGTATAGAGTATTTTTTAAAAAGACCTTATACATCTAACCCTTCTCCACCCTAATTACCTACATTAAGTATACACACACATACATAATAATAATATTAATAAAACAATTATATTTTTACACAATTTCTTTGTAAAAGAAAGATTAGAAGCGCCATTAACAGATTTATGAACTGAAATATCCACGGATTTTCCGCAGTTTAATCTATTATCAAATATAATTTATTATAAATATTGCCTACATAACATATAGTGGATGGGGTCAATGAATAAAATGCGAAGAAGACACAAGGTTAACTAAAATAGGTGGATCACTTTAAATAGGGCAGGGGGATATTGATCCCTGTGTCAGATGACTAGGCTAGTCAAAGTATTATCTGACAATGGCATGTGCATGAATGGTCCATTAAAGACATGATCACTGCTGATAAACTCAATTAACCTGCTCTTCCATTCAGATCAAGCTGTGATAATGTTCTAATATCTCCTTGGTGACATCCTGCAAGCCTCAACAGTTCCACAAAGTAACACTGCACTATTGGTGCTATTATTGCCCTGGGGTATGACTTAATGTTTAACAACATATCTGATGGGAATGCAAATACACAAACACTGTAGTAGCTATTTTGTTTTTAAAATCTAATGCATGAACTGTAGTTTTGAGCAGCATCTAAATCAATATAAATTACTTACGGCATACAGTACAATGCACAAAATAAACCTCTAAAACATTAGATTTTTGATTCAGATGAATCTGAAACAGTTTTTAAAGTAGTTGTTGAAACAGTCCTAATTTAGCTACAAACATACTATGTAAAGTACTCATCTCCTGGACACAACGCATGATGAATAGATATTCATATATGGAAAGAAAACACGAAAAATCTCTGAGATAATGAGACGGAGGTAAACCCAATTTGCACGTCACTTCTCCAAAAATAAAGAAGTGGCAAGAGTGCTGGTTACTTGGCAATGAAAGCACGGACAGAGACAACCACGGAGACCAGGGAGACCATGTTAAATGTATCCAAAACTACTGACGTGTGAATTCAGAATAACAGTTTCTTAGCTTGAGAAAGCTATGCAGGACAGACACCAGGTGAAATACTAAGTATGGTGAAAAGCTTTCATGGGACCTGTCCTCTGGATGACTATACCAGTAGATGAAATCAATTCATCTAGCCCAAGTCCCACACTGTGGTCATAGACCGGGAGCCCAGAGCTTTTGTTTACGTAAACAACGCCAAGAGGTTAAACCCCACGGACTGAAGGGACCACCCCTCTCTGACATCTCAAAAATGCATTGCTGCCAGATCTGAGTGGAGGGTTGCCCCCGAAATCACCAATTGAAGGGGGCAAAAAAATTACATTTATTTATGGGAATGACGCCAAGGTTATAAACAGTTCCAAAAGTTCCATTGGGGTTTCCTGAGTATGAATGACCAATGTCAGACATGTTAGGTGGGAGATTCCCCCTGCCAGCAATCCCCAAAGGACAGAAAAGGGGCACTTATTTAACTAAATGACACTTATTTAACGGAATGATGTGAAGGGTAAAAACGGTGACAAATGTTCCCGTGGGATCCCCTGGGTATGGAATGACCAATGCCAGCAATTTTACTGTCCTTGCTCCATGCTTTGCCTGACCCATCATCTATTAACATCACTTCTGTGAGGGACTCCAGGAGTGCACCAATCAGTCTCCAAGCACTTTTCAGCCTCGTTCCATCCATTGTCAGTAGTACTCGCCTCACCAGATCCTTGCACAAAGTGGGCCCTTTTGATGTGATTGGCAAGCATCTTGGTGCAAGGGGAAAAAAGGCACAGTTAATCTTCTTTATTTTGTTAATCTTCTTTATTCTGGCCAGGGGTTCTTTCTCATTACCACTGCTCATGTACACGAAGGTTGTGTACCTTGCCTCGTTGGTGTTGATGTCATAGGTTTTTTTAGAGGTAATTGGGTATTCTGTTGATATTTGTCGCATTTACCACCACGTGATAAGTATGCTATCCTATGATTGGCCTATAGTGCGGCTTCTTCCATTCTTCCATTCCATGAGGAAATGTGTAAATTCTTCCCTGAATGCTCCATGTTTCAGTTTCAGGTCCAATTATGATAAATGTGTGATTGTGATGATACCTTAAACAATGCAGCTTTCACTCCACTGTCTTATCCATTGAATCATTCTACTAAATAAGCGTTATTCCATTAAATAATTAAGTGCTCCTTTTCTCACCCTTTGGGGTTGCTGGCAGGGGGAAGATCCCATCTAAAATTGTTGTCGTTGGTCATTCCGTACTTCCACAGAAACATTTGACACTGTTGTTAGTCTTGGCATCATTCCCATAAATAAATGTACTTTTTAGTCCCCTTCGATGGGAAATTTCGGAGCAACCCTCCCCCACCCCAGACCCAGCAACAATGCGTTTTTGGGAATGTCAAGGAGTGGTCCCTTCAGCCCATGACGTCAAACGTTTTGGCGTCATTTACATAAATAAAAGCTCAGGGCTCAGGTGAAGACACAACACCTTCATCAGTACAATGCGACAAGATGTGGGACAGCTATTGGTGGAAGAAATAAAATGGAATACTAGTGACAGAGACATGTGGAAGCGCATGCCAAGCACCGCTTGTGACTGGTGATCACCAGTACCATGGTACCGAACAGACACCATAGGGGAAGCCGAGCAAACATTCATGGAATACGTTGGGGAAATGTCAATATAAGTAAGCGAGTCTTCTACCATCAAATCAAATGAAAGTTGTATAGCTTAATTATAATGGGACAGACTAGACCAGACAAGCCCCGGAACAATTTGTTTACCTTGATTTAGGGCCACTCCTAACATCATGTACATGATGAATTATGACCTGACAGGCTGACACAGGATTGGCAGTAGAACATATAGTAACTTGATGTCCCCTGTCAGCAAATTAAAGCTAAATGCAAATAAAACAGAGTTTCTTATTATTAGTACAGAGCGTCTTAAACTTGATTGTTTTTTCCCCAACACCTACGCTGAGCCAGAATTTCACACTGGCTGTCTCAGCATGGAATTTAGGAGTCACCTTTGATAATAATTTAAATTTTAGACAGCATATTCAACGAATTTGTCATTGCTGCTTTTATGATATTCGTGACCTTCGTCGTATTCGCCGGTGTATGTCTTTTGCTGCTGACAAAACTATGGCAACTGCTCTTGTTAGAAGTAGACTTGATTACTGCAATTCCCTTTATCATAATATTGCTCTCAAGGACATCTTGAAACTTCACCGTGTACAAAATTGTTTGGCAAGGGTAGTTACCCGATCCCCTCGTTTCTCTCACTCATTACTTCTTAAATCATTGCATTGGCTACTTGTCTGATATCGCATTAATTTTAAGATTTGTACAATCACCTATCAAGCACTTCCTTCCAAGCAACCAGCAAATTAACTTTCTCTGCTCACTCGATGCATGAAGTTAGGATGTGGTACATTATACCCCCGAGTGTGTCGGATGCTTTATCTCATAACGGGTTCAGCAACTGGTTAACCGTGAAGTGTTCTCACTCACATGGGCCAATTCAACTGTGTATGCAACCGGTGCCAGCGGTATATACATATATGTATATACATATATATATGTGTATGTATATATATATATATATATATATATATATATATATATATATATATACAAACGCAACAAATTATTAATTATTCTTTATTCATTGACATTTCCTTTATACATTAATTACTTCAGTTTGAATTATTATTTAATTATGTCAAGCACTTTCCGTTATTTGGTGGATATTGCTCTATAATAATTATATATATAATTATTATTATAATATTAGCATGAGAGCATGTCCATAATTTTTTATTGAATCAGGCTGCGGGCCGAAATAACTACTCTTATAATTCCGCCACTTAAAATTGTGGGCCATCCATCGGTGTAGGCCAAACCCGTCATGGGCCGAACCATCCGGGACTCCCCGACCAAGTACCTGCTGTTTAGCTGTGCATGTGAGACTGCGATATCTTTTACTTCCCATGGCATGCCATATTAACCCAAGACGGTTGGTCGGTTTCTAACTTTTTTCAAGAAATCCGCCTGAAACTGAAGTTCGCTGAGAGAGAGGGGAACCACGAGTCATGACCATGTAAGGCATGTTTTTCTTGGGACCGAAGTCGGCGAAGAAGTTTCCCGTTCGACTGTTAGGGTTACGATGAGTTGCTAAGTCTTGTGTATGACGAGCAGCAACTGTATCTGTATCGAAAAATTCTGCATCACTCTTAATTAGAAAACCCCCTTAGTAATAGTTAGTACGGCGTTTTTATTCCTCACCTGACAGGAGACAGAACACAACGGCTTCGGCTCAGATTCGGTGTTTACATGGCAATGTTTCGGTATCGCCTCCTGGCGATAAACACAGTCAATTCGAATTTACTTCTGCAGTCGCCACAACGTGGCGATACCATCGCCAAAATAATCGCAAATACACCTGTGCATTATTTTTAACATTTAACAAGATTGCCATCCAAGGCAAAGGCCCAGATGGCAAGTGGAGAAGAAGCCATTGGCTTATCGAAAGTCCAAAAGTTACATCGGCGTGTGTAAGACGTCATCAAAACCTTTGACCATGCACCATTTAAAAGAAACAACTTACCTAAACCCCAGACCAGTATAAGACCAATACTAGTAACAGTGAGTATCAGAATTCAGTGGATCAACAGCATGTTAATAATTAGCTTATCTGACTGCGTTCTGTGGGTGATAATAACTGGTGAAAGCACAGTATAATAACAATATGGATAGGTGGTGGATGGGGCACCACGCTCCTATACCACGCTTGGGGCACCATGCATGCTCATGCAGTGGGCACTATATTATACTATTATGGTCATAGTAAATCAAGCTTGATTCTACTAATGCGCTAAACGTTTAACTTATAAATGCTGTAATTGCAAGTAGGCCCTATATTAGATATATGTATATGTGTACATATAGCACTACCATATCTACACAGCACGAAACATGTTCAAAGCTTATATCTTAATGTATTTGAATAGTAGGCCTTGGTGATTTGACTGAATATTGTATTATGTTTCGTTTCAAACAGAGGCGTGAATGGTCACTGAGACACAATGCGAACGTACAAACGTAAAACACACAGCGGTGACACACCAGATGAGGTCATGCTGGATGTAATGAACCAGGTCGTGGTTGATGGGAGATCCGTTTATCGCTCTGAACCTAGATCTGCCACACGTTAGCAAGATATGTCAAGATGCGTTTAGAGGGTCAATCTATATTTGAATTGAAGAACAACTTATCGCATCGGCTGGTGTCCACCAAAAACGAAGAAAATGAACTTGCCGATTATTTAAAGACATATTCAGGCATGTTCAACTGCCTGTCTACAAAGCCAACCAAGAACCTGGCCTACGAACTTGCTTTCCAGAGCGAAACCAATATGACGCCTCCTGGACCACAGCAGCTGACAACACCGCCCCGTGGACTACAGCAGCCGACAACACCACCTCCCGGACCACAGCAGCTGACAACACCGCCTCTTGGACTAAAGCAGCTGACAACACTGCCTCCTGGACCACAGCAGCTGACAACACCGCCTTCTGGACCACAGCAGCCGACAACACCACCTCCCGGACCACAGCAGCTGACAACACCGCCTCTTGGACTAAAGCAGCTGACAACACCGCCTCCTGGATCACAGCAGCTGACATCACCGCCTCCCGGACCACAGCAGCTGACAACACCGCCTTCTGGACCACAGCAGTTGATAACACTGCCTCCTGGACCACAGCAGCCGACAACACCACCTCCCGGACCACAGCAGCTGACAACACCGCCTCCCGGACCACAGCAGCTGACAACACCGCCTCCTGGACCACATCAGCTGACAACACCGCCTCCTGGACCACAACAGCTGACAACACCTCCTCCTGGACTACAACAGCTGACAACACCGCCTCCTGGACTACAACAGCTGACAACACCGCCTCCTGGACCACAGCAGCAGACAGCATCGTATCATGTCTCTCAGTAGCATGACAGGCCACCAACATCGACAGATTATTTGCAGTACTCGCCGAGTGACATCAGACCTTATCCAGAATTAAAGTCACAAACACAGCCTGTTAAAGGACGAAAACGTGGTCGATCGCGCATCTTGACAGACACACCTGAGAAGCAACAACTCACTGAATACATGCTTAAACAGAATAGGCATAAACCACTGAAGAGTACAAAGAAAGCAGCATGTAAACAAATAGAAGTTCAGCTCCAGTCAGATTCTGATAGAGAAAGTAGCGGCAGACCTCCCGATGGTAAACAGGGGTGATGAAGAACACGATGCAACCACTCTTGCTCCCAATGATTACATCACGGTGATGTTTGCGTCTAAGAAGGCCATATGTCATTATGTGGGCATGACTGTTAAAACCACAGATGAATTTGCTGACGAATTTGAAGTAAGAAGAGTGCTACTGCTACTGCTACTGCTACTGCTAACCGTTTCACGGTCCCTGACGAGGAAGACATTGTCGATGCGTCGGTTGATGACACTGTGGCGCACTTGCCTGTTCCGAATGTGTTAGGTGGTACAACCCGCACGAAGAAGATCGTGGTTTTTAGTGTTGACAATTTCACCCTCAGTTCTGGGAAAATGCCTACAGAGTAGGGCATATGGACTACGGAATAGGCCTACGTGGCATGGTTGGTTATCAATAAGTGTTTGAAGGACAAATTGCGTGATTATTTGCATGACACTAGAAACTTAAACGTGTAAAATTTAACCAATTGTTACGAATTAGGATGAAAAGTAGCCTTAATAGTTTGGTACATGAAACAGTTTGTCCCCACTGTATCTAATATCACCTAATGACATATGTGAGCATAGTGCCCCACGTACCTGAGCATGGTACCCCACTAGTGGGGCACCATGTTAATGTTTTTGTAATGGACAAATATTGTATTTCAGCCTGTTCTCGAATTTTTTTGAAATTATATGTCAATCAACTATAGAGATTATGGTGGAGCTTAACATACAATTTTCCATTTTATGATATCCTATATATTGTTGGCACTAGTGGAATTTGAAAAAAAATATGTTCACGATGCCCCGGTCTCCCCTACCACTACTACAAATGAAACAATCTGATTTTGCCATCAATTTAGTTCTATTAATACATTTGCAGCCGTGAAACCACCCATTTAACTTCGCTGCATCTTCGAAAATGTCACCACTAAGGTCACTTGTTCCGTTTATACATAAACATAGTCTCTGGCAATATTCATAACTAATAAAATAAAGAGTAAGTTTTTTTTCTTCAAAGCTAACAATATTTTATCTAAACCTAACGTTTTTTTGTAATGCTAACAATGTTTATTTGTAATGCTAACAATGTTTATTTGTAATGCTAACAATGTTTATTTGTAATGCTAACAATGTTTTTTTGTAATGCTAACAATGTTTATTTGTAATGCTAACAATGTTTTTTTGTAATGCTAACAATGTTTATTTGTAATGCTAACAATGTTTATTTGTAATGCTAACAATGTTTATTTGTAATGCTAACAATGTTTTTTTGTAATGCTAACAATGTTTATTTGTAATGCTAACAATGTTTTTTTGTAATGCTAACAATGTTTATTTGTAATGCTAACAATGTTTATTTGTAATGCTAACAATGTTTATTTGTAATGCTAACAATGTTTATTTGTAATGCTAACAATGTTTATTTGTAATGCTAACAATGTTTATTTGTAATGCTAACAATGTTTATTTGTAATGCTAACAATGTTTATTTGTAATGCTAACAATGTTTATTTGTAATGCTAACAATGTTTATTTGTAATGCTAACAATGTTTTTTCCAAGGCTAACAACATGTTTTCTCAACACTGAGAATGGTTGATGCACTTTGCAAGGGGGCATTGTGCAAGGAAACGATGAACCATTTAATAACATTAATACGTATAAATATTAATTTATTTAACACAATTCCACGATTTCCAAAAATATAGACAGGATAACAGAAAAATAAACAAATATGACACCAGTAGCCTAGGTGGACACATATGACACCAGTAGCCTAGGTGGACACATATGACACCAGTAGCCTAGGTGGACACATATGACACCAGTAGCCTAGGTGGACACATATTTCACCAGTAGCCTAGGTGGACACATATTTCACCCATACAGACTCGCACAAACAACATTAATAGGCCATTAATATAAAAATATCTACATACACTGTATTCCAGAACACATAAAATATTTTTTAATGACAGCCATGACACCATTACCCTGGCTTCAGGAGATACGTAATCAGTGATTTAGTAGTATGCTTTTGAAACATCCATTGACATTATTCATGACCCACTTTTATACAATTAGCATAGCATTTTTTTAAATATACCCCAAAACCTGAGCACCACAAATTTTCACCACAAACATCCAAGCAAGTTCATACTTCAGCATCATCGATTCATCATTACACAGTCAGCTAAACACCCTAATAATTGTACCGGCAGTCATCTTACAGTGCTAATATCATATTCAAGATCTTATTCAATGCACACAACCCCCTAATGAAATTAGGGCGACACATTGGTAGAATTTCAGATTATCAACTGACAGGGGGTTGAATCCACATGGTGCTACTCAAAGCCTGGGCAATTTAGTTCAACCCCAGTTGCCTCAATTCAGTAAATGAGTACCTGGCAATAAACAGTGATGGGATTCTAGTGATGGAATTATAAGAACAAACAGCGCTCAAGCAGCACTTGCAGTGAGGCTGAGGCTGGACACTTCCAAGAGAAGCTGAAACGGTGTTTGCATGAACAGGTCTGCTCAGGGCAAAGTATAATGCACTCTGAACAACGTTTGTTGGAGGTCAGGAGCATGTTATAATTGAACGCTTCGCTTTTTTCGGTACTCAAAATCATAAATCTATCCATTATTGTATTGTGGACTGATCCAAATTATTCCCATACTACCAAAAATTATGCAAGTAATGTGATCATAACATAAATCAACTTTGTCCATGCAGTATCTCAGCACTCAGCAGTTGTACTTGGGCCAGCCACACCAATCTTCTTACTAAAATGTACTGAGTATTATTATGCCAGTTAGACATAATTGCATAGGTCAGTGAAGCAACTATAAACACTGAATACGATGGTTGCACATATCGTTATATTTACATGGTTTTGTAGTAAATGATGTATTGTCATGTTCTAACAAAAAGAAAACAGACAGTACAGAAATAAAACAGGCAACTAAATACAAGAGATTACATTGCTGGATAATTTCAAATAGGACACAGTGTTTTTAGGTACCTCAAATATGAATCATCTTATGTACGGTGACGACTTTGTATGGGGAACAGTGGCTGTGTGGCAGACTGTCAGTTGAGATGACTTCAAAATTACTTCGAAACTTGGGGAATTTTGTTCACCCCACTTTGCCTGTGTCTTTCGGAAGAGACACTAGAAGCCGTTGGTCCCTTCTATGTGGTGTCTATGCCAAGGGAAGTTAAAGATCCCACACGGGGTAAATGTGTTGCTGCTGCAATTTCATGAGCCACTGCAGAAACATACATGACCCAGTCAATTCTGTAATTTGTCCCAAAATGTATCAAGGCTGTCTGAACTGATGCAGATATGTAACAACAACAAGTCTTACACCGTCCAGAGAGCGACCTTGCCATCAAGGCTGCCTGCTCCAGTGACAATACACTGAATGTCGACTGTGCAGAGTGATCGAAGAGAGTCAGCATGAGTCTTCAATTTGCGCTGTAGTCCATGGCTCTCAGCGTCATACAAATACAACACTCCGTCCTTCGATCCAACCCACACCTACACACAGACAAACATAATCATCTTACAATGCAACATTTTCTTCAGCTAAGGGGTTTTGTAAATAAAACAATTCCATTAATCCAAACACAGATTGGATATGACTGACTCCAATGACCCCACCCTCTATCCAAAAACAATTGAAGGCAGTGAATGCAGTGCATACTTACTTAATCCTCTTTGTGTGTGCACCTTTCCAGTTTTTTGTGATAATCCATGTGGACCCTTGACGCACGCTCCCACATCCAATTTTATTTTAGATTATTGGAATGTTTTAATATTTACAAAGCCCCTAAATCAGTTTAATTTGTGATGATCAGTATTCAACTATTATATCTCACCATCTCTTAAAGGTACCAAGTATGATCGTATTTACGGTAAAATAATGTTATAAATCACAAACTATTTATTCTAAACGTTTGACTGCCCAAATATTTTTTTATGAACCACAACGTTTTATAATTCGACCGTAAAGTAAACATCACCTTGTCATGTGATACAACGACCTTGCTCACTCCACGACAGGTCAATGTCAACGTCTCCAGAACCATCATGGTGACGACATTCAAAATAATGATTTCTCCCTCATTCGCACAGCCGAGCCATAGCTGAATGGAAATGAGGTGATGTGTTAGAGGAATTGTGGGTAATTATGCTGATTAAAGGATGCAAATATTTTTTAAGAGTGATGTTATATTCCTGTTGGTTGAGAAATTTGTTTGTTGTACAATGTGGAAGTTAGAATCGAGACATGGTGCATGGATGCTGTACTACAGCAAATATTAAAGTTGAAAAATATTAAATGTTTCGTGTAACAATGACAACACGTAAATCAGAGCTCTTGTCACTAACTGTAATAATAATGACACTCCTATATAGCCTAAATAGACAGGAAGCCAAATTCAGAATTGTTTAGCAAACTGTACCAAATAAATTATAAAAACAAATAAACAAAATCTTATTTATAATCAATTCAGATCAATGAGTGCAGTGCAACAATTAGATTATGTAAGGTATTTCACCAACTCAAATCATCAATGCGTTATAGTATTCAACAGGATTTAACAATATTTAACCAGATTTAACGAGTTTTGGTAAGATTTAACAATGTTCGTGTATCAATGTATTACAATTACTGTGGACAGTATCTATAAGTCTGCAACTTCATTTCCTAGACCCTTGATAGTTTCTTAGCGATGATTTTTTGTTTTGCCTTACTATACAATGAACTTTGGAAAGTTATACTTTAAAGGGTGCTCTTCTGTTAACGAGTGCTTTTATACAAAAATAATGTTCTATGATGTGCAAAACCTAACAGTCATAATATGTTCGTGTTTGCCCATCAAATCTCCCTGCTTGAGTCGTTTCTAGGTTATATTTACCTTATCATCGATAATGTCAAAACTGCCTGGACTCTGAATGAGGTTATCTAGCCGACGAACTAGAACGCCTGCCGTAGTCATGACAACCAGTTCATGTCTTGTTCCTGAAGAAATGCAAAAGGCAAACTAAGCATCAGCTATACAGCTGGTGAAGTAAAATTATTTGAAAGCTTTACTAATATTATGCTACAAATTAAGTCAAATATGCAATTTACAAAAATATCAAAACATATATTGCCATATTTCAATGTAAATTGATCCTACGCATATACTCAACATTTTATTAGATAATTGGCAGTTTATACATGAAAGAAAGGTTACTATCCTACAATTTTAAACAAAAACATGCAAACTACTAAAGAAATCAAAACATATATTGCTATGATTCAATGTTAATTAATCCAACACATATATTCAACATCTAACAGAATTTGCCCTGCAAAAGCTTCATACTGTGAAGAACGAGTGAAAGACAAAAGAACAAGTGAAAGAAAAAAGAACGAGTGTCTCACCACACCACAGCTGGTCCCGCCAGACACGGATATACTTCAGTGAGTCAACACCAGGGAGCGCCAGCTGCTGTTTGCACTGCAGCGTCTTTGCGTTCCATTCGATGATCTGTCCATTGACGCTTGAAGAAAACACCCTGAAGAGAAATGTAGCAGTTATAGATCCCGCCTCAATTAAATTTTTTCCACTCGTCTCATTTCACAAAAAGAATCGAACCTATCTCATATTGACTATGACTTGCCAGATGTTTTGAGCAAATGTGTTATTTAGTTTTGGTGAAATCATCAAAGTATTAAATTATGTTTGACCAGATCCAGTCAAAATTAGGCGAAGAAAGGGCAAAAGTGGTCAGACTCTATAGACCATAACAAGCTATTCGCACTTTTTCCAAGTCATCAGATAATCAAAGTAATTTCTTTCAAAATGTACACACTGTTTTATTAAATCAGCTGCACATTTGACTTAAACTATTCACAAACTACAGATCTGAATAGGATAAATCAATTGAGGAGGGAGTTTAAAAAACAGTCACTACAGCAGTTATCTAAGTCACTGACCTGAGGTCTTCTGACTGGGTCAGGTCACTGACCATGTCGGTGTGCTGGACCAGAGCCTGATTACAGGTGCGAGTGTCAATGTCAATGACGTAGATACAGGTGTCGAAGGAACCAGCCCACACCTGCGTTTCTCCCACCAACAGTAGACACACCTGCAGCAACCAACAATTCAAAATGAAAGTGAAAGTATACATGCCAACTCTTACAGTTTACTCTAAAGTGAAAATATACATGCCAAATGTTACTGTTTACTCTAAAGCTGGGTTTACACGAGGTTATATATATATATATATATATATATATATATATATATATATATATATATATCATTGCAGCGGCCAAAGTCAAGGCTGTTTCATATTGCTCACACCGCACCGTTTCTAACATAACAGGATCAGTTTTATTTCATGCGACATCTCCATCAAGCATCTTGGTGACGTACAGTTGATACAGGACAATCATGCTATAATCTGGTCACATGCCTCGCACAAACCTGACTTTACAGATTTTCTTAAACGTGATGGTCTCACAGGCATAGGAAGCATTCTTTGTTGTCTTGTGCATTTAACAAGGATTTTTTATTATGGGATATGGCCCATGTTTGTCAAATGGCATGCAAATAACACAATCAGTTTAAAACATGTTGCAAAAATGATGAAATGATGAATGTATGTCATCAGGTAGTACCGTATCCAATCCTTACAACCACTAAGCTTGCATGATGACGAAACAATCTTTTCTCTTTAAAAAGGCAGTCCATAGAGGCAAGATTTTACATTAGTAACAACATAGTAAATTCGACAGGAGAAATGACAAACATACCACCCTGTCTTTTGCTCGCACATAGACCTCGTCCACACCGAAGGAGTCCAGACTGAACACTCGCACCCGTCCATCTCCGAGCCCACACCACAACATGGCACCCCACTCCTCCTCCACCTCGCTGCTGCATTCTGTCAATCAATGGAAAATATTCACTGACAGTAAAGAAAATTTGATATAAAAATCAGCCATATAGCAAGATACAGTCAAACTTGTATTAAGCGACAAATCAATGGTTGAAAAGTGGTTTTTTAATATAGGTTGAATCTTAATACAGGTGGTCGTTAATGGCAAGTGGTCTTTCAGTGCACGTGGTTGCTTAAGCAGGTTTGACTGTAGTTGCTTATTTAAAAAAAATTCTTTATATTCATAGCTGAATATAGATTTATACAAATATATATATATATATATATATATATATGTGTGTGTGCGTGCAAGCATGCGTGCATGCATGCATTCTCGCATGCAGACACACACAAGGTTTTTGCATTATGAAATAAAAGGGAAACAAGTCTTTTACATATACATATAAATAAGTAATTTTCTATTTGTTAAACTGTCCAATGTGATGGGCAGAATTTACACAAACAAAAATCATTTGGTTAAAAATGTTACTACTTTAATCTGAAATGCTGTTCAGTTAATGTTTCCGGTGTTTGTTTGTATTATTAATGGAAAAGAAAACTCCACCTACTGGCAGGAATGTACAACAGGGTTTCCACTGCTACCCTTTGTGGCAACCCATAGTTGGGGTCAAGTCGGTGCAGAAGGAACTCTTTTGTCAGTGGAGGTAGATGATAATTTCCTTCTTTCTTCTTCTGCGTGAACTGACAAAGAGGAGCAAGGGCACACTCGTCAGGGCAGTCATGGAAGATGAAGTCTCCCTGCCAGCTGGGAAAGAAGAAATCCCAAATTATTACATAATTATTACAACGTGTATTCATGTTCATGTAGTATTTAATGTATTCATGTTCATGTAGTATTTAATGTATTCATGTTCATGTAGTATTTAATGTATTCATGTTCATGTAGTATTTAATGTATTCATGTTCATGTAGTATTTAATGTATTCATGATCATGTAGTATTTAATGTATTCATGGTTCTTGCATTGCTAAACGTGTTCATGTTCACATTTTAATGTATTCATGTGCAATAATTATTTAGGGTATTAGTATATTATTTGTTCAGAAAATTCTAATTACAATTTGTATGTTCATATTTAAGTAATTAATTTTTTTTTTACATTACATTGTATTCACTTGCAATAATGTTGCTTAGTATGTTTTTTGGCTTAAACCTAAGGAAACAAAATATGTTTGATTTATTTCTGGGTGGTCCTCGTCATAATCCCTGCAAGGTTTCTAGAGGATCTCCTTGGTTGCTCCACTATTTGTTTAATCAGTGACTTAACTCGTATTGTAAGTATGTTAAAATGTATGTGTAACCAAAATAAAGTTATTCATTCATATTAGCCCCCAAGTGCTACCATCTTGTGGATAATTTTAGTCACCAGGTGGCAGGGTTGTCATTGACTTAACTAGTAAGTGATTAATACCTTTAAGATATTAGTAAGTTAACATTTAAACTTGTACTTTGACTCAACTATGTTATAAATAA
This sequence comes from Lamellibrachia columna, assembly GCA_963662155.1. Lineage (NCBI taxonomy): Eukaryota > Metazoa > Annelida > Polychaeta > Sabellida > Siboglinidae > Lamellibrachia > Lamellibrachia columna. The sequence goes on along the minus strand of OY759263.1, from coordinate 27,880,406 downwards.
ACAATTATGATAAGATATAATTCCTTCCCGCTTCTCAATAAATGTAACTGCTAAAATTATTTAGATTTTCACACGGATATAATTTGAATGCCGAAGAACATGCCATGATGATGCATATACTATGTAATTTGTTACAGTTTTAATATGGAAAGACCAGTTAGGTATCCTTAGAACATTCAAGAAACTTTGGTACTACAGTGTAATGAAACATTTGCAACATTTCTGTGAAATTTACAATGTACCACATCCTTAATCATGTTCGACAGATTATTGGCACAGAAGCCGTGCAATTCACTAATGTTCCATTTAATATCATTGTTATACAGTTATGAACCGCGTTACTGATAAGAAAAATGTAATGTATAAAGTCAAACTCCAGGACTCGACTCACCACTTAAGCACTGCGTCGATTAAGAGCACATTCAGCGATACCTGGTGAATAATTATTGGTTCACACAGAACTTCGGCGAGGTGGAAGCCAGACCACATTTCGGTGATGAGCAGATACATGGTGTCACGTGACTCCTTCAGGCATGCCACAAACGGCTTCAATCTCTTGTCTGCAACAGATCATAAAACTGCAGATGTGCCAAGTGATGTTGCACGAAACGTGGTAGATCTACCGGTTTTCACAATGCGAGGGACATAGATGAAGGTCTTGTGCTGCAAGCCTCGCACCACGGCCACGGTGGAAAACCTGTGGGGGGGTTTCAATGTTAGGGTATATTTACTTCAGTCTGGTGCATTTTCTGCAGATATTTAACTATAAACAGACTCTAAAACCAGGTTATGCAGTGTATTTAGAATCATAATCATAAAAAAACATTTTAACTTGACATTGCGGTTTGGCAGTAGACTTCGGCTTGAAATCGGTTCATGGTGATATTAATTAAAAATTGAAGACAAAGCGAATTGAACTGAGTAAGGACTTTTAACATTAATAAATACTGCCCACCTTTGTTCCAGATTCGAAGAGCCTCAAAGCGATACAGGAACTGTTTCTGTTGAATCTTCTCCAGATAGGCAATGTCCTGGAGCTCAATGATCTCCTGGTACTTTCGCGACTTCTCACTCAAGAAAATCAGCCTAAAAGTGCAGCATAATGCAGATAGATTGGTGAATTTATGGCCAATCTGAAAAATTATTTATCACAGTAGAATTGGTGCCAATTAAAGTCCGACACGTGTATTAATGTGATTCATGTTATATAATTTCAATTCTTTTCAGAAATTCCTGATATCTGTTTTTTCACCCATCTCATTTTAGAATCGTTTTAGTGAGAAGACAAACCTATCTAGTAGATCCACAATGACATGCTGGCTCGCTTGTGCAAATGTGTTATTTAGTTTTGATGAAATCACTGGAGAAACAGTTAAAGTATTTCTGACCAAAATTAAAATTTGGCAGCAAAAGGGCAAAAGTGGTCCGGCTGTTCACACTTTTGCAAGTTACCCGATCTAACGATCAGAGTAAATTCTTTGATGACTTTACTTGTGAATAATACCTAAATTATTCATGCAGTACAGATTAGAACATCCATAAACTTTATTTGTGATATGCTAAATGAACGGAGGAGGGAGGCTTAAACAAGATAGTTGTCTCTTCTAGTAGACTCATCCTCGCTAGCCAGGGCTAGTAGTAGTACTACATCAGTGTTTCAACCGGTCGATCTGAATGGGGTACTGATGTAGTTAGAAGCCCCTGGTGGCGAGGAATAGCAGACTGACCTCTTCTGAGTGATTCCAATGCAGCCAAAGCCGAGGTCACACTTGACCGGCTGAGAGAGTTTCAGGAGAGACTCGTCCCCCTCCAGAGACAGAAAGCTACTGCTGGAGACAGCATCCTGTGTGGCCAGCTCCACAGTCTTCCAGCTCCGCAGGAAGTCATCAAACGTTGCTGGGTGCAGAGCTAAAAAACAGACCCACCTTATTAGACACTCATTATTTAAAGGTCCCTCCTCAATTCAATTTTTGTTGCTAGTCTCATTTCAAATTATTTTCTTACCTGTTATAACATGCATATGCTAAACATGGTCAATGATGAATTAGCCTAAATATAAGTTAAGATTAACACAGAGGGCCATGGAAAGAAACCATCATAAAAACAAAGTGGAGGTGGGCAGGTCACATAGCAAGTATGAAAGACAACGGCTGGACCATCAGAACAACTGAATGGCAACCCAGAAAAAGGAAAAGAGTTAGAGGCAAACCAACGAGAGGATGGTACGATGATATAATGAATTATGCAGCATTTTAGAAAAGAGGTCAAAAGGTGGAAATGTCTAGTGAAGGACTTAATCCTGCAGTGGATGGACAAAAAGTGAGTTTCCCATCAATTTTGTCTTACCTTGACCTGTTCCACGTGTTAACACTTGGAACAGTCTCTGGATGACGTCAACATCATTGACAATCTCCAGGAACTGCATCAGGTCGGTGAAGTTGACCAAATCTACAAAACAAGTTAAAATCTACCTAGACTGTCAGGTTTTTCAATATAGTTTGTACTTCACTGACATTATGTTTACTCATTCTTTTAATGTGGTGAGTGGTAGTTCAGGGGTTAGATTGCTGGACTGTCAATTGAGAGGACTGGAATTCTAGTCCACCTATTGCTATTTCAAAACTTGGGCAATATTGTTCTGCCTGGTGTCTATGCTAGAGGAAATTAGACCCCACACAGGGGGTAAATGTGTAACCTGCACAGTGTTGTCTCTTAAGTGCCTCTGAATATACTTTGTTAAGATTTATAGCCATACTTATTATTATATTATTATACACAAAAAGCAATTTTGTTAACATTCTTCATCACAAAACCGTACCAATATTTTCATGCTGAAGCTTGTCCAATTGCAGCACGACGGGCTGGTCATGTGATTGTGCTTCGAAAGTGTCCAGCCATGCCTCTGACCGTCGGTAGAACTCTGATGACCGCATCATGTCCTTTTCGTGAGTGGTCATCTTTGATACTAATTGGACAACATGTCTGTAAGAAAATAAGAGGGGGCATATGAATGAATGAATAAATCTTTATTTTCAACAACAATAATAGACAAACATAATAGAAAAACATTTCGTAACTATAAAATTGTCGAAACAATATATTAGTTAGCATTGTTCTCATCATACCTTTGACTGTTTTATTCAAGTGATAGCAGGCTTTGTAAATATATAAAAATTCCAATAAAAAATTTATAAAATTGATCCCACCCACACTGAAAATTATTTTTGTTTTCCTTACCTTGTCATTACTTCAGTGACCGGGGTTCAAAACCACTGGCTGCCGTTTCGAAATCTGGGCAATTTCGTTCACATAACTTTGCCTATGTCTTTCAGAAGAGACACTAAAACCCATTGGTCCCTTCTACCTGGTGTCTATGCCAGGGGAAATAAAAGATCCCACACAGGGGGTAAATGTGAAACCTGTTGTGAACTCAAAGAGTGGTGGTCTCTATCTCTAACCCACTGATTCTAGCTCCCGCCGGAGCTGCCTCTCGGTCAGGTGTGTGAGAGGCGCCGAGCTGGCAGTGTGGCCGGCAGTGATGTCGTAGCTGACTCCCCAGGGCTCTATAGCACAACAGTAGTACCTGGCCATCTTCTCTCATTCCCCAGACACAAAGACTTTAAGAAATCCTTACTGGTTAGGGAAGAGTCGCTTGTCGCATGCTCCCAGACTATGGAATTCCTCGATGGCTTTCATTGTCTTGCCAGTAGCAGAGAGAGCCATGCCGCGGAGGTAGAGAAGAGAGGCGTGTGTGCTTGAAGACTGACACATCTGAAGGCAACCACAAAATACATAGGGAACTGATTTTCTGCGATCACGGAAAACAGACGGAATTCACGGAATCAATTTTCTAACTTTTTTAATATAACTTACAATACTAACTGAATTAGGAAAAAGAATAGGCTACCGTAGTTGCTATTTGGCTGTTGGCAACTGAACCATACAACAATTATCAGAGTTATTGACACAGATATAAAGCATTTGGCAGCGAAATTGGTTTACACATGTGATTTTGCTTATTAGAGTTTTTTTTGCAGATTTCAATTTTTTTTTTTTAAATAATGCCACTAGTGATGTGTACTGACTCCAGACCATCAATCACAATTTATCCTTATGCACATTATAAAATATGATTTATCTCAAAATGCAGAAATTGGATACAACACAATTTGCAGATATACGCTTCATATTTAGATGAGCTATCAGATTGGTACCTTGATATGGCGAGTAAATTCGTCAATACAATGCTCGAAGAAATGATGTCCAAGACCATAGACAAACTTTGGAAGTTGAACAGTCACTTCCCTGGACGGTTCCTTCGCCAACATCGGTATTGACAGGATTGACACATTTCTCTTCATCACTGGACCTTTTGACCTTTGCAAAACAAATAATTGACCATGTTATCAACTGTAATGGTGATTTGTGTCAGGTGATTTGTGTAAACTGCGGAGCACCATCAATTAGGTTAGTAAAATTAAATGGTAGGTACTTCTAATGATATCATTTAGTTTATTTATTTATTACAAACTGCTTCCCACAAAATTTTCTTGAATTTAATATAATTTAACATGTAGGTGTTGAAATTGTTATCTACTTAATTGAATCAGATCCTTTCTACATTGAAGCCTCCTCCGCACTTCATTTAGACAATGGCAAGTCAGGTCCATTGACGTTCAAATCTGTAGTATGTAAATAGTTCAAGTAATAGTATTTGTAAGTAATAATAAATGCACCCACTTTAATAACAGAGTGCATACTTTTGCTAAAATCATTAATTAATTTAATAGATGTCTGATGATTTCATAAACTAAATAACACAAATGAGTTAGCAAATTATAGTCAATACAAGAAAAGTTCAATTTTGTCTGAAATGAGACAAGTGAAAAAGGCAGAGGCAGCTTTAAGTAATATGACCTACAGATCTGTGGTGAGGTCCTTGTTACTGAGGTAGTGGCTGTGAGGGCGGAGTCGCTCCTCCAACATAGACCAGCAGTCCTGCTTGCCGGCCAGCCGCTCTTTCAGGAAGTTACTGAACAGATCCGTAGCCAGCACCTGTAGCCACGAAACATGAGTTAGAGTACAAAGTTTGATCGTTTTTGTCGCAAAATCGTGTTAAGTAGTATAAACTTTATCGTTTCTGACATTTCTTGTCTTCCTGAATGTTGTCATTACAAATGCAGTTCTTCTTACTGACAATGCGTATTTGTTTATTTCATATAATAGCAATAAATATACAATATAGAATTATTTTACCAGAGTAATCAGTTTTGCCATTATTATTATTATCCCCCTATTTTATTTGGTTGATATAATTATTCAGATTTTTATTTGAAAATCACCAATGTTGGTAACTTATGTTCATTACATGCAATGTTGTTATATCTGTTTTTTTATTGTATTCCAGTTGTTATTGTTGTTGTTGATGATGATGGTAATGATGATAATAATCACGTTTCACCTGCTCGTAGAAAGGCCTGTCAACGTCAGGCAGACTGTCCAAGAACTGGTCTCTGTTGAAGAAGCGTCTGGCTGGCTTCAGATGGGGTAGGATGCCACTGAGGAGACAAGAAAGGCACCTTTGAAAATCAGGTGGATTGCAGACTTAGCAGACTATAGACTATTTCCACTGAAATTTATTGCCACTGGTTCTACAAATCATTTTTAAATACGGAGAGTACAGGCATGTTTTGTTCATCTTTCATCTCCTAATATTTTCGAAAAATAAATGATTTGGGAATGAAATAAAACATGCTAGTTTTACAAAAAATGAACTGCAATTAAATTCACACCAATAATTTTCACCTCTGAGGGTGAAATATAAAGTTTTTACCGGATGATATGTTTGTCTGTCAAATTCCTGTTTTACACATTTTCTGACGGTAAATACCGTAAGTTTCTGTGTATAATACACATTCATTTTTACTTAAAAGTCCGGGTGCATATTATACACGGTGATAGGGCGAAACAAAATTTTTTCAGACTGCATATGGATAATGTTACTGGAAGACTAGTATTATGATGTCAATGGGCGGGAAGCATACGCAACCAGGAGCATCGCCATCTGGGAATAACGCAGAAATGTGTGGACGGCATCAGTTTAATACACTCAAATATGTGTTGCTCCCTGAGCGCCAAGGCACCATGATTGGCATTCTTGAATCACGTGAACGACCTGAATAGTCAATACCATGCCCAAGGGTCAGCCAGTGTGACTCCATGTTAAAAGTTGTGAATGCAAATACTGTAAAGGCGATTGTACAGTATGTATATTTCACAGTTGAAAGTGTGCTTGTAACATATCAGAATAGAGCTTGGTGTTAATTTAAAACCGAGAATAGAACGGCGCAAAGTAAGTTGTAGCAAGTGCAGATTTAAACAGTTGTGGAATGATCACGCTAAAATACAGGTTACGTAAGGTTTACACAACTGACGCATGTGGCAAGTCGGCGGCAATGCCGTAACTTGTGTGACATGTTTACGATTCTGAAATGGTTTCAAGGATCATCACACAAACGAACTTTGATGACATGACAGTGGCCAACCGTGAGAAAATCAGGGGTCGATGCTAAACATTGCGGTGCGTATTATACATGGTAATATAGAAATTCTACAAGAAGTCAGGGTGCATATTATACATGGGGCGTATTACACACGGAAACTTGTGGTATAAAATAAAATAAATTATATTTTAACATGATGTATAACACTGCTAATTTAGGTGTTTTTTTAAGATCTAAAAATTTAAAGAATTTGGGCAGATTAATTATTTAAACAAAATCCCCAACTAGTTATGTATCAGTTACCCATTAAAACATTCCCTTAACAAATATACTTCTACAACAACAACGATATGTTAGAAAAGCGAACATAAAATATAATATGTCATACATGAATACTAAATACCATAAACAAACTGCATTTACACATATTATGGATGTACCTGAATAGATTGACCATGAGTTCGAGACTAGCCAGAAGGAATCCGTGGTTGAATGACTCACGGCGCCTCCTCTCTGCCAACTTCGCCTCCTCATAAGTGAATGGAGTAACACTGGAAGAAACAAACAGGATGTCTGTCACACACAGATATCATTTGTCCAGTTAGTTTAACGATTAGACTTAATAGACAATATTTGTGACACATGCGCATTCGCACTATTTGTACCATCATTCTTAGCCAACAAGTGTCGTACAATGTCTACTGTACGACAAAAGAAAATAAAACTGACTAAATGTGCCTTTAGCTAAGTAAAACAACCATTTTTTTTAAATATACTGTAATAAAAAATATATTTGTATGACCAAATTAAAAAAACGACAAAAGAAAATGAAACTGACTAAATGTGCCTTTAGCTAAGTAAAACAACCATTTTTTTTAAATATACTGTAATAAAAAATATATTTGTATGACCAAATTCAAAATCTACCAGTGTCAGGCGTTGAGTGACATCGCAATCATATCATAGTGACATCACAAACATATGGCAATGACATCATATATACGCAGTCTTATTCTTAGGTGTTGTACGTGTTATGAACATTGTCTATACCAAAGTATGTGAACAAAGAAAAGAGTAGCTTATTAAGAAAAGAGAATTTATTTACCTGTATTTGGTCCACCCATGTCAGTTGGTTTGTCTGATATTGCTAAGCATATTTACAGTTTTACATTTACCAAACTACAGTGGTTTGGGCACATTTGCCACAAGCCAAGAGATATTATTGTTAGCCAAGTATTCAAATGAGATTTCAAAAGACTGCAGAAGAGAGGACGGCCATTGAAGAGGTGAAGTGACCAGATCAGAAATGATACCGAGCTTCCACTTCTGACAGCAGAGTGGCATGTTGTAAATAGGACAGGATAAAAGAGGATAGCTAGGGTGAATAAGGACTGTTTTTGTCCAGTCTACACCCATTATTGGAACTGCTTCATACCCTCTAATTATATTATATTGTTATAATGTTTTGCACTATTAAAACTATTAACTTTGATCCTAATTTCCTGGTCTAAATTAAATTCCAAACAGCACATCTTTGAGCTAGGCTAAAGCAGAATCTGAATGTCAAGGGCAGGCCCTTAGCCAGAAATAAAATGTTGCCAGTCTTGAACATTCTAAAAAACCTTAAACGTGCGAATGGCCTCAGTGGAAGCTGTTCCCGTCTATGACAGCTATTATTGACCCAATTAAGTTGTTTTCAATGGCAAGCCAATGCTGGTTGACATAGTTGCAGCCATTATTGGCCCATTTTGTTTTTCCACTGGTAAAGCCAGTGCATGTTGAGCAAATGACAGCTATTATTGGCCCAATTAGGTTTTTTCAATGGCAGGCCAAGTCCGGTGTAACCATTATTGGCCCAATCGAGTCTTACTAGCTGTGCAGCGAGGTTGGCATTGACACCTGCACAGTAATACTAATAGAAGAAGAGCCAACACATGAAGGTTCATGAAAAAGTAACTTGAAAATTTATAAACATGGAAGTAATGTTTGAAGCATCTTAAGACTTTAAGTACATGCATGCAAATATGCCTAACATGAACAAATATGGTTACAATCACACTCAAAATAAAATGCTTGACACTAAAAGTAAAACAAGACAACAAATAAAAATAGAATAGATAAAAACTGGGTTAAGATATAGGCAAACTATAAAAAGCTTATCTCTAGCCTTACAAAATGTATGCTCATTATGTGTAAGTGTAAGACATAGCACTCAGTAACATAATTGGTTTTGAAAGTAATACATTGAAACATTACTTCTTTGAAAAAACAGTAACCATCCAGATTCAGTATTGCCTGGCTATTGCCAGTATTGGACAAAAAACTATGAATTTACTACACTGAGCACAGCCCAATCATTGGTGGTTTGCCTGCCGCTTGAGTTGAGGAACCAGGAAACTGCTGCCGATAGTAGTGCCTACACGCCGGTAAGTGAATCGGAGTACGAATCAGACTCAATTTTGAAGTTCACTGCAATCGTGCTTGGCCACTGCAGAGTGCCAGCAGGGGTGACAATACAGTAGCGTCTCGGCTACTAGCGACAGGCACATCAACCTTATGGATCTCCACCAACGTAATAAAGGATGCTGACTCGGATTATTTATGGACAATCTCAGGAAAGCTGCTTTTATTCACATTTAAAAGGCATCAATTGTCGTGAACTCTGACGTTGACATATCAAATCTTTTCACTCGCTTGGCAGGTGCCATTTTGAACTAGCCCCACAACATCCAGGTCACGGGATTGTTTCTTCAAATGGGAGCGCCAATGGATAGGCACTGAGAAAGGCCATAGTAACACGTTTCCCAACCAATGACATACACGATTACCTTAAATAGAGATCAAATGCAGTATCATTGTTTTCCAACGATGTCAAGGTTAAAAATATAGTCTTAAATATTGGCGGTATTTGCTATTCTGCCACCGACAACATTCGTTGAATCACGACCACATGCGCTAAGTCTATGAGTCACTAAGACCATTCAAACAATTTTATTATGAAAAAATCTCATCTTGTAAAAAGAAAAACCCGTCTTTTATTTTTATATTACTATATTTATATTTTATATTCCCTGGCTAAGGGCCTGGTCAAGGGTGTTAATTGTCTGGGTGTATGGAATATTTGTTATGTCCAAATTAAGTATGCAGGACCACAATATTATGTAGCCATCCACACAAAACAATTGCCAGTGCTGAAAACCAGGATATGACCTTCAACCCATGACCTTTGACATATCTGATAACAACAGCACTTCTACAGTTATTTTAATTGGCCAATAAACCAAACCACTAAAACTTGGTATAAATTTTACCACTAAAGCCAGAATCAATTAGGCTTACAAACTGAGGCAGTAACAAGTAACAGTGCCCTACTTTTGACACAGGGACCATCCCAAAAATGTATGGGACAATGTCACCCACATTTACTTTAATTGTATATGTAGCACGTGTATAGTATATGCAATATTACAGATTCAGTATTACAGATTCAATATTTTTAATGAAAGTCTTAATCAATACTTTGATCTCCCATTTCAGAGGACTGAAATAGCACTATAGAAAACTGTATTATTATTATGTACAAATTAATGGCAACGATATCAACCTCTGCAAAAAGTCATTATATAAAAAAAAATTCCACAACCAATATATACATATAAGGCAAATTAATGTAGCAAACTGTGTTTCACAGTTCCTTTCCAAACCTGTGTAAAGTGACCAGCTCAAACTGATGCTGTAGTTTCTTGCATGAGTCACGGAAGCCCGTAGCATGTCTCTCAGGAAGGGGGTGGACAGCCAGCTTCTCACACACACAGATTTCTCCAGAGTCACAGTCCGCTACCACCACGCCATCTAGCTGCAACAAGCAGCAATAATCCAACTGTTGTTGAAATATGTTTGCAGAAGCAGATACGTTCTGTCGCAAGTTGAGATGTTTTCACATTGCCTTTGTGGGATATCATTATTTTCACATCTGCAGTTGTGTTGATATTACGCATTTACAGATATAAAGTGTGAATATAAATATTCCCAAGATTCTAAAAAAATTATTAACACAATATATGAAAACTAATTTTCTTTCATTTTATGTATGGAGATATGATATTATTAAAAACATGTACCTTCTATGAAAAAAAATGGTAGTTTAGTATTGACTATTTGAGTGTCAGCCATGAATGTTGACATCAACAATGAATGTTGACACCAACAATGATTGTTGACACCAACAATGAATGTTGACACCAACCATGAATGTTGACATCAAAAATGAATGTTGACACCAACCATGAGTGTTGGCACAAACAATGAATGCTGACACCAACCATGAATGTTGAACCAATCATGAATGTTGACACCAACAACGAATGCTGACACCTACCATGAATGTTGACACCAACCATGAATGTTGACACCAACCATGAATGTTGACACAAACAATGAATGTCGATGCCAACAATTAATGTTGACACCAACAAATAATACTGACACCAACAGTGAATGCTGACACCAACTATGAATGTTGACACTAACAATAAATGCTGACACCAACAATAAATGTCAACACCAACCATGAATGTTGATACCAACCATGAATGCTGACACCAACAATGAATGTTGACACCAACAATGAATTTTGTAATTTTAAGCATTTGTTCCATTGGACTTCCTATACACACCATACCAACTTCACAGATAAAATTTTACAAACGAAAACATTCATTCATTTTCAACATAACAATGTTTTTGCCAAACATTCTTTTTAAATTCCTGCAAAATAAATGTTTTAGACAACAATGGCCCCTGACCTCCAGAACATGATCCTTGTGGCGAGAATGACAGCCAATGATGTAGATTCCTGGGGCTTCGAGAAGTTCCAAGATGACATCGGGCAGAATGGGCACGTAGATGTTGTTCCACCGGGCAGGTGATACCATATAGAGCAGCGTCTGGAAACAGGTCACATGATCACTCACTAGCTCCCTGATTCGCTGTCCTAAATATTAGCAGTTTATGATCCACTGAATTAACATTAGCAGTTGATCTATGAAATAATTCAATGTATAACAAATTCAGGATTTTAGCAGATACGTCATGTACAGACAAGCATTCGTTGAATTGTTATCAGAAGGTAGGTTGTCATTTACCAAATATAAATTGATAAATAACAGACACATACATATCACACACTCATGCACACATCACACACACACACACACTCTCTCACACACAAACACACACATATGCACACACACACACACACACACACACACACACACACACACACACACACACACACACACACACACACACACACACACACACACACACACACACACACACACACACACACACACACACACACACACACACACACACACACACACACACACACACACACACACACACACACACACACACACACACACACACACACACACACACACACACACACACACACACACACACACACACACACACACACACACACACACACACATATACTCACACACATAAACACACACACTTGCACAAACACACAGACACACCCACACATGCAGTGACACACACAAGAACATGCACACACACACGCACACGCACACGCACACACACACACACACACACACACACACACACACACGCTCGCACACACGCACACACGCATGCATGCACGCCCATACACACCTGAGATATGACTGTCAGAAGAGCCCAACTTCGAGACAGAATGACCATCTTCTGCTGAGTGAGGACACACGCCACGAGGAACGACACGGACTCAATGGAGAAGCACTGCAAGATCAGATTGAGGCTGATGTCGATGACTGGCCGGCCAGGAGCGTCTGTCGGGTGAAGTCGAAATGTGACATCAAGAAGGGAGAACTCCTACAAAATCACATTAAAATATTTCATTGATAACAAGTATGATCTGGGGTTTGCTCATTCACAGAATGAAATCCAGTTAATCAATGTTCCTGATATAATAATATTGCTGCCATCCAAGTTACATAAAAGATGCCATGATGTTTTTTAATGTTAATATTTAACTTGTAGAAGCAAAATCTAGTCACACCTGATATTTTGTGCAATCTGTTCAAATCTATCAAAATGTCCAACCAACCCTGCCATGATTGTGTCAAATTTAAACTGTCAGACTTCTCTAGTAGCAGAGCCAGTGTGTACAACTTAAATAATATGCATGGTCAGTTTAATAAGGGTTTGTATTTTTGTTAAAATCATCAAAATAATTTCCTTTGATCATTAGATTGAGTAACTTGAAAAAGTGTGAATGGCATTATGTCATAGTATGTACAGCAGGATCACTTTTGCCCTTTTTTGCTGAATTTTGACCAGACCTGGTCAAAATAATCTAATAGGTTATCCCATGATTTCAATGAAATTAATACAAAGCAGCTAACACATAGTAGTCAATAATAGACAGGTTAAATTTTTTGCAAAATGAGATTGAAACAAGACGAGTGAAAAAAATCTAATTGTAGAGGGACCATTAATTATCTTGTTTTATTCCAGTTATTGATTGGACTTACAACGCTGAGTTTGCCGGGAGGTGGAACTGGCATCATCGTCAATTGAAGAGCAAACAGCTGTAGGTGTGGCACCTGGTCAGCATTGTCTTGGTGCAACTGATGAACTAGTCTGCAAAGAGTAGCAATAGCAACATAACTGGAATGAGGCCTTTGTCAGTTGGAATTCACTCCAACAGTTTGGGAAATGTACTAAAAATTTGTTGGCATCTGGAGACGTATTTTTCCCCATCTTTTGCTTCTTAGCATATTCGTCCATCTGTCGACAACTTCAACATTGTGTATCGATTTCAAGTTTGCCTAACCTTTTGCTTTTATGAATCTCTGAGCTCGAGTTTCCAAAGATTTATGCACAATAGAAGTTTTATTAATGTTATTTTTAAAAGTAAAAAGACACTTTATGATGATTTAGTATTCACATCTTCCTGTTGTACGTATGTACATATGTTGTGCATCTAGAGGTCACACTGACCTTGAGAGACAGTCCTTGAGAACGGTGAAGTAGGGATATTTGGAGATGACCACGTAGCATGTAGGCAGGTAATATACATCCTTTCCCTGATTGCTATCACTTGTGGCAAAACGTGGCACGCACTTCCAATGGCCTGGCTCCGTCTTCAAATAAAATCACAATCTCAGCATTCAATATACATTTTACATGCATTTTCACCATGGTACAGGTGGGTGTTCAGTAATATTCAGAAATTGGAATGCATTTTCTTGCGAGCACAGTTCCACATGACCAAATTTAACATCTATTTCATTTTCGTAAAAGAAAATGTTAATGCCAAGCATGTTGTTTGAAACTTTCTGAAACGTTTAAGGCTGAAAATATCTATAATCATAAGTAGAATTACAATTACTATATAACTGCAAGTATTGTAGTGTAATGATGTATGTTTAATTTTCTTTATTAAATAAATTCTTCCCCGTAAGGATCCATAAACAGTGGGCTCCGAGTAATATAATCACTTCCGGCAAAAGCAATTTGTTTCTATAAATGGCTGATATATGTTAACTTATACATTTGTTTTTATGTACAGTTGAGTTTCTCTAGCTATTATTTTTCATGAGATACAACCTGATTCTGAAAAAAAATATTACCTTCCTTCCAAAAAATTTCTTACAAAATTATCTAAATACAGCAACAAGTAAAAATTATGCAAAGTTCGTAAACAGACTATCACATTGTTAATATAATAATAAACATTGTTTAATTACAATAAATCTTATAAAATATATCTTTAATCTTCCTAAACATCGTGAGTTTAAAGCATGAATATACAGGTAGATATCATCACTAATGATGAGCTGATGCAACATCCCTGGCCACACAGATCAAGAAGAGAAGATGGAGATGGCTTGGGCACGTGTGCCGAATGTCACCTGGCGCACTGCCCAAGACAGCCTTACGCTGGACAGCAGATGGTAAAAAGAGACGTGGTCGTCCAAAAGAAACATGGAGACGAACAGTGGTGAAGGAGATGAATGAATGCAGCCTGACATGGAACACCATCACCAAATGGGCTGTAGACCGACAGCAGTGGCGCTCTCTTGTTGATGCCTTATGTGCCACCGGGCACGAAGAGGACTAAGTAAGTAAGTATACAGGTAGATATAGCACCGCTTCAAATTAAATAATTCAATAAGAGTGTGTTGGTATATTATAAAATGCAGTAACAATACATGGCATTGTTTGTTTACCAGTTCTATGAAGTGTGGAGTGGACGATGTGAGGCAGGTGGCATATGTCCAGTTGCCCATTACATCGGTCAGTACCAAGAAGTGGACTCTGTCATCCGGCCGATTACTGCAGACACGGGCGCCATCTGTTAGACAAATAAATTAGCTGTTTCATTGCAATTCTTACAGCTGAGAGCTAGTTTAGAGAAAGAGGAAGAGGGGGTGAGACAGAATGGAAGAGGATCTGGAAGTGGGAGAGGGAGTGGGAAAGGGATGGCAATTGGGAAATGGAGTGGGCAATGGAGAGGAAGTGGGAAATGGAGTGGGAAACAGAGTGGCAATGGGCAAAGGAGTGGTAATGGGAGGGAGACGGAAACGGAGTGGGAGTGGGCAAGGGAGTGGGAGTGACAAACGGAGTGGGCAATGGAGAGGGAGTGGGAAATGAATTGGCAGAGGGAGTGGAAAAAGGAGTGGCAATAGGCAAAGGAGTGGGAGGGAAATGGAATGGGAGTGGGAGAGTGAGTTTGAACTAATACAAAATAATAATATTAAAAATAATAATAAATCAATATTGACAACTCACCGGGGAAACAGAGGTTGCTGAGAGAGTGGAGCATGTCACGGCCAACAGGAAGCTCGGAGTAACACACAGGGCTCTGCTCCGGCTCCGTCTGGATTAGATCAGCAGAACTAAACGTCCACTTTCTCGACAGCATTGTTTGTTTCAATCTCCGAGGATCTAGGGGGTGATATGATCTTGCCTTCCCACTTTCCTTCCCATCACTGTGTGACTCGCTTGGCTTGTCCTTGCGAGAGAGTTGGGAGGAGCGTCGTCGGACAGTTGGTTTTGTTGGACGCAACATGCTTTTGTGGGACAACTTTGTTTTACCAAATGGTGGATAGTGGTCGTCCTTCCACGGCGTCATTTGTGGAAACAGCGCCACCTGGGAGGAGATTGCTGCAAGAATCTGTGGCTTGAACGTGGTGCTTGTCAGTTCTTCATTGTCTTCAGCGGAACTTGGCTGGCAAACAATAACAATATACAATTCATATTTAATTATTCCACGAAATTTATAATATTAGATAACGTGCTAAGTATGTCTATAACTTGTTTGTACACAAGCAAAGGAATTGAATTTAATTGCTCAAGACATGTTACACTTTGCCCCGGCACAAAATCGAAATTTGTTATTCATCATGATACCAACAGATAACAATATATAACTGTCACTGTGTGACACAACCATCACTGTCCCCAGCGACTGTTCTAAAGCTGCCACCTAGTGAATGTTCTGTGCTGCCACCTAGCGACTGTCATGTGCTGCTACCTAGTGAACAGTCAGCTTATTTTGATCTGACATTCCCATCCCTGTCAACCTACAATACACCCAGCGAAAACAACTGCAAACTTGCTTTACACCTTATTAATTATTCTAATTGAAACATCTTCATTCAGTGATATTATACCTTGAAGGGTTATTATTACAAATTAGCAATCAACACTGTAGATCAGGTGTTTTCAATTTGTGATTTGCATACCCCTTGGGGTACAAGAACATCAGCAGGGGGTCCGCTATACAAATCCTGTAAAGGGACAACAAGACTTCCCAAATTTAATATAAACTTCAGTTTTGATTGTCTGAAAAAGAATAAAAATTACACATTCTCTATAGCCTAAATTGCATTTAATAATCTGAGAGAAAAGTGTATTAACAATCAGTATAATGCAGGAATTTATTTAGGTTACCAAATTTGTCAATGAATTTTACATCTACATTCTCGAACGTATCTTGTCCCCTAACATAGTATTTAAGTGTAAAAAAAACACGGAGTATCTCTGGACCCCTGCAGGAGGAGGATAACCACCCTCCTATGCCCTCCCCTCAGGTGGATATCCCACTCACTATAAAAGTTTGAAAACCCCCGCTCTAGATCACTGCCATACCTGTTGCTCGGAGACCACAAGGCCTGTGTACTTGTCCATTCCCACCACCACCAGCAGTTCCGCCAATCCGTTGTTCAGTGGGACTGCCATTTCTTACATGTCCAGATGTCACTTCAAATGAATATGTATGATCCTCTGAAACACTGCCATTGGGCACACCTTGCGCCCAATGATATACGTATCAAAAAAGTGTCTACTGACTCTACTCATATGAAACTTGGGGTGGTTGATGTTATGGTCAACGTAAATGCTACCAAATATACCAGTACAGTGCCAGTTTCTGGACACTGCCTCAAGACTTGAATGACCTTACTCCAAGCAACCCATTCTATGGCTAATGCAGACTTGACTTATAACATTTAACTCCAGACAGCCTTGTCTTGAGCTAATGCAGGAGTGGTTTATTTTCAAAGTTTTCCTTCTCTAAAATTAGTGAGTCCATGGCAGGTATTTTCCATTTCCCTGGGTGGGGTCTTTTACTTCCCCTGGCATAGGCACCAGATAGACGGGATCAACAACTTTTACTGTCTCTTCCGAAAGACACAAGCAAAATGGGGTAAACGAAGTTGCCCAAGCTTCGAAACGGCAGAGGTGGTTTTTAACCTCCCTTCGACCAAAAAGTCTGACGCTCTACCACAGGTGGTTTTGAACCCCGGTCCCTTCGACCAAAAGTTTGACGGTCTACCACTCAACCACCACACCCCACAACTTTTGTGAAGGTTGTGTGCGTGCATAGTGTGTAATTAATTTTATGTAATAATTGACTGCCCAAGGCAAGGTCCAGGAATCATGACTTAAAATGTGCACTTTCAATAGACAGAAATAGAAATATGTCATAATTTTATATAATTAGTTAATTTACCAATATATACTAATTTAATAAAGCGATCTACTCGCTTAAAATATCTAAATTTAACCCAAAAATATGTACTGGTTTGAGCTCACGAATATACATCCGACGACCCAGATTCAGGGGCAGTGCCTTTGCCCCCCCCCCCTCCCGCGGACGCCAAGATGATGACGATACATAATTGTGATGACAATGTAATGCCTAATAGGTAATGGTTGACAGACTGTCTTTGTTACTGACAACGTGTCGTTGACGTTGGAGATAATTAAATTAATAGCTGTCTTGACTATTGGTGATAATTAGCATTATACACCTACCTCAAAACGCTGTCGGGGAACCGGCCATCGTATCGTCCATTACATTGCCGATTGCGTATACATATTCATAGACTGACTCATCGTTTTATATCCGGTGACTGTTCTCCTAACCATACTTACTGCCGACTACAAAGGAGTGTCACGAAGCCACTAGCCATTTCAAACCCGCATACTTCTTATTTCGAAATTGCTAGGTTAGCGGGATGAAAGAACTGTGGCTGTGCGTTGCAGCGTATAAAAACACTGACAGTAACACATTTAGCCCCGAACACAGTCTGAAAAAGTGATGGTTGCGCAAACTTGTCGGCCTGGCTTGGCAAAGTGTCAGATACTAGATAGCGTATCGGGCCGAACGCCACTTGACATATCTTCCGCCTCTAATCCTAATCGCGCTGTGTACTTTCGGCGGGACTGACAGCCGGAACTTTCGAGGCCTCTCAAGTTAGTCAAGACTCCTAGTTTTGCATTCATGCCAGAAACGTGCAAATACTGAAGTTAGGCGTACTGTAGCCGGGCATGTCAAATTATGACAACTTATCAACTATATATCATCATCATTAATTCTTGTTAATCGTTGTCGTCTTTAGACTTTATGTTACTGTCAGGACAGTGGCAGTGTCAGTGCCAGTGGCATATTAAAGTTGAAATAAAATTGAAATAAAATATTGAAATATTTTTTTTATATCAATTGAAATAAGAATTGAAATAAAATAATAACTATTGTAAACACAGAAATCGCGTGGCTACCTTAACATATAATTAATTATTGAACAATATATTTTAATAACAGCTATAGTAAGTTGGGTAAGTCACTGTCGACATTTCGGCCAATCAGACGATAGCCGCAGCAGACGAGCGTGCAGTGCGGGGGCGGGGGCAATATCAAAACGAAAGCGATAAACAAATGGAAATCGTGGCATGCCGAAATAGTTATTAAGCGTATCTCAAAAAGTTGCAGTCGACAAAAAGACATCTGATATGTTTCCATGCCCTCTGTGTATACATTTACACTTCCCAAAATTTAATAACATTTGCCATTTTTCTGACCATTTAACTAATTTATCTAGATCATCCTGTAAACTTTGTTCATCTGTATCATTAGTAACCTTTCAGAATACTTTTGTGTCATCTGCAAATTTGAGTACTTTGCTAGATGTCATCTTCCAAAATCATTTTATTTTATATATATTAAAAACAGTATAGGGCCTAATACTGATCCCTGTGGTACCTCACTCAAAACAGATTTCTAGTTTGAAATCTCACCATCTACTATTACTCTCTGTCTTCTGTGTGTAAGCCACTTTTCTATCCAGTTGATTACATCATTACCATGGGCTTTTAGTTTAAGTAACAATCTTTGATGTGGCACTTTATCGAAAGCTTTCTGAAAATCTGAGTAGACAACATCCACTTGTGACCCGTCATCTACCCTCTTTGTAATTTCTTCCAAAAAACATAAGAGATTGGTTAGACGTGACCTTGCTTTTAGGAACCCATCTTGAGATGTATTTATTAATTTACGTTTTGCAAGGAATTCCACCATGTGGTCTCTAATTAATGTTTCGAGTAATTTACATACAACTGATGTTAAACTCACTGGTCTGTAATTTTCTGGCTTGTTCCTCAATCCCTTCTTAAATAGCGGCGTAATGTTTGCTCCTTTACATTCTGAAGGAACCATTCCTTCTTCTAGTGACAAGTTAAACAATTTTGCAAGTGGTTTACTAATTTGCTCAACAATTTCCTTAAGCAGTTTTGGTGATATCCCATCAACTCCAGGTGATTTATTATCTTTCATCTTCTTAATTTTCTTTGCTATCATTTCCAGAGTTACAAATAACTGCCCTAAATGTTCTGATTTATTGCCCTCTAATTTAGTAAATGGAACTGGAATATAAGACTGCCTGTGGTTGCTCTGTCCATGTTCACTGTTATTTCAATATGGAATTGATCATTGGAATTGGTATTTTTGAGATTGGAATAGGTGTGTGTAATTGGTGTAGATTTGAAATTTATATAATGTTTACACAGTTGTCCCCAAATCTGGTCGCAATATGTGGGTGGGGACAGACTTTTTTACTTCCAAGTCCATGTAAATGCTAATAAAGTGCCAGTTGTGTTGAGATGATACCCACTTTCAACGATTTCTTGCACCCAGAAAAAATAGTTTATGAACTGGGAATAAGGCATATGTATAAATTTACAGACATCACAATATGTCTATGACAATTCTGCTGTGCCGAGCCAAAGATGAAATTGCTAGTTGGCAGCATATA
Organism: Lamellibrachia columna; assembly: GCA_963662155.1. Classification (NCBI taxonomy): domain Eukaryota; kingdom Metazoa; phylum Annelida; class Polychaeta; order Sabellida; family Siboglinidae; genus Lamellibrachia; species Lamellibrachia columna. Next base: position 27,860,293 of record OY759263.1, on the reverse strand, counting down.
TGCACATGACAGTGATGTAAAGGTTTCCTGTGTACAAAAACAGAAGTTTGTTTGGATGATAAATGACAGCAAGCATCTTCCACGTTGATTTTCTTGAAAACAAAATTGTATCTGACAAAACTGCTATTGCAGGTTGGTGAAAAGACAAAAATAAAAATGTTAAGTTTGGAATTCCCGGACTTACTTTTAGCATTAGTTTCAATGGGAAAACAATAATGATTGATGCTTTGTATGTACCGTATTCAAACTATTAAACGTACATGCCTTAATTAGCATACACCCCCTTTTTTAATCAGCAGGATCCATAAATATTGTAATCTGACCACTGTGGGACAACTGAAAAGTGTCGCCATCTGGTGTTAAACAGTTGGCACCACTTGTTGTTCTACACTAGTCACCATATGACACCACTAGTGTTAAACAGTTAAATCATTGTCTAGAGAAACAAATTTTGGTGTATGCTTATAACAACAGATTCCTTGTAATTTTTTCACGCGTGCTGTGTCCTTATTAAGTGGAATACAGCAGCCGGGTCTGTGCTCTGTCATCTTTCATGGCCTGGGCATGTAGGCAAGCCATTCTCACCCAGTGGCAATTCTTCTACTTACATACGTACATGTCGCCTGAATTCTTGGAAGTAGTTTAACTTTGAATCCTAATTTTCTAAATATATAAAAAGGTTAGCTCCCCATCATTTAAACACAGTCACAGTTACATAGTGACTTCTGTTAGTGTTACCAGCCCACTCACTGTATATATTGCTATTTTTGACTCAAGTTGTATGGGCTGACTCAAGTCTGAAGCGAGTCGCCCATTTTCATGACTTGCAACTTAACTTGGCATTCAGAGAGATGAATTGACTTGACTTGACTTGACTTGACTTGACTTGACTTGACCACAAATTACCACAGACAATCCACAACAATCAATGTTGACTTGGGACTTGACTTGGAATTCAGAGAGATGACTCAAGACTTGACTTGGACTTGACTTGCAGGTCAATGACTTGAGACTTGACTTGCCTGTTCGTGACTTGCCAACTAATCTAATATGTTGTTATAAATCGAAACTGTTTCACTTGCATCTCTGTTTCAGTGGCTTTCAACAAACAAGGCGACCCTCCAGGATACAGCTTGCCAAACTGGCTACCACATAACTCGTATCTCGACTTCAGTAATAGGAGTGGTTATTTTGCTTTTTTATCGGTGTCGGGGATTTGGTGAACATTTTAAAAGTCCCTGGAAACGCTATGCATGCAGTGCCATATTGGCATTCTTTGCAATCAGTTTTGCTGTGGAGTTCATCAGGGTGTATCAGATTGAAAGAGCAAAGAAAGCAACAGTATTGTTTAAGGTATGTTTACAAACAATAAAGTCAGCCACTTTGCAATACTAAATTACTCGGAAAGTAACTTTAATTGATTTTTGCCAAAGTTTAACTGTGCAATTAAGTGTGGCATTAATATTAGTGGCCAGCACACCAAATGGTATTTATAACTGTTTAATCAGACTGTTTGTTCTTGTGGAACATAGTGGTAGAAAATTTAAGATTCAGTTGAGAAGAGTGTGGACCAAATAATCTTGATGCTGCCTCGAATCCATGGCAATTTCTCTCATTCCACATTGCCCCAGTTCACTAAGCTGCATAAACAAGTACCTGGTTACAGAGAAAGATGGGATTACATGTATGAATTGCTTTCGTACAGTCATTGCAGCATGGCTGAAAGGTTACCAGAGGAATTGAATTTTTGTTTCAGATGAATGGGATTGCCAGTGGTCCTAATGGCCAAGCTTGATAAGAAACAGTGGTCTACGTCCTATTACTGCACAGTTTGTATGTGCGTGCGTGCGTGCGTGCGTGCGTGCGTGCGTGCGTGCGTGCGTGCGTGCGTGCGTGCGTGCGTGCGTGCGTGCGTGCGTGCGTGCGTGCGTGCGTGCGTGCGTGCGTGCGTACGTGCATGTGTGTATATTTATGCCTATTTGTGTAGGGAATGCCACTTGAGTGCCACCCTAATGTGATGTGGTTTTGGCAATCACTGAGGATCTGGGTACTGTCACTTGTCTCATGGGATCAACAGGACCCGTGTGAGAAATACCATCTTGCATTGCTAGTGCACCCTCTTTGGGAGGTGAATCTACCTGCGGTAAGTTCCAACATAATGCTGGCAACATTATTGGTGTCTGTTTGGTAGAGTAGTGTTTTTCCAGTGACCAAAGTTCTTGGAAACTCATGACTGGAATCTTGTGTGTATGAAAAGGTCTTTTCACTAGTGAGGCAAATGACAAGATATATCAAACATCCATAAGTCATCTCAAGATACCCTCCTCAATCAATTTAGCCCATCGCAAATCAGGTTCATATGATGTTCAAATCTGTAGCTCAAGTAATATGTGTGCACAGTCGGTTTAATAAAACTTTTGTTAAGATCATCAAAACAATCAACTATGAACATTAGATTGTGTAACTTGCAAAAGCGTGAATAACCTTATGTTATAGTATCTAAAGCCTTATGTTATAGTATCTAAATCCTTATGTTATAGTATCTAAAGCCAGATCAAGAATAATTTAATGGTTTATCTAGTGATACCACCAAACCTAAATAACAAATTTGTACAAACAAGCTAGTGAACTTTGTTTATCACACAAATTTTGCCTTTCTTTGAAAGTCTTCTGCCGATCTTTACAGGTGCTGATCTCCAGTTTTACTCGTTGGATCCCATATCTGATGCCAGAATACGTCTCAGCGATTGGTTTATCTCTCCAACTGTGGTTCAGTAAATTCCCAGTGCAATGGCAACCCGCCATATTTGTGTTTGGTGCAATAGTGTTGTTGCTACTCTTAGTGATGTTGTGTGGATATCGTCTCTCATTTCCTTTGTTACGATTTGAATATGGAAGACGTGGGAACTGAAAAAAGCAAGTTGCTACAAAGCAGCAACATAAAATAGGGGGTGTGTCTGGATAAAAATGGGCATCTGACTAAAGAAAGGGGATGTCTGGCTGAAAACAGAGACTATTTGGCCAGAAAAAATGGGAGTGCCTGTCTGAAAAAAAGGGACATATCTGGGCACATGTGACACACCCTGTGCATAGCAGAGATATCCTAAATTTGCCATGAATATATTTTGCCACTGTCTCACAACAACTGTGTTTATGCTAATATTGTCCTTCTTCAAATTATGGTCCACTGAAATTGGGTCAGGGGTGGGATGTCAAGTTGTTGTAGCTAACATCATCAGTGATTTGGTATTGTATTTGTTTTTGAGACTTATTGGACAAGCCGATGTTCAGTAATATGACCGTGTTCATACTTTGTCATTGTAGCCTTCCTCATTTCTAATCAGTGCCATATCTAGCTAGTGAATGCCATTATTGCTCAGAGCCATGTAGCAGTAATGTTTGTCATGTGTTGGACAGGACAGAGTCAGTCCTCCTCACTGCTTGTGTTAATATGAGTGCATTAGTTTAATTTTATTGAAAGTAAATCATGACTGCACATGGTATATAGGCCTACTATGTGGACATCTATGAGACTATGACATCATACATAATTAAAAAAATGGTAATTATTATATCTATTTACTCTTGTTTACAAATAGCATTCATCAGTGTTGATTCAGAAAAATTGGCTGGACTCTATATTGTGTGCATTTTTACACTTGTTGCATGAATATGCGCGCGCGCACACACACACACACACACACACACACACACACACACACACACACACACACACACACACACACACACACACACACACACACACACACAATATATAAATTAACCTGGTGCATATTGTATAAGTCTAATATTTGTTGTTGTTCCACCACAGGCACAAATAGAGCTTTGCATATGGATAACGTGATGTGCTGTGTTGCTTTTTAAAACAGAACTGTTTTGTTCTTTCACTGCTACTTCAACCAGTCTGTGAACATCTTCATGCTGACAACCAGGTGGAGTAGCAGACTGTCATGTATATGCAGGGGGAATTGTCCCTTGTCATGGTTTATCATATTGGGGTGAGGTTTTCTAATGATATATATATATATATATACAAGATGTTTTTTATGTGTTGTACTATTTTAAGTAATGCTCATATTTTATATATTGAGGATACATGTATAGTATTGTTAAACTAGTGGTAATGTGTTATGCATCCTTGCTTATATTTTATGCTATGCTAATAACCTTATTATGTATATGCTACACTGTGTGTGCAATTAAAGATATTATTAGGAGGAAAGGTTTCAAAGGTTCATCATCTGACATGATTGTGAGGTTATAATGCACCTGTTTTTGTTTTTCTACAGCATTGTGACATTGTATGTTGAATGACATGTGGACTTCTAAGTTGTCACATTAGACAAGGGATAGTTATAGCTGTAAACTGGTCATTACCTGTTTTCATATGTAACCATGTTGACGTTGTCTAGTCCTGTACGTAAAAATTAATAACTACTCAGATTTTATCCACAACTAATGTTTGCTGAGAGGGTGGATTAGCACGTGCCAATGTCCAGGGCTCAATATCCCTTTGTACATACTACACTACAAATTGGCACCAAACAAGCAGTACTTAGCACTGTCACTTCATTATGGGCTTACTGGACTTCCTGGCTTAATTAAACAAATACAAGAATTATGTTCTGGACTGATAACTAGTACAACTATGGATATGAACTAGGGGTTTCTGACTGGGATAAAAATCAAAAGATGCTTCCTCTTTAAGTGAAGCCTTTGTGGATTCAATGTGCAGAAAAGTGATCCACGGTGTGAGTTTGTGAAAACTCATCAGTACCAAGTAAAAATTAAACCACATCTACTAAATGTAACAATAATAATTGCTATTACATTGCAATTGTTATCATGATTATTGCAACAGAATTGACATAATAAAAGTGTTTTTTAATGATCCTGTGTTAGAACATATTTTGTTAATTTGACTCATATGCAGGTAATACAATTTGATACCATACTTTTTGAAATTATTGTTGTAATTGTTAATGATTTGGTAATAAGAAATTAAATAATTTTCACAATGTCATTTTCAAAAAAGTACTCAGACGTACTCATAATGTACTCGTAAAATCTGAGTACATTGAACATGAGTTCAAAAATATACTTGAGTACATGAGTACTGAGTACTTCGCCCCCTGTTCTGTACCCAATCAATCGATCAAAATAAATTTTTTCAATGATAAAGTGTGCTCTCTTCTATTAAACCAACTGTGCATATTACATAAGCTATACACGTACTACATATTTAAACATCAACAAATCTGATTCGCGATGGGCTAAATTATTAATCGAGAAGGGTGTTTTAATGTCACCATTTATCACTGACATCGAGTGCATGATTATGGTTTGTAGTCATGATGTAGTATTTTAGTGTGATCGATGTCAGTGTCATTTTGTTGGTATTTATATTTGACAATCATGTGATGGCATTCTGCATAATAATAAAGTGAAATGCCTGTGTTTGTGTGTTCAATGTGCATCGATATGAAAATAGTTGCCATACCAACAGAATTATTTGAAATGCATAAGAAGGGAACATTTCCTGGCTGTTCCATTCATTGTTCTGCCCCACCTTTATCTAAAGAAAAGAAAGAGTCATATGGGGGGAGAGGGCGTAAACATACCCGTTAGAATGCTGGACTCTCAATCGAGAGAACCCGCTTTCAAATCCCACTGTGGTCGCTTCAAACCTTTGGCAAGTTTGATCACCCCACGCTGCCACAGTTCACTCAGCTGTATAAAGGAGTACCTGGCAATACAGACAGTGGTGGATATGTGAACGAATAGTCTTCGCGCAGTAATTGCAGCAAGAACTTACCTTTTATAGCACAAAGGATGTTGGACTTTTTTTATCAGAGGGAAACCATAAAAAATATAAACTCGCTAAGTGTGAGGAGACTGGCTTTCTACTAAATATGTGAAACATAAATTGGATTCTGATTAACTTTATAGCTTTCAGTTACATCTGAGCAATTAGCTTTTCACTCAAATTGTGAAAGTTAAATTATCTTTTTTTCTCACACAAGCTTTATGTAAAGGACCTTATTTAAATATTTTGGCAGTGAGCTATGTGTGAAAGTTAAATGGGGCTTCAACTGAGTAGCTAACATCGGACACTTTGAAGACGTTCAATTAATAATTACCTTTACCTTTCCAAAGAAGTATAAACAACAATTAGTTGATGTACATGTATGTTGTAGCCATAGTTAAATGTTGAGCCTTATTTTGTTAGATTGTTAAGCTATAAATAGTATAATCATATTTGTGATGAACAGCTGCTCCAAAAACATTTTGTTGTCAAAATAAATAATTAATATACTATATGATAGAGGGGGGGCTCACTGAGACAATTTGACCTCTGCGTGGCCAGTTGCAACACTTATAACACTATACTCTAGGTCAATTGTTGCTATACTGTATAAGGTTGTATGACTATTCGTTGTGGTAGATTTGTGTGATTCAATCACTATTGGGCGTGGTAGTGTACATCGTTCATCCCATGATGCCACAGTTCACTCAGCTGTATAAATGAGTACCTGGCTACAGACAGAAGTGGATATTTGAACGAATAGTCTTCGCGCAGTGATTGCAGCATGGCTGCATGCTTCCCAGAGAAGTCAAAATCCATCATGTCTGTCAGGGGTTAAAGTGTAAAGCACTACTGCGCTATATAAGAACGTACCATTTTTAAAATATGGCAATGAAATTTGTTACAAAATTGGTTCCAAGTGCCCCTGAAGCAGGGTCCATGGCAGATATACACGATGGGCTACTTTGAACCATGACTACCATTTGCAACACAGATTAATTTAATCGTGAAAAAACAATAGCATAGTATAGTTACCAATTTGATCACCTAGAACACTTAAGCAAAACCTACAATTTCTTACCAAGGATGCTATGCATGTTCAAATCTGTTTTGCAACATTCTCTGAGAATGCATTGCTTTGTATAAGAAATATACCCATATTATATAATAAATTTACTGTCTACAGAGTTTACTTCACTTGGAAATTAATTTATTTTTAACACACGGTGTCCTATGCCATTCAGCTTCATAACCAAGGTACCTTTATGCATGGATAAACCAGTCCCACCAGATGCCTCATGTTCTAAACACATACATGTACTGCCAAATAGGGTGAATCAATTTAGCCAAAATTCCTCACTTTTAAAGTGTAATGACGCCTCTATGTATAGACATTGTGTACTCTAACCATTGGTACTTTTCTAGAATCCAGGCCCGGATTAAAAAAGCGATTTCAAGGTGGGCCCATATACAAGAAAAGTGCATAACCGTTAATCAGTATGTGTGATAAGAGAGAGAAAGTTCCTTACCAAGAAACACTTGTGAGGAAGGTCAATAATTTGGTAAAGTTCACCATACATGCCAGAAAGAAAAGGAAAATTACAGAAAAGTGTACGGGTATGGTTTAGTTTTAATACACCAGAATTAAATTATGGTTTAGTTTTAATACACCAGAATTAAATTATTAATTACATTACGTTAGAAACCCCCTGGTTCAAGGAGCTCCCCTCGCCCCTACTGTGTATGACTAAAGCAACGCCATCTAGTGAGAATGCCCACGTGTAGAAAAATGTCAACATTTCAGCCAATCAGACGAGCGCGTGATGTCAACATTCAATCAGCGAGCGGCTTTGAAAACGAAAGCGATAAGTGGAAATCGTTGTTACCTTAAAAATTCGAAGTCGACAGAACACCATGTCTCGCACCGTCGTTATCCTGCTTCTACTCTTGCTAGTCGGCGTATTTGTCATTACGAAGTCAGGTAAACAACTTAAGATAAAGGTAGATTGGAATAGTAGCGTAAGTGCACGGGCGATAAATAGGGTTCGATTGGCACGGTGTCGCACTGCCACCAGGGCTGGGTCCAGTTACACAAAATCAAATAAATTACAATTTTCAATTGAAATCAATCACACCACTTCAGTTACAATTACAGATCCGTGATATGGATCTTCCCACATAATTCCAGAAAGGCACGCCGCATGCGAAAATAGCACACTCGATTCTCAAAAATTAATAAATGACGAAAATGGCACATGTGAGCATAATATATTTAAAATTAATCAAAGTTTTATTTGTTTACTTCAGGAACAAATGTAAATCTTAATTGAATTGATACAAATAAAAAACTTAATTAGAATTGAAGTTGCAAAGTGAGGTGCGTTTAGCTGATTAAATACAAAAACGAATTATTTTGTTTCTGCACATTGAATGCATTGGAGCCACAAAGAAGCATGTTTTACCTGCTCATAACAGTTGTACTATAGTTGCCATTTCAGACTATAATCCATTATTTTGTTTGATTAATAAAGCAAGGAAGGCCATACTGAAAGGGTCATTCATCAGTTAGCCATAACATGTCTTTGTTGCGCTAACAAAGGAGAGTACCAAGAACTGCTAGCTGCCTAATGCCTCGCATACACTGGTGGCTGGTTTGCTGTTTTTTGCTCAATACAACTGTCGCAGACAGTCGAGTCGTCAGTGTGCACGGAAACCGTGTCTATGACTCCCTGTCACCAACTCATTAAGACTCAAATCTAGCTTGCAACTGGGAGTCTTATTTGATTTGAAAATTAAATCGGGAACCCAGTTAGTCGCCAGTGTGTGTGGCCCCGGGTTGGCGACTCAACGCCTAGTTGCAAGTGTGAGCAGTTCTTAGAACGCCACTCGATTGTCGGGAACCCATTAGCCAATAACAGTGCAGCATTTGTCGCGTGATACATGATTCAGGCTCCCTGCTTAAGCCCTGTGGGCTGTGGCTGTGCCCATGGTTAGCAATATGGTATGATGAGACTGCATCAGAGATGGTGGAAATGTGGCGTTCTGAGTTAAATATGTTGGGCAGCATTCACAAGAAATTGCGATAAACTTCTTCCCCGTGATCACAACGTCCCGGGACAAGGTTCTGGAAAAGCCCCTTACATTTGTCCTTTTCTGCAATGCATCCACCTCTCTCTGCACGCTGATAAGAGAAAGCGTGTCTATTTATATTTTCAATATTGCGAGATGCTTTTTTGAGATAGGCGTCATTCCTACTGTGTCATCTTGTCGTTGTTAACACACATATTTATATATGCAGAAATCCTACTGGCATTTACCATTGGCATTTACATGATTATGACCAAAAGTAACCAAGAGAGGGTACGCATGCATGCAGATCACACTCACAACATCAGAATTATGGCAGGTTGCCGATGGTCGAGTTGTCAGTGTGCACTGCAATTGTCGTGAGAAGTCGTGTAATGCTAGACCTTGGGAAACGGCTGTTATTACAACCTGAGTGTCACAAACTGTTATGCCTTAACGTGTCCTATGGTGTGTGGAGGCTCTTCTTCTGAAGTATGGCGACTCAGTCAGACAGCCTGTCCCAGTCAAGTCTGGTGTCATGTTGCAGTCTGGTTAAAATACATAGGGGATATAGAGCCATGGAAATAATTAGCAGATGTTAATTGGAATTTGTGAAAGTGATTTGTCTCAGGTCTGATGGCAGGTGTGTTGCTGAATTGGGATATTTGGTAATCAACTGATAAAAATAGTGTCATTGATTGTAATTGAACTAATTGTGCAATTACACAGCATATTTTGATTACATTTACAGCATAATTTCAAAACCACAATCGATTGCAATTACAGCATTTTGCTGTAATCAGTTGCAGATACAATTCATGATGTAATTGGACCCAGTCCTGACTGCCACTGACGGTCTGACACTGTGGGTCAGAAAGTTGGTGCTCTGTCTATCTTCTTTCCTTACCTTAGCTGACCCAGTCTCATCCGCTTCTAGTACTGAATAAAATGCCTGGATTCTTGGAAATGGTTTAAAACAAAGCGTAAGTCATGGTTTTGGGACTATGGCTACTAGTCTCATTTCAAATTAATTTTACGAAAAACCAAACGTACCTAGTATCCACTGCAACTTTTGTATGTAGTTTTTGTGAAATCATCAGACAAACTATTAAATTACTTAATACTTGTTCAAGCATTAAGTGAAGTGAAAATCGTAATGCTGAAAAATCAAGACTTTCAGCCTCCGTGAAATTGTGTAACTTTGTCATGTGATCAGTGAAAGGATTGAAGTCATGCCCATGATCGGCATTGACTTGCGCAGTGTCAAACTACAACTGCTGTGGAAAAAATGGCTGCATATGCCATGTAGCTAAGGTATCAAAGTATCGTTACATCAGGCCTGGGATAATAGTAATATGTAATAGTAACGATTGCAATTTTACTGAACATTCTTCAGGATAGTTCATTTTCAAATCAGATAACTTTCATTTTACATATCCAAGGTGTGTTTAGTTTACCTGGTAGAGGCTTTCATCAATGACGCTTGATGACGTCATCGTACACGTGAGGCAGTTCATAATTGCCCTCGTCTCTGTTGATGGGTGTTCTAGTTTTTCTGATCCAGATGGCTTCCTTGATGTGCCGGATTCTTCGGTTGGGTTCCTTGCCTACAATGTTCACTCCCTCCCCGTCTATGATGTGGTTTTCAGTTGTCGCATGGTCTGTAAGGGCGGATTTATTGATGGTAGACATCAATCTTTTTTTCCTGCTCCTTGTGTATTTCTCTTTTTTCATGTTGTCTACATCCTTTCTGTGTTCCTCCAGTCGTGTTTTTAGTAGTCTTCCTGTCTCCCCAATGTACTCAGCACCACAGTTCTTGCATGGTATTTGGTACACCAGTTCACCCTGTTCTTCTAGCTCTACTTTGTCCTTGTGATGTACCAACAAGCACCTGAGGGTGGTGTGGGGACGCATAGCTGTTGCTACTCCATATTTCTTCAGTACTCGGTGTACTCTCTCTGAGACCCCCTCTACGTATGGGATGACTACTTGGCTCCTGTAATTTCTGTCATTTGTTTTTTTCTTGTTCTTTTTCTTCTTACAGCTATCTGTCACCTTGTTCAAGGCCCAGGGCGGATAGCCACATACTCTTAGAGCTTCTCTCAAGTGTTCCACCTCTTCCTTCTTGTCCCCCTCCTCTGAAGTTATCGTCTCACACCTGTGCATAAGGGTTCTGACCACTCCTAACTTCTGATGTTTGGGGTGGTGGGACGCAAAGTTCAAGTATTGGTTGGTGTGCGTCTTCTTCCTGTACACTGTAGACTTTACACTGCCATCTTCCTTTCTGGTGAACTTCGCATCCAGGAAGGGCATGCTGTTGTTCTCTTCATCTTCCCGCGTGAAAATGATGCTCCCTGTGGGGTCTACAGTGTTCATGTGTTGTTGTAATTTCTTTGCCTTTCCCTTGTGTACCAGGCAAATTACATCGTCCACATATCGTCCACATATCGTTTCAAGCGTCATAGGTACTGATGAAATCAATGTGACACGTTGATGAAAGCCTCTACCAGGTAAACTAAACACACCTTGGATATGTAAAATGAAAGTTATCTGATTTGAAACGATTGCAATTGTTCAAGTAACAGTAATATATGGAGCATAATGCAATATAATTGTAATAGAAAGCAAAGTAATAGTAACAGTTGTAAGTAAAGTTGTTTTGCCTCCAAAATAAAGTATAAACTGTCATCTAAGTATTTGTTGTTAGTTTTTCATAAAATGTACACTTACTATCGACGATACACCCATCAGTTAATTTGAATCTTTGTAAGTGATTAAGTATGTAAAATGTTTAATTGAAAGAAAATAGTACCGATGGAAAATATAATAGCTTGAAATGTAATGGTAATATATTACATTGCTTCAGCATGTAATAGTAATAGAAAGGAAACTATGTAATAGTAATAATAATCTATTACATTACCATGTTATATTAATGGGTGTACCATCTAAGTATTAGGTAAGTTAATAAACGTATGCAAGTTTTATTCATTTGCATAAAATATAATGAATGTATTGATGCTTTACATATGAGGTTATAATTGCATTTATTTGACAAAATAATTGGTGTCTACTGTTCATGCGATATCTTTTTTGCAACAGCTTCAATTGCAATTTGGTTTTCAGATCCATGAACTTTAGCACATTGGCTATCAGAACAATATTACATTTAATAGAATAAATTATATTTAAATTTTGGATGTTTGTCCACTTCGTGGAATGGCCCAGAAGCATTGTTTAGGTGTAATAAAGCTACATACATAGTTTAATTATTTATATGTTTGACTGTATTCAAATCAATGGAGCATTCATTTAACAAGATTTAACAAGATTTAACAAGATTTGCCATCCAAGCCAAAGGCCCAGATGGCAAGTGGACAAGGAAGCCATTGGCTTATCGAGAGTCCAACAATGTTCATCTACTTATAACCCACCCTCCTGAGATATGTGTCAACCTTTCCAGCCATTAGTCCCGACCAAGCAGTTGGAACATTTCGACAAGGGTTGGGGCATTCAGGCAATGGAGCAGTGCAATCATGAATCACTTTTTTCAACCAAAATCGAAGGGCCAGTGGGTGTATACAGAAGCAGTGCAAACTCTCAATCAAGAGAGCTGCTAAGTCAGAACAGGATAAGTTTAGTTGAGTTTACACGCAAATGGGTTGGCCATATCCTATTGGTAAGTAAAGGAATAGGTGTTTATAAATATATTTTCGTTTGGTGAACGAATATTGCCAGAATACGGCACTCATGATGCAGGGTTATCTAACAGTATGGTGCAACCTATGACATTAAGATGCTGTGTGTTCAACAAGGTTTTCCTAGTAAACCACTGGCATGATATTCTTAATTGTAGTTGCAAATGGTTATGTTTTAGTAACTCTTATATTTACATAGGCCCAAAACCATGCATTTCTTTCCCTTTAAGTTTAAATCCTAACTTTCTTAATAATGTTAACAAGTATTTCCCCACATTCCATTATTTAAACTCAGTTCCAATGTGTTGAACTGTATATTATTGTAGTAACTGCTGAATCTCTCTTTCAGGGGTTTTCAACAAACAAGACGTCCCTCCAAGATACAGCATCCAGCACTGGTTGCTATTTTGGCCATTCGAACCAGATAAAAATGACAACTTTATCTTGGGAATTCTTGAATATCTTTTGGAATGTTTGATTGCTTTTGTTGAGTATCTCATTATTCTGTCTTTAAAATGCTGGCACATTTTGGTAAATATTTCCCTCAAAACTATGTTTTACATATTTCCGGATTCTTCTCTCAACTTGCGTACAGCGTGCACAGCAGGACTGCTTATTCTGGTTTGTTATCTAAGTTGGAAATTTTGTAAAAATTTAAAAACACATTCTAAAGGCAAAAATGTGTACCCGTGCTCACAGCCTTATGAGTACGACACATATCCACAAAGTCACTGGAAACGCTATGCATTCTACGCGACACTGGGATTCTTGATTATCAGCTATGTTTGGGAGTTCATCAGGATTTATCAGATTGAAAGAGCAAAGAAAGCTACAGTCTTGTTTAAGGTAAGTTTACAATAAAGTCACCCACGTTGAAATACTAAGATTACTTAGTAAGCTCCCTCCTCAATTGATTCAGCCCATCACAAATCAGGTTCGTTGTTGTTCAAATTTGTGGTGTGTGAATAATTTAAATGAAAGAATATGTATTTTGTTAAAACTAATTTTGACCAGATCCAGTAAAAAATAATTTAATAATATCAAATTTGCTCATGTGACATAGCAGTAGAATGAGACTATAATAAAATATGATTACACATTTTCTTTTCTATTTTATTCAACTATTAAAGTTAACTCACTTCAACATTTCAGCAACTACCTTTAGGAACTGCATTCTTGGATTTAGTTCTTCTGCTCACCAGATGGTATGGCAAGCAGACTGTCCCATTTGGCAAGCAGAAAAAGAACTAAGTTCCTAAAGAAGATGACTGATAGTTTCTGAAAATTTTAAATTAGTTAATTTTAATAGTTGTGTAGAAAAAAAATTATAGTCATTTATTCCACCAACAAGATGAAAATGTTTACCATTATAACAACATATTTACTGACTTACTTCTCTGTGCAGGGTTTGCCCCTGGTGTGCCAGCCTGATGTGATGTCGTGGTGGCAAACATTGAAGACCTGGACACTGTCATTAGTATCATGGGACCAGCAGGATCCGTGTGAGAAATACCATCTTGCGTTGCTAGTAGACCCTGTTTGGGACGCCACGCCGCCTGTGGTACGTTCCAACATTACTACCAGGGTCGTATTTGTTTGCTAGGGTAGTGTTTCTAATTACCAAAGTTCTTTGAAACTCATTGCAGTGTCGAATCCTGTGTATGAAAAAAGTTATTGAACACCAGTGGGGCAAATTACGTCATCTTAAAGGGAATGTTCCCCAAATTTGATTGATTAACTGATATGGGGTTTCGTATTATTAAAATACCCCAGTTCTCTTTATTTTATCTCAAAGTTCATATGTTTTAATCTTTATTGCTGCAATATATTTTACTGTCAGAAATTATATAAAACTGGAATTTGACAGACCAATAAATGAAAAATGTTACATTTCACTTTAAAATAACATGTGAAGATTTATTGGTCTTTGTGTGGTAACAGCAACCTCTGTGGGTGGTAACAGCAACCTATGTGTGGTAACAGTAACTTCTGAGTATGGTAACAGCGACCTCTGTGTGTGGTAACAGCGACCTCTGTGTGTGGTAACAGCGACCTCTGTATGTGGTAACAGTGACCTCTGTGTGTGGTAACAGTAACTTCTGAGTATGGTAACAGCGACCTCTGTGTGTGGTAACAGCGACCTCTGTGTGTGGTAACAGCAACCTCTGTGTGTGGTAACAGCGACCTCTGTGTGTGGTAACAGTGACCTCTGTGTGTGGTAACAGCAACCTCTGTGCACATTCCTTTTCACATTATATGCATTAAATTAAAAATTTATAGAATTCTTTTATACTGTATTTTACTACTGTCCCAGTTTTGTTCCCAATGAACTGACACGATGTCATAGTACCATGAATTTTAATCACAAACTTAATTGCATATTTTGTTTTTAAATGTCAACATTTCTTAGCTATCTCTAACAATAAAGCAGTTATTGTCCCTGTTTTCTCTTGTGAAAATGTTGTTACATATTTGATGTGTTTGCATGCCACATGTAGTGGGTAAAATTTTAACTTTGCGGTGCATAATGATACTAGAAATAAAACATATATTTGTGAAATGATTCTTAAATCAGATGAAAAGGTTTGAGTCAGTTTGATTTAGCTGTGACTAATATTGAATTAAAACATTACCAATTTTAACTTGTTTATTTAAGCTCCTTCCTCAGTTTGATTTTTTCCTTGTCTCATTTCAGACTCCTCTTGCAAAGAAAATTAACCTATCAAGTATTTACTTGTATACATTTTTTATTTAGTTTTGGTAAATTATTTGACAAACTATTAAATTATTTTTTACCGGTTCCGGTCAGAATTAACAGAAAAAGGACAAAAGTGGTCCGGCTCTATAAATTATAGCATAAGGCTATTTCCACATTCACAAGTTACCCAATCCAACGATCAAACTCAATTCTTTCGATTATTTTAATAAAAGTACATAATTTTTATTAAACAAACTGTTTACACACGAACGATTTAAACATCAACAAACCTGATTCATGATGGGCATCATCAATGGAGTTTTAATGCTATACACACCAAATTTACTTTTAAGAAATTCTTCGAAAGGCTTCTCTTGATCTCTGACCTACAGGTGCTGACGTCTGTGTTTACACGCTGGTTCACCGACCTGATGCCGCAGTTCAGCTCAGCGATTGGTCAGTCTTTCCAGCAGTTGTTCGGTAAACTCCCAATCCAGTGGCAACCCATCGTCTTTGTATTTGGTGTCGCATTGATCGTGCTCCTCATGTTGATGTCATGTGGATACCGCATCTCATCGCCGTTCTTGGGCATCGAGCATGGAAGTCATGGGAAGAGAACAAACATCTCCTGCTGTTGTCAGAACCAGCGAGCTGCTATAAAGGACCACTGAACTAGACTTGTGTACACAGTTGATGTGGCTTTTACTCAAGTGTTTTATTATGCATAGTGGAGAAATCCAGAATTGACTGTGATGTGAATCTGTTTCGTTATTGCATAACGCGAAAATGTGTCCAGCTGTTTGTTCATCATGTGGACTGAATCAGACTCGACCGAGAGGACTGCGGTACCCAGAGAAGTTAAAGCGAATATTACACCAGTGGTTTACTCAGAATGTGTTCTAAAAGTTGGAGATTCCGGTCATTTCTTTGAATAACATGTTAACCAGTGCAACCAATAAGTGCATGTGCCGTTCTATGAAATTGGGGTAACTTAGACTACAATTGACCTATTGAGGGAGGTCAGCATACACAGAACCAATGCATAGTCTCAAACAAACTTGTTATTTAGCCCAGAGCTATCAGCATAACAGTAACGATTACGCACTGGGTACCTTTGTCCACCACGTGTTGATTGGATTGCTGTGCACTAATTTATTTTTATTCAGAGTAAATCATGACATGGTTTTGCTATTTACTGATGTGGGTCATAATAGGAACTTGGGATTCCATTGGCATCGTTTGTATATTTTCAACTTCTTACAGGAACATGTATGTGATATGTAGCTGCATGTGTTTTTAATATATAAATGTATATTTTATAAGTCTACTTGGTATATGTCGTTCCTTCATTAGTCTCGCTTATCTGACTCTCGCTCGGCTTCGTGAATCCGCCGAGAAGAGAGTCTGGCAGCAGAGGTGTGGTCTCGTTGTTACCCGTTGTCACCACTCCATTTTGTGTAGGCGTTCCTGTGAAGCCCATCAGTCAATCAGCGTCATTATCGAAATGCTACGCTAAAAACGTTTTGCCTGATTTAACTTCTCACTCGGACAATTGTGTCAATATAATCAAGTTAATTCGAATTGCATCGTATAAACCGATAAAAGTTAACTCTGTTTTATTAATTAGCCAAATGCCCGGATGACATCGTAATTAGCTAATACTGTATGCACCCAGAATCTGGGTGCATACAGTATTTCCGTCACAATGAAAAGCACAGTCTGCATCCAAGCGAAGATGTGTGCGACCCCACCCCGTATGACGTAGGCATATTTGCCGCCTCATTCTACATAGCAGTACAGAGCGTTGAAAAGATTTAACAAGATTGCCATCCCAAACAACAAGTTCCAGATGGCAAGTGGACATGGAAGCCATTGGCTTATCGAGAGTCCTACAATTTTCTCATCTATGTGTAGCTCGCCCTTATCAAATATCTGTCAATTTTATTTTTAAACATATTCACACTACTAGCATTAACACAATCATTTGGCAGATTGTTCCATTCATTTACCACCCTCTGTGAGAAAGAGTACTTTCTCATGTCCAACCTACACTGCTCCTTAACTAATGCTGCTTTGTGTCCTCTGATTCTACTGCCTTCTTTAAGTTTGAAGAACATATTCCTATCAACATCATCATAACCGTTCACTATTTTAAACACTTCTATTTGGTCTCCTCTTAGTCTCCTGGTCTCTAGTGTTGTCAAACCACATTGTAATAAGCGACTTTCGTAACTAAGGTCTCTCAATTCTGGAATAATTTTAGTTGCTCTTCGTTGTATTCTTTCTAGCTTGTCTATGTCCTTTTTACGATACAGCCTCCATGCTTGTATACATTATTCCAAATGTGGTCTAACTATTGCTTTGTACAGGGGTACAATTAGCTCCTTCTCCTTATACATGGTAGTTCTCCTAATTAGCCCTAGAATTTTATTTATTTTCGAAGCAGCAATCCCACATTGCTCAGAAACTTATATGTCAGCACTAAATGTGACTCCTATGTCCTTTTCTTGTGTGGTTCTACCTAGTACAGCATCCCCCATTTTATATTCTTCGTCCAAGTTTCTATGTCCTATGTGTATACATTTACACTTCCCAAAATTGAATCACATTTGCCATTTTTCTAACCATTTAACTAATTTATCTAGATCATCCTGTAATTTTTTTATCTGTTCCATTAGTAAGTAACCTTTCTGAATACTTTTGCGCGTCGATTCGGCTCTTCTGTTGCAGATATGTGTCGGAAATAATAATGTAACTCCATAATGTATAACACAGACACGCACTAACCGTTTCACATGTGTATTCCGTGAGACACACCATCTGTATACCTGAATTTGTACATTGGCGTCAAGAAGCAGAAGAAATATACTTCAAATAATTGATTATGGGTACGTTTTTCGTGACTAATGCTGGCGATATTTTCCAAAACGAACCCGCGCACTACATCACATGATGTTATTATCAAGTAACTTTAGTGATATACATATGACATATAAGATGTATACGGTCATTAAATACGTGTTTATTGCCATGATTATCGCATTTTTATTATGTTCCAAGTTTTCAATGGCTCCGTCGTCCTCCCCTACGCACCAGTACAAGGGCAGTTGAATCTGCCTACGTATAACAATACATGCACAGCTAACAGCCGTTTCTCAAAATTTTAACCGATTTAATTTGATACAGTATTAGGCAAATAATTTAAGCCCATCCTCGTGGTTTTGAAGGGAAGGGTTCGAGCGTACACAATCAGCCGGGGATTTGTGAGATGATTTCTGGAAAATGTTACAGATAAGCACAATTCTCCAAAAAAGAGGGGTTCGTTCGAGCTTCCAGTGAGGACGGGCATGTATTGTTATACAGTTCTTGCTAAATTGGCGAAGGTGATTTTTGTGCAAACAATTGGATTCGCTAGGTGTCAGCACTGTTTTCATCTACGCCTTACGATTCAATTCATTTGGTGATTGTTACATGTATTCGTTACTCCAATGGTAAAGGCAACGAAGGAGTAAAAATGTATAGCTCGGCTGTGTTTGAGAGAAAGTTGTATAAGGAAAAGCACAATTTACAAATACATTCATTCATTCTCATAAAAAACTGTTCAGGTAGGGGAGGGTGGGGCTAAAGGTCCCGAAACCAACCACAACACCTGCTCGTGAAAAAGTTCTCATGAAAAGCGGGAAACTTCCTCCACCAATCAACTTTCGTCGATTTGCAACGTGTTGTTTAATATGACATTGTATATCGCTACAGTTACTTGACATCTCATTCGCAATGAACGCGCGCGCAAGGAAATGTCCAATCATTTGAGCCCAAATAAATAGCACATGTGTCTAGAATAGCCTCGTGTGCAATAGACTAATCTATTTTAGCGTGAATTTAAGCGGTATTTTCCGCCAGAAAGCGGTAACGTTGACACTTAAGGACCAAACTGTTTGCACTCCCTTACCCTCCGACCCCTGACCCTCCGACCCCTGAAACTTGTTGTGCTACTTGAATGCGATGCTGGAAAATGGCATTGGCATTTGCATTTGACTACATTGAAGCATTTGCATTCAACTGCGTTTTTATAAGCCTGCTTTAAACGTCAAATTCCAAACAAGTGACGTTGCTACTTGACACATAATGTTAAGTGAACTTCTGTTGCAAAACAAATATTGAAATATTTCATTACGCGTGTAAACTTAGAATATAACATCATACCTCTACATTCATTGAAGTAACTACGTTTTTGTGCAAGTCTATTTGAGTTTGTCTGCCGCTTCTTTTGTTAGAAAACAGAACGTTTTGTTGGACTGCGGTCTTATTCTCTCTTCGCGTGCTTCATTTTCGACGTAAGCGAGATATATTTGTATGCAATTTATTTTTGCTTCTCGACCCAGTCGTCAGGGAAAGGAGCGTTGCATCCCACGAGATGCCGAATACCTTCCACACCTGGCTACAGCATCCCAGCAAGATGTGTCAACTCTTATGGTTCACCTATAAGTCTTACGGATTTCTTATCGAAAGTTGACGGTCTTATACGGGCGGAGACACTCCTTACGGTTGTGTGCGTTTTGTAGAAGGTTTTTTTTTATATTACGAGATGTTTTTCAAATGTCGAGCTTGGGTTCCCCCGAGGATTTTAGCGCAATAAAAGTATTTTATATATTATCATCACCGGATCCATGGGGGTCTTAGGGGTTTCAAGACCCCCCTAGGCCATGGAGGGGGTGTTAGGACCCCCCTGTGTCCGTGGCAAATATTACAGTAAGGAACACGTATATAGGCCTACATCGAAACTAGTGTCAATGTAAACACTGAAATATTAACAGCCGGCTAATATTAACCCTAATGTAAGTAGAACGACACCTGTGTCGCCCCCCCCCCCCCAGTTCGTAAGTAGAATGACACGACTACGACTGATTGAGACCCCCGCCAACAAGCCTAGATCCGCCCCTGTATTATTATGTATGTGACAAATCAGTTAAAAAATCGTCCGAAGAGTGACTCTCGCGAATATTTTAGATGCGCGTCCAATCAATGTACCCCAGTTTTCATGGCGAGTCCCATTTGAGCATGTACCGAAAACCAGCTGACGTCCATAACCATACAGGTTCGTTTGCGGGTCTTAAGGATTTCATTTCTGTAACCAGATCATCAATCAGAAGTCATCCCAGAAATCCCCTGCTGATTCTGTACGCCCGACCCTTTTCAAAACCCCGAGGACGGACCTGTAATGGGTAGTAGGTTTATTCGAGTTAACGATGTGGTGCTATTTTTATCAACTCCATTTATTACATATAAAATCTCAGGAATTTACATGTACATTGCAAAATATTTTCTTTAACATATTCGATTACATTATGCTCCAAAGTAACCTACTTTTATGTAAAAACGCTCCCGTAGCGTGCGTGCGTGCGTGCGTGCGTGCGTGCGTGCGTGCGTGCGTGCGTGCGTGCGTGCGTGCGTGCGTGCGTGCGTGCGTGCGTGCGTGCGTGCGCGCTAGTAAATGAGTGCGTGCGTCCGTGTGTATGTGCATGCGAATGTATGTTTTTATGTACCAAACAAAACAGCATGACCGTGACGAAGCAGACTTTATTGATCAATATTCTACTTGTCGTTGATTTGTTCGGATTTCAGTATCGTACTTAGATTCAACTATTGTACGTTGCGACACGCTACGCTGTAAATTCCATTACACGTTTCAAAGTGAAGCCAACTCAACTAGTGTTATTATTATCAAGCGATTATATCGACGATTCCGTCCCATTGATGTTTTGAAGATATGTAGTTTGAACATATGTATTTAATAATATTTTCTGACAAGCAAACAGGTGAAGATATAAAATAATTATACAAAGCGGGACGCTATATTCGATACAGAAATAGTCTGAAACAAGGGAGCTCATTGGAACAGAGCGAGGTAGCGAGAAAGCCAACAGCGCTCATTGAAAGCATCACAACACAAGCAATATCACCGAAACCTGCCAATGCCACTGCGATGTGGTTTACAGTACGTAGTCAACAAAGTAGTTGGTCTTTGTTACCTAGCCCGATATTACTTCGATACTAAAACTGTCTACTACGAAATTCTATTTACATGTACCCGTTATACCGAAGCAATGCAGCGACGCCAAGCGGTATGCGTCTAAAGACATGATACCCTTTTATCGCCCACAACATATATCTTCTAACGTGTTAGGCTGGTGGATATTTCCATAATCATATTATATTCTAACTTAGACGCCATCCATTATTAAAATATCATTACTTATATGTACATTTCTCATGTAACTACCACTGTCATAGTAATATATACAAACATGTGCAATGCCTTCAGACTAAACCTGTAAGAGTTAATTATTTTACAATATTACAGTACAACATCGCTCAAGAGACATCCATCATTTGTTATACAGTACAATCGCACACCAAAATGCTTATACTGAAACAATATTATCACCGGTATCAACAAAGAGAGACAACACAACTATTGACAATACCATCTATTCTATCGAGGTATGCTATTTGGGTTATGCCTTTCGTCGTAACGTTACTTCGTTGAATAAATAGATCATGCGTATTTCCGGTCTTCTAGGATTAATAGATTTTGTTAGGGTGATTTAGATAGATCTCGGTATCGGTTGCAATAATGTAATTACAACCAGAGTAAACGTTTTATGTTTTTTGGCATAACTTTACACAATTACGTTGTCGTACTAAAAAATTATCCGCCGTCAGATTTTATCCGCTTGCTGTATCTGCGCATGCGCGTATCTTGAAAACATGAGCGTTGCTAGTGTGTTTGTGTGTGTGTGTGTGTGTGTGTGTGTGTGTGTGTGCGTGCGTGCGTGCGTGCGTGCGTGCGTGCGTGCGTGCGTGCGTGCGTGCGTGCGTGCGTGCGTGCGTGCGTGCGTACGTACGTACATACGTACGTACATACATACATACATACATACAAATATTTATATTTTACGACAGCGAGTGGAAATTCATCGTTTATTTTCCGTGGTTGACATTCTCTATTATAATTCATTGTTATTATGTACAGTACCTATTATTGTAGCAATAATATGTTTATGTTATTAATAAATTGATGTCAACTACCGGCTCGCGCATGCGCAGATACACCAAGCAGATAATATTTGAAGGAGGATAAATTTTAGCACGACAATGTCACAGTTTGGGACACAAACTTTGTTATCACCACTGCAATTTTATATAACTGATAACAGAAACTTTTCACTGACTCTGTATTTACAACAACATTGCTGACAGTTCGTGGAACTAAATACAAGGGAAGCATCATGCGTACTGGTTATGCAAATGAAACGTAAACACGTCACTGCAACATAAAACATTATTAAAGTGCTGGCGTTACAGAATATACGGTCTCCATGAACTGACAATCTCTTGTTGTTTGAGCGCATGCCCGAAGAGTAGGTTTCATATTTTGCAAATGTGTTACGTTCCTTTGTCAACTAAATCTCGCAGGTGAAATACTTCGCGCGACACATTAAAGAGACAAGCTGTGTGAAGGGAATTTACGTTGTCGACATTTAACCATATTATTTAGTTTTCATGGCGTCCCAGAATTTCTCAGCATGCACAGGACCCCAAGGAACAAATGCTAACGGGTGCATTGTGCAATACAAACGTTGGATTAGATCATTGCTATGATGCTGAAGCGGCAAAGAAAAGGCTGTGTGGTAATTCGTTGACAGCAACATAGACGGAGCAACGGGAACGAAGATTCTCCATCCGCCATTCTACGTCATGTTTCGTTGTTTTTCTGATTTTCCCAACCGCCTCGTAGATCGTTGTCCGTTGTGGGAGGTTGAGGATGTTCGTCGACTGAGAATGATCTGTAACAGAGGATTATAGAGAAAATACGTTAAACAAGTGCATAATTATAGCTATCATAAGTAATATTGGCAATATAATTCGTGATAGGTAGGACAGGCAATACGTTCATCGCGTTCAGTATTAAATTAATCATGTGTCCAATCGGATTGTTCTTATGGAACTCGACAAGATGCCACTTTGACAACGACTCTCTTCTGATGAAAATATGTTCACGGAAATCGGCGAAAATCCGACGAAACAGGTCTTTTTGTAGATGTTTACAACCACTAACAAATTACAGTATTTCTGTATCTTGAAAGCGGGAACAAAATATCGAGCTGGCTCCGAGTGCGGCCGATAGTTGCGCCGTCTAGCGAGTGAAACATGTACGCGTGCCCGGATGAATGTACACCCGGTGATGACGTCAGATGCTACACCAAACCAGGCGTCCACTCATCGGGCAAATGTACAATATATAGCGACCTCTGGTGGCAAATATTTTGGAGCGTCGAGAACGGAAATCACTTAGCGTGCGAACTATGTCGAATTTAGATCGCTACATCAGATTATTGCTACGTCATGCTATGACTAAGTGATACACGTCTGATTTTGCTGTTGTTAGTATCGAAATTTACGATGTCATACGCGATTAGCAAAACTCTTCCGTTGTTAAAATACACAAAACAATCATGTTTGACAATGTCAATTCAAGTCGTCAATTCACACATTGAAGTTCAAATAAACAACCCAACCAATAGGGGTTGATGAAATGTGCATTTCTGATGCTCTCTTTTTGGAAAAATTAGGAAGACTGTCTGTTCTTCCCAAAGAAATACTGTAACGCGCATATTTAAAACTCTGATCAATAACACTAGGGCATGTAATTTGAGAAGACGTAATATTCACGCAAATTCGTGTTAAAGATAGTTCCCCAAAAGTGTTAACTGTTTACACATACTAATTATTAGACTCCATGCGTCCATTGAGCGACGACGTAACCGTGTCGACACGAATGCCCGGTTCACGTAGCCTGTGTAGCTGCATACACGCCAAGACGAACGCTGTTGGACGGGGTCGATCGGGCGAACTTAACGACCGCTACAGAGGGCGAACGAACCAATGGAGGGCGATTACGCCGCAAAAGACGGCGCTTCTGTTCGATCCGGGTCAGCTAGATTTGATCGGCGGTGAACAGGCTCGAGCGCGTCGCAGCGTCTTCTGTTGCGAGTCAGCGGCGCGTGACGACTCCAACGAGCGGCTTTTATTGGGGAACTCGTCTGACAGCTTCTGAGTAGCGCGCGCCGCCATGGCAACAGAGTGCGGTCGCGCGCGCGCAGTGGCAACGTGGGCGACGCAAGAACGACACGGGCGAGCGGGTCTGTTCCGAATTCCACAGCGAGGAGTTTGTGAATTCTTCGTCGTGATTGTTTGGCATGATTGCATCCAGAAATGTTCGTCAAACAAATCGCACTAATAACAGGATTGCACTGGCGGAACGGCTTGCGACTTATATGGGACGCGTGCAAAGTTTATCTAATGTAGTATGCTGACTGGGTGATTGGTGATTGTGTAGTATACTGAATGGGTGATTGGTGATTGTGTAATATTCTGACTGGGTGATTGGTGATTGTGTAGTATACTGAATAGGTGATTGGTGATTGTGTAATATTCTGACTGGGTTATTGGGCATTGTGACTCTGTAGTATACTGACCGGGTGATTGTTGACTGAGTAGTATATTGACTGGGTAACTGCACGGTGATTGTGTAGTACGTTCAAACTAGCACTTTTAATTCGGAGCGAAACCGGTTTCGCTCGTTTTGAGCTTTTACACTTGGCAACATCTAAACACGCACGCACGCACGCACGCACGCACGCACGCACGCACGCACGCACGCACGCACGCACGCACGCACGCACGCACGCACGCACGCACACACACACACACACACACACACACACACACACACACATGGACTTTGGCATAAAATATATATATATATATATATACATATACACATACACATACACATACACATACACATACACATACACATACACATACACATACACATACACATACACATACACATACACATACACATATATACATATATACATATATACATATATACATATATACATATATACATATATATATACATATATATATATATATATATATATATATATATATATATATATATATATATATATATATATATATATATATATATATATATATATATATATGGACTTTGGCATAAAATAAATGTATATTACAGCTTATTTTTGATGTGTGCATCCATTTTAAATTAATGGCTCTGCACCCTCTGCGACAGTTGATCGTCTCTCTGCGGTCATTAAACGAAACACCCGCATTAGTTTATCCGGTTCAGGCGGTTGTAGTGTGAACACAACCGGATTAATTAAACCGGTTCGAAGCCGGATCGTAGTGTGACCGGGGTAGTATACTGACTGGGTGACTGGTGATTGTGTAGTATGCTGACTGGGTGATTAATTGTGAAATATATTGATTGGGTGACTGGTGATTGTGCAGAATGGTGTAGTAGTGAGCTGCTGGTACGTCAGTATCATTAACAACTACATCAGGCGTGGTGGCGTGGCCGTAACATTAGGCGTGGTGGCGTGGCCTTTACATTAGGCGTGGTGGTGTGGCCGTTACATTAGGCGTGGTGGTGTGGCCATTACATTCAGCTGTACGATAGCACAACGAATAACAACCATTTCACTGGATTGCCCGCACCGGGGTTTACCATTCGAGCTGTATGTCGTAGTGGGTGGCGTTATCTGTCTGAATAGCTTCGGTCAGTTCTATGGGATCGTCGCCTATCGACTGCGCTTGTCATACCTAGCCTGCGGCCAACGGGAGTTGTTTTACAAATGTTGATCAGATTGCGAGATGTTTATTCCAGTTAAACAACGTAGCGATTCAGGTTGTTGAACTGAACGGCTGTGGTGCCGAACGTGGGTGGACTGTCCCGCCCTCTGTCGGTCTGTCGACAATTGTGCTGTTGTCGGGGTGGTTAGAGCCAAAATCAGAGGGACAGTAACAAGGAGAGGGACAGTAACAAGGAGAGGGACAGTAACAAGGAGAGGGACATTAACAAGGAGAGGGACAGTAACAATGAGAGGGACAGTAACAAGGAGAGGGACAGTAACAAGGAGAGGGACAGTAACAAGGAGAGGGACAGTAACAAGGAGAGGGACAGTAACAAGGAGAGAGACACCGCAAAGGGGGAGACGGGAGAAAGGATGTGAGACAGAGACTACTATTACTTTCTCGTTATAGTCACCGAAGATCACGTTTTCTTCACACTCACTATTCGTTTATATACAAGTAGTAGAAAGAGTTTTGTGTTTTCTACTTAGGCTTTTCACACAACTCTCGAAAATGGAATTTACATCATCGGGAAGTAGATAGCATGTAACCCGTGGTCAATCAATCAAGAGAGAGAGGGGGAAGAGATATGAGAGAGAGGGGTGAGATGGAGAGGGAGTGGGGGGGAGAGAGGGGGGAGAGAGACGGGATATTGAGCAAACATGTCCACGGAACGAAGTCCAGCGTTCGACGTCGAGCTCCCAAAACCGCTCTCACCCCGGGGGTGCAGACGCCCTAGTTTGCGTTCACGACTCTCCCCTGGTCTGGCCCGTAGACTGGTGGAGTCGTTGCTCGGTGGTTGTGTAACGGATACGCCTGTCTAGCGCCCTCCTGGCGGTCGCCGAGACTCTGTCCGCTCCGTGCACCAACTAGCGCCGACTCTTGCGTTGCCGGTGGGTTGGCATCGGTGATTCGGGGTGGCACGTTTGTTCCTCTAGTAGTTTTTGTACACAAGGGATGTCAGCGTAACCAGGACGCGTTGTTGCACTGCAAGTCCCGCTGTTGTGTAGTATCGATATACGTCAGCTCTTAATAGGGTGTGCTCTAGGCTCTAGCTGTCTTAGACTTGAGCCAACGAACGAGTTTGATACTCGGTGTCTGGTGTCACTGCGGGGGGGGGGTTACTGCGGGGGGTCACTGCGAGGGTGCATGCATGTTGCATACCATCCTTGGTGGCTCTATTATGTCTCCTAGAAGACGGACCACTATTAAGACATACGTTCGAGCCACGCTGGATACTAACTTGTACCCTTGGACCCAAGGCAGGCCAGACGGTTGGGCTAAACACTACACTAATCCGGTTCGACAATGAACTGGGCTTTGCAAAATAACTTTGCATAAGCAGGATTTACGTCGCCACACGCCTTGTTTTGCAGCACAATAACGTCGTTTTGTTTGTTTTAGCGGGGAGGTCAGCGTTATGACGCTATCAATGTTCTTCTACCGGTTGCATGACCCACCACTGTGATACCATGCAACGATTGTGTCCTTTTCCGCACATATGTTCTCTAAATAACGGCGGTAACGTTTCTCACTACCAGTATTAGTAAGGCACAAACATCGCAACCCCTTTCTTGTCTGTTGTTCGTCAGCGACTACCGCGGGACCAATTGTAAGACGGCGGTCCAAGGTTGAAAGTTCAACCGCATCAAGTTTACTTGAATGACAAGACGGATCGCATACGTTGTCGCGACTCTCCCGAGCGTCCGTGAACCGTACAATCAAACGTTTTTTCGTTTCCTTGTCCGGACATTTACTATGTGTCGTAAGTAATAAAAGTAGTAATTGGGGAAGCCCTGGTTACGACACTCGTCCGGTTACGACACTCGTCCGGTTACGACACTCGTCCGGTTACCGACGTATCCGATATGTTCTTAGCACGATTATTGCAAATTGCAAATGGATATATATATTATATATATATATATATATATATATATATATATATATATATATATATATATATATATATATATATATATATATATATATATATATATACAGGATTGTCCATGTACCGTAAACATACACCTACATACCAAACACACGTGTACATGCGCAGGGAATCAACAATTCGTTAATATCCTGCTACTCAGGTAGTCGGTATATGTAAGTGTATGTTTACGGTACACAGACAATCCTTTGTCATGTTTCAGTAAACCATAAACAAGAATTACCGTCTAAGAATCACCGGCATTCGATTCGCCTCTCACGAACACGGACAGAAGTAGAATGATAACCCCCCCCCCAACCCCAACGCGTCGCCCACTGAATCAGCTGAATAAACTTCGGTGTTTGTGTATTTGTAACTATGTTACCGCCTATTCTTGTTCCTAATAGTCTTCCTTGGTGAGCAGTGGCGCGTACAACGTAACAAGCTAAGACCCACACAGGTATCGCGCTACAAGTCACGTGACATACCTCTGCACTATGCTTCATAAAGAAGTCTTATACCAGGTATCGTTCGTGTATTTACCCATCCAGGGGCCATGCAGCCAAATGATGGTACACGCACACTTCACGGCTTTATGAGAAGAAAATACGTGCAACCCAAAAAATTTAACCAAAATGTCCACTTAACGCACCAAGTTCGAACGTACAATTAGTTGTACAGTCAGTGTTCTTAATTATAATTGCTACACAATTATTTTGAAACATCATTGAATTATTGGAGTGATTAACTAGAATCAATGTCGCTTGAAATGACGCTCGCATTTTTGCGGCACTCTTTTCGGGCCTGCACCGATGCTATCTGATAATCGCCGACGTTCCGAAGGCACGTTGCAGGTCACGGGTGACCGACCGCGAGCGAGACAAGCCATTCCGTTACGCGTCGCTGAATTGCCGTTTGCACGGAGAACTGGTGCGGTGGCGTGCGCGCTCAACCGTGTCCTTCGCTCGACAAAGACAGCGCAGTACTCGTCGAGTCTCAACACATGTTGATTTGTCGTTGCCGAGACGTCAGGCAATCAGTCAACCGGAACGGCGTGCCAGACCAAATGGCCTACGGGGGTATGTAGGGCGCGGTTTCCTCACCAGCCCTGCGTAGCTTCTAGAGTACTAGTCTTGGTGGAGGTTTAATTTGTGAAATATTTTTTTTTCTCTCCATAGTTTGTATTCAGAGGAAAGTCTAATGTCCGATCAATAAAATGCAATAATGAGATATCAAAACCCTAATCATGTAGGTATATTCTGTTAAAGGTGCAACTATATTACCTGCGCGCTAATTGATTGCACCGGTCATTGCTGAATTGAATCTCTGTTCTCGCATAAACTGGTTCACATACACAGCGGGCCGTATCCGTGACACTACGGTACATGCATTATGCTGTTCGTCTATCTAAAGACGTGAGTGAAAACAATTGGCCCACTGGCATAACTTCCCAGATGAACACGTTGAACTTGTACAAAATGCATCTACAAATCCGCCATCGAGTTTTCGTCCGGAGACGTGTCGCAACACAGGGACACTCGTAGTCTTCGACGATGGCGAGACATGTCGGACTCGTGCCACCGAGCGAGCGCGCAAGACGAAACACGTCTCTTCAATTGTTCTCTCTGCATTCATGTCCGATTGCCCGAGAAGCTGTCGCCTCGCCACCCAGAACAATTAGCGCCAGTAATTACTCTTCTGGAAACGGTGTATAGCGCGCCGTGAATGACTCGTTATATTAATCCATCCGATAGGCTATTGCCCGTGAATGTCACGCTGACACCCATTCATGTCACGTTGAAGGCCTGGTAACGTGTATTAGCTGAGAGTTAACCTGAGCGTTTCGGACGGTAAATGTTGGTTACGTAACATTGTGTTATGTGCAATCACACGAGTATGCCACATTTTAAGGCATTGTATCGTTGGAATGAGAGAAGCCCATTCGTTTTGTACAAATGTGCTGATTATTAATTATGGACATTGTAATATTATTCGTGCTCGAAATGATAAGTGCTTTTCGTCTCAGTATATTTTTGACTACGTGAAGTTTTATCAGTGTTGCCGTAAAGGGAACCGCGGTTGTGTAATTGGAATATTAAAGGAAATGTATAATGGTTTTAATTGGATAACTGATATGGAACTTTCGCATAATTAAAATAATGTTACACTTCGTGTTTTAATCTTTATTGCTGTAGTACATTTTATCAGAAATTGCATAAAATGGGAATTTTTGCACACCAATAAATCATCCTGTAAAAAACGTTATATATAATCTTCAAATGTGAAGATTTATTGGTTTTAATTGCAATAAAGTGGTATATATCACTGTATGTCATAAGACTACCATATTTCAGTTATTCGCCAAATCGCTGACAGTCGAAAATATTAAAACACATCTTGCAAGTATATTACTTTTAAAAACCGAAATTACATTACTGATGAACTCAGTGTTGCAATGTCTCGTAAAACAGTCAAACAGTTGGCCAATGAAAATGGTTGTGTATTCCATTTAATACGTACTATTATGTATAATATCACCCAGGACCGGTTTGCGCAAGTAATTCAGAAGCCTTGTCGTCAGTACAGGTGACCTTACATACGTTTTTAACATGCATCCTGGTTTAAGTGCAGTTTTCCTTAATGAAACACAATGACGCTGTTGTTGTGTTTATAGAGCAGTGTCGACGTCGATATTTTGTGAACTGTCTTCTGTTGAAACAACGCAGTTAATTCTTCTACTGTCAAGTTGATGGAACAAGACCCTTCTCTAAGCAGTGCGATTGGACTTCGACCAGCATGGCGAGCCGCTCTGGTTTCAAGCAGGGTTACTTGGTGCCTGACTCGACTGCCGGATGCGAGACCTGCCACCCACGGCAGCGCACGGCAGCGATACGTGAACCGTAAAAACTAGGTCACGGCACATAGCAACCTTGTGCTTCAAGTTAGCGCTTGGGCTCAAACGTCGCAGCCAGTAACGCAGCCAGACGTCAGAAAACATTAATGCAACAACATGCCCAATTGTTGAAGCTATATTAAACAGTTACAATATTTACAAACCCATTTTAAATTAGTGTTTGTTATTTAAATCGCGTTAATATTGTCCAGTGTATAGGGCAATTCATGTGGTGTATGCATTCCAAACGTCAGCTTGCATTTATTCGTAACTTTATTACTAAAAGACAATGGCTCTGTTTCACGTGCACAATAAAAAACAAGCCTTTTAAGTTGGAATTAGCAATACAATTGATGACTGCTAAATACTGACGGAATTGGCGAAGGAATAAATGCACTTCGCAAATGACAAGTTTTATATGGTTATTCATTTTAAACATAATTAAACATTAATGTCACCTAGACAAGCGTAATTGATAGTTAGACTTTAAGCCGAGACGCTTACCAAGTTACCATGTTAAACTTCTATGTCATAACGTGGCATTGTAATCTTCTCACAATTCCTGATCGTGATTACTGGGGCCATTCTAAAGTTGTTACATGTTAGAAATACGTGCTCATTGTTTTGGTAAAAACAGTGCCAATTGCCAGTATTCGTTAAATATAATTATTGCATATAATCGGACAAATACGCAAAGAAAAACGCTGTTCAGGTTAAAAGCCATTTCCATCGGTTAACTGAACGACCGTTTATGGTACATTACAACACTTATTTTACTGCAATTAACGAGAGCAGTAAATCTTCGCTTACCACGAAGGTGAAACATAACGTTCGTCCCCGGATGATTTATTGGTCAAATTCCCGGGTTTTCTTTACAATTTAATACGATAAATATATAACAATAAAGATAAAACGTGAAGTACTACATTGTTAATTTAGATGCATTGTTAATTATTGTTAATTTAGATGCATTGTTAATTATTGTTAATTTAGATACTCTGATCTCAAAAAAATTAGCGACTTTTGACATTTTAAGTATACGATACCTTCAACTATTTGTGTATTAATTGTATATTTTTTCCCTTTACCCAATCGGGTAAACAAGTGAAATCGCCGCTAGCACTAATATGTTGATTGCTCGTCCAAACCTATTCAAGGCTATTGTGGACGCCGGCGTTTCTTTGTGAGTCGGTCGGACCGAGCTTACAATACATTCCAGTTGCCTGCGGCCTTGTGCATTGTCCACGTAGAGTCCAGCTCGCCGGTCAGATCTAGACCCGGGCTAAACTCGGCGTACGATCGCGTGCGCGTACCGTTTGTGAACACAGACCGCGGTAGCCAGCAGCTGGGCGGTATAATTTAGGTGTCCGCGCGATGGAAGGTGTGTCAGCCACCTACGCATGAATTAATCAGGCGCCCGTGACATACTTAGCGACCGTGGTGGCGAGACTGCAAGTAGCAGGATCGATCAAGTTACGTGTGATTAATGTCCCTCTAAATATCAGTCACGTTCTGCACCAATGCTTTCAAAAAAGTTACGTCCGCACGCGTCAAATTCAATCCGATAGGTACACATTTTTTAGACGAAAGTTGACTGCCAATATTAAATAATAAGCGGAATATTTTATATAAACAATGTTTACCCACAACATTATTTTAACCATAAATATTATATGCAGGCTTGGTTTCGGAGAAAGTGTATGCATAGATACTGTGCTGGGGAATTTGTGCTTCTGTTGTTGCAGTCAAATCAAGCACACCTGTATATGGAACTATATCACACAGCATAGAAACATGCATTTATCACGAATGCAAAATAAATATAAAAAACAAACGACAATTGTCATAAAATCAAGTATATTAAACTGAATGAACAAACAGCAAAAACAACGTAGCATGAAAATAAAAACATTCTCAAGGCTCTGTGGGAAAACATACCAATATTATACGCAATACTACTAGCATGCACACGGAAACATGCAGGGGATATTGCAATAAAATTGATAAAGATAGGCGTAAGGTTTTGCAAAGGCGACATTATTCGCATTTGGGATTACCGGGACAGGTCGTGCTAAATGTCGTCTGCTGCTGACTGGCCCGCCAATCTGGATGAGTGTGGATCTAGTCATGGTTTCAAACTGCACATGGACTAGAAACACAGCCATCCATAGTAGCGGTTAAACTGGCGAGGAAAGCATGCACCCGCCCGGGAAAGTAAACAACCACCATAGACCTAACACAGAACAATTGACCGACTATCACATGACTGCGCGTTTTGACCATGTTAACTAACTCTAAAATACTTCAATCAACCAATGAATAATGTCCGAACTATCTAGGCGGACACGTGTCCGGTTAAAGTGATTCAGCAGTACAACGAAATGTGATACTCTTACGTAGATACGTGACAATTTACGTACTTGAACCTCGTTGTGCACCACACAGCGCCGAGCCTAGGTTACAGTCGACCCCGAACAACATATTCGAACATTAACGTTACAGCGCTCAACGCGCGATCTAAAAGCGGATGTGAATCTACGACCCAAACTAACCAGGTGTCTGCGCCTGAGTGGCAACTCTCGTAAACCAACCAATATTTTCAAACCAACGACATAACTTTGAATAGTCGACTCGTACAACACACTTGGCACGCGCGTTTCCCGTTGAGATTCGCCGCATTCAAACTATCGCGGTTAACGACACTTGCAGGTTGTAGTCCAACATGGCGGACGGCCGCATAGATTAATCAGTAGCGTCGCATTCCTTCGTCGGTCGGTGACTGGTCGTAGGCGGGCAGCGATCTCACGGCCCACGGCGACGGACGCAACCACGTCGAGCCAACAAGCGAGGCGACACCGGCAAGATCAGTGTCGACTGACGCCGCGAAGCAACGGCATTCCAGCCGCTCGGCATGAATACCGACCGACACTGCTTACTCACCGGGCCACGGCTACGAAATGACAAGTTCATACAACGCGGCACGCTCATTCAGACTCGGCGCATTCAGCGGTATTCAACGCGACCCGACCCCTCCGCCAGGCTTCACTGAACCGCAAGACCTAGCATGCGGCAGTGCGTGCGGGCGCAGCGTGCGCCGGCCGGCACGGCTATCCGAAATAGCTGGTACAACCGCACTGCCCCTTTGACCTCGTTGAGCTAACTTATAAACCGAACTGGAGCGCGCGACCGCCGCCCGGTACGTGTATGCCACTGCAGAGCCAGCCGTTGGTAGGCGCAGCCGTCATGACCCACAAGTATCGGTGGATCGGCTTACCACTGTCTTGGTCCCGGCGTGTACTCGCTATGTCGGCCGAGATGGCCTCAACCGGAGAACTCCGCCGCGACCACTGCACACGTCAGAATAACGTTGTCCGACTGAACCTCTGCCGAGCTATTGAACTGGCGAAATCCCTTTCAACGAGCAGCGCCGCCCGCTGCAGTGCGCCTGCGCTGGTCCTTGTAACCGGTTGCACTAAAATGCAATCGGCGGCCCGCCGATCTGATAGCGTCACCGCTTACACAAGGCCGTCAAGTGTGACCGTTGTCGAGATGGCGCAGGCGATTAGTCGGAACACGCGGAGCGCCGCACGTACCACGTGACCGGTGATCGTTGATGCATGTCGAAGGAAGGAACCTCAGAACATCCCGACGCCGCTCGTAGGAAGAATGCTAAAGTTTCCATTGGCGATTTGACGCACACAGACGTAGCCAAGTTTGTACGACCCCAAAAACGAAGAGCAGGGTTCTGTTATTGTCAACGAAAAAGATGGCATTCTTTATAGAAACTAGTACAATTACGAACCACTGCCCCTTCGAGAAGACGGAGCGACAACAACCGGCAGTAGAGACGCTGCCGAAGGCCCTCGAACCGGCGCTGAAAGGGCGCGTATAAATACGTCGCGGTCGGTCATTGTTGGTCGAGCACAGTGGACAAAGAGCGCCCGATCTAAATTACTCGGTTCCCGCAGGCAAACAGTGCGCCTTTGTGTGTTCGATGAGCAGCCGAGCCGAACAGAGCGCTCAACCGGCCACTTGAAAGGCAAGCCTCGCCACACGAAAGAATGGCAGAAAAGCCGGTGCGGGGTGGCGAGGTGGTTTTTTGTTTTGGGGGAGGACCATCATTAACCTTAACGCTGACCAATCCTTAACCGAATACGAACCCGACGGTAAATTTCGTATTGTACTTAAGTTAATTTGGAAATACCCAAAACAAAACACTAGTCCAAGACTAAGACAGCTTCGTATGTCAATCGACATACCAGTTAGATATTCCCGGTATGTACAAGAAACCCCATTAGGGGCGGATCTAGGCTTGTTGGCAGGGGGGTCTAGGTCATTCGTAGTCGTACGTTGTTCTACTTACGAACCGGGGGGGGGGACGAGGGGGACGACGACACATGTGTCTATTTACACAAGGGTTGATATTAGCCGGCTGATAATACTCAACTCTTTGCATTGACACTAGTTCCGATATAGGCCTATATACGTTGTCCTTTACAGTAATATTTGCCATGGGCACATACCCCCTTCATTGCCTAGGGGGTCTTGAGACCCATAAGACCCCCCCAGGTAGTAGTAATGACTAATAACAAGTACAGTACTGTATCGCATCACAACTGTAAATACCTCACCAGCGTAATCAGTACGTCTTAATCTATTCGCCTACATATTTACAGTTTTTCTATATACAGAAGCGGCAACGTTGATCGTTGACGTGATTGTAGTTAGGACCAACGTAACAAAATCAGAAATGAATCGGGCTTGAGCAAGTACGGTTCCCTGCCATAGCGACAACCCAGTTAATGACGTGTGGCACTGGGCTTTGAACACTTGTTTGCCCACGACTTCGTATTCCGGCACGGTTGAGCGGTTCGACCCGTCGTTGCCGGAGATGATAGGGCCCGCGTGAAGGCTCTCACGCGATGTATCCTTTCATATCGCAGAGGCATGCACGACAAGTCTCCACGAACTCGCCGGAGTCCAGCGATAATAACCAACCACACCGACCCAACGACGGCGTTATCTATCGCTCAATCGGCTCACTGTTCACCGATACTCGACGGCTTATCTTTCCGTTCGGCAGCGATATTGTTGCTGAGGTCGAAGGCCAAGAGCGCCTGCTCGAAAAGGAATCTGCGCGGTTCGTGCGGAAGGATTGGATTACACCGCAGCTTCTACGCACGGGCATGCACCTTCGTCGTGTAGAGACCTTTTCTCGTCTAAACACGCAAACGTGAGTTGACTATCCACGAAGACACTACAGGATACTGGTGCATGAAACCCCGAATCCTCGCTAATGGAAGCACCCGTCCATCATCAAGGATTGATCTTTGATCGTTTGAAACCCAACACAACTACAGCAAGAATCTCGGTCAACCTTTGATCGAACTTGACAACAGATATTATAAGCTATTCCATAGTTTCCGACTCCTAGCCAACACAAGGACTTCAAACTAAAGAAATGCAACGCGGAAAACCAACAACTACCAGGAAATTCAAGTTTACCGACGACACTTGTTTCATGTTCTTTTGAGTACTAAGATATTCTTCGCTGTCTACTTCCCGTATGCACCATTAGTGGATTCATAGCAACGTGGAATAGGGAACTGGTGACGTTCATAACTGAACATTACATCTCGCACACAATTTAATCGAACCACACCAAATATCCTGAATGTCATCACATGTGCTTTTTCCTTGAAACTATCGAAATACCAAGCAGAACCTTACTATTTACAATCGTGCATACACAATAATATATGCAAATTAGAACAATTTGTTGTTGTCTTATTTGGTATAAAGTAAAACTGCTTATATGACTAACAATGATAGCCAAACACGAGTGGAACTAAATGTTCTTTTGCATCCGGCTATGGTGACTTGATCAGAATTACAGTAATTGAAACTAGTTTTAAATCCGCAGACAATCCGCTATGTAAGAGAAACCAACGGAATGTTTTGCATAGCACTATTTGTTCGTCTAAAGTCGATCATTGCCTGCAGATAAGCGCACAACTATAATGTCGTTGATAAGTCGGACGGTCTGATAGCGACGTCCAATGGTACACCGCCCACCCTCCGCGTGCAGGCCAGCCAGTCAGCAATAACATTTCGGTTGTTGAAGGTTTTTTTTTTTAATGACCATTACTCATATTATATATATATATATATATATATATATATATATATATATATATATATATATATATATATATATATATATATATATATATATATATATATATATATATATATATATATATATGGGATGGAAAACTTTCTCGGGCAGGGTAATAACTAGACCGACGACAACAGCAGGTTTCACGACAAACGCAAGCAGAGAAATGAAGCCAAAGGATAAGCGAGCAACAAGCAAAAGCAGCAGTGACGAACGACAACACAGCGCATGCGTGACAATGGGGATATTCGGTAGGAGAACGAACATACGCCGCATGCATTGGTGTATAAATGTCTGATAATTAATAATGTTTGACATGTAAACAAAACTGTTATTCACTGGCCACTAGCTCTGTCGTAGCAAATTACTGAATATTAGTTTGTTGTGTACGTATGAATTGCTTGATTGTCATTTCAAACACAGGTAAGGCTTAGGTCCTAGGCCCTACAGGTGTCTTTTGTGTAATGGAAACTGTCGCCATCATCTACACAAAGCATCTACGTTGAATTGTTCTACCCTGGCTTGTGTTTGCGATGTCAATGTCATGTTTCATATCAAGATGGCGACTCTTATTCGACAAACGAATGTAACCCGTCACATTCTGAACTGAAAATATCAAGGACTCCTCAATTTTACAAAGTAAACAGTAAAACACTCGCTTAATTTCAACCATGCAAACAACTGTGTTAATATATGGACGCAACAACACCCTATGGTTGTGCGGTACAAAAACGGGAACACATCGATGCTGGGGAAGGAGGGGGAAGGGGGGGCTTAGAAAACAGTACTTACTTGGTTTGACCCGAATCCGTTTTGTCGGGATAACAATTATGCGTGACTTGTAGAAACAGCATCTCTTGAGACTACACATATTCAGCGAATATGTCTTCTGGTACGGCCATTTTTCTGTAACATGTAAAAATAAACTGTATTTTTTTAATATTATTTGCATTTAATACGTTGTTTAAATAACAATAACACGTAGTCGGTAATAATTGTTGAACACAGATATGAAATATATTATTTATGACAAATAATCGAAAACGAGAATATGACTATCTAAGAATTACACAAGTGAGGTTAAAGACAAAGTTGATAAAAAAAAGTAGATACTCCACGCATTATTATTAGTCCATGGAGAATTTAGTGGCGCCACCTTTCGAATGACGTTTGAATGACAAGACGACAGTAGCCCTGCTTTGCCAATAAAGCGGTAACAAATTCAGTATTGAGTAATACAAGGTTTAAACAGCGAATCTCATCGTAATTATGTCGTTAGCCTATAACCATATGAAATAATCAAGAAAAACAGATAACCTTGTAAATATAAGAATATCACAATATTAGGTGAGAGTTTCCGCGTGGTTTATTTTGGTAAATAAATCTCTGCTGGAATTCTTGCAATTAACAAAATATCATGGCAGTTAGCGCCGTTAATTAATAATATATATATAATTTCTGTCTGATTATTTGATACAGCAATGACCAACTTGGCTTAAACGCCCGACATAAAAATGTCACGACTTGTTATAGAGTCAACATAACATAATTTTTGTAAATGTCATTTTTGGAATGTTAAATCTATAATGTTTTCAAAATGGGTATAACATTTATAGTTTCGTTTACTTAAATTTGTCAACACTATACCTGTTTTTTTTTAAATTAAAATCGTATACAGAATTTACTTTTGACTATTAGATCGGATAAGTTGCAAAAGTGAATAGTATTGAACAAACATCTAGTCATTTGTCCGCAGAATCTCGATTCGGCCCAGTCAAAAAACATTTTTGGTTTTAATTGTAAACAGATAACTAGAACAGGCACTTGATTTGTTTGATGTTTATTTGTTTGATGTTTATTTGTTTGATGTTTATTCATGGCACAGGCGGTGTTTTGTGGGAGATTGTACAATTGCGTAGCCATTAATTGCGGTAGTTATTATCGCCGTAGCCGTTTATAAGTCAGGTTTATGACGAGCTGACGTGATTCCGTAAGAAAATAACCGCAGCGTGGCGTCAACAAAGGACGTCGATAAAAAAAACCGACTGGCGTGAAACCGTGCAACAGACGCGATCGCAGCACCACGCAGCGTCGACTGTTTGTTTACGTTCTTTGATGTACGTCATGTCGGCGCTATTTCAAAAATGTTGATATTTTGCTATTATTAAATCTTGTTCACAAAGCATATTAAGTTGTTATTTGTATTCTTCCAACCGAACGAGTAAAAATGCTTGCCAAACCACCCAGCGACAGATCACATCAGCCGAGGTTGAACAACTACCGCGTATTTTATTATTACAAAAAGTAATAATAAGTTATTGTGAATCCCCCTAATTTTCTAAGAAGTGAACATTTTGAGTTACGGACCCCTCAACCTTATGAAATAACGGGGGTGTTTTTGTCGAGCGACTATCCCGAGTCGTGTGAGACGGCAATTTACTGTCGCGTGACAAATGACCATACGTGTCACTCGATCAGAAATAGTAAACCAAGTCCTGCCCCTTGCATGGAACTAATTAATGTGTGCTGCCCCGTATTAGTGTGTGCAATCAATTCCTGCTAAGTGGCTGTGTTTACATTAGGGCTTTTCTAAAGAGACCACCACAATAACGGGCCAATAAATTAGGTAATTATAAGAATGAGTTATATATTTACTTTAGTACAGTACTGGCAATTATAATAAATGGCATACACAAGTTGGAACGTCATCGCAACGACCAGGCGCAATAATTAGTCAATCATGGGTAAAATAACAATTAAAAATTGCGAGGAACACGAACATGAATTATAAAAGGGGCACGAACGATGAAAACGAAAGAAAAGATTAGAGTAAAAGTAGGCAGGAGCAAAATTAGAGATAACCAACAAAACACTTACGATTACACCGACAACATTGTAAAATGTAGATAATTATTTTCATCGTGAAAGAGAAAAGCACCATCAAGTGTACTGACAAATATAATAACTGTCCAAAATAAATGTTAGACCCAACATACA
Source organism: Lamellibrachia columna (assembly GCA_963662155.1). Lineage (NCBI taxonomy): Eukaryota > Metazoa > Annelida > Polychaeta > Sabellida > Siboglinidae > Lamellibrachia > Lamellibrachia columna. The sequence continues at coordinate 27,820,275 of OY759263.1, read as the reverse complement.
CGTTACTACCCGACTAAGCCATATTCTCTACAATAATCTAAGCACTAATTGTGAAGATATTTATCAAAATGGTGGTTGCAATATATTACTCTTTTTGTCTTATTTCGCAGGAAATTTAACTTTCTTTTTATTTGTCACGTTTCGACACTGACTTCACCAGACTGAATACCACTAGACGATGGCCAGTCTGACGAAGACAGCTGCAAGTTGCCGAAAAGTAATAGAACAACATTTACCGTGAACAACGAGAAAAAGCTACAAACCAGTTGCCTTGCGTCGGGTCCTTTAGATTGTTGTAGCGAGTCAGGATAGGTCGGGTCGTTACATTTGTGACGTAATTCTTGTTTAATCCCAGTAAAGCAATATTATTAAAACCGTAACATGCGACAAAGCCTGCTGAATACAAAACGTAAACCCGTTTGGTAAAACCTCACAGAATGAAAGAAAAACACTCAGACGTTTGCATATTCCGTAACGATGCAAAGATATTAAAACCAATATAATCCAAGATTCGATTGTACGTTTGCGCTACTCGGAAAGGTTAAACGACTAAAGGAAATCTGGCCAGTATTGATCGTCATAATGAATGTTGTCGAGCTTGAACGACATCAACATGAATGTTGTCGAGTTTGAACGACATCAACATGAATGTTGTCGAGCTTGAACGACATCAACATGAATGTTGTCGAGTTTGAACGACATCAACATGAATGTTGTCGAGCTTGAACGACATCAACATGAATGTTGTCGAGTTTGAACGACAAACGAAATTAATGTTAGACTTAACGAACTCACTCACAAAGTTGCCGTTGATATTTATGTTACTATAAATGCATTTGGATTGATCTAGATGATTATGCTCTATAATTATTATGAAACAGACAACGGTTATATGGACATTTGCAAACCCATCGCGACTGTATCAACTGATGTCTTCACGTTGTAGCACGGTCGACAACACACTCATTGTACGGACCCAGTTGGGGGCTTCGTATAATTTCGTTATCTTAATGTTTCAATATCAAAATACATCACGTTTAACATGTACAGTCGATGACGATTTAACTTAAACGTCTTTCGCAGTACTACTGTACAGCCTGTAGTTTACATTTCTGCGAACGCTATCTCTTTACTAGTATTCCGGAAACAAAGTGATTAATTAATCCACAAGTCAGTGAATAATTATAATAACGAAAATAATATCGTTACAACGATATGGTAATTACCAACTAATCTTACATATTATTTTCCGCGCCGTGCGACAACATAGAGGCGCTACGTGTTGTGCACATTACTATTTATTCGACTGTTTTATTAGCTTTGGTTTTATTGCAGTGACTGTATTACAAATGGTAGTAGTTCCAATAATTAATACATCATATTCGCAATATAAATGTAGGTCCGCATGACGTAGTCGTTGTTATGTATTTGTCTTAAACTGTTTTTACTCACAAAGAAGCGTAGCGTGTTAATCGAAAGAGCCGTATCAAGACAACGTGTTGTTATTTACGGATACCTGATTCAGCAGTCAACATAATGTAATGAAATATAACTGATAAATTGTAGTTTTCGATAAATATCTATAAAAAAAATTAACACATAATTTGGGCTACAGTAATATTCCACTTTTTAAATGTTATAAAACGTCAACGCATTTGCTCCTCTTAATTATTCGATTTTTGTTGCACTATTTCGCGGCATAAGATATATAAATGCGCACATTTATATTGTTGAATGTGTTGATTAAACCAACATTATAAATATAGTACTGTATATTTACTATGGCGTTTCGTCATAAATACGGGTTCGTTGTGCCGAAAACACTACATCCGAGAAGAAAAGAAAATTATCGAAAATGTTCAAGCATTCGCTGACAGATGATACAGCAACGAGTATTTCAAGGTTTGGCCTAAAAAAATATCGCCCAGTAAGCTGCCTGTTTTAGCGTTGGCATATAGACTAAACGAATGTATTGACAACAATTAGTTTATCACAGGTTGTTGTGCCGATAACTTACTTGGTCAGTTTACGTCACTGCGATGTTTTATCAAGAATTCGCTTAAACAGTCATTATAGCAACGAATACGTCTTCCGTTGAATCCAACCGCGGACCATACCACGAAAACATTAATTCACAGCTCTGCAATTATGCGCTTCTAGGTTGTAATACAATGTTCTATTTCTGGCACGATTCCACATGTAATTATCAACGTCCTTGCGAGCTGATTGGCGACCGTGTTCGCAACAACTATTGTGTCGCATATGTTACGTCAGCGTCATTACGTGACAATCCGCGCTGTCACGCTAATGTCACAACAGAAACACAAACGTGCACGTACCCGTCTCTCTGCGTGTCGTTTTCCGATCCGATTTTCACGAGCCTGGATTTCGTTCGCGCGACCTTGTCAATGTCGAATTCATTGTTCGTTTCCAGATTAATTCTAACGTTTGCTCCGTTTCATCTTCGACTGCGTAGTCAACGTCTGTACACTGGCCCTGAAAGCGCCAGACGAATTGTAGGAAATGTCGCCGTGGCAGACTCGCATTACGGCGCCGTCCACGCGATCTTCTTTGTCGATTCCTCCTCGATTTTCACGCTAACGAAAATCTTCAAGTATTTCTTGTTTCGTCACAATGAAACGAACTGTTCATTTGGCGATTCTTCCGGGCGTACGATGCAAATTCGACAACGGCCTTCAGTGCCACGTACGTATTTATGCGGCGAGATGAGGTGATGGTCAAAGCGCGAGACGGACGCGTCCAGTTTGCCGTCCGTCGCTGCCTGCCGCCGAAACTGGTCAGTCTGTCTGAACGGTCCCTCCCGGCGGAGCTGCCGTTGGTCAGTCTTGTCCGATATGCTATCCGGCGCCCGATATAGGCATATTTTATAAAGCTGACCCCGCCGTGACCCGCAGTTTATTCCGGTAGCCGTCCACAGTGCAACGCGCGCGCCTTCGTAATCGCGCCCGTAATAATTTGCGAGCGCGCCTGATTCGCTAACCGCCATTCGCCTGCAGCTTCGTCGTCGGCTGATTCGTCGCCGCTATCGACCCTCCCCCGTGAGACACAGGCGTATGTGTCGTTAATATCGGCATAAATTTGTGCGATGTCGCAGTTTGTATAACCGCGTGAATGTTGTCTTACTTTGCTAGGGCGCTGACGACCGAAAGTAAGGCACGGGGTCAAGGTGTTTAAACAAACATGCTGACCACTACGTTCGCTCTCCGTGATGTCCGATTCTTGTGCAATCAGAGGACGGCTTTGGTAGAGAAGGCGTCTTGCACCCGACTATCAGTCGTTCATTTTCTTGTAATAAAAATAAACCGAAGCTTCAGCGACGCGCTGTTTGTGATGCGTTTTAATGAAGCGTTTTAATTGATGCGTCATTCGTTGTATTTGTTTTAGCAGTACTAAAATATATTATTCTGTAGTTACGCTATTTGTAGCTGCTAAAAAAATTAATATAATAATCATCGACATAATCATTAATACCATAAACACGTAGCAGTGTACACAGAAGAATAGCCAGTCGCGCGTGTAAATAAATTTAGAGAAATACGCAGCCACTTGAATATATATAATCAAGATGGAATATTCCAGTGTGAAAATGGTCAGTACGTGTGTGTAGAGAGGTCATCTCAATATAAGCACAGAGAAACTTGCACACGACCGGACTATGGACGCAATGTGGGACTATAATGTTGTTCCTTCGAGATTATGTTTACGGGAGCAGAAACAGGCACCATGTTAGAAATAAGAAAACATTTTCAATTGTAATAATCCAATACAAACAAATCAATAATAGTTAGAGGCTGGAAATCAGTGAGCACGAATACTGTGGTGCGGATAGAAAGTGCCAATGGGCATGAAATCTCAAGAACACTTGGGTCAATTTCTTGGACTAGTTCGGGGTTTGTTTAGGGTGGTTTAAGCGCGTGCATCCTGGGGTTTTGGGACTGTCCGTGTTTAATTTTATATTAGTTTTTCCCTGTTGACGCATGTGGGCATTAACGCTGGCATTATGTGTAGTTTGCACTCGCCAAAAATGTTTGCACTTTCATCTCAGTTGACGGACTCGTGTATGGTTGGAGGAAGGGAGGTGTGATAGGTGGGTAGGTAGGGAGCGAGGGAGAGAGGGGACGGAATTGGGGAGGGAGGGATGGAAAGAGGGAGGGGGGAAGGGGGAGCAAGGGATGGGAAGAGGGCGTAGAGAAAGTGGATTTTTATAGCGATGGACTTTCCACCCGCCTGCACGAGCTATTATGGTTAATTAAACAAAGCCATTGAAAGAAAATCTGCAAATCGTATTCCCAACAATTTAATTCGATTCCCACAACGCGCCGCCATTTCGGCCATGCCATCATTTCCGTCGCGCATTCAGTTACGGCTAAATTGATCGTAAAAACGTAATGACCAGCGCCACTGACCACTACTCACTGAGCGCTGGCCGCTGTAAGCGGTCAGCTACGAATGGCCGCACTGAACTTCTAACCCCAAGGCCAGTCTGCCGGCCATCAATGGCGCAAGTGTTGACCGGAACGTCTCGCAAGTGTTACGTCATCCTATCTGACCTAGCCAGAAGTGACCGAGCCGCAGTGACCGCGAGGCCGCATGACCGCAATCACGCGTTGCTCGTCACGTCGGCCGGTCAGTGAGTCTACGGGCTCCTCCCGGGTCTACGCTACTACACACCGGTGTTACTTCATTGCAAATACATGGATAACTGATATCTAACTAATATCTCTAATATAGGGGCCTCTGACGTTTACTGTTATTACTGTTATTACTATTATTATTATTACTATTGTTACTATTATTACCATTGTTACTATTATTACTATTATTACTATTATTACTATTATTACTATTATTACTATTATTACTATTATTACTAATATTTGTATTATTATTATTATTATTATTTGACTTCCTTTGCTGCAGAAGATTATCATGCATACTTTAACATACACATAATTTAACACGTAAAAGACACAACATAAAATAGTTTACAACTAGTGAGGACAATGTCACGATTAACATATCAAGAGCTTATGCAGTATATATAAGTTATACAGTAATACACAAATTATGTGAAAACACTAGATATTTATCAACACACGTTAAGCTGACAATAACAGTGTTTAAAAAAAAATACTTTTGAACCACAATAGCGACACTAAAATTAAAAAATAATACTTACAATACGACGATGCTGACTCATTGCTGACAGTCATCAAATTGATCTTTGCAAACGCATATATGTGTCTGATAATCTTGGCGGATAGAGTTCAAGTTTCACCGTTTGTCAGACCGTTTGGCAGTGCGAAGGTGGCTAATAATGCTCCAAGTGTGAGAGTTGTTTACGTACGGCCGAGAAACTCGCGTCGTGTTGACTTCGCCTGCCACAATCAACACGCAGCACTCGCCTGAAACCTGATACATAGTCTCCTCCTATTACGAGTGGTTTCTGTTCGCTAATAAATTACTGCCGTTGATTGCACATAGTTCGCGTAATCGTATTTCACAACGTAATAGAAGCAATACGCACACGCACGCACGCACGCACGCACGCACGCACGCACGCACGCACGCACGCACGCACGCACGCACGCACGCACGCACGCACGCACGCACGCACGCACGCACGCACGCACGCACGCACGCACGCACGCACGCACACACGCACGCACATACACACACACACACACGCGGTTGTAAGTTCCACTGTCGCCTTCATTTTAAACAATGTAGCCTACCAGAGAAGATGTGTGTTATTCATATGCGGATATATATATATATATATATATATATATATATATATACATGTATATATATATATATATATATATATATATATATATATATATATATATATATATATATATATATATATATATATATATATATACATGTATATATATATATATATATGTATATATATATATATATATATATATATATATATTTATATATAATTATATTTGCTAGTCAACCATCGTTACTAACATCACGCGTGACAATCCGCGCGGTCATTTATTTCGTGATTAAACGAGTGTATTTCTAACTAGGATGCGTTTTCAGTGCGTGCGTGCGTGCATGCGTGCGCGCGTGCGTGCGTGCCAGAATCGTGGGCGCTTGTACCAGTCCAATCAAGCCCGCCGTCTCCTCATGCTTGTAGAGCCGACCAGCTGGGGACGATCGTTCTGGGGTTGGTGTAACTGCGCAGTTCGTCTACAGCGCCCGACCCCGGACACCCAACTCACATATGCCCTTGAAACGCGACACCGCGTAAATAGCTATTTAGTCATTACATTTAGGTTAAGTAAACCAATTAATCATTAGCAAGAGACGGCCGTGGGGTATGACTCTAACGACCAACCCGGTTTAGCCCAATAGGGCTGGTGTTCGGCATAACTTCCCCACATTGTTACGGAGGGAAAGTCCTCTTCCCTTTAGGGCAGTTTCTCGTCATTCTTGCTCGGTCCGTGTAAAGAATTTTTTTTTTTAAATTGCATTTTAACCCCAAATCCTCGGCGATCCCTCGATCTGATGATAAACCTATTCGATTAATTAACAACATGACGAATGTTCGCGAAATATGTTGTATTCTTCGCGATAACCCTTGTCCTGAAATTCATCATCCGAGCGGTTCTCCAAACCAAATAACGCCCTAGCTGGGTCAATTATGTGTGAAGGTTATGATGCATAATCACTAGATGACAACACATTGTTATCACCATAAGGGCAAAATCATGGATCGCCATTTTTAATATCGAGCAAACCACGAGTGTATACAGGTAAACAAATTAGGGGTTAATGTCATGATGATTATACGTTCTATACTTAAGTAAACTGTACATTTAATTGCTCGTATATGTTGACGTGGGCTTAACTATTATATGTCACGATATAACCATCACGTTATACACTGTTATTGCTATTTTCATTAATGAGCATAATTTGTCATACAGATAATTTATTTAAATATGATACACTTTGTTTAAAAGCTGCTGAGAAGCAAAGATATTGTAGAGAACACCGGAATTCAGATCCAGTTAGACGGCAGCCTATTTGGAAAAGGATAAACTATTAGATAAGAACAATGGAAAAGTCTTGAGAGTAGCCGCCATGACGCTACGTATGCAAATGAAGATTCACAAACTCAGACAAAAGCAGAAAGCAGATTCCAGAGCTTCGTATCATAGAAAATTAAATTAAATGTAAAACATCGTAGCTGACAAATATGCCAAAGAAGCCTCCGATAGTCAGCTTTATGTGATATGTACGTTATTTAGACAACCTGTATGACACTGTGTGTAGATGACACTAGATGTGTGTTCGTGTCTAAAAGGGAACGAATTTATACGTGGCATGTCTTATAGAGGACATTTATGTTCTGCTGTTAGCCATTTGTCCATACTGTTGATCATACACGATGGCATGCGAGATGCCCGGTATTCCACAAACTCAGTAAAGTAGACATGTCGTGGGATTGTATATACGTTAAGTCTATGAAAGGCTGTCATTTCAATCAACACATGTCTTTTAGTAAACGTGGTAGCATATGGTATAAAATAGTTTACGCATTATACATTGATCACGGAAATACAATTACCTATAATTTAAAAACGCGGAATATTATCTTATCTAAATCTGTATATACTATATAACCAAGACCCCTCCTCTTTATAACAGAATACACTCCGACAAGGTATCTAGTTATGTTAGACTATATACTGACCATAACAGAGTACACTCCGACAAGGTATCTAGTTATGTTAGATGATATACTGACCATAACAGAGTACACTCCGACAAGGTATCTAGTTATGTTATATACTGACCATAACAGGCCCGTAACCGCTTGGGCAAAATCACGTGTAGGGTGCTTATAAAATGGTAGCAGTTTTTTCTATATGAATATTTATCCTGACCAACATTCGCCCAGTAACCACAAAGGCCACGCAAACATGCACTATAAAGGCCAGGCAAACATGCACCATAAAGGCCATGCAAACATGCACCATAAAGGCCACGCAAACAAGCACCATAAAGGCCATGCAAACATGCACCATAAAGGCCAGGCAAACATGCACCATAGAGGCCATGCAAACATGCACCATAAAGGCCATGCAAACATGCACCATAAAGGCCATGCAAACATGCACCATAAAGGCCATGCAAACATGCATCATAAAGGCCACGCAAACATGCACCATAAAGGCCAGGTAAACATGCATCATAAAGGCCATGCAAACATGCACCATAAAGGCCATGCAAACATGCACCATAAAAGCCAGGCAAACATGCACCATAAAGGCCATGCAAACATGCACCATAAAGGCCATGCAAACATGCACCATAAAGGCCATGCAAACATGCACCATAAAGGCCAGGCAAACATGCACCATAAAGACCAGGCAAACATGCACCATAAAGGCCACGCAAACATGCACCATAAAAGCCACGCAAACATGCACCATAAAGGCCAGGCAAACATGCACTATAAAGGCCATGCAAACATGCACCATAAAGGCCATGCAAAGATGCACCATAAAGGCCAGGCAAAGATGCACCATAAAGGCCAGGCAAACATGCACCATAAAGGCCACGCAAACATGCACCATAAAAGCCACGCAAACATGCACCATAAAGGCCACGCAAAGATGCGCCATAAAGGCCAGGCAAACATGCACCATAAAAGCCACGCAAACATGCACCATAAAAGCGTGTTCTCTATTGTCGTAGTCGGTTGTCATTTGGCTTTAAAACAAATCACGTGTTCGTCTGCCACTTTGTACGTCATGACGTCATCGCAAACGTACGATCAATTACATCAATACTGCACCCCGTATATTGGATAGAGCATATTGAATGCCCGTGTCATACCTTCATAATCAGTCAAGCACCTGTGTTCTGTGTAGCCAACGAAAAAGTTATAAAATAAAATCGACTTTTGTGCGTCCACAGCCAATTAAGGTTACATTCCCGTATGCCGGCCTCGTGACTGCGAGTTCGCAATCCCATTGGTTAACACAGTCAATGAGAAATCGGTTTCAACAGGTCGATCTGCCAGGGGTATTGATGCAGTGACCTGTAGTCAGAAGCCCTTGCGGAGAGGGTGCGTCAGATGCAAACAGGGTAATTGGGGCGTTTAATGATTTCACATATTTGAGTAGGTCCATGTCTCTTAGTTGATACAAATATTACATAACTTTATTTCGTGCACAATTTTACTACAATAATTTTAAAACAATGTCGCATTCTCGATACATAGTATACGTTGCTAGAACGAAAATTTACCCAACCCGCGCACACACCAGTATTAAAGTGTGCATATTATTGCAGTCTTATTTGATAATAATTATGCAACCCGATCTAACAACTAGTGCGTGTCTGGTAGGCCTATGACTGCCTCGCCTAATGACACGTCTTAGTAGGACACTGCGGTCTCTCGATACCACTCTGGACATTATATGAATTCGTGAACTTCGCAAAATCAATATGGCCGCGCACCAGCCTTTGATACTTGACTCTGACTCTGACTCAACTCGAGAACATGGCTCTAACCACACGGAGCAGACCTCTTCGAGAGGCCATACATTGCTCTGCGTACGGTTTCGGTCGGCATTGAAGATGGGCGTTGTTTCTGGTCCCTGTCACTTCAAATTAATCAGCGACGTCGTCGCTTGTAGCAGCGACGCGAAATCCGCGGCCAAATCCAATTACGTCCGTGTGACACTGCGCGCTGATGGGTGAATTCGTTCAACCCGAGATTATCGCGCTGATGGGTGAATTCGTTCAACCCGAGATTATCGCCGTTCACTAAAAGAAAATATATTTCCACGTCACTAATTTGTTGTCACTGTTGCTCGTTAATTATACAAAGTCTGATAGTTTGTATTGTTACATCATATTATACATTGTAAACTACATTGTAAACATATTGACTGCCAAAACATGTTTTTATTAAATAACCACATTTGTTTCATTATAGTTTGACCATTATCCGTTCATAAATATCGACCTTTTAGTCCTTTACGTTCGCGAACAGCTGTCGACCATTCCAATGACTGTGGCAAAGGTTATCGGGATCAGGCGTTCACGGGATCAATGGATGGACCCGACATGGCTTATAATTAACACCCGTAAAATTACGTTCCCCTCCGTAAATGTAAACATGAAATTCGCCCAGAAATAATAATATTAACGATAACGATAACGATAATGATATCAATGTATATTTAAAAAATGCGGTTCAAATGTCAACATTTTGAATATATCTAGTTTATACTAAACCAGCCCGCCGGCGTTGCACGGGAGAATAGGCAGCCACTGCGAGAGCTTATGACTCTGCACGACCCAGTCAAGTCTTGGTAGTGAACGCTAATGGCAATGACATCTTCACGCCCTAAGCATCACGTACAACTGGTGGTTTCACGAAGCGCTCGGCGGACGTTTTACGTTGATCACGTAATAATGGCAGAAACACGCACAGCGGTGGTAACAATTGTACGTAACTATTGTTACGTAATTTACGTAAAACGTCCACATTGGTTCCACCCCCGGGAATTTCGAATATTTTCAAATGTATGAACCACCACCTAGGACCCCGGGCACACCTACAAAATGTCAAGCCAATAAAGGTGAAACGGACGGACGGACGGACGGACGGACGGACGGACGGACGGACGGACGGACGGACGGACGGACGGACGGACGGACGGACGGACGGACGGACGGACGGACGGACGGACGGACGGACGGACGGACGGACGGACGGACGGACGGACGGACGGACGGACGGACGGACGGACGGACGGACGGACGGACGGACGGACGGACGGACGGACGGACGGACGGACGGACGGACGGACGGACGGACGGACGGACGGACGGACGGACGGACGGACGGACGGACTACTTTATATTAAAGAAAGATAACATCATTTTACCATAAGAACTATCAGACTTTGTACTTTTAAATATGACACAATTGTCGCTAGGAGGTCCTAGTTTAGTAATGTAGAAAAAGAGTGACTACTTTCACATGATGTGGAGAAATTGTGGAAATTCATCATTATTCAGAAGTTCCGACGTTTCTAACTTGGGCAGGAGATATATCCAACTTTTTACATGTTTAAGATGAAAACCCTACCCTCGAATGAATCGTTGTGTTGGGTAATTTAAGTAACGTAAACCGGGCTTACTGAAAAGTTTTAGCTTTTTTTCACATTCCTGAAAAACCTGAAGGTGGAAGTGCAATTTCTACCGACCAATATCGGGGCAATTTCTACCGACCAATATCGGGGCTCCAGCTAGACTTTCTAATGGCATGCAGTAAATATATGCAGGCAATAACTCTTTTCGTTGTTTTCTTTTATTGATAGGGTGTTGGGGATACTTTGAACATGTAGACCGTCATTCACCTGTTGTCTTGCTTTTCACCACGTGTTCAAAGATATAGCCTTATTGGGGTTAGTTTGTTATGATTCCCACAATTCTTCTTCCTATTTCCAGATGCAGACATGGGGGAATTCGTACCCCCTTAGGAAACAGGTGCATACAATTGGAGTTAAATGCAAGAGAACGTTACTGAAAGTTTTATTAGAAAGAGGTGTCCTAATGACATCATCAATATGATAATTGTGCTAAACAAAAGTAAACTTTTTTATTTATGACAACTTTTCGAAAAACGCCCAACCCGGTTGCCCACACCTGCACAAGCGCTGTGTGCCCACCTGAAGCACACTTGACGTGTAATCATGTCTTCCTTTTCAATGTCATTGCACATGAAACAGTACCAGGCTTAACTCAATTCTGCTCTGTTTGCAGCTTGGCGTATTCTGTTGACTGCGCGGCCCTTGTGTTTTGGTTCTGTTGGTAACAGAACTTTCTCTCGGATTGATTTTCTTAGTCAGCTTTCTTATTTCCAATTTTCCTCCGTCCGTATGACTAGGGAATTTCGCAACGATAAAATCGTAGTGTTCAGCATCTTCTCCTATTGGTGTGTACTGGACAAAACAGGGGTCTCATTTGGGAATACGTCTTCCCCATACCTGAAGGTGGTGGATGTTTGAAACATTGATTGATATTTTGAGGACTATACTTGTTGCCATTATTTCAACGTCTCCTACATTCGCAATTGGATCTGACATCAAATTGATGCGTTATGCAAGTGAAGAGAATTGAAACATGTGTCCTTGAGGCATGTCAGCATGTAGTGCCTCACTCACACATGTCAGCATGTAGTGCCTCACTCACACATGTCAGCGTGTAGTGCCTCACCTTCAAAACCGATATATTCATCAACGTGTTCACACGTGAACTGAATGGTTGTAAGGCGTCGGCTCGAACCATTTAATTGATTTGTGGCATCGGATCGTTCAGAAAGCCTGTGAAATCTTTCACAGCTGTTTAAAGGGCAGGATTCGTGCTAATCACTGCACTGCGGAAAAAGCATCTGGTATGGTAGGGATTACAACTCGAGGGCTTACCACATGTGGAGGGCCTACTTAAGGTTGAGGACCAACCGTGAACATTGACTGGGGACCACCTGAAGACGCAGGGCCAACTGGACACTCTGGATCAACTGGGGATTCAGTGTTAATCCAAGCAGTACGCATGACCAGTTACAGCTGCTGTTGCTGCTTTCTTTTGCTGCATGGGGTAACTTTGAAAAGCTTTCAAAGTTACACCATGTTACGTTCAAAGTTGGCCCCCAACATAAAAAAGATGTTACTGCCACAGACGATCTACTTATAGTATTATAAATACACTGACGTACAAGTATGATGACTTCTAGAATGCACCAACGAAGAGGTAGCCTCTGTGAACGTATTTCATTTGTCATGTGTAGTTACCAGACAAGACAAGATCAAAAATAAAGAGCCAACAAGGAGCATGCATCAGGCGAGGTATCGAAAGAGGAATTTTTCTTGGAGAGGACACGCCCTCCGGGAAAAAAACCCACAAAAGTAACGAGACAGGTCCGTTCTAGAACGGAATAATTTTCAAGGGAAAAAAACCGGGAAGAGGAAAAATAGCTGGAGGAGGTCAGTAACTGAATAAATGACGAAGTTTGGAACCACCTGGAAAGAGATGGAGAAATCAGCCAAAACAGTGCATCGAAGAAGTGTTGTCTCGACCGTATGGTCCGGTTGGAGCAAATATGTTTACGTATGTGTTGTCTCGACCGTATGGTCCAGTTGGAGCAAAGATGTTTACGCATGTGTTGTCTCGACCGTATGGTCCAGTTGGAGCAAAGATGTTTACGTATGTGTTGTCTCGATCGTATGGTCCAGTTGGAGCAAATATGTTTACGTATGTGTTGTCTCGACCGTATGGTCCGGTTGGAGCAAATATGTTTACGTATGTGTTGTCTCGACCGTATGGTCCAGTTGGAGCAAAGATGTTTACGCATGTGTTGTCTCGACCGTATGGTCCAGTTGGAGCAAAGATGTTTACGTATGTGTTGTCTCGATCGTATGGTCCAGTTGGAGCAAATATGTTTACGTATGTGTTGTCTCGACCGTATGGTCCGGTTGGAGCAAATATGTTTACGTATGTGTTGTCTCGACCGTATGGTTCAGTTGGAGCAAAGATGTTTACGCATGTGTTGTCTCGACCGTATGGTCCAGTTGGAGCAAAGATGTTTACGTATGTGTTGTCTCGATCGTATGGTCCAGTTGGAGCAAAGATGTTTACGTATGTGTTGTCTCGACCGTATGGTCCTGTTGGAGCAAAGATGTTTACGTATGTGTTGTCTCGACCGTATGGTCCTGTTGGAGCAAAGATGTTTACGTATGTGTTGTCTCGACCGTATGGTCCAGTTGGAGCAAAGATGTTTACGCATGTGTTGTCTCGACCGTATGGTCCAGTTGGAGCAAATATGTTTACGTATGTGTTGTCTCGACCGTATGGTCCAGTTGGAGCAAAGATGTTTACGCATGTGTTGTCTCGACCGTATGGTCCAGTTGGAGCAAAGATGTTTACGTATGTGTTGTCTCGATCGTATGGTCCAGTTGGAGCAAAGATGTTTACGTATGTGTTGTCTCGACCGTATGGTCCTGTTGGAGCAAAGATGTTTACGTATGTGTTGTCTCGACCGTATGGTCCAGTTGGAGCAAAGATGTTTACGTATGTGTTGTCTCGACCGTATGGTCCTGTTGGAGCAAAGATGTTTACGTATGTGTTGTCTCGATCGTATGGTCCAGTTGGAGCAAAGATGTTTACGTATGTGTTGTCTCGACCGTATGGTCCGGTTGGAGCAAAGATGTTTACGTATGTGTTGTCTCGACCGTATGGTCCAGTTGGAGCAAAGATGTTTACGCATGTGTTGTCTCGACCGTATGGTTCAGTTGGAGCAAAGATGTTTACGCATGTGTTGTCGCGACCGTATGGTCCGGTTGGAGCAAAGATGTTTACGCATGTGTTGTCTCGACCTTATGGTTCAGTCAATTGGAGCGAGTTAGAAACATCTTTTGGTTTTGTTTTCTCATCAGGGGCTTCACTTTACTCAGCCAGAATAGTCGGCAATTTGTACCAGGTATTATACAATGTTCCACGTATATTTTCGTACGATCGAAATGCTCAGTTCTATTTCCATGCGGGATTCAATGTTACACACGTCTTTTATACACGTCTTCGCGCCCTTTGCGCCGCGGAACAATTAGATCTATTCCCTTCCATAGGAATGTGTAACTGTATACATATATACAAAAATGTGTAACTGTATACATATATACAAACAATGTGTAACTGTATACATATATACAAACAATGTGTAACTGTGTACATATATATAAACAATGTGTAACTGTATACATATATACAAACAATGTGTAACTGTATACATATATACAAACAATGTGTAACTGTGTACATATATATAAACAATGTGTAACTGTATACATATATACAAACAATGTGTAACTGTATACATATATACAAACAATGTGTAACTGTGTACATATATATATATATAAACAATGTGTAACTGTATACATATATACAAACAATGTGTAAAGGTATACATATATACAAACAATGTGTGTATATATATATATATATATATATATATATATATATATATATATATATATATATATATATATATATATATATAATAAAATTATATACATGTATATATACACACACACACACACACACACACACACACACACACACACACACACACACACACACACACACACACACACACACACACACGCAAACAATGTGTAGCTTGTTTTAAAGGAACATACAACGATTGTCACTGGTTAACTGAACATAATTTTTATTTTTTACGATACATTGCTACATTGAATCTATTAGTATTTATAACATATCGGTTGGTTAAAACATAATATCCACAAAAACGTTATCAACGTGATCTTTCATCTCTTGGCATTCTTTCATCCGATGGTGTAGTGATCCGTCAAATTCCCCTTTTATACAATTTCTAACGGTAAATATATCGCCGCAATAAAGTTTATAACATGAAGTATAACATTGTTAATTTGTATGTTCTATGAGGACGAAGCATTTTAGAGAATGTGTGTATTGTAATCATGCGGAACTCCCAACAAGCCCAATGTCAGTTAACCAATGGAAATATTAAAAACTGTCCTCCTCAATTGATGACTGTTAGGATAAAAGTTGTGCGCCACCTTGTGAGTATGACACGAATTGAGCTGCTGGTCACGTGACGAGCACCGTTACATTGACCCGCTGCGCCACCCCCCAACAGTGGAGTCACTCACCGTGTCATCACTGCCACTGCCACAACTTGATTATAAATTTAGTAGTGGTATAAATAGTGTGGTATAAATGATTGGTTGGCTAGGCTTCGCCATTGTAGCTTAAACTTATTGCGTCACTGCAATTGCGAACACGAATAACATAACACTGCTTAAAATAAAAACGAACGTTATTATGTTTCAAGACAACTTGTCAATAAAAGTACTCTCCACTATTGTATACAATTGAAATTGAGAGATTTCTTGATAAGAGTAGGAGTTTACCAAATGAAATAAAAATGCGCAGAATCTGCTGTCGCATGGGTAATATGATCAATATTGCGGCAGGGGTAATATGATTAATTGTCACGCATGCGCGGAGGTTGCCACGACGCAGGTCAGGTAAAGTTAGCGTATTAAGTGCTTTTGTAATCCAAGCTGTAGACGCGGCGCTTGTTACTCGAGTTGATCAATGCACCTCATCAATATTTCATCAGTTTAAGCTGCCTAATTCAGAAGCAGGTTCAAAGAATATCATGATTATCGTGTGATCTCCAGACCAACAAATGCCCCACCTCCGCCGTGTGCACCACATAGGCTTGTCTCTTCACCATTTCAAGGTTCCGGGTCCTATTATTTTGCAGAATCCCGCGTTGCTCTGTGATTCCGTCAAATTAGATACCGTAATTAAAGTGGCATTAGACGCCTATCAACTTCACCCATTGTGTCCCCCCAGCGCCGTGGAGGGGAGTCTTGTTTATTATTAATATAGCTCGGTCGGTCAGTGTCGCGGGTGCATCTATAGTTCATGCATTATTCCTGCCGGCGGCGCGTCTTTGACGAAGCAGGGGAATGTTCAAGCTTTGTCCGAAAGTAGCCGCTGAGACGGCCACACAGAGAGAGGCTCTGTATCTTACCCAATCAGTTCCACCGATGTTACGACGTTCGGTATCGGAGGCGCTACGTGCGCAGACTACCGGGCGTGATTCCGAAGGCATCGCAGCCTGGCCTTTAGCCAGGATTGTGAAAATGTCCCATTTACTCGTTATAATTTTTTTTACCAGTTATGCAAAACAAAAACCAGTTACACACGTATGATAATGACAATGATAACAATACTACTACTGCTACTACTGCTACTACTACTACTACTACTACTACTACTACTACTACTACTACTACTACTACTACTTATATTACTACTACTGCTGCTGCTGCTTCTGCTGCTTCTGCTACTGCTACTGCTATTGCTACTACTGCTACTACTACTAGTAATAATAATAATAATTTATGGGGAGTCGCGAAATAAATGTCCAAAATCTATGGAGAAACGATACAATCACAGATTACTACTTAATAAATATAAGTTACAAAAGTACACATCTATCTCTTAAACAGTGGCGCATCTAGGATCTTGCAAAAAGGGAGGCCAAAGGGAGGCCAAAGGGAGGGTAAAGGGAGGGTAAAGCCTAGTCGCCCATGCTATCGTGTAGCGGTGCAACGAAAAAATATGGGAAAATTAATAAAATTAAGCCAAAGGGGGCGTGACCCAGTGGCACCTCTAAAGACGCAACTCCTCTCAAATACCCTATTTGCTCATAAGCTATTTGGAAAAAAAATCCCGTTATTTAAAAACAAAAAATCCGTTATTTGAACGGTTAAAATGTGTTTATGACGACCAATGTAACTTTTCAAGTGAATGTGTAAAAATAGCATAACGAAAATGTATTATTATTCATTGTTAAGTTTCGTCGAAGCAGCGTGTGGGTAAAGCCCGATAACAGATAGCATAAATATCGTTATGCATGGCTTTAAACTGTAATGCAATGTGTGGTTGTTACAAGACATTTCAGTGAAAGAGACCAAAATCGTTGGAATTTAGCGTTTTAGTTTTCACATAAACCCTGAAATATTAAAGGCCCTTCTTCAATTAAATTGTTTTCTTTTGTCTAGTTTTAGAATTATTTTGTGAAAACATGAAAACCTACCTAATATCCGCTACGACTGCCAGCTCGTATGTCAACAGTGTTACGTCATTTTGATTAAATCATCGGATAAACTGGATCCGGTCAAAATGTTTTACCGAGAAAGGGCAACAGTGGTCCGGCTGTATATATGGCCAACAGCATACCACAATATAAGGCTATTCACACTATCGCAAGTTACCCGATCTAACGTTCAAAGTTAACGCTGTCGATGGTTTCAACAAAAGTACGCACGTTTTATGAAACCTACTGCAAATATTCTCACATTACGTATTTGAACATCAACGGTAAATGAATTGCGGAGAAATTCTTAAACGTTTATCGCTGTACATGTGTTCTTTCTCTCTGCACTACAAAACTTTAAACAACCGTGTCACATTGTAGATGATAGTATATAACTATTACATTCGCCCTTTGCATATTAACATACTACAATGTTTGGTCAAGCCACGACATAATGTTTGTCCCGCAATACAATGTTTGTCTAAGCAACGACATAATGTTTGTCCCGCAATACCATGTTTGTCCAAGCCTCGACATAATGTTTGTCCCGCAATACCATGTTTGTCCAAGCCTCGACATAATGTTTGTCCCGCAATACCATGTTTATCCAAGCCACGACATAATGTTTGTCCCGCAATACAATGTTTGTACAGGCCACAACATAATGCTTGTACCACAATACAATGTTTGTCCAAGTCACAACATAATTCTTGTATCACAATACAATATTTGTCCAGACCACAACACAATGTTTGTCTCACAATACAATGTTTGATCAAGGCAACCAACTTGGATTTATAATGACATTTATTGCCAATTGTGTCGTGTCTCCTACTTCCTCTTTTTCAAATAGTCTCTGTGTATATGTGCGTGCGCGTGCGTGTTCGATTCGTTCTCCCTTGCACGAACGATAGCTCACTAATGTTTATAATTAGGCTTGCTATTGCACTGATTTGATACTGTTTACATCAGATCGGAGAATGTTCGTATCGCCTTCTTAACATCCGCGCTGTCTACGAGCAATTACGACATTGGCAGCTCGCGTAACGAGCGACGCTTGCCGTCGGTGGATCGGCTTGGCCCACATTTCGAGCGCACCTGCGTCGGTGACCACGCGGCCTTGCACACCTGTATACGGCGGAACATAACTCAGGTAACGTAGCAACAACCTTTACTGCATATCACCGCATTAGCTGTTGCCCACAAGCCCGGCATAAAGTGCTTGCTAAGCTCGTAGTCTTAGCCATATCCCCGGGCGGGCCGCGTCGTATTTTGTCTGTAGCAAGAATTATTTGACTATCAGGCACTCGCGTACCGCATTGTACCCCAGGTGGAGCTGTTTGTTGAATGTATAGTCTTTTTCAAATGCCATAGTCTTTTTCAAAAGTGTTTTGGGTGGGAAGAAAATTTGCGCGACGACCTATAGCATAACGCCTAGGTTATAGCGTAAGCCGGCAAGTCGGTATGCATGAATACCTACTAGGTTCAATTTCCCTTTAAGTCCCGGCGTATTTTTACGCCCAAGAACCACCAGGACTAACTCCTTATAGTCTCTGGCGTAAGCATATAGTGCAAATGTTAGATTTGGACAGTGATCGTTTGGCGTAGACGACGCCGAGGACATTTAAGGCGGAATAAAATATTCAGTGATCGAACGAATCCTTTGGAAATTGTTGATAACATTCAAAGTTCAGATTTAGACATTTAGATATACTTCGATTGTTATGTCATTGAGAACATCGGCGTATGGCAGCGGTTTGTTTTGTGGTCCGCTCCCCGTCTGTTTTGTTTGGTGGTCCGCTCCCGTCTGTTTTGTTTGGTGGCCCGCTCCCCGTCTGTTTTATTTTGTGGTCCGCTCCCCGTCTGTTTTGTTTTGTGGTCCGCTCCCGTCTGTTTTGTTTGGTGGCCCGCTCCCCGTCTGTTTTATTTTGTGGTCCGCTCCCCGTCTGTTTTGTTTTGCGGTCCGCTCCCCGTCTGTTTTGTTTTGCGGTCCGTTCCCCGTCTGTTTTGTTTTGTGGTCCGCTCCCCGTCTGTTTTGTTTTATGGTCCGTTCCCCGTCTGTTTTGTTTTGCGGTCCGTTCCCCGTCTGTTTTGTTTTGTGGTCCGCTCCCCGTCTGTTTTGTTTTGTGGTCCGCTCCCCGTCTGTTTTGTTTTGTGGTCCGCTCCCCGTCTGTTTTGTTTTGTGGTCCGCTCCCCGTCTTTTTTGTTTTGTGGTCCGCTCCCCGTCTGTTTTGTTTGGTGGTCCGCTCCCTGTCTGTTTTGGTCCCACACACTAATCACTATTAATATTTCTTTGTAATGTCGTACTCCTTGCGAAAGTTGCGGCAAAAAAATCGAATTGAATTAGCACCTTTAAACATTTTGCTATTTTTACATTAACCTAGAACAGTAATCAATATTATAACTAATTAGATGAATTTTTGCTATTATATTAATTATATGACTACTGCATACATTTCTAAGCAAAACCAAAGGTTGAAAACATGCAGTGAATTCAATATGATATTACGAAAACATAGTTGAAAAAAGTATTGCATGCGAATACACTTAATTAGCCACTTGTATTACTGTGACCTTGTGACGTCGCCTATGATAGATGTTATTAACAGTGAATAGGTATCTACAAACACCGGATGACAATTTTCAATAATTCTTACGTGATCAAGAGTGTTATGAATGAAAATAATGCGATCATTTTATTATGTGATTACTTCTTATAAGACGTATGCATTTCAGTGCCAGCCACGTCAATCAGGGAACATTGCGACAGAAGTATTATATATTTTAAAAGACAACGCACGGCAATAATGCGCCTGGGCGATAATGAGGAATGAGCACGTAAGCAAAGAACAAATGAACACACTAATCATCCGGTTCTTTTTGGTTCTTTTTAAGCCTAATTAGATGTTTCAACATGGTTTATATCTCTAACGATTAATGAATATTTTGTATTTTGATTTTGCTTACGAAAACACGTGGCTACTCCGGATACAAATTGTTCCTTAAACCAACTGAGGGATTAGAGTTTCTTATTATTGGTACACAAAAGCAGCGTGGTAAACATGTTTGTTTTTCCCCAACACCAGAATTTCACACCGGCCGTCCCAGCATGGAATTTAGGAGTCACCTTTAATAATAATTACAATTTTAGACGGCATATTTCACAAATTTGTCGTTGCTGTTTTTTATCACATTCGTGACCTTCGACGTATTCGCCGGTAGATGTCGTTTGTTGTCGCCAAAACTATTGCAACTGCCCTTGTTAACAGTAGACTTGATTATTGCAATTCCCTTTATCATAATATTGCTCTCATGGACATCTTGAAACTTCAGCGTGTGCAAAATTGTTTGGCAAGGGTGGTTACCCAGTCTCCTTGTTTCTCTCACTCATTACCACTTCTTAAATCATTGCATTGGCTCCCTGTCCGATATCGCATTACTTTTAAGATCTGTACAATTACCTATCAAGCACTTTCACCCAAGCAACCAGCATATTTACATTCACTGCTCACTCCTGCAAGACAGCCCAGACAGCTTCAATCATCTAACTAATCTACACTTTGTTCCAAGTGCTAAGACAAATGTCGGAACTAGAGCTTTTTCAATTGCTGCACCGACTCTGTGCAACTCACTCCTTGTTAGTGATAAGTCTGTAGGAAATATAACAACATCTCGCCGTAAACTGAAAACCCACCTGTTTAAACTTGTTTACCCCCCATAGCTCCCCAGCGTACCAATCCCAGTGTTTACAACTGGAACTGCTTATCGATTATGAACTGCTTAACCCCTTTTGTTTTGGTGCGCTGCCGAGCTTGGGTCTCCCGAGGATTTTAGCGCAATATAAATATTTTATATATTATATTATTATTAATATATTATTTATTTTTGGCCCTATATAGGCCCTAAATGCTGGCATGTTGGCCCCTGTCCCTGCCGTACGTATTCCTGCACGGCTCGAGATTGTGTTTTTCCATGATCTTACCAAACATGCTAGCTTCGTCAGCTATCGATCACGGAAACCATTTCTAAAATATGGCTCTCTATAATCCAGAGAGCACACAGCTACGTTTCAAATCCAAACAACTGCATCTAGTAGGTTCTCGTTTAGCAGTTCACATGTGTTGGCCAGTAGTTCGAAAGAAAGCATAATCTCCCCATTTTAATTTTACGAAAAATGCGACGTTGATTTAAATTTTCATAACATTCCAACTGGTTAAAAAATATTATCCAATCAAAACCTGTTACTATCATGATCTTTCGGCTCTTAATATTTTCGAAAATACACGACTTGAAGATGAAATAAAAAATAAGCCAATTGCGATATTAAACATCACTGTGTGGCAATAAATGACATTGCATGCCGATAGAACGTAACTTGACAGGTGTCAATCACATGCCCATCACGTGATCCAGCGAACTCCTGACCCCGATAAGTATTGTCCATGGGTATTGGAAATAGTCTACATCCTTTCGCGAATGTATTGAAAAGCCAGGTTGATATTCATAATACGAATACGAATACATTTATTTAAGGTAAAAGCACCCATAAACAATCGGTACATACAAATAGGTATAAAAAATGCATAGCTTTTAAAAGTTAATAAGTTAGAAATGTAAATAGATAAACAAAATTAAAGAAGTTGACCAGTTAAAAAAGTTAATAAATAAATAAGTTAAAAAAAGTATTAAAAAATAATTAAATAAATATATAAAAAAATATATAAAGTCATCATCTTACAATATACAGAAATAAACACCGTTCGAAATATTTGTTTTAATGTTGTTCGCTAGAGCACATTTGGGCGGTCAGCATATTGGAATATTATAGTGTATGCTGTATAACCTGATTTTACGATAAAAGCGACCAGTCTTGACCTTCTGGTGATTTCTATTTCTTTATTTTTATGATTCATACTCGTTACAAAAGAAGAAGTTTAGAAAGAAATCCACATATGAGGGACACATAATATATTCGTGCAATGTTATTGAACGAAGGAGGCGGACGAGTGACCGAGCGGATTGATTGGTCTAAAGCCGTGCGGGCCTGAAACGAATGACTTCGGAATACGACTTGGCAGGATCGTTCACGTTACACAATAGAGTCCCGCAATCACGGACGCCGTGTCATTACGACCTGGTCGGCGACTCGGCCGCTGTTAGCGCTAATACGAGAGTAGTGAAGCGGCTAATTGCGGCCGGTAATGCTCGGCATCTAGATTAGTTATCTACAATGTCAGCGATTTTTCCTTTACAAGCTGGCAGCGTGATTGCGCTACGCCACGGGTGCTTGAACGCAGGCTTGTGATGTGCTGTCGTCTGGGTGTTATGTATTATCTATTTGATTATTTATTTCATTTCCTTCGCGGTTCGCTGCACCAGACATAGTCGTTTGTTGATATCGCCGGCTTACATTCTCAATTCTGTCGTTATTATGTCATTCCAGGTGTAGCCTATATTCTTCCGTTCTGTTTCCACGTCTCGCCGCCAGGTGTTTATGGGTAGTCCTACTTTCTTCTTCCCTTGTGGGTTCCTTTTTAGCGTTTGTCTGGCGATAAAGGATGGGGGTTTTCGTAGAGTATGCTACGAAATGTATTGCTCATGGGATAAGTGTAATTAAATTTATGCTGCTAAAACAATATGTTTTAACTGCAAGACATCTCCATTCAAATGTACGACCGTTGTAAACAAATGTACAACCGTTGTAAACAAATGTACAACCGTTGTAAACGAATGTACAACCGTTGTAAACAAATGTACAACCGTTGTAAACAAATGTACAACCGTTGTAAACAAACATTTCATTAGGTACATTCGTATATTTATGTTGATAGGATAAGTCACAATAACTTCTTACCGTCAGATACAACCCTTGCTACCCCGGGCATGTCGTCAACCATAGTCTCACCCGTGACGGACAAGTTTGCGGGAAATTCAAGATGTATGCGTCACATCTTGCGAGATAGAGTATAATTGAATATTTTCGTTCGAGTAGCCTAAGCGACATATTTACGACACCTTCATTGAACGGCCATGTTTCACCCGGACTCGGATCCACACCCGAAATGTGACCGATGCACAAAACTTCGCTCAGAGGCGTGTTTAGAAGGGTGGACATTGGGCATGTTTAGAAGGGTGGACATTGGGCATGTTTAGAAGGGTGGACATTGGGCATGTTTAGAAGGGTGGACATTGGACATGTTTAGAAGGGTGGACATTGGGCATGTTTAGAAGGGTGGACATTGGGCATGTTTAGAAGGGTGGACATTGGGCATGTTTAGAAGGGTGGACATTGGGCATGTTTAGAAGGGTGGACATTGGGCATGTTTAGAAGGGTGGACATTGGGCATGTTTAGAAGGGTGGACATTGGGCATGTTTAGAAGGGTGGACATTGGGCATGTTTAGAAGGGTGGACATTGGGCATGTTTAGAAGGGTCGACATTGGGCATGTTTAGAAGGGTCGACATTGGGCATGTTTAGGAGGGTGGACATTGGGCATGTTTAGAAGGGTGGACATTGGGCATGTTTAGAAGGGTGGACATTGGGCATGTTTAGAAGGGTGGACATTGGATATGTTTAGAAGGGTGGACATTGGGCATGTTTAGAAGGGTGGACATTGGGCATGTTTAGAAGGGTGGACATTGGGCATGTTTAGAAGGGTGGACATTGGGCATGTTTAGAAGGGTGGACATTGGGCATGTTTAGAAGGGTGGACATTGGGCATGTTTAGAAGGGTGGACATTGGGCATGTTTAGAAGGGTGGACATTGGATATTTTTAGAAGGGTGGACATTGGGCATGTTTAGAAGGGTGGACATTGGGCATGTTTAGAAGGGTGGACATTGGGCATGTTTAGAAGGGTGGACATTGGGCATGTTTAGAAGGGTGGACATTGGGCATGTTTAGAAGGGTGGACATTGGGCATGTTTAGAAGGGTGGACATTGGGCATGTTTAGAAGGGTCGACATTGGGCATGTTTAGAAGGGTCGACATTGGGCATGTTTAGAAGGGTGGACATTGGGCATGTTTAGAAGGGTGGACATTGGGCATGTTTAGAAGGGTGGACATTGGGCATGTTTAGAAGGGTGGACATTGGGCATGTTTAGAAGGGTCGACATTGGGCATGTTTAGAAGGGTCGACATTGGGCATGTTTAGAAGGGTCGACATTGGGCATGTTTAGAAGGGTGGACATTGGGCATGTTTAGTAGGGTGGACATTGGGCATGTTTAGAAGGGTGGACATTGGGCATGTTTAGAAGGGTGGACATTGGGCATGTTTAGAAGGGTGGACATTGGGCATGCTTAGAAGGGTGGACATTGGGCATGCTTAGAAGGGTGGACATTGGGCATGTTTAGAAGGGTGGACATTGGGCATGTTTAGAAGGGTGGACATTGGGCATGTTTAGAAGGGTGGACATTGGGCATGTTTAGAAGGGTGGACATTGGGCATGTTTAGAAGGGTGGACATTGGGCATGTTTAGAAGGGTGGACATTGGGCATGTTTAGAAGGGTGGACATTGGGCATGTTTAGGAGGGTGGACATTGGGCATGTTTAGAAGGGTGGATATTGGGCATGTTTAGGAGGGTGGACATTGGGCATGTTTAGAAGGGTGGACATTGGGCATGTTTAGAAGGGTGGACATTGGGCATGTTTAGAAGGGTGGACATTGGGCATGTTTAGAAGGGTGGAAATTGGGCATGTTTAGAAGGGTGGACATTGGGCATGTTTAGAAGGGTGGAAATTGGGCATGTTTAGAAGGGTGGACATTGGGCATGTTTAGAAGGGTGGACATTGGGCATGTTTAGAAGGGTGGACATTGGGCATGTTTAGAAGGGTGGACATTGGGCATGTTTAGAAGGGTGAACATTGGGCATGTTTAGAAGGGTGGACATTGGACATTTTTAGAAGGGTGGACATTGGGCATGTTTAGAAGGGTGGACATTGGATATTTTTAGAAGGGTGGACATTGGGCATGTTTAGAAGGGTGGACATTGGGCATGCTTAGAAGGGTGGACATTGGACATGCTTAGAAGGGTGGACATTGGGCATGTTTAGAAGGGTGGACATTGGGCATGCTTAGAAGGGTGGACATTGGGCATGTTTAGAAGGGTGGACATTGGGCATGTTTAGAAGGGTGGACATTGGGCATGTTTAGAAGGGTGGACATTGGGCATGTTTAGAAGGGTGGACATTGGGCATGTTTAGAAGGGTGGACATTGGGCATGTTTAGAAGGGTGGACATTGGGCATGTTTAGAAGGGTGGACATTGGGCATGTTTAGAAGGGTGGACATTGGGCATGTTTAGAAGGGTGGACATTGGGCATGTTTAGAAGGGTGGACATTGGGCATGTTTAGAAGGGTGGACATTGGATATGCTTAGAAGGGTGGACATTGGGTATGTTTAGGAGGGTGGACATTGGGCATGTTTAGAAGGGTGGACATTGGGCATGTTTAGGAGGGTGGACATTGGGCATGTTTAGGAGGGTGGACATTGGGCATGTTTAGAAGGGTGGACATTGGGCATGTTTAGGAGGGTGGACATTGGGCATGTTTAGAAGGGTGGACATTGGGCATGTTTAGAAGGGTGGACATTGGGCATGTTTAGAAGGGTGGACATTGGATATGTTTAGAAGGGTGGACATTGGGCATGTTTAGAAGGGTGGACATTGGGCATGTTTAGAAGGGTGGACATTGGGCATGTTTAGAAGGGTGGACATTGGGCATGTTTAGAAGGGTGAACATTGGGCATGTTTAGAAGGGTGGACATTGGGCATGTTTAGAAGGGTGGACATTGGGCATGTTTAGAAGGGTGGACATTGGGCATGTTTAGAAGGGTGGACATTGGATATTTTTAGAAGGGTGGACATTGGGCATGTTTAGAAGGGTGGACATTGGGCATGTTTAGAAGGGTGGACATTGGGCATGTTTAGAAGGGTGGACATTGGGCATGTTTAGAAGGGTGGACATTGGGCATGTTTAGAAGGGTGGACATTGGGCATGTTTAGAAGGGTGGACATTGGGCATGTTTAGAAAGGTGGACATTGGGCATGTTTAGAAGGGTGGACATTTGGCATGTTTAGAAGGGTGGACATTGGGCATGTTTAGAAGGGTGGACATTGGGCATGTTTAGAAGGGTGGACATTGGGCATGTTTAGAAGGGTGGACATTGGGCATGTTTAGAAGGGTGGACATTGGGCATGTTTAGAAGGGTGGACATTGGGCATGTTTAGAAGGGTGGACATTGGGCATGTTTAGAAGGGTGGACATTGGATATGTTTAGAAGGGTGGACATTGGGTATGTTTAGAAGGGTGGACATTGGGCATGTTTAGAAGGGTGGACATTGGGCATGTTTAGAAGGTAGACATCGTCACTGTCACGTCACTGTCACGTCACTGTCACGTCACTGTCACGTCACTGTCACGTCACTGTCACGTCACTGTCACTGTCACATCGGTAAAGATGGTATATTTCTGATCTCAAGTACGTGTTCGGTGGCACGGGTCGTAGCCTTTCCCTGACAGCGAAAGGCGAGCCTCTCGCCAGCTCGAAAGTTGATCGTGCAGGGGTAAGACCACTGTTGGCCTTCCTGTTTATTGTTTCACACGAATGTAATGCGTATTAAATTGCGATATGTGAATTTAAACAATTCATATGATGTGACATAAGTGCAGTTGAGCAGGCATATTCACAGGTTTGTTTATAGAAGCTATTGGCTGTGAAATAGTGCATTTTTTAGAGTTTAACAGGCGGAGGGATTTATAGGAATTTTTCTGCTATGGGCCACGTGGGCGCAAGAATACATGGCTATTTTTGTCAACATTGACGGGCATCGCACGTCGGGGCGTTTTAAAAGAGCTGAAGGTACATGATTTTGACAAAACTTGGTCAGCATGTCAATGAGATGATGGCAGTTGCTGTGAAAAATTTTCAGAATTTTTGATAGTCACGTTTTTTATAATCAGACAAAACGTTAACATGGCCACCAATGCAATTCTCAACTGTAGTCTATCCCCTGCACGCATCGCCAGACACGGCTTGGGATCGCTACCGACACACGAGCCACGTCAACAACGCGAGCCGTGTCCTTCCGTTGAACCCGGCGAATAACGTTCCCATCGAATGGCTCGACCCGTCTCGTAAAACGTACACACGCATACTTCGCTCGCACCTGTAAGGCACAGACGTCGGTTGATTTTCCCATCGTTGGCCTGGTCAAAATCACGCACCTCCAGCTTTCTTCATTCTATCGAAAACGCGCTTACCTTCATAATTGGCCATTAAAAATATAATCAACACGCATATTGGTGTTTCGGGAATGTTACACCTCAAAAACACCTACGTCTCTTCGAATCCACGTCATACTGCAACATCTCGCTGCTTATGGTGCGACATTTCATATACGTTTC
Organism: Lamellibrachia columna; assembly: GCA_963662155.1. NCBI lineage: Eukaryota > Metazoa > Annelida > Polychaeta > Sabellida > Siboglinidae > Lamellibrachia > Lamellibrachia columna. The sequence continues at coordinate 27,792,142 of OY759263.1, read as the reverse complement.
AACCTTGCTGGCGGAATACAGTTACTTCTTGACAAATAAAAACATCGAAATCGACTAAATTGCGTGTTTAGGCAATATATTTGTGGGAGCACTTCCAGAAGTCTAACTCTGGTATGACGCCTGTTGCTTCTATATGCACACAACATCTAGGTCTGTGCTAGTTGATAGATACGACTTGATAGCGTTAGTAATTATTGTCAGAGTATTGCCTTTGCGTGTTATTAATGATCAAAGAAGTTGATCGTATCTCTAACTCGAAGGAATCGGTTGTCATGGCTGCGCAATTTCCACGACTCAACGGTGTTTCGGACTAGTCCAGCGCAGATCTGATTGAAGTATTGGCAAATCGCTTCCAGCAACGTGTGTGGTGGAATTAGTTCGTCTAGGCACGACGCAGATCATTCGGACGGCGTTGGCATGAACTCTTCGTTGTAGCTAGCGATGGGCATCACGTATGTGGTGGAATTAGTTCGTCTAGGCACGACGCAGATCAGTCGGACGGCGTTGGCATGAACTCTTCGTTGTAGCTGGCGATGGGCATCACGTGTGTGGTGGAATTAGTTCGTCTAGGCACGACGCAGATCAGTCGGACGGCGTTGGCATGAACTCTTCGTTGTAGCTGGCGATGGGCATCACGCGTTCTTTGAGGGTATATTTTTGCTAGTCTCGTTTCAGATTAATTTAGCAAAATAATGAACATATCTAGTATCGACTACGATCTATTTTATTTAGCCTTCGTGAAATCATCAGGCAAACTATTAATTTTTTTACCAGATCGAAAATAGAACAAAAGTGGTCCGGCACTATGTACTAGGACATAACTATGTACTAGGACATAAGCCTATTCGCAGTTTCGGAACTTACCTGATCAATTATTTCGACGATTTTAACAAAAGTACGCACTGACAACAAGTCAACACTCACCAATAGGTCAAAAGCAGCCTGCATTATTCTGAAGGAATTATTTTGCATGACACGTAATATGCAACAAACGCAAAATCCATGGAGCCATTTGTACCAAAGATGACTATTATAAATATTACCAAACAGCCAACACATGATTTATTATGTCTTCTTGACGTGCATTAGTTATAGTATATTGATTTATTAATAAATGCGACGAAGCATCTGTGTAGCGAGATTGAATTGCCGGGAATGTTCTCACCAACGGGTGTGACGCGTGGTTATCTCGACTAATTAATTAAGTATTCCTTCACTTTACAGGTTTATCCCCTCCGGTGATGTCGGCTTAACGACACCGCATCACTGCGCTATGAGCGGACCCGTTCACTGATGAAATGGAGTCTACCATATGATCTAGCATTGTAAGATACAAAGTAAAAAAACTCATCGATTTCCATTGGTTAATTGAAAGACTGTTTTACGGGACGTTGTGACACTGAATTGGTTGGTTTTAGTAGCATCTCGGTTGGTTGAAACTGATGTCCATTAAAAACGTCTAACTATTGTGATCTTTCACTTCCTAATGTTTTTAAAATACACGATTCGGCGACGAATTAAAATATGCCAGTTTACGACACACATATTATATATAATATAGAGACCGCTTTACGGCAATTACAAACAGACCAACATATATTCTCATTTGAAGGTGAAATATGTTTTACCCCTTATGATTCACTGGTCTGCCAACTTCCTGTTGTATACCATTTCTGCCGGTGAATGTATAGCAGTAAAGATTAAAACATGAAACATGTTCTTTGAAAGCGAAAAATTAAGAGAATTTAATTTTAATTATACGAGATCCCCAAGTAGCTGCGTAGGCCTATCAGTTAACCAATGGAAATCGTTGTACATTTCCGGTAACTAAGGTAATTCTCCCGTAGCGGCAAAACGAACATGTACGTGCGTGCGGTCATCAGGCGCCGGACGTGGCTGATCGCCACCGTGACCGCATTTGTCGTTTTCGCGCAAGTGTTTCCGGTCATGTGGCGCCCTCTCGGGGCTGTTGTCGAGATATGGACGGGCTACAAACGTCCGGTTGTGGAAGTCGGTGATTCAGTATTTATGGCGATTGCCACGGAACACGCACGACGTGGTCAAAGAAAACGTGAACCGGTGGTGTACAAAGATTCGCCGCCTGTGACGTCTCCCGCGCGACGAGCGCCACCTGTCGAGTATGTACCACAATCGACAAGAGGAGGAAGAAAGCGGCCGCTCGAGGGAAGCACACGACGTAGACAACACACGACGGACAGGTACATACGCATTATACAAAGATGTCTCCCTCCTTGCCTCTACCTGTCGCTCCATGCCTCTCCCTGTCGCTCCCTGTTGCCCCCGTCTCTCTGTCGCTCCCGGTCTCTCCCTGTCGCTCACTGTCTCTCCCTGTCGCTCCCTGTCTCTCCTGCCTCTCCATATCTCTCCTTGTCTCGCCCTGTATCTCTCTGTCTCTCCGCCCCGCCCCCTCCGCCCCAGCAGCGGATCCAGGGGGTCTACATCAGAACTAGTGTCAATGTAAAGACTGACGTATTAGCAGCCGGCAGAGACCCCCTGCCAACTGGAAATCATCCCAACTTAGAAACGAAACGTCAATTCGTGCGCAGCTCGATCCTGAGTTTATTTATTTTATTATTATTAAATATTTATAACGCGTCATGTATCCAGGTGAAACACCTGCTCAAACACATACAGGTGTACATATATAAGTGAAAAACAGGTTAAATTACTAAAATAAATAAGGTGCTTAAGTTAGTTAAATAAATAGGTAGAATAAGTTAGTTTATAGAAACATCATAAATGAAATGAATAGCTAAAATATCTCTTGAATATCACTGCTGCAAAGTACAAAGTTGCATGAAGGCTTGCCGGAACAAATGTGTCTTTAATAATATCTTAAACGTGGCAACGGAGTCTGCATTCCTGACTGCCTGTGGCAGGGCAATCGGCCCAGTCACTGAGAAAGAACGACGGCCAAAGCATTCCAAGTAATATCTAGAATCGTCCACATAACGCTCACTTGCAATGAGATTGTTATAGGCCTACTACTTAGAAATATAAATACGGCATATCATGTACTATTTTGTGTATCTCTATATATCAATTAACTTCGTCGTTGCACTAATTAATTTCAGCTATCATATTACGCTCGAGCGATCGGTCAACATTGTAAATATATGTTGTGATTTCTCCAATCAGAAATTTTACGATTGTACACCATAAATGGAGTCCAGTGTCGACACCTAACGGACACACGTCGAACTGTTCTTCACAAGCGCCGCTGCACAAACGTTTGCACTGTCTGCAGAACGACACAACAACAGTGTACTTCAGCAAGACGTAAGTTGACAAGAAGACATATCCTCGTGAACCGCAAATGACACCTCGTGATCACCTCTGGTGGATTCCTTGATGCACACATGGAACCGAACCTTGTTCCGCATCAACCAATGAGAAAATTTATTTGCTAGGATGTCACTCGCCAAGATCCAGAACTATAATTTTTCTAATAAGTCACGATTGGCAAATGTATGTTTTTGTAATCACGCATGTTTGGAATGCCGGTCGTTGTATTAACTGACATTCACACTGTTGGCACTGTGCACACGAAGGCCTACGTAGGAATGCATATTACTAATCCCCCCCCCCAATATAAATATGACAGAAGTATGTTTCTGTCCAGTCCATTATACAGCAACGACGTACTGCCATGTCCATATGTCAGCATCCAATGTCCTTCTAATTAAACGTTTGTTATGCTTGTTCATTTGATCAGTGGTCAAGGGTGATAACACACTGCTATAATTATTTTAATATCACACTGGGGCGCGGTGGCTCGGCGGTAGAACACCGGAGAGTCGACCGAAAGGACCGAGGTCCGAGACCACCTGCTGCCGTTTCGGAATTTCGTTCATTCCACATTTCCTGTGTCTTTCGGAAGAAACACTAAGAGCCGTTGATCTCTTCTACTTCTAAAATACCCCACGCACGGGGTTAAATTATGTGATCTGTCGTCGACTCGCCAACTGTGGAGAAAGAAAACTCGAATACATCACCTTGCAGGAGTTGCGACCACAGTATTTATTGCAACCGAAAAATCACGATGGCGAGCCAAGATAGAACCAAGATGTGATTCGAGGAAACCATTATCGTCGTCGTCGCCGTCGCCGTCGCCGTCGCCGTCGCCGTCGCCGTCGCCGTCGCCGTCGCCGTCGCCGTCGCCGTCGCCGTCGCCGTCGTCGTCATAATCAACTCCCAGTATTCATACACCAGTGTCAGTTGAGAAAACACTGTTTTGTTTCGTACGTATGGCTGAAACGAGACGATTATGCTTACTATAACTGTATGTTTGTTTGTTTCGCAGCTACAACTGGAGATGTTTTGTCGCCGGCACGGACAACGTGACGAGGGCGGACGGGTGTGTGTGCCGGAAGGGATGGTTCGGCTCCATGTGCAGCATTCCGACCGTTGTGCACGCGTCAAACTACCCGGATGAGTACGGACTCGACGCTATGACAGTTCCGCGCCGAATTATCTACGCTTTCCCATTCGCTAACGAATTCGACCTGCTCGAAGCGAGAATCCACGATCTCGCGGAATCAGTCGATGTTTACGTCATACTAGAATCGAACTACACGGCTTCGGGGAAGCCCAAGGATCTTCTACTACTGCAGCGCTTGCGCAACGGATTCCTGCGCGAATTTCAAAGTAAGATCGTCTACGTGCTACTGGACTATTTCCCCCGTGAAGGGCACGCGGACGGATGGGCAGTCGACGCACTACTCCGGAACTACATCGGATATGACGGCTTCTCACGCATCAGAAACATCCGCGACGACGACCTAATTATATCGACGGACGCTGACGAAATTCCTACGCGGTCGGCACTGGTGTTTCTGAAAGTCCACTTCGGATACCCGGAACCGATTGGCTTCAACTTGCGCCACAACGTTTTCGGGTTCTTTTTCAAAGCCCCGGAGGACGGCAACTCGCATGTGTTTGGAGCGTGTTCGGCTGCTATGCTAACGTGGGTGTTCGACGGCTATCTGTACCGACTACGCCGCGCCACCAAACACATGACGGACAACTCGGCGTTGGTGAACAGGTACAAATACAAAGGCGGCGGACGGATACACACGTGGAGCTTCGGTTCGACAGTGCTGCCCTCTGGCTGGCACTGCTCGTGGTGTTTCCAACCGGAAGGGATCCGTTTTAAGATGCTCGCTGCGCATCTCAGTGATATGCCGCGTTGGGGCGCCTTTCCTAGTAAAGTGGCTCTTGATTACGTTCGGGATGCGGTTGGACGCGGACTCTGGTTTGATGACGAGACGGAGCTAGTGGCAACGAGCCGAAACGACACCGAGTTGTATGCGCCCGAGTACATACGAAATAATGCAGACAAATTCAGACATATTTTGAAAATCCCTTTCCGAAATGACAACAGAAGTCACAGATCATAAAATTATGCTTGATTTGTTCTCTATCGTTTCATTGCGTTCTTGCGTATTTGTCGGGTCTAAATAAAACAATGACAGAATGGATAATAAATATCATAGACAGGTGTGGCAGGGATATCAACCTCTCAACCCACCTGTTGCGGGGCCATCCTCCCACCCCCAACACTTTTGTTAGGCAAACAACCCGCCTACCGCCAATTTGTGGGGCCAACCTCCCAGCTGAGCTCCCGCTTTGTGCCACAGCCCCTCGGTGGAATTGCTAAGACGCTAATTCACCTTAGTAATGCCCAGCTCTTTAAAGGCAAACAGGTACATTGTTAAATACCGCAGTATCTGGATGTTATGATCGTTCAAAGGACTTCACACGTCACCTATGGCAGGCATGTTCAATCCAACACCAAATAAACGTAATAGGAAGCATTCAACTGAACTGCAATTAATGCCCGAAAGCTGGCAGTTCACATAATGCCAATTAATGTGAAAGAGCTGCAATCGTTACGCATTGTGGTTTACCTTTATTTTTTTAAGCGACATGTTTGATAATTAAATTATATAATTATTACTCTAAATGTACTGGGTGACCGTGACCCAGCTAACTAGCGGAATCTGACTTGAAAATTGTTTTTATCATATCCGTGATCTTTGCCGTATTCGCCGGTATATGTCACTTTCTGTCGCTAAAACTATTGCAACAGCTCTTGTTAGCAGCAGACTTGATTATTGCAATTTCCTCCTTCACAATATTGCTATCAAGGATATTACAAAACTTCAACGTGTCAAATTTTTTTGGGCTAGGGTAGTTACACGATCTCCTCGTTTCTCTCGCTCAGTGCCACTTCTAAAATCATTGCATTGGCTCCCTGTGCGATATCGCATTATTTTCAAGATCTGTACAATTACCTATCAAGCCCTTTCAACCAAACAACCTGCATATCTACATTCAATGCTCACTCCAGCAAGACAGCCTAGACAGCTTCGGTCATGCATCTGGTTCTGATTTACTCTCTGTTCCCAGAGTTAAGACAAACGCTGGAACTCGATCTTTCTCGGTTGCCGCACCAACCCTGTGGAATTCAATCCCCGACAGCGTAAAAGCAGCAAGAACTATAGCTTAATTTCGCCGTAATCTGAAAACCTATCTTTTTAAAATTGCCTATCCTCCTTAGCTTCTTGGCACCTCCATCCATCGGTTGACGACTTTTTGCATTGTACATGGTCACGAGAATGCCTAATTCGTTGGTTTTGTTGCGCCACTGAACTCGGATTTTCCGAGGATATTGGCGCCAAAGAAGTCATTTTTATTATTATTATTATTATTATTATAAAATAGATGTGAGAAAAGCAATATGTAATGTGTGCCCAGTTAACGTTTTAAAACAAGATTTAACAAGATTGCCAAAGAACAGAAAAACCAGATGGCAAGTGGACAAGGAAGCCTTTGTCTTGCCATAATCATCGGCTGTCCATCGCGGTCGACGAAGACAAGTTGGTAGCTGCGGGGTTTCTGTGTCGGGTGTAAGAGGCGAGACCAGCATTGTAGCGGAAAACATGCTTACAGTGATGGTAGGTCCAGTGATGAGTAGTGTGTTGCATTGTATTGTATTGTATTGTATTGTATTGTATTGTATTGTATTGTATTGTATTGTATTGTATTGTATTGTATTGTATTCAACTCCAACAGGTCCGAAGACCCAGTAACAGGACTGATAAAAAAATATAAGAACAATTCGTGTAAATAATAAAAACAGTAAGAACAATAGTTATAACAAGGCGATGTTTTTTTATTTTTTAGGTTTACGGATCCGCCGACAACATTTTGGGGAATAAAAAAAATTAAAACCAGTTCAGCGTTTATCTTAACATTCTCATGCGACAATTTTTTTGTTACGAATAATATATTTTAAAACAAACCTAATGTTGGAAAAACATTGGAAAAAATGTTTCACAAAATCGAACAGATGAGCATTTGCGACACCGAAAATATATTCACAACGCCGGGGAACGCCTTTCACGGCAGCGTTGTAACGCATTAGCCATTACTACGCAGACGACTCATTGTTCTCCGACTGTTAATACAAAACACAAATGATCAGTCTCGTGCAAAATTTATGTGAATAATGTTCTGTAAGAGAAGTGATTTTCATAGTCTTGAAAGTTTCAAGACGAAATATAGACGGACTATTTTCAGGCGTAGCCGTAGGCCCCGGGCTGTGGTCAAGTTGTAACGTGTTGCCAACATGTTGCTATGATGTTCGAATCAGCCATATTCGTTCGCCGTGAAAGCGGAACATATCGTCCGGTTACTATGATTCCAGTACACATCAGTATTATATCTAAACTAAATCATGTCCTTAAACCTTAAACTAAATCATGTCCTTAAACCAGCAAATATCAGCGCTAACGTAGTTTATTGTGCCTTTGACGCTAATAGAAATGGCAACGTATATGTGACCTGGTGAACCCGTCGGATAACGGGCCAATCAAAATGACCGTAAACACGCCCTGCCACGTGTTTGTCATATGGCTGGGGCGTAGACCGTAGACGACAACACGTTAGACCTACATATTGAAGGGTCATTATGGCGGCAAATTAAGGGGACGTGTTAATATTACGAATGGTCATTATGTTTTGTCAACAATTCGTAAAACGCAAGTGAAAAACCGTAAATTTCGACACAAAAACAAGCTGTTTGTTGAGATTGCGTTTTCATTAATAACCAGGAAATAATGCTTAATTTATTATTTTAGAAAAACTATAACACTTACGACGTTGCAATTTGGCGTATGAACGCGTCTTACATGTAGGCAACATAATGTGATATTGAATTACGATTGGTGAAGGGTTTGTGTCAAAATACACTGCCACTTTAGGCTGTCATTAAAATTTTGCTTAATTCATTCATGGTGGTGTAGCAAACGTAATTCGTTTATGTTAACCAAAATTTTTCTTAAAGTTATTAGTGACATTGACATGATTATACGTATATCATTAATTTTTTTGGGATTTTCTCAAAACGATATAATTTCGCATTTTGTGGCTAATGTTTATATTAAACATTTTTTTAATCTTAACCAAATAAACGTAAAACTCCAAATTGTATTAAGCTGGAATATTATATAGCATTTAATCTACAATCTATGACGAAATTGTTGACTTATCTTTAAACACTTCTACTGAAACTAATCAATTCAAGACAAGCATGCAATAGCCGCCCCATCTACCTTAAAGGGGGGGTGAAGCACTCGAACAACCATAGCCCAAACATAATAACATACCATTTACAGTATATATCACCCTTATATGATGGGCGCAACGCCACGGTAATTTTGTAATATCCTTTTAAACTTTGCCAATATCTTCCCTGGGCGGCGCCATATTGCTCTGCGGGGGGCTCAGCGGCAGAGTGGTTTGAGTACGAGCTCCTGGCACCGCGTTCACACAGTAAAAACCTCTCGGAAAAACGGCCGAAACGCATGGAAAATCGAATAAAAAGAAAACTGGTGTGCACTGGATGGCTCCTGGATATATCAACTAGTACTACAAATGCAAGGAAAAAACTTTTGATCGACTTTCGAGGAAGAATTTGCAGCGGAAAAGGTGGTTGCAAATGCAGAAATTGCCGTGTCCGCCAGCCGCAGGCTCTGCGAGTGACCACTTTTCCGATGCAGATTACAAGACAAAAGACGTATGTGATGAGCATGGACAGACGGTGAGCATCAAGATGTCATTCTTGGTCAAAGACACCGTTCCATCTTAGATCTTTTTTTCCGCATATGACCATGCATCTACAGACTATTCTGCGACAAGGAAACGTCAGATATCAGAGGGCAGAGCGATGCGTAGGAAGCGACGAGCCGAAACCAGGTTAGTAAATTGTATTACCGTTACCATTGTGACTTATCACTACGATTACAATATAGTTCCACCCCAATAAGCACAGCTGTGCTTCAACGTCAGCATATATATGACCCACAGTAAATCGAAATGTATGAATACAATAAAGTGCGAGTAATTGTTAATAGTTTGATATCATTACGAGTGTTTTCCAATCCGCCGATTTATTTTCGACGTGATCAGATGTACCGTCAATAGACAATACGTGGCCGTACTCAAAACAATAACAATAACTCAGTAAGTGCTACAGGATATACTGCAGCATGGGAGAAACACGACGAAAAGACAGTATAGACTATAGTGCAACAGAAGCCTACTGTTGCTGTTTACATTTCAAATTCTTTATGGAAATATTTAAATATACAAATACTTTCATTGTGATTAAGTGCAAATGCAGTTACAAAAACTTTTTAAAAGTATTTAAATATTTAAGTAAAATGCATTTCACCCATGCAATGTCTAGCTGGAAAGGAAACTAAGGCATCGTCATCTACCCAGTTGAACACTGTCAGATTACATGTCTGCTTTTCTAATGACACTTTACAATTTCTGTCTGAATTCTTGTGACTTGACAATAAGGCAAAATTATATCAAATGAATTTGCTTTATTGATCAGATTAAACCCCACATGTAATAACCGGAAGTTCATAAAGAGATGTATTAATTACATTTTATTCTAACACGACTGATAACACTGTAATGAATATCGTGGGGGAGGGGGCAACTGTCGGCAACCCACAATAGTATTAGTACAAGCTATACATATGAAGGAAGTATATCAGGCATGGGGTCAATTCTGTTTTGTCAATTCCAAAAAATCAGTTCTAATTCCGCCTTGCAAAAAATCAATTCCAACTGTTAAAATCCTAGGCTAAAGAAAAATTCAAATCCAATTAGTTTTAACACAGTTTTATTTGTCACGTGTGCACAATCATATTTAATTAGATATGATAAAAAAAATTATTGTTCGTTAAATGCACACATACACACACATGTATATATATATATATATATATATATATATATATATATATATCAGGTTTGCCATAAAAAAACTTTAAAATGGCATCCAGCCATTTCATATGTACTTTTTGCTGCGACACCTCTCCTGGATTTTTGCTAACAAAACCAGACATTTTGGACAGCCCTGGACAGTTGGGTCATTAATCTGAGTTTTGAACAGTTTCCCCTGTTTATATTGGGTCCAGGTCATTTGCCCCCCTCCCAGACATTTGCCCCTTTGTCACTTGCCCCCCAAACATTAGCCCTTTGCCTTATTCAAAATCTGGACATTTGCCCCCTGTCCGTAGCTTCTGGATTATTTGTAAGTTTTTTTAAGAAATGTTTTTTTAACTTATTTTTTTTTATTTCTGAACATGAATTCAAGATATATATTACCCTAATTGCAATTAATGTTCTTTGTGCCAGATCAGCCAAGTAAATTACTTTATGTAGTTGGAGATGATCCTGTAATCAAAGGATTATCTTTATTGCAATTGTGGAAGAAGTCAGTGACATTAGGACCAGGACATGTTAGGACAATTGAGGATATTTGAAAGAAGCCATCTCAACAAGGTTTCTTTTGAATTGCATTTACCATGGAGAGTTGGAGTGACTCCATTTTTCTATAAAACTGGATGCACAAGCCAGAGTTGTCAGAAAACACTTATAACTTCATCATGGAAATTAGTACTAGCATCTGAGGAGGTCAGAAGCTATGTTTTGAGTGTCATTCCTACACCAAGAAGGGGGACCAACAAGATTACTCTTCAATGGGAGTGAAGCCAGCGTCGATCCTAATCATGCAAGGGTGCTGTGGTCACTGATCTGATCTCCAGATCCAGAATGTGATCAACAAGACTGCCTGCAACCATGATGGTGACACGGCACAGATAGAAGCTGCCAAGGTCCGTGAGGACCTGAAAACTAAGGCAGCTAATACCAGGGGCACTCCAAACCACTGTTTATGGAAGCATCACCCCAAGAACCCATCTTCCACCACTGATCTGACTATCAATGATACCTGGAAGACAACTGGTGACAAGATGATCTCATACACACTCCAGGGGATAGACCATTGCATTAGGCTAAAGTGACTTCGACTTGTCATTGAATGTTGTTATTGTAGTAATAATGATAAAACTGCAAACTGATTTTCACTTGTCAACTATCATAGAAAAAAGGGGCAGATGTCCTGGGGGGGAGCAAATATACTAGGAGGCAGATTTATATCGCTATCAGTTGTGGTATCATTGATATTTCATAAAATTTACTGGAAAGTTTGAGTCTTCAACATCCTAATCTCCAACATGTATTCTCCATGGGGACATTTTTAATTACTACAAAGGGCAAACCCTACAGCCACATGTAACAGCATTGTACAGGTGACCAGTGACATGTTTAGTATGGGAAACTTGTGGGCTGAACATTAGGCTTGGATAAACAAGGGGCTGCATTCAAGTGGGGCAGGCTTCCTCTCTCACACAAAGGGAATGAGCAGACAGGTGCCCTTAATTGGCAATCTCTGTAAATAAACCTTGTACACTGAGAAAGAAAATGAGGCCTGAATGGTCTGATTTTGGTTTTACTGTCTGTTACAGTAACTTAGTATTTCTTTTTGATGCAAATGCTTGATTATATTGTTCTTGGTCACAATGTTTCAATACCAGAGTAGACAGTGTCTATGCTGTAATGTTGACAACTTCCTGTCTGTTACCAGATTCAGGGTGACATGCTAATAGCAGACAAATATGATTTTAAAGTAATATAAGTAAATATAAGGGTAAATATTAACAGTATCAAGTCAATAATTCCAACAAAATCAATTCCAATTCCAAAAAAATAAATTTTGAAAAAAAAAATTCCAATTAAAAAAACATTTTTGAAGTCAATTCCAATTCCGGAACTGGAATTGAGGGTCAGTTCCAATTCCGGAATGGAATTGACCACATGCCTGAAGTATATTCATGACAATATCTTGTCTCTGTGTACTACAGCAACAGTCATGAACAGTATAATTTAATTGAAACAAGCTTGTCTGTGGGGCTTTTGTTGGGAGGGGCTTTTGTCCATGCACCATACTATCTAGCAGATGCTTTCAGTATAATACCTAATAATTATATATATATTTACATATATATATATAAATATATATAATTGAATTGAAACAAGCTTGTCTGTGGGGCTTTTGTTGGGAGGGGCTTTTGTCCATGCACCATACTATCTAGCAGATGCTTTCAGTATAATACCTAATAATTATATATATATTTACATATATACATATATATATATATATATATATATATAAATATATATATATTTCAGTATAATACCTAATAATTATATATATATTTACATATATACATATATATATATATATATATATTCCAATTAAAAAAACATTTTTGAAGTCAATTCCAATTCCGGAACTGGAATTGAGGGTCAGTTCCAATTCCGGAATGGAATTGACCACATGCCTGAAGTATATTCATGACAATATCTTGTCTCTGTGTACTACAGCAACAGTCATGAACAGTATAATTGAATTGAAACAAGCTTGTCTGTGGGGCTTTTGTTGGGAGGGGCTTTTGTCCATGCACCATACTATCTAGCAGATGCTTTCAGTATAATACCTAATAATTATATATATATATTTACATATATACATATATATATAAATATACGTGTGGGCAGGTATGTGTGTGTGCGTGCAGCATTTATAAGGTAAAGATGTCATAAGCATAGATCTGCATTTGGTCCAATAACAATATTCATGCATTATGTTATCTAAATCGAGTGTCAGATATAAAATAAGGAACCCCATAGAAAGTATACCTATGGGTCCATATTTTGTTATGGAATTTGGACCCCTTATAGAATTTTGACCTCCCTGGCCCATTGAAAACAGTGCAATGTTGATTAGATAATATAATACACTTTGGAGCTAGGATGCTACAATTTTGGTTACATGCGTTTGGTTATGTTACCAGTGGCATTCGTCAAACTAACCAAACAGATTCATTAAAAACATTAAGAGATCAGTGAAAGACCCATTGGTTGAATTAACATGGCTCCATAGGGAAAATGCTTTTCCCTGTGGTTGATTACTTTATATATTCTATATGACACTGACACTCTTATATTCTAAAAATAATATATACAAGAGAAAGTTTCTCACATTGTGATTAATTTTTATTATGCAAAAGATGAATTTTGTAAAATTTTCAAGTCACTGTATATGTAATCTTTTCAGATGAAGGATTCACCATTGGTTCGTACAAGTACAGGTACTAGTTTTGAAGCGTCCAGCGCTACGGGTGATGCCGTCAATCTTTACATTACGGATGTCACCTTTAGTGCCATCACTGCTACTACTGCTGTGGCACCACATACAACTGATGCTGAAATGCAAATCGATCCGGTAACGATATTTCAAGTGCGACACTTCGCGAATGCTGCTGTAGTCATGGATGACATTATTGCACCAATGAACGTTGATCATGACTACTCCTATGTGAAGCTTCCATCAGATTCAGTGAGAATAAAGACATTGGTGCAGATGATGCACACTATGTGATAACAGCGACATAACCGAGGGTGACTCAAGCAGCTCCGACACCTATGAGAAAGAGAAGAAGTTTGTCATTCGTGAGAAAAACTTATGTCACTTTTCTGCACCTGCCACACACCAAACAGCCATAAACTGTGACACAGGTTGTACTCATGTCTGATCTATCAGCCAAGGTCTTTCGGATACTGGGGTGTCTGTCAGAGGAAAGTGTGCTGATTTCTACCCCTGGATGAGTGAAAGGTGAATTGAATATGTTAGGTGTACATGTACTATCAGTCAGAATAAGTAGTGTATTGGTGTATATTTACTGCCAGTAGTGTATTGGAACAGATGGTTGGTGTGCAAGTACTATCAGTCAGAACAAGTAGTGTATTGATACATATGATTGGTGTACATTTACTGTCAGTACAAGTAGTGTATTTGGTAGAGAATGAGACGCTTGGTTTACATTTGCTGTCGGTAGGAACAAGTAGTAGATTCAGTCAGAACAAGTAGTATATTGGATACACATGATTGGTGTACATTTACTGTCAGAAGAAGTAGTGAAATGGTGCAGATTCCAGAATGAGATCATTGGTGTACATTTACTGTTGGTAGGAACAAGTAGTGTATTGGTATGCATGATTGGTGTACATTTACTGTCAGTCAGAACAAGTAATATTGTTACACATGATTGGTGTACATTTACTGTCCAATCAAAACAAGTAGTCTATTGCCATTGGTACAGATGATGATGGTGAAACAGTTAAAATGCCTTGGCTTTATAAAGATTAATTATTTCCTAAGCTAAACTACCAGTATATTTGATATGTTGTGGCATAATAATGATGTGTGTAACTGTGATATCCATGTTCCAGGTTGTATTTCCCGGTGGTAGAAGTCACTGTTTTAGGTCAATGTTTAGTCTTGGTTTCAGTCGTTCTAGTTAGCCTTATTTCTTTGGTAATTGTTTTACTATGTGAATAAACGTTTGATATATTTTATGTTGGTCTCAATATAAATGAAATTGTGTGTAGTGACATGCAAGATGTTGCAGGTAACATTTATGTTGACAGAAATGGGATATAGATAAGAAGGCATTCACATCATTCAGTTATTAATATTTTAGTGGGAATTTTTGTAGTTTTCCAGGTTGTTTTTCGACCTGCTGCATACTGTGGGTGCCTCACAATTTGTCTATAACAGACTATTAGTACACTCACCTGTGTCAGGTCAATCTCCATAGCTAAACTTTCCATCAATTCAATTCGGTTCAGAATAGACATCACAGATCCTTCCCACATCGCAGGATGGGATTACTTGTCTTGCCTTTCCTGAGCCTGAAATATAATTTGTCAGGGTTAGTTGATAGCACTAATTCCAAAATTACCATAATAGTTGCAAAACTGTGAACATTACATACTGTCAGTAGTTAATTATTGTTATTTAAATTATTACATTGCACCAAACAACAAGGTGTTGTGGTGTGCTACAGAGAGGGGTGATTACAAGTACGAATATTAATGTAATCATGATTACAGTAATTATTGCAATCACAATTGCTAATGTAGTCATGATTACAATCACGATTACGGTAACATTTAAGAATATATATATATTCACATAATGAATTAAATAAACCTTCATGTTATTATTGTCATCAATGTTATTCAACACAAAATCAAACACAATATTAAAATACAGTCACGGTACACTTCATTAGATTAGATACAAAATAAAGAGAAAAGCCTGCTTGCATTGCCATTGTAGTTCGGATCTCGCCCTCAGGCTAGGTAAAAGAAATATGCAGAAAAAATATGATTATAAAAAATGGCAATGATTCGATAACAATTGAATTACTGACCTGCCCACGAATCAATGAGTCGGCACGCAAATCATGCAATGACAGCAGACCAACATCTAGCACTGCTCTGTTTGTGCATATCACTACAAATTCATCGCTTCGCCTTCGTACGGTGATGCAAGCACCAACGCGGTCGGGCACACAGTGCTGCATAGCCATAGCCATAGCCATAGGCTAGCCCGGGCCTAGGCATGGTAGCTTCCTCGGCGCAGCATGATGACTCAACGTAAACGTGCGCAGACATCGGGACGCAATTTCCACAGGTTCACCACATCACATTACCTAGTCAGGAATCGTTGACAGTCAAAGCGCTGTTGTAATTTTTCCTGAATCCAACGTCAACAAAGGCGAAGCCGACCTGGAGTCTGGAGCGTGACTCGCACACTCGGTGACACTTTACGACTGTCAACCGTTGTTTCCGTGTGGCCTGTCGAAGTAGACTCTTCGTCTGTGGTTTCCATTTCTCCAAAGATAGACAACTATTACGGAAGTTCAGTAAACAACTAATCGCTAGTAGCAGATCTGGTAAAACTGTCACAAGCGATGCATCTATCTTGTCAACAAATAAAAAATAGTTCCGGTATTACGTTATCGCATATTCTCGTTGGTTAGCGTCTCGTGCGTTCGAGAAGTGTGGCGTTTTCCACGATTTTTTGCGTGTTTTGTTGTAATTTCTTTAACTTTTTATTTGGAACGAACAAAAACGCTATTTTGTTCACGTGTGTAAACACTTGTATATATAACAGAGACCCATATCTTTTTTTTCGCTCCAGAATGCCTATTTACGAAATAAATCGCAAAAAATCGAAAATTTACATTGATTAGATATACGCGACTCAAACCACTCGTTTCGACAACAAGATGGCGATACGCAGTGATGCATTTTGTCGATTTTTGTCTCGAACAAAGTCAGTTTTTCAGTTTATCTTATAAATTAGCAGGTATCTGTCACCATTAATGCATAGTTTGATAATATATATTTAAATATACGGCATAACATAAAATTGCTTCAGTTCCCCTTTAAACACTACTGTAATAATCCATACAAAAACTTAAAAAAACAACTGACCTTGATTAACCCCTTTCCCCTTCATCTCCCTTCCCTCTTTTTCACCCCTCCGGTGTTTGACATGACAGTAAAACATTCCCCCTTCGATGTTAGACATGACTGTTAAAAAATCCGTAAACCTAAAAATAAAAAACTGTGGCCTAAGGATATAAAACCACACAATATCGACATTACTAACATAGCAGGCTAAGACATTAGCATTATACACATAAATGTCACAAATTGGTTCAGTTAAATACAATGTGTTAAAAATAATCATACATCTATTTAAAACTGAGTATTTCCTAATGTTGATTCTGCTATTCTAAAAGGGGTGTAGTTTCGTAGATATCTCGACGGACAATGATATTGGATATTTCCTACCAGTTATGACGAATATAGATGAGAGTGCACACACTTATGTAGAAAGATCAGATGTGCCTACGATGTTAAAGGGACGGTAGTCTAAAATGATGGCAAAGCGCAGGATAATTGTCAGTGCAGTACTGTATTTTGGATTTGTAACATAGATACTTAATGAATTTGTTTTGAACTCGTTTGATTTTGTCGATAAAAGTACGTTGCCACGGATTCCAAATAACACTGCAATACTCCAACTGGCTTCTGACTAGAGATATATACAAAGATCACAAAGCTTGTACATCGGTAAATGTGCAAATGCGCTTAATAAAACTACACATCTTAAAAGCTTTAGAGATTTTACGACTAATATGATCTTTAAAATTCAAATTACCGGTCAATGTGACTCCGAGATCTTTGACAGCGGTGACCTTGGGTAGGGTATGGCAAAAGATGGTGTAGTCAAAAGATAAGCATTTCTTTTTCTTAGTGAAAGTCATTATGTAACATTTATCTGCATTAAGTTGAGTGCTTTCGGTCGGCGTATCGAAAAAAACATTCGACTGAAACCGCGCTACTGTACGTTACAAGTGTCATCAGCCATGGACAGTAAAACAAGGAACAACTTTGGTTCTCGTTGATTTTAGTGCGGCGTTCGACACAATCAACCACGACATCTTGATTAGGCGATTACGTTTGCGTTACGGCTTCGTGGGAAAGCACTTAACTGGATTATGCCGTATCTGCAAGAACTGACGCAGCGAATAGTAATCGGTGGCAAATCATCGAGTACAACTACTCTGACGGCGGATGTCCCACAAGGCTCTGTCCTTGGACCACTGCTCTTTTCACCGTACGTCCAGCCTATGGCGACATTATTCGAGCCCATGGAGTATTCTTTCACCACTATGCTGATGACTTACAGATCTACTCACACTTCGACCTGATTCCACCCGCTTTAGCGGCTGTTGTGCAGCAAATGGAGGATTGTTTGGATGACATAAAACAATGGATGGCATGGAATTCTATGTGCATGAATGACGGCAAGACACAGTATCTTCCAAATGCACCCAAGTCTGCGGCTGCACTCGTTGACGGCAGAGTGATTCGTGTTGGTGTTCGAAATCTCGGCGTCTTCATTGACAGGCACCTAGATACGAAAAAGCACACTCGTACCAACGCTGGGGCGGCTTCAAATGTCGACTAAAGACACATTTCTTTCGTATGGTGTATTAGCGTATATTGCAGATGAACATTGTCCTCTACTCATAGCAATTTAAATTATTACTATTTCAGTAATCTTATACATGATATTTAACATTATTTTCATGAAGTTCGGCCTGAAGATTAACATCAAGAAGACGGAAGTGCTGTACCAACCCAACTCTACAAGAACCCGAGAGGAGGATATCATGGTTGATGGAAACAAGCTGAACTCTGTTCCGGAATTCACCTACCTCGGAAGCACTATATCAAGTGATGGACGCATTGATGCTGAAATACAGAGGAGGATGCCCAAGGCTAGCGCATCTTTCGGCCGATTACGCCAGAGACTCTGGAACAACCACCATGCGTCCACGCGGGTCAAAGGCAAGATCTACCGCGCAATTGTGCTATCCACCTTACTATACGGAGCCGAGGCCTGGACAGTGTACAGACGACAGGTGAAAAAGCTGCATGCCTTCATGATGCGACATCTGCGTTCGATCGTGAGGCTAACATGGAAGGACAAAGTGACAAATAAGGAAATACTCGGTCGGATAGGGCTGCCCTCTATGGAAGATCTTCTGATCAAAAAGAATCTCCTGTGGACTGGACACCTCATGAGGATGTCATCAGACAGGCTACCAAAGCAGATCCTCTACTCTCAATTGTCTTCTGGTCACAGACAGAGAGGACGCCCTCGTCTCCGGTTCAAGGATACCATCAAGAGAAACCTCAAGCTGAGAGACATAAAGACCGACTCATGGACATCACTCTCACAGCAGAGAACTAAATGGAGTGCGGCGGTCAAGAAATGAAAGCAGTCTTTGTCGCATAGCGACTGACAGCATGATGATGATGAACATTATTTTACCAATACATGTTTATCACTTAAACTAATACTATAAAACTATTTTACTAAATTATTAAATCATTTATTATTATTAATAATACATATACATGTATTTATTTATTAGTATTATTGCTATAATTTATAATTATTGTGCTACAATAATTTTTTTAATAATTCTTATTAGTAGCAGCTAATATATTTATTTAACTATTTCCTTATTTAGCAATTCTACACTATTTTATTGGTGTATCTATTTAAAATAATTTTTATTACTAGTAGTATTTTAAATGCATTTATTTGTTATTTTGCAATTTTACACTATTTTATGTATTTTAATATGTTTTGAAGCGCCACGAACAATTATGGATCTGACGCTATACCAAATAAAATATAGTATTATTATTATAAGTTTGAGGTGCCAGGTCTCATCCAGAGGCACACACTGTCCAGGTCCTTCTGCACCAACTGACAATCGGTTACCGACGAAATTTCTCTAAACAGTTTGGAATCATCAGCGTAGAGTGATATTAATATACAAGATAAACAGAATTGGGCCAATTTGTTAACCTTGTGGTACACCGGACAACACCGGCTTCCAGACAGATGCTTTTCCTTCTTGAAAAGGTAGAACTGCAACCATTGTATGCATTGCCCAGAATACTAATATGACTTAAGCTGGTGAATTAACAGTGAGTGGCACACTGAATTAAAGGATTTACTGAAATCCAAGTAAACAGAGTCAACTTGTTTCTTGTTGTCAATAGATTAGGAAATGGAGTCCAAGTAACGAGCTAGGTTAGATACTGTGCTTATACACCTCACAAATCCGTGTTGGCTGCCGGAAATTGTGTTATATAATAATTAGTGTCTGTGCTGGAAGGGTGGGTATTTCTTCTATGTTATTTAGTCTTTGTGCGTTCATTGGCCTTCGTACATAATGAAGCCTCGCTCGCCAAACTGGTCGGTTCAAGGCTTCACGTTCCCAGGTGTTGGTATTGGTCTCAGCTGCTTTGAGGTGCCGCTTCAGGACGCCTTTGTATCGGAGCCGTTGTCTTCCCACTGATCTTAGCCCTTCTTTCAGGTCACACAAAAAAGTTTTCGAGTATCTTCTCATCACCCATTCGGATCACACGTCTAGTCAAACGAAGATGAGCAGTTGCTGTGGCAACAATGGGCATACAATACAATGCAATATAAAACACTTCTATTGCGCTCGCTCATTTTGAACAAGCCTTAGGCTTAGCCAACAACACAGCCGGTGTCGCCACATCACGAAGACTACGAGGCTACGTTGACATCCACACTCCCCGACAGCGGCGCTACTCAGCATAGTTGCGGAGTAGTATAAAGAAATGGTTGGTTGGACAAGTCGTTGTTGTTTACGACTTGTTACGTCATTGCAACAAGCAATTGGGTAACGTAACATAGTTTCAAACAAAAACGAACGTTATTGTGTTTCTAGACACATTTTCAATACAAACACTATCCACAACTGAACGCAACTGAAACTGAGAAATTTCTTGAACAAAATCAGTAGCTTACAAAATGAAATAAAGATGTGCACATCAAATGTAAATTGTGTCGGTGGTAAAATAGTTAGTGGCGATACTGGTGAGGAGTTTGCGTCGACACCACCGAGATTGTGGCGCCATCACTCGGACTTTGCCATCAATCGGTACAGTGGTGCTACCTTGTGAATGTGGCTTAAACTTCAGAATGAAAACATTGAATGCACGGAAATAAACTGAGTTTGTGGTAAGTGTTAACAAATTACTTAACTCGCTCATAAATTCTAATGTCTGAAACATGATAATATTAGGTTATCATAAAGTGCATGTATATGGTCGGTTATGGTGGCCTTATGAACTTGGTTCAAAATGTTCAAGTGTTGTGTTGGGCGATAATACACGATGCCAATGGTACAAGGCGTTCGTTTCCCTTCGGACAATGACACCATATTGCTAATTTCCACTTAAACGATGTTACATTTTCTGACCTATCTACAACAACGCCACCCTTCGCCATTAATTTTCTGGCATATCTGAAGGTATTTTTTATTGAGTAAAACGTTTATATTAACTTAGATTTAATTTTACGATAATTGTATTAAGACATTAAGTATTTATTAAAATATCATTGAATTGTCGCACAAGAGTGGTTCTCACGTGACAGCTGAATACAATTTATTGCTGTTATTATATACAACATGCATGTTTTCTGATTTTGTTGAGTTTTTTTCACAAAATAAAAAGGAAGTACTAGGGAAATAGTAGGTACTCTGTTTGAAAAAAAACATTGTTGTTTCAGGTTTTGGTCAAAAGTATATCTTAACCAAAATTAATGTTATAAAATTGTATTGGTAATAGTTTAGCTTAGATCCATAAATTGTTATGGAAACTGTGTGACTGTTGCTGATGGATAATGTGCTATATATATAATAATAATGTTTCGTTTTCAAATGTCAATGCCTTACGGCATTTGCTGAGTTATTGATAGTATCACAAGTTTCCATATTTAAATAAAACATTGACAGTAACCATATTGGCAGCAACAAATTCTGCATGGAAAGTCAATTGCCACATGAAAATTATGAAATAACTGTTTGGGTATACATCCAGTTACACCAGTAAGTATGATGTATCACTTTGATTTGGGATCCTTATACAACAACAACATATTGAACGAGTTGAGAAAATCCAACAGATTAATTGCACAAAATAGAACATTACCCATTAACTAGGCACTACACCTTCAGTGTCAATATTCTTCTAAGTACTGCTGATGGAAGAGGGTGGCAAAGGACATAGTTCAGTGGTGAATCATCATCAGAATACCCCACTACCTGAATGCCTAGTCGGAATGCTCCAACTGTTTGGTAGGAATGCCCCAATGATTTGAATAGAGTCAAACGTGTGCAAGTAATTAAACTATGGGTATAAGTACTCGGATACTATGCTGTCTATGGCTAATCAGAAGTATGATGAATTGTGATTGTCCTCTGTTCCTAAGGGGGTGCTCTGGCCATAGGTGATATTGAAAGAAGAATAAGTCACGCAGACATTTCATAAAAAGAACATCAGTGTTTTCACAAATTACATCAGTATTACATTTGAATACATTACAATTCGTTACTATCGAAGTGGGGCATTCCATCCCTCAGTAACAGCACCACGCAATTGGTGTATTCAGGCAGATGGGCATTCTGACTGCATTTCCCCTAGAGGCTATGGGCAATATTTGTAGTTCATTGCTGTCGTGATTTCCTTTTGACTGCCACAGTGTGAGACAATTGAGGCCTGTTGGCCTTCTGTGAAATGTATGTTTTTATTGTTGGCTATATGTGTAAGAACTGCTGGTTTCAGTAAATGGCAATATGGTATAGATGTTTAACAGCACATCTGATTAATTGAAGTTGTATGTTAAAATAATTATTATTTGAAACATTTGATTATGATCACCGTTCACCACCAGCGTTACTGAAAATGGTCTATGTCATGTCATCACAATAAGTTGAGGAACTGAGCTATGGTACTTGGGGACTTCCGGGTTTTTTCAACCAAATAAGGTTCCCACTCGTTGTTTTTACTCCACATATGCCCTGGTAATCCTTTTGTATCATACTAACCACTTTTCTTAAATGTATTTAGGCAATGTTCTCTTTTTTGATCGGATCTGTCTCATTTGTACACATTTCTGCTGATAATAGAAACATCTGACAAATGGACGAAGAAAGTGCAGAGGAGCGTCTTCTGTACAATGCGAGGCATGGAGATGTTGAGTTGGTGCGGGACTTGCTGCAGCAGAGAAGCACTGGTGAACTAAAGTTGAACATCGACTGTGAAGGTACAAGTGCAGGCCTGGACAGGGGCAACAAAATCTACACCATCAGTGATGTGTCTACAATAAAATAGGATATTGTTTCTCTTAAATCACCTAAAACTTAAATCTATCAAAGAAGGACACATTTGCTAAATGTTTTATGTGAGTGAATTTTGCATGCATGTATAGATTAAGATGGTTTTTGTGCTTTGGAATGGAGCACATCAATTGAAAACTATCAACAATGATTATTTGTGGAGTTGATTCTTCACTGACAAAATGTTTGCTGTCATAATATCTACAGTGGCTAACCCATGCGTGCTCTTTCTCCTGTTCTGTAGACACATACACAGTTAATTTCAAGTAGCTATGATTATGATTTAGTTATTAATTAATTTAAAATTAAGTGTTGGTTTCACAAATTTGTTTAAGCTGCATGAGATTCATTAGCCTTGGCTGACATAACTTGTTTCATTGTGTTTATTACTGGATTCCTTTATAAATCATTACACAATTATTGGATAACAATCTTTATTTAAATTCCTAGTAGGTATTAAAGACAGTATGATTAATGTTCAGGCAAACGGACAGACATTTCTATCACTAAACTTTACTGAGATTCTATTTTTCATTAAGCCAGTTCATAGTTAGTCTCATGAAGGGATTTTCATTTTCTGTGTGTTTGAATCCAACGCGATACATTGGACTCTGATTCAGGTCACAACAAGGCCAACCTTGGCTGGACGGCGCTGCATCTTGCATCGTACTTTGGACACACAGATGTGGTGCAGCTTCTGCTTGATGTATGTATGTCATTATCTGTTCCCGTGGCTTGTCACATTCTCCTTTGCATTGTATAAATCAGCATGTTTTTGTTACCATTTTCATTGTTATTCTAGCTTTCATCGTTACATTGTTTAATTATGCCCTGTTTGTTCATGGCAGCTCTGTTAGTTAGGCTGCATGTCACCAATTTAGAGTCAGATTTACATAAGTCCAGTTCTATGTATACACATATTATCAGTGACAATTATTTCCACTATCAACACCATGATAAGCGTTATGATAAATGTGTTAACTGTTGTTTCCCATACCACAGCATAGTGACAAAACCCAGTATCTAAATTGCCCTGAACACTTCAACTGTACTTCAAGCATATATGTGGTCATTCAGAAATAGTGTCTTCTTTTCTGGGAAGCATGTAGTCATGTATTTGAAGTGCATCATCGTCGTGAACCACATAATTCCATGACCTGTTTATGTAGCTGAATGCACTGAGGCAATATGGACTACACAGAATGGACCATATCCCTGAGCATGAGAATCAAACCTCTCAGTTAAACATCTGATACTTTCCCACTGTGTTGCTTCACCCCTTCAGGCTGGGCACACATGAGCAATCTACACCTGTATTAGCGAAATTTAATAATGTGACAATTGAATAATGTGACAGTATTTTGTGCATAAAATCGGAAATATGACAAACGTGTAAATTTGTGTTCCTTTTGTCATTGCAGAATGGGGCGATTGTTAACGTGGTAAACAATGTTGGTGACACGCCCCTCCATCGAGCTGCCTTCACGGGGCGTATGGTGAGTACAAGTCTGTGAAATGTATTTTATTTAGGTTAATAGCAGTAAATAATAAATTAGTAAACATTCTTATACAGTGCTCATGTTATGTTTTTTCAATGCACCACACATTATATATGTATGCCAACATGTTAACAGCATTGAGGTATGCAATGGCTTATAGCTTACCGGAACCATGGAACTGTTCACAAACCAAACATTACACACATGCATATGTACAGTCTTGCTTGAATCACACACTAGCAGCTAATTTTGGCTATTAACTGTCAATGCTCAAATTATTAGGATATAAATTTTCACTGTTATTTGAAGTCGGTAATTAAGAAAATCAGCATTAGTTTGGAAATATAATAAATTGAGACGTAAAATTCCTGCAGCTGGTTAAAAATTAACATTTATGAGTAGTAGTTGTATGTTGTGCTGATCTGAATATTTTTGTATGCCATAGAAATTTATTATATAACATTTGTTTTGAACAAATACAAAGTTCTCATTGTTGTCATTGTGTAAACCATTATATTTAAATGAGCTCATGTCTTTTGCTGAGCCTTTGTTTCTGCCGCAGGAAGTAGTGATGTTACTTCTGAAGAACCAAGCAAAAGTCGATATGATCAATGCAGAGGGGAACTCACCTAGAGATCTTGCTAGAACGTCTGAAATAAAAAACCTGATTGAAGGTATGCGCTACACTATATTCATAGATCTTGAACAGAACGTTTTTAGAGAGCTTAGTGAAATGAATACTTATACCTGCTTACAGCTGCGCATACTTATCCTCTTCATGCTCAAGGGTGGCACGTACGGGTAGTTACTGCTCTTCGACCAGCAGCCTTTGTTTCTTCTTCTTGATATGTCCCCTTTTCTCTTCCCTTTTGGGGTCCAAGTCAGGGCAGTTTTCATTGATAAGTCAATGGTAATTCTGAATTACCGGTAATCTCCGAGCCATTTCCATCTTCTCCTTTTCAGGATGATGCAATTGTTGGAACTGTACTTTTTCGTTGTTTGTTAGCGGCTGAGGCGTTTGAGCAGCGCTGCTCAGAGGAACAGTTCCTGAAATTGGCTAGAGATGGCGACACTGAGAGTCTGACAAAAATGGTACATATATTTATCTATCATTGATGTGTTCTGAGTAGATGACAGCAACAGCTCTGGTTAAAATTGGCAGAAATCTAATTGAAGTGTAATTGCATTTATCAAACACACAGGTGAATATTTCTGTACCATCTTCCAATAAGCCGGTCTTTCTAACTTCACGGGTTTTTTGTGACTATGAGACATCTACATATAGCATTTACTAATTAAAACAACTTGTTCTTTAGATTTCCCTCTATGTTTGTGGTGTGTGCCTGTTTTGTCCCAACAGGAAGCACTTCAGTTTGCTATCCTCCCTGCACTGGAGAGTTCTACTATGATGTAACAGATATCTCTTGATCCTTGATGAGATACACCCTTTACGGCTGATCACAGCTAAACTGGGAGGTGCAGGTGTCACAAATGAAATGTGTCCGATTTAACTACAGCTCAAGTCGGCCCATCCTCCCAACATTAACTGCACAGACATGTTCGGCAACACTGCTCTGCATACTGCAGCCTACTGCAGACAGAGGGCAGCAGCAGCTCTTTTGCTGGAGAATGGGATTAACACTTCAATCAGAAACAACAAAGGTAAGATCGTGTATAATGGTGCACATGTTTTCTCTGGTCTTCTGCAGCAGTTTTAAATATCTCACTATTGCAAACACAAATGCCACCTAGCCACATAAAAAATCACTGAAAAGCCTGATGTGGGGACACATCTTCAAAGTTAACGCTTGTCTGATTGCCATGTTAAGTCAGTTGGAATTTCAAGTAACTACCCATATTCTAGCGAACAAGTGCACATTGATGTTCATTTATTGCTAATTTCAGGCATTTCTGCAAAATGTGTTACGGTCATACCAAAAAGACTTTATTTGTGTTATCATAGCACTATTTGTTGAAATACATTTTGGGGAACAAATCATACATATCCTGATGTACAAGTAAACTTTTCACTTATCATGCGAAAACATTTAATCCATCTAGTAAAGAATAATATCCACTATGACATGCTAGCTCATTTGTACACATTTTTTATTTAGTTTTGGTGAAATCATCAGACAAACTATTAATTTATTTTTGACTGAATCTAGTCAAACTTTTGGAAAAGTGGACCAGCTGTATAAACTATGGCATGAGGTCATTCACACTTTTGAAAGTTTTCAGATCAAAGTCAATCCTTTAGATGATTTTAAACAAAGTATACACTCTGTGTGCATAGTACTTAGACTATTGACACACTACAAATTTTAACAGCAGTGAACCTGATTCATGATGGGCTAAATCAATTGAGAAGGGAGTTTTAATGGAGAATATTATTTTGTGAAAATGTTCATCAAGTTAGTAGAGCAAAGTAATGAAGTAACAATTTTCTTCTTTTTGCAACTATTGAGATTTACTTACTCAATGTTTTGGCTACCATCCGTTGCCTTCATCAGGAACTGATTTCTGGGATGACTAGTTCTTCTGCTTGCTGGAAAATTCAGTTCCACTGTTCAACTTCGGTTGAATTCAACTGGAGAATTCAGTTCCACTGTTCAACTTCGGTTGAGTTCAAGTTCAACTGGAGAATTCAGTTCCACTGTTCTACTTTGGTTCAGTTCAACTGGAGAATTCAGTTCCATTGTTCAACTTCAGTTCAGTTCAACTGGAGAATACAGTTCCTGATGAATGCTACCGAAGGTCGCCGAAACGTTGCGTAAGTAAATCTCAGTAGTTGTGATTAGAAGAACATCGTTACTTTGGCGATTATACAGTTATAAAGCTATATTATGATGCTTTTGCTACATGCATAATTATGGACTAGTGGCTCCCCCTACAGGACAAGTAGCCCTAGACATGGCTCGGAATGAGAAGATGCGTCAACTTTTGGACGTACTGCCAATCAAGAAGGTGCAACGAAACGTGCAGCGATTTGAGGGTCCACTGCTTAAGGTTTGAGGGTCCACTGCTTAAGGTCACCCAGCATTTACATTGATGTTCATTTCTAGTAATTTTGTCAACACGTCTTTGCTAGCATCATTCCACCAAAAAAAATTTGTATTTACAAATATTAAAAAATAACATATACTTGCAAATATTAACAAATGACAAATAAATCAATTACATGTCAAGAAAGAAAGAAAGAAAATAAATTCAAAACGGTACTTTATATTAAACTGAGTTAGTAAAATGGGTACCTATATGTTACCATTGAAGGATTGATATTTGAATGATTAATTGATATTTGAATGATTTTAAAAGCTGTTATTATGTTTATGCAATCAACAACACAACACAGATATAGAGATATGAAAAGGCCAAATGAATGACGTTTATTGTGGGGATTAAGGGTAAGCCCACTTTTCAAAGAAATGTAAAACAAAGAAATGTGGGCTCCACAACCCAACGCCAGGCTGACTACGCCCCATGCGAGCCTCCTGGACGTCGGGTTCAATAGAGCCCACATTTCACCACAAAGCAGTAGCAGTATTCCTAGAACAAATAAAAGAAACAATGGCATTACTATTGTTATGGAACACCCTTAAACCAAATAGTATAATGCCCTACATGCTATCACGCAGTCTATGAATACAACTACCTGCTTAAAAATACACTAGCTCTAACTGGAATAACTACAAAGGTGGGGCCAATTCGCTACACGAACAGTTCTAAAATCCAAGGTGGAAGGGAAGCGAGCTGCGTCCCAGCGTTAAAACCCGTGAACACTTCTGGGAAAGCCAAAACTCCCATGTCCACTATCGCAATCAAAAAATGGGAAAGCTTTGAGACATGAACACCCCACTTCCACCAAAGATATACAATTGCTGCGAACAAGTAAACATACCACAGGGAGAAAGATGGGGAGGAGGGTGGGACAAATTTTCAAAGCGCATCCACTCCGTATGTTTTCACAAAACGAAGTGGCTAGTCCAAGTTTGAAATCTGTAGCGTCGCGCAGCTGGTGCGCGCTGATTGGTTCAAAATATGGAGGCAGCAAAGTGGGTCACAGAGCGCGTCACCCAGCTCTGCTGGATTAGCCTAATAGAATAAATTAGCAATGGACCAATCATTAATTGTATGTGGTGTTGCTCGCATAAAAACCTATATGCAACATTGGCTGTGCCAATGTTGCATACTCCCATTTATGCAATCAACAACACAACACAGATATAGAGATATGAAAAGGCCAAATGAATGACGTTTATTGTGGGGATTAAGGGTAAGCCCACTTTTCAAAGAAATGTAAAACAAAGAAATGTGGGCTCCACAACCCAACGCCAGGCTGACTACGCCCCATGCGAGCCTCCTGGACGTCGGGTTCAATAGAGCCCACATTTCACCACAAAGCAGTAGCAGTATTCCTAGAACAAATAAAAGAAACAATGGCATTACTATTGTTATGGAACACCCTTAAACCAAATAGTATAATGCCCTACATGCTATCACGCAGTCTATGAATACAACTACCTGCTTAAAAATACACTAGCTCTAACTGGAATAACTACAAAGGTGGGGCCAATTCGCCACCGGTCACCGACCATGTGACCACCCCACCAACCCCGTTGCATTACTATTAAGGTGTAAAAAATTTTTTTACATAAATGGATGAAGTGTCCAATTTGGAAATGTTGCTAACTTTTGATAAACATATGCATGAACGTTGAAACCAAAATTTATTGTATTTTATATAAATCTTTGAAATATGTATGTTGACTTGAACATAAAGTTCTTTTTCTTTCAACCCTGCCAAGTAGTGCTGTTTGTATTCTTTACATATTGTTTATGTTGACAGAAAAGTCGGATTTTTGGCTGGAAACCAGTGTGGGTTGTGCTAGAGAGAGGTGTGCTTGGAGTCTTCAAGAGCAGGTGAGAAGAATTACACACCTGCTGTTATCAAGTAATCTACTGAATAAATAGCTTTTGTAATGATTTTATTCAGGCCTCATTGCCTCAGTTCACTTGGCACTGTAAAGTTTACAGGTGTAGTGGCCCAACACGTCCCTGAAAATTTCCCTGTTTTGTTTGCCAATAAATCCAGATGTAAATGAAGGAAAATGATTTAACGTAAGACGTATAATTTGATTGATCCGTATTATAATTATATTAACATTTGAACAGATTTATTTTTATCTTCACCACTAAAACAGATTTTAATACTGTTTTAAAATTGTTTTTTAAATGTCAAACATATATATATATTTATATATATATATATATATATATATATATATATATATATATATATATATATATATATATATATATATATATATATATATATATATATATATATATATATTTGTTTGACAGCCAAGTTTGATTCAAGATTGTTTTTAATACACCAGCATCATACTGCAGCCTGTAACACAGAATTACACAAATGTCAACTTATAGGTTGCACTGGTAGCATAGCGCGATAGTGGGGTGCGGTAGCATAGCGCGATAGTGGGGTGCGGTAGCGGTTAAAATGTAGCACTCTCAATCAAGAGAACGCGAGTTTGAATCCTCTTGTTATCATTTCGAAGCTTTGACAATTTCACTCATTCCACGTTGCCACAGTTCAGTCAGCTGTATAAATGAGTACCTGGCTACAGACCAAGGTGGATGTCTGAACGAAGAGCCTTCGCTCAGTAATTACAGCATGGCTGAATGCTTCCAAAAGTAGTCGAGATGGCATTGAAATGAACAGGTCTGCTGGGGGTGAAGTGTAAAGGAACAGGTCTGCCAGGGGGTGAAGTGTAAAGGAACAGGTCTGTTGGGGTGAAGTGTAAAGGAACAGGTCTGTTAGGGGTGAAGTGTAAATGAACAGGTCTGCTGGGGGTGAAGTGTAAAGGAACAGGTCTGCCGGGGGTGAAGTGTAAAGGAACAGGCCTGCCAGGGGGTGAAGTGTAAAGGAACAGGTCTGTTGGGGGTGAAGTGTAAAGGAACAGGTCTGTTAGGGGTGAAGTGTAAATGAACAGGTCTGCTGGGGGTGAAGTGTAAAGGAACAGGTCTGCTGGGGGTGAAGTGTAAAGGAACAGGTCTGCCAGGGGGTGAAGTGTAAATGAACAGGTCTGCTGGGGGTGAAGTGTAAAGGAACAGGTCTGTTAGGGGTGAAGTGTAAAGGAACAGGTCTGTCAGGGGTGAAGTGTAAAGGAACAGGTCTGCTGGGGGTGAAGTGTAAAGGAACAGGTCTGTCAGGGGTGAAGTGTAAAGGAACAGGTCTGTCAGGGGTGAAGTGTAAAGTACTTTGGAATGTTCCAAGGACTGGATAACGCGCTATATAAGAACATACCTTTACTTTTTTTACTTTTAATGTCAACTATAGTTGACAATGTGTTATTTTGGAAATATTTTCAGAGGGGATGCATCTACGGGGTCAAGAAGAAAAGCATTTAAATACCTGGATGATGCCAAGGTTCAGGTAGGATAATCGTGCAATGATGAAGACAAAAATATACTACACTGGGAAATTGCGTTAAAACTTGTTTAAGTCTACAAATCAGTGTATAGCCAAATACTTTAAAATGATCTAATTTGGCGAATCACAATGTACATTTTAATACTTCATAACTATTTATTTTGTTGTTCAGTGTGACACATATATCAGGAATCGGGAATTGTTTATTCGACAAGACGTAACATAAATTACAAAATATAACATATTACAAATTTATACAAAATCCATAAATATCAATGTTAATAATGAAGTCTTGGTAATGAGAATAAACTTATTTGCATTTCCTTATGAACACAAATCTTTGAACATTGATGAGTCTTCTGGTGTGTTTTGTGAAATATTTTTAAGATGTTGGTCAAACACTCACAGTGACATTCTGTGTAGGCGAGACTGGACACTGGTCATGTCTTCTGTGTCTACTTCTCAGACAACACATCCTTCCTTCTGTCCGTCATCCCAGGAGACACAGCCGAGGTGTCCAGACAGGTAACTCTTCCTTCATACATCAGTCTTGTGTGTTCCGTCCAAATGTGGCAGAATATCATTCTAGTGGTGAAAATAATGTTGAAGGTTTGCCATGACAGTAAGATTTTACTTAATTTGGGACACATTTTTTATTATTATATTTGTTGACCTAGTGTAGTTTATGTGCTGACTTTTAGGGTGGAAGGATCGTCCATCTTTTGAATGGTAATGGTAATATAAGGCAGTGTAATAGTAATTGCGTAATAGCTATTATGTTTCTATTACAATTTGGATTAATGCTGGTATATTTTGTGTTAGCTCCAACAGCCTACAAAGACAATGGGTAAGACTACCAAGGCTATGAAGCCAGGTACAGTTTACACAGATAACTGTATTGGTTCTTTGTATAATTTGGTCAGCAGAAGGAGTTCAAAGGAAACATTCTGACAATAGGTGTGATGCCTCTTCTATAAACTCCAAACAAAACGATGAATGTGTTAGCAAAAGGCATATCTTGCCATCACATGATGAAAGGATACACTTCAAACAAGTAAC